>CM033121.1:577153-1777153 GCA_019321725.1 Paulownia fortunei
GTATTACTGCACCAAGTCTACTTAGACAAGCAAGATTGACGTTGTCTCTTTTGCTCAAGGAAAGTAAAATGGCAGCTGCATTCTCTTTGTTACGAGGCAAACCTGTCCGCAGAAGATCTATCAAGACAGGTATCGTGCTGGCTTTCACGATGGCCAACTTTGCCTCTTGGTGGCTAGCAAGAACTGAAAGAATGGTCAGAGCTTCATCAACCATACAACTGTTTGAATCAGTAAGCATCTTCAAAAGTGCAGTAATAATGCCGGCCCTAACAGCCCTTCCCTTGTTTCCCTGATAAATGCACAGATTGAATAATGCTGTTGCAGCATCTTTCTTCCCTCTGGAGCTTCCATTTTGAAGTAAATCCACCAAAGCAGGTATTGCCCCAGATGCGCCAATTATAATTTTGTTTTCATCTGCAAGGGACAAGCTAAAGAGGGTTGCTGCAGCATTCTCTTTTGCTTCCGTGCTGCCAGCTCTGAGGACTTGAACAATAGAAGGAATTGCATTGGCAAGCATAATGAGTCCCTTGTTATTGTCGTAGATGGAAAGATTGAGAATAGAAGTTACTGCATTGTTTTGAATTTGACCATCATCAGACGTCAACAGATTAACTAGGATTGGAATAGCACCTGCTTCTGCAAGCAAGATTCTATTGTCTGTACTTCTTTTGGAAAGCGACCGGATTTCAGCCACTGCAGCCCTACATTCCTCAACAGACCTGCTTGAGAGTTTACGAACAAGTGCTTCAATGGCTGCTATATCCCCCGTGACATCACGAAATGATCCATCACTCTTTTTTATCCTTCCTTTCATTAGTGCCGTTGGCTGCTCTATTTTATGTTTCACACACCACTGAGATATCAAACTTCTCAAAACATAATTTGGAGTAAGAGTGAGATGCTGAAGCTTCTGCTGAGTTTTTGGGCATGTTGTGTTGCCACAGTCTATCCATCTCTGTATATAAGATCTCTCATAAGTCTGAAAGAGTGAAAGCAAAGTACATTAGAAGCAATATACATTGAGGCAGATCATTTTAACCTTCTTCATCTAAGACTCTTTGGGTGCAATATGAACAAAACTGTGGAAAGCAATTTGTAATGTGAATCTTACCTGCCCCGTGGCCACAATAACTGGATCCCTCATAAGTTCAAGGGATATAGGGCAACGGAAATCATCAGGTATTACAAGAGAATCTGGCTTCTTGTTCTCCTCTAGACTTTTGCAGGATGAGCTATTGATCCTCCCACTATCAGAATCCTTTGAGATACTGACCTCAGATGATGTGGATGAGTTCCATTGATTTTCTTTGTTCCGAACCTCATCTGAAGCATGATCTACCGAGCCACAGCCTTCTGCCAGACCTTCCAATTTTGAGTTAACTCCATGATCAATATTGCCAATATTTTCTACATGTAGACTTCCAATTAACCTGTTGCTTGGCTGAAATGGATCAATCTCTTTGTCCAAAGGCTGAGACAATGCCCTATGTAATAAGCTTGAATTTAGGGGCCCACCATATCTTTCAGTGGCCCGTCTCAACTGCGCCCTGACTAATTCAACCTGGCGAAGGGATTATGTCAAATATGAATTCAGTCCAAATATCAAAAAGATGCTGAAAACTAACCTGTTCTTGTACTTCTTCTGATATATCAAAATCATCATAAGGTAAGTCAGCCAGTGCTTTCTCCAATTTCCACGTTACACATTGAAATTGAAAGAAAATTTTCTTTGTGGCCGCATCCTTGAACCCAGAAAAAAAGAGGGTAAACTTAAGAAAAGGCAGAGTTCACATTCTTCAAGAAAAGATCATCCAAAACGTCTTTTCAAATTGCTGAGATGATTAGCATATCAAAAAATTAAATAACAATTAAAAGGAACATATTCAATGTATATCCAGCACTATTAATAGGGTCACGTTGAATGATGGCCATGCAACAATGATGACTGATTATGTTCGTGCAAAACAAATCTTTGATCTCCCTGCTCTTTGTAAGGTCAACAGTATTAAACGGACTCAGAATTTCTCTATAGTGCCTTTAATTGAAAGATAATTGTGCTTAATTTCTGTATCCAAGAAAATTGTGTTCCCAAAGGTAACACTCAGTTCATTCACTAACAAACAAGGCAATGGCAATACTTTGTGTGGATGACTATTAGTATGAATGACTAGATGAACTGCATCAATCATGGAAGACAAGCAATGTGGTGCATGTACATCAAGCAAAGCTTTTATTCTTCTAGCCAGAGATATGACAGAAGGATTGCACAAATCTGGATATAACCAGACGTTTGAAGGTACCAAACAAGCGCATATCTAACCTATTATAGCTAAGGAAACCATTGCAATCGCACATGCTAACATGTCCATGTCAACTTAATAAAAAACAATACCTCAAGCTATATATTTTATCTTGCCAATTAAGACACCAAATAATGGAAACCTAATGTTTTTCTGATTTTTATCAAATGCACGGGAACTCTCTCTGGGGTGGGGGGGGGGGGGGGGGGAGGTTGCCACCCCCAATTAAGAATTCTGAAACCACATCCTTAAACAAATCTCCATCTGAAAAATCATCCACCCACACATACACACAAACGCATAGATAGATCTCAAATCAGTTCTACAAACAAACAAAGTATTTCATCTTCATTTCCAAAACTCGAAAAAATCAACTAGCAGCAGTGCAGCAGCTACGGGTACCCATCAACCAACAAAGATTGAACTATCAACAGTTCCAAAATTCCAGATCGGATCAAAGCAGCAGAAACCAGCCAACAAACACATTACTACATATCAACAATCTTGATCACAGAATCAAACAAAAAAGTCAACATTAAACCCACTCTGCAAAATCATAAGAATCAATCAAGCTCACAACACAACAAAATCACATTCAGCTTATCTACAAAATGCAACATACGCTACAAAAATTCAATCCACATACAAATAAAAACTCAAGTAACATAAATGATTTGCACAGAAGAAAAAGAAAATAAAACATGTGCATTGTCATAACATACTTACAGAAGAAAACTTGGAATTGTCAAAATTGTTAGCAGCAAAAACGAGTCTTTTTGCAGCCTGGAGAGCTAGAGTTAGATCAGCAAAACAAGAAATGGAGAAAGAAGAAGAGCCCACTTCACAATTTACTTGAATTTTCTTGGAGTCCCTGATCTCTTCAAGCAAATGCGCTAAAAGTGAGACTCTTCTCGCCAAGTCCGTACAGTCTTTCTTGAAAAAACCCGAGAAACCGGCGCCGGAGATCCGAACGACGTCGCGGACAAGGCGGAGGGGCGCACTGGTGACGCCTCCGCCCGTCACCGTAGTGTCGTCGCCGGCCATTTGAGCGGAAAGAGTGACAAGGGAGTTTCTGTATGCGTTTCTTACAACCACAATGCGGTCGACATTGCTGTAATGGGACAACAAAAATGTGGGCTTATAAGGTTTGATGTTATACAGTATTACAGTTGGCAAATTTTCTTAATCAATATAACAATAGTAATATTATAAAAAAATGGTAAAATTAAATAAATACATACACGACATACCCTGGTGCAATACGTTAATTGATAGTCCAATCCCAGTAAAAAAATAAAATGTTCTTAATTTTTTTCCTTTTATATATATAATAATACTAAATGTAGAGATATCAATTAATGAAATAAAAGAGAGAATAAATACCAAAAAAAAAAAAAAGAAATAACCTTTCAATAGTCTAGTTTTTTAACTTTAATATGAAAAATGTAATGTATAGTACCAAATTTGATGGCTCAAGTTCAACACCAATATGATTTTATATTGCCAACAACTAACATGTAAAGATTCATTCAGCCTTGAAATTTATTAAAATTAGGTCAGATTGTCATGTATATTCTATGATAGAAGAATTTATTGTCACTTCATCATTATGAATAGATGTGAATTATTGCTTAAATTAGGTGATGTGATTTAAAAATATGGAATCATAGCATAGAAATGAATGAGTTATTTGTAAAATGTTATATATTATGCCTTCGAAATACATAAGAAATGATGCAAAATAATTTATGAAATTAGCGAGTTTCTCCTGGAGTTGTACAATTATACCTTCATTATGCATTAAAAAATAAAAAATGTATATAAAAATTCGAAGATTTTTATGCTAAACACTAGAAGAATGGCTATGCTAATCTATAGCTTACATTGCACCTTAAGAGGTAAGTAATTTATGATTTATGTTCAAGAACCTTCAAGTTTTAAAATTACATATAATTTCGTGCTAAATTAGAAAAAAAAAAAAGAAAAAAGAGGGTGCTCTCTAAATTTTAATGTCGATTGCATTATATAAGAAATTTCAAAAAATTATAATGATTTACATAAAAAAAAAGAATTTAAATCTCCGAAGATAATATAGTTACTCATAACCTTATCTAAGTTTTTAAAATGCTCATAATAAATATGAACCAATCTGAGGGCTAATATGAAAACAAATAATGCATCCACCAAATTTTTAGTTATTACTTATGTCATTCACTTTAGCAAAAACAAATTAATAGTTAAAAAATATTTACCCAGCGATTGTGGCATTGTAAATATTTTTCTTTTTTTTTTTTTTTTTTCTTTTTTCAAATATTAGATTAAATACAAGTCATAATTGCAGGATATTTCCTTGTTTATAACCCAATTAGCCATGAATGTAAAAATAAAAATAAAATGGATAAAATAAAGCAGGAAAAAGGGAAAAAGAATTTTGAGAGAGAGAGAGACAGAGAGAGGCTAGATTCTAGGGCCAAGTAAGGAAAAGTGGTAAATGTTGGGTAGAAACAAACAAAAGAGTACAGTTGCAAACAGAATATTGTGAATGGGTTGTGCACTGGCTTCTCCTATACTGGGTGTAACATGCTATACTATCGATTTACCAAAGAAATATCATTCTATAATACTATTAAAAGTGTGAATTATTTTGGAGGTTTTTTTGAAAATTTTGATCCATTCTTTTGACATATTTAAGGATAATTAGGTAATCTGATATTTGTTTAATTTTTATTTATCTAAATAAAATAATTTATATTGTTGATCTTAATAAACTCAACATTCGAGATTTGGTTGTCATCAAAATTTTCACAAACTTTTAAAATTTTCTTAGAATTGATAAATTTGAACTTATTTGTTTTATTGATTAATTGAAATTTCAAAAGCATGAACAATAATTTACATCAGGGATATCAATCAATTTATTTGTTTGATTGATTGGTTTGAAATTGGAATTTCAAAAGCATGAACAATAATATGTAATGATGATATAAATTAATGTATTTGTTTGATTTGTTGTATGCAATTTCAAAAGTATGAATAATATAATAATAAATTTTATTAGTAAATTAATTTTAAGTTCTTATTGTGCCTTAAATAATTAAAAACACAATTATATATCGAAATATATTTTAGTAATGTGGTCTATATTCAATAACAAGATCTTTAAATTATCTAATAAATTATTTATATAAATTTTAATATAATCTAATGATAAAAAATACACATATATTGACATTATTGAAAAATTATATATAGTATATTTAATGGCTTTTTTAATATCAAAATAGTTAAGATTTTATTAAAAGTTAGAGAAAAAATTATTTAGTATTCAAATTTTGCCATTTATGTCAATATGACACACAAATTTGTTGATGTTGTAATTAGTACTTGAATTTAACAATAAATATAAATTTAGTATATATTGGAAAGGCTCAATCAAATTCTTCATGTATAACTTTTTATAATGATGGATATATACTTTCAAACCCTAATTTTTTTTTATATACATTCAAACAAATCCTATCAGTGTGGTAATATAAAAAAACAAATTAAGTAACAATAAATAATCATAACAATAAAAAATATTCAAAGTTATATATTAAAGTTACAATACACCTAGACAGAAGCAATAACTTTAAAATTAAAATTTATAATATGAGGTTTTTAAACTCAATTTTGAAAGCTGAGATTTAAAATAAGAGTAGACAAATAAAAAAATATTTATTTTACTTTTATTGGATTTTCTTTCAAGGCTTTTTTTAATTAAGCCAAAAAGATTAAAATCCAAAAATAAAAATAAAAAATTGAAACAATAGAAAGACTAAAAAAAATTGTTTGCATCAGAAATATCATATTAACCTGAGTAAATTTTAATATAACTTTTAATAATTAAAACTTAAATGCCGTAGCATACATTTTAGTTTTAGAATTATTATTATTTCTTCAATTATATTGTAATTTTAATCTCTTTTATTTCATCATAATATTTTTACATTTTACTGATAAGGAGGTATAATTTTAGAAAAATCTAAATATATATTATATGATAGTATTTAATTTTACCAAATAAAACATAATATGCAAATTTAAAACAAGAATTAGAAGTGAATAGATTAAAAGTCTCATTATAAGAAATTATAAAAAAATGGACATGATTTTATCAATTTAATATTTGTGGTTATAAAATGTATTTGAAATTCAAGTATGTGTGAAACACTATTTAAAATTAATTGTGTATAAATACTTAATTTTTCTTTTGATTAAGTAAAGTGATTCATTAATTGAAAAAATATATTTATCAATGTGTGACATGTGAAATTAATCTATTTGATCATGTATAATGTATTGCAATTGCAAGAACTGCATATATAATAATTTATATTAAAAAAATTAATTAGGTTATTTATAGTGAAAATTTTAATAATTCTCACTTCGATTTAATCTAATTTATTAAACTTATTTGTTTTAGTAGTTACCTTGATGTTCATATTTAATATTAATTCAATATCCGTTGTCTCTTTTAAAATTTATTTTAATTATGTAATTATTGAATGGTGTATATGAATAAATATTAAATTATATCATTGTATTATATAGATTGGGCGAACTTTTGAAATTATAAAGTTATATTCTATTCATTATTAAAAATCTTTTCATAGTAGAATAACAATATATAACTTATTGATTTAGTGCTTTCGTTTGCAATTACAATGATACGAGCGATTTTGTTTCAATAATTAGTATTTTAGAAAATAAAATGTTCATAGTGTACATTTAGTTTATATAATTTCTAATTAATTAAATAAAATAATTTGATTATTACTTTTAAGTAATGAATTATTCAGTTAAGTTGGAAAAGTCACTAAGAAAAATTAATTTCGACACTTTATTATCCAGAAATTAAAGACTACAGAAAGAAAAACTAAAGTACATGTTATTAAGTGAAAAATGGAGTGAATTTCTATTCTTTCTTATTTATTTTACGTTTACAAATTTATCATACGTGATAAAAAAATATTTAAATTGTTTATGAAATACATTTCATAAATACTAAGTAATCTAAATCGTTGTATTACAGTTTAATTTTAAAGCAATCTTTTCAAAAGCAAATAATCCAAATTAATTAGGTTGCCAACAATATGACGCATGGACTCGCCCCTTACTTCCCTCCCATTCGAGGCCTCTCCTAAATTTAACAATTTTAAACTTTATCATTGATTTTTAGTTATAACGAAAATTATTTTATATAAAATGATATAAGAATAGCAAAATTATACAAATAAAAAATATAACAGATTTATTTTGGTTAACAATGGACTTCTTTTATAGTAGATTATTTCTTTTTGAGTTAAATAGCCTTTATTAATATAAGATTATTAAATTCTTAAGGTATATATATATATATATATATATTTATATAAGAGATCCTCTACTATTCCAGAATAATGAACAATACCTAAATAAATATTTTGAAAATAAATCTCCTCAAACCATATAGATACCAATCACAAAAGTTTTATAACATTTAGATAAAAAAATATTTTTAATTATGTAACTTGGCCTATTTTTACTCTTACTCCTTTAAAAGGTGTGCTTATCAATTTTACATATAGCATTTGTCAAATATTGACAAATAGTTCAAATTTTACCAAAAAAATTAAATTTAGCCTGAAAATATCGTAAGTCCAGAACATAACAACTAAAATTGGGAATTTTCCAAAATTGAGGAAAAATTACTAATGTGGAATTATCTATTGGTTATTTTTGGAGGAAAAAAGCTCTCTCTCCAAATGATTTTTGCTTATTTTCCCCTCAAAAGAAATGGAAATAAAGATGAGATTGAAGAAAAATATGTGACAGTTTAATTGGAGAGAAATTTTCTTACAAAAATAATAAATAGAGAAATCTACATAAATAATTGTTCATCTATTTCTAAAAAGTTCACAAATTCATGTTCCATGTACCAGATATATGATGAAATTTGGACTAAATGTATCAAATTTCAAAAAATGATATATGTAAATTATTAACCAATATTTCAAAGGACCAAAATAAAAGAAAACAAAGTTATAGGACCAAAAATAAGTAAAAGAATTGTGGATCGAAAACAGAGAAACAAACGGTGTGCAGTGATATCATTTGACTGGGAATTTTACTTACTCAGCCAGTATGTTGGATTTGGAGTATTTTTAGACTGCAAACATGAAGTCTATTTATTTACATTTGGATTATCTATTATAATTTATATTTTTATCTTCTATTATGAATACAAGATAAATACATATTATCCAGAGTCAAAAAAATATTTATAAACTTAGTGTTTATCTATTAAATAAAATAAAAGATAAAATATCGATTTAAATTATTGAATTTGTACAACAATGAGCCGTGATGGAATGCAAATAATCCTTTAACCAACCTAGAAGTAAGCTCCTGTTCAAAAATCCACGTAAGTATTTCTGAACCCATTAGCTTGAATACTTAAAAAAAAGAACATTTATTGTCACGCTCAAAGTTCTTAAATCAAATTTGATCCACCACATTGTAGAATATTAAATAAGTTTCGCATTAGGTGTAAGATTTAGTATTTAGTTCTACAAAAAGTTCAGATAACAAAAGTCATTAATTTATTTTTCATTTCTCTTTCTTTTACATTTGACTATGTGTTGCAAATCTGTCCAGTTATATATATATATATATATATATGTCCAACCAACATAGAAATATTTCCAGTTACCATGCCTCAATTCACCTGCATGCGCAATCAGTGGGTGAATTTCAAGGGTCTCATCATAACATTATCCTCATGATCCAGAATCTGCAAAATTTAGGAAAAATCATTATTGGTATGTAATATATAGAAAAACATATTCATTGTTTGTGGTGCTGAAGAAATAAGAACAAACAAATGATGCAGTGAACGATGTGTATGTACAAAACTACAAGTCTTTGAGAGTTTTATGGATCAAAGCAATAATTACCATGGAGGAGGAGAAAACAGAGCAATTTTTTTTCATTTTTCAGACAACTAGTGATGGGATTGAACAAATCTAATTGGAATTGAAACAGTTCAAGATTCTTGATTTTCTCAATTTTGTCTCAGCCTTCTCCTGTCCGAGGTGGACAACAATTTTTCATCGCATGTCATAGCTACCTAAGCCAAAAATGTCTCATTCGACTCATACGTTGAGAATGCAGAATTAAGGTAGGAAAATCACTTACATGGCAATGGTAGACATAGCCAGGCTCTGCAGTTGCATCAAAAGGATACGAATCATTTGAGTGAATGTAGGAAAACCTCACCAGTATCTTCGTCACATATCCAGGCATCATCTTGTACACATTTTTCCATCCCTTCTCATGGGCAGGCACCTCTATCTTCTTGCCACGTGCATACTTGTCGACTTTGCATTTGATGGCGTCGTTGATTTTCAACATGCATTCCTTGAATTTATCAGCATCCACCAATTCTGTTTGATCTAAGGCAACAAAAAGTCCCAAATGTATATGCAATGGGTGATTATCCTCTGTCAAATTGATCACATTCCAAATCTCCGTCGCGCCTACCTTAGGTGTCTCGGTAACTGGAGCTTCATAAGACTTCCCATTGATGTATAAATGTGTAGGCTCGTCAATGTCGCTCGTGTACTCGTACATAGCAATGTACCTTGTGACTGATGCAGTGGACAAATTTGGCGATGGGTATTTGATCAATTTGCGTGGAATTTTGGACGTGTCCAACTCATGCCCGGCCTTTATGATAAATTTCATGACTTTGCTATTTGCTTCATTGACTGGATCTCCAGAAGGGTAGGGATATGGTGCATCATTAGACAGAATAGCCGAATCAGATTTCGACTTTGAGAAGTCAACAACTACATCAGCAATTTCAGATGGTGCTAATAGAATCTCTTTTAGCATCACTGGCTTCTCATTGTATGCTGAGTCTGCTGCCACATGGATAAATGCCAAGCCATTGTTGAAGTAGAATTTGAAAAACCTGGCATTGCTTGCATTAATAATTCTAAACCTGTATTTTCTCCGTCGTACGATCATGTGAGGCCACGCCTTCCCATTGACTATGATTGCATCACCAAAGTACTCTGGTTGCCATTGAGGATGTATTGAGGGATTATTTCCTGTAGAATTCATGAATATCGAACCATCCGTGCGGAAGCTACGATCAAACACGACCAATGGACGATCGAATTCTTCGTCGTCATACGGGAGTCCAAGTGGCAGCTCGACATGTGGCTGTCGGATAATGTAGGCTCCAACTAAGCCAGCCAAAAGGTTGACTCTAGTCAATCCCATTGCATGATCATGGTACCATAGTGTCCCAGGGTGCTGAATATTGTGGTAGTGATAAGTTTTCTTTCTCCAAGAGGGGCCTCGCTCTTTGAATCCGGACGTGAACCATGAGGTCGCGTGTCCATCGCTCTCAGGTTCATCGATGCCGCCGTGGAGGTGCACCACTGTGGGAATGCCCTTTCTCGTGTGAGGTATGGCTGTTGGAATAGTGGGGTCCCATGGCAAAATGTGCTTTGAGGGGAGATGATTTCTCCATTTCACATGAGTGCCAACTCCATGAAGGGCTTCAATTGTAGGACCTGGGACGCTTGCAGCTTCCCTTGATGTACCATATGCAAACACTGGGGTTGGAGGTAGGTCTCTATGAAATTTCTGCAAGAAAAAAAAAAAGGCAAACTCAATTACATATGATCCCAATTTCAAAGTACTAAACCATGTGCATAAGTCATGTCTTGGCTTCACAAAGAATAACTGGTAATTGAAATAATTTGAGAAGGATCCTCTTGACTTCTTATAAATTTATAAATTGTCATTTCTAATCTTTTATTCTAGTTTAGTGTAACATCTTGTATTTCATATAGATAGAGCACTCAACATGTATATTTATGAGAATGAATAAATTAATAGTAGAAAGTATATACTTAATTTGTATATATATAAGATGAAATATCAATTTAAAAAGTAAAAAATCAGAACCAAGAAATAGTTTCCCCAAGAAATTCATGTCCTCAAAGAATTCAATCATTAGTCTACTCCACCAATTTTGTCACTTAAAATTAAGAGATGGTCACACCAACACCCACATTAACAAGTGTCCCAATTTGAATTTATGGAGCCCTTAGGAGATACTGGTTAATGTACTTAATTATAATGCTACGACAAATTTTGAAAATATGCCCACTATTGGGGCATAAAAGTAATGATGTTTCGGCAGTGCTGTCATTAGTTAATCAAGTAATCATTGAGCACAATGTGCTTTGGGGTTTCCAAAGGAATATTAAGTACATGTAAGAAAACTTAAGGAAGTTGCATTTGAATAAAGGCATCCTACAACTAAGAAGTGATGCTGACATGTATTCCAATGCTGAGATCAATTTTAATTTAAGGTGATAGTGGGCATCATCTGGATTCTAGAATTTAACTAGAAGAATAAGACAACCTTTTCTCAATTGTGTTGGGACAACTCAAACTGTGTTCAGATTGAAAGATATGATTCCATTTGAAAATTCCCAAAATAACCTTCCTACCCCTAATCCTGTGGGATACAATGTATAACTGGTTCAACAAAAAGACAATGGAAAGGCATAGGAAAAGATGACAAGAATTAATTACAGCAAACAAAGAAAAACATAAAATTAATGTAACCAACAAAAATAGGAAAAAAGGAATGAAAATCGTACACCAGTAAGGTAATTAAATACTATAGTAAAGTAGTAGATTACAGAATTAATTACAGCAAACAAAGAAAAACATAAAATTAATGTAACCAACAAAAATAGGAAAAAAGGAATGAAAATCGTGCACCAGCAAGGTAATTAAATACTATAGTAAAGTTGTAGATTACAGAATTAATTACAGCAAACAAAGAAAAACATAAAATTAATGTAACCAACAAAAATAGGAAAAAAGAAATGAAAATCGTACACCAGCAAGGTAATTAAATACTATAGTAAAGTTGTAGATTACAGAATTAATTACAGCAAACATAGAAAAACATAAAATTAATGTAACCAACAAAAATAGGAAAAAAGGAATGAGAATCGTACACCAGCAAGGTAATTAAATCCTATATTAAAGTTGTAGATTACAGGATTTTATTTTATTTTTTTCTGGTTGACAAGTAATTGCGCAGCTGGAATCTTTTGGAATAAAGGCAACTCTATTTTAGTTAGACAAAACCAGATAGTCAAAAAGCAGAAGGAAAATTTGCAATGTTGAGAAACTGATGATAATTCAAAACAATTGGCTGAGACAAAAAAGAAGGCAAAAAAGAGATGATGAAAACTAATAGCTAAATTTAATTGATGAGAAAAATTGAGTGTATACACCATCAAACTTTCATCTCAATGTGGGCTCTACTACAAGAAATAAAACAATAAGAACGAGGGTCAATGGAAAAGTCTTAGCAAAATATAAATTAATCAACAAATGTAATATATTTTGAGGTGCACTATGAGGAGGCTAGACAATCACACTGATGTTATATAATTTTTTAAATTTAATAATTAATTAGTTGCGACTATCTATAGAGATATAGAGATAGACATAAGGTACAGCAAGACCAATGTGGCAAGTGATTAGGTATGTAATTCACTGTGAATTTGGACCCGTTTAGTCTTCATGCCTGTTAATCATCCTAAAAAAACCATGTGGTCTTTAAAGGTCTGAAAACAAAAATTCTTAATTACCAGCAACAAAATTATGTAAAGCCAAACAAGTATAATTAAGGGGAAAAAGAAGTAACAGCAAATACTTACCCATTTCTTGTGAAACATGCCAATGAGGAGCGACTTGGGAACAGGAGAACCATCGGCAGCATCGAAACCTTTGATTCTGGGCATGTCTGGAACTTCATCCACAAACTTCTCCAACTGGGATGGGCTTATCAGTCCATCTCCTGCCCATGCAAAATTCACAAACCCCACCACCAAAACTAAACAAATGAATTTCTCCATTCCCACCATTTCTTTCTATATCATACAAGGAAATAACAAGTTGGCAATTAGTACTCTCTATGTATATATGTGTATATGTATGTATATAGAAGAAACCAGAGAGAGTAGAGAAGAGCAAGAAGTAAGAAGGTTTGGTGACGCTTCTCACATGAAAGGGAGGAAGATAAGAAAAAGTAGTGCAATGACTGTGTGTGTGTGTGTGTGTGTGATTTGTGTGTTGTTGAATGAGAAATAGATTATATTACATAATAATCGAAGAGAATAATGATGAGGGTGTGACAAGGAAAGGAGGATGTGAAAAGGCTTTCTTTGCATCGAGTGGCGGTGGGCTTCGATGTCTCCGCTAAAAGTTATGACTAAATAAAAAGCATTTGGAGACTTTCAGATTAAATTCTCAGGAATAATACTTTTATTCATTTCAGGAATAATTTTCAAGATTTAATAAATTAAATGTTTAAATTAATTATTTTCATAATTTAAATTTTTTTGAGAAACTTAATTTAAGTATCCTGCCAAATCAAAATTGCTTGATTAGGTTGAATAAGAAAAAAAGAAGATTTTTAAGGATTTTTAAAATAAAACAATAAATTAATATTATGATTTATTCTTGATATGCAACCAAGTGATTCAAGATTGAAACGGAAAGAATAATTTTCAATTTGAGAGGTAATCTTTAAAATGATTTAATTCTATATATATTATATTTTGTAAAATTGAAATTAATTAGTTGATTGTTTCTTTTTTTACTACACTTTATATCTAAAGCACGTTAAAAATCTTTGTGTCTGTTTTTTTCATTTCCACTGGCTATTTCAACATGATATTACAACATTATTAACACACTATCAACTTAATGTTAAAAAAACTTTGACGTTAAGTTGAATTTAATTAAATTGGGCAATAGATTCTATCAACATTTTTATGTTATTTAAATTTGTTTCATGCTATTGTAAGAGTATTCTTGTTATTTGATTATATTGCTAATTATATTTTCCAAATTATTTTTGGTCCAATCAAGATCAATTTGGCTTGAATTAGTAATATGGAATATGTACTTTTAAGTGGCCATAGGGGGATAGTGTCCTTGCCAACAAAAAAATAAAATAAAATATGCGTATAAATTCACCATAATATGATTGATCCATAATTACTAGTGATTTCAGCTTCTTACAAAAGAGTTGCAACTTACCATTCAAACGGAGAACGAGTGGTTGAGTTGCATTTTTATTTCACCATATTTGAAAAAAAAAAAAAAAAAAGAAGGATTAAAAATTCAGTTAAATTTGAATCACACCTTATTTTGCTTCATTCAATTAATTTACACACCAAGAAAAAGAGGGAAAAAGAAAGAAATTAGGACATTTCCATTTTGTCTATTCTACAATCCACCAAATTTTAGAAACTTTAGTTCAACCAATTAGGCATAGTTCTAATTCACAAGGATCAAATTATATTTTTCTAAAACTAATTTCATAATAAATTCTTCTGACATTATATGGATTTTGCAATTATAAGATTATTTTGTCTATTAAATTAAATATTGATATCTTGGTAAACTGATCGTGTACTTTATTTTTTACCTTAAAAGAACAAAATTCACTTCATTGGTCCAGAATCAGAAATCCATCATCTTAATTGATCCGACCAATATGAAAACATAACATAAATGGCGATAATCTGCCTTTTCAAAATTATAATATTTCAAGTTCAAAATAAATATCAACGGAATATTTGCTTAATTATGTGTCAATTTTTCTTCATTTATTTATGATCTTGTCATTAGTCTGACTATTATTTGTCTAATCTACAAGATTACTATATTAATAGTGGCAATATTTCTTTTTTCAAAAACAAAATACAATGGAAAATATTGTTTTAGACAAGTATTAATTCTTTTGGCATCAATATAAGATATTTTATGCTTTTTGTAATTTGAATGACGTGGATGCCTTATAGTCCATTGGAGCAGCAAGTACACGATAAATGATGCCCACTACTTTTTACCTACGAATTTCTCAAAATTGAGACACAAATTTGTTTTAGGTCCCATTTTACAAATTTTCCACTCAAGTGACAACATAGCTTGACTTTGACTCTTTGAGGTTCACATGTCTCGAGAGAGTCCAAATCTTGTGAAATAAAATTACGAAATTAATTTGAATTAATTAAGACAAAAATGTAATTTATTGTGAACCTTTTCAAAAATAGATATATATTTGGTGTTATTTTCAAGTGTTTTGGGAAAAATATTTTAGAAAAATATATTATGTAATGTGTGAAAAATAAAAGAATGTTTGGTTTTATTTTGGAAGATAAATATTTTTTATTGTAGATTTTTTTTATCTAGTTTTTTTATTTGACTAATAATGTCAGTTTGATTTTATTTTTATATATTACTATTATATTAAGATGAAGATTGAATGATTTACATTTACATGATTTAGATAATTGAAAACTTTATTTTTAGTGAAGATTCACTAATTAGTCCTATTAAATTTCTCTCTTAGGTGTCACAAATATGTTTTAGAAAATTTTGGTCATATAACATTTGTTGGAGACTCAGTAAGGATTAATGGTGACCCCTCCCCCACCTCCTTCACTCCTTGTTATGGGTTGTATATCTTTCCCTCTAGATTATCAATGAGACTCAACCTCTAACAAAAAAATAACTCCCCAAAGCCCAAAAAACAACGATTGGCTCCAAATATCACAAACGCCTTCCTAGAGTCTAGATGCCTATAAAAGCTAAGTCATAAAGTAGACATAACTCTGTGAAACTGAATCTTGAGGCCAAAAACACTTTCGTGAAAGTCAATGGTCCAGCCCACAAGTGCCTCCCATTTGATGAAATGGTTAAGGGGCAAAAGGATTCCTATTCCTCCTTGACCCGATACTTAGACAAAACAAGATGAAGCGGGAACCCAGCCAATTCACCCGAGGCACAGTCCCTTCAAGGCAGATCATGGAAACAAAACCCCAAGACAAAACAACTAAAAATCGAGCTAAGAGCAAATCTCTACAACCTAAGTCAAGCCTGACCGCAATCCGACGACATGTGTTGAGATAAATACTCAACACAAGACACATCCTGAAAATGCATAACTCTCAAGATAGGCCAACCCAAAAGCAAGAAATATTGGCTAAGACTACTCATGCCGAGAGGCGATCTATTTCAATGCTATCTGCTCTCGATCAACTCTCTCTACACGAGACTTGCATGAGAGTAGGGGGTTTGTGATGCACTATGCTATATGAGATCAATACGTTAAATCTATAAGGTCAACAAGTCAATAAAGAAGATAGGCTACATTGTTGAAACTAAGCCCACGAAGGCCACAAGATCCAAGTTAATAGATTCTTGAAATCTAAATGATTTATATATCATGTTACACAAAATTACACCATCTAACCTTCTAATATAAATATCACATTTTTCATCATTTGAAGGTATGCATTTAATAAAAAAGTACTATATTTATCTCAAGATAATTTATACTGCCTTACATGTAAAATTCACTTGAAAATTAATTGCTCACAAAAATAATTGACCACGTCCAAGAACCTCCATAAGAGTTTCATCCGCATGGAGTCGATGATCGAAATCTTATAGTAGTACCACATCACTCCACAAGTTATTGAATTTGGTTAGACACATCTATTATCTTTCTATATTTTACAAAAGAGATATTCTTAATAATACTGAAAATTAAGGAAATAAACAAATTCTTTGATAGCCTAATCATTCACCACTCATATAAACACAGTAAATCATTCACTCAGACACACAAACACAAACACAAATATCCCTTTATTTTTGTTATTTTTAAGGGTAAATATATAATTTAAAACTATTATTATCTCCTAAAAATAGATTTCTCCAAAATAAACTCCTACGCAAGTCAATTTCTTCTCAAACTCTATTTTTGTTTATTTGATTGGTCAATGAGAATTTCAAAAGAGTGAATGTTTCTTGGAATTTTTGATTGGACTAAAATATTTCTTTATTTTTGTTATTTTTTATGGCAATTATAAAATTTAAAATTATTATTATCTCCTAAAATAATTTTCTCAAAATAAACTCCTCAAACTCTATTTTGTTAATTTGATTGGTCAATGAGAATTTCAATCGGATAAAACTTGCTATTCCTTTCTCCTCAAATCCGGTGAGAAGATCTTTCAGACAACATACTTTTTTTTAAGTAATTATTATTATTATTTTTTATTTATAAAACTGTGAATGTTTTTTTGCAATTTTTTTATCAAATCGAGTGAGAAGATCTTGCTGACAACATACTTTTTTTATTTTAAAAAATATTATTATTATTATTATTTTATTTAGCATTATTTATTTATTTATAAAACTGTGAATTTTATTTATTATTATTTATCTCAAAACTGATTCACGTCTATTCAAATGTATACATGCATATCTTCTGACTATTACCTACTAAACGGTATGGAACAAATGTTTACATGCATGTCTTGTGAGGCTTATGACTCTTAAATCAGTTAAATGTACATTAACCCATATTTTTTCACTAATATTTTTTAATTTGTGAAATATTTTATACTATTTTAGTTTTACTCAACTAAATTATCAAATAATATAATTAATTTAATAAAACTATATGAATCACGTGCAAAGCCATATTTATTTTTCTAATTTTACCAAAGAAATCAAATGTGTACGTGCATGTCTTGTGAGAATTATGACTCTTAAATATACCTTAACCCCTATTTTTTATTCGTTCACAAAGAAAAAGAGTTTAAGAATTGGTTGGTCTATCTGCATCTCCTCATCTCTCTCAATTCAGGTCACTCCCAAAAAAAAATAAAAAAAAAATCACTGGAACCCTAGCTTATTTATAATATGCCCTCTCCCATTGATTAACAAGCTCTAGCAGAAAGAATAAAGATTCAAAAATATCAGAATATGGAAATAAGCATTTCTCAAGAAGAGATAATTTAGAAAATAACTATTTGGAAATTTTTATTTAAACAGATGGACACATATATAAATATTTCTGCCAACTTAAATACTTAGACTAGAATTTGGCAATTGAATTTTTTTTCCCTGGTTAGTTAGTTAATATTATCGTATTATCATCTCTCAAGGATAATAAATTCCTTAAGTTATCTCAAGACTACAACTGTTGGAATCTTGAGATATGTTTTTTTTTTTTTTTTAATGTGAAACAAAAGATATAAACTAAGAAATGGATAAATTGTCTTTGGAATTGAGAATTTATGCAATTAAAATAGTGTTCAAATATATTTGGTTTAAGTTATTTTTCTGATTGAGATTATCTGGAAAATCAATTACCAAATAATGAATTTCAAATCAACAAAATATTCACCACATTGTTTGCTTTATTACTTTAAGCAATTAATTTTCTTATATTTAATAACTTCCATTATAGTTGCTTTTACGAGAATCATTTTTTCTAAACTTAACCAAACATCTCCCTAAAAGAACAATCAATGTACCATACATCATACCGTGTAAGTAGGAATGGTCTAAATTAGACAACTTCATTTTTCTGCTGCAGAGACTATATTTATGTAGCTCATATTATTTAAAGATTTCAAAGGTGTTAAAAATGTTTTCATAATTCTCAATGCTACTTACTAAAGTTTGCTAGGCTTTGTTCGGCTGTCTTTTAAAAACTTTCTTGTTTTGGGTAACGAAAATTTATTAGAGTCTATTTAGACTCGGACAAGGAAAAAAATAAATATTAATGACATGATTGATATACGCAAATAAAGTGAGAATGTGATATGTATTTCTTATATTCATTTATATTCACATGATTGATATAATTGGAGTAGGAATATTCATTTTTATAGGAATCTCCATTCCTAAAAGTATGAATTAATAATTCTCTTCATATTTCATATATTTAACTATTCTCAATAAATTAGAATAAAATTATCCTTCTAAATACAATAAAAATATTGGATAAAACTCGAAATCCGACCCATCAATATTTTTATGAACATGAATACGAACCCCCTCCGAACTCAAAATCTATTGAGTTGGACTCATTAGACTTATTTTGTTATTTTAAAAATATTTTTTAGAAACATTACAATAACTTTCTATATATGAGAAACTAATTTTATTAATAAAAATATTATTTACATTTTAATTATTAAAAAAATTAAAATTTTAAACATAATTTATTGTTTTTACATATATTAGCATAAACTAGTTATTAATTTTATATTATTATTACAAGAGTATTATAATTATATTTTTAGTATATTCGTAACATGCATATCTATAATATATATATACATCACAAAAATACACACATAATAAATAATATATATATTTGCAATATTATTTTATTAGATTGCATTCAATTTCTATCCAAGTGTAAAAAAATTAAAATTTGAGGCTTGCTTCGAGACTCATTTGTTAATTTTTTATATTTTTTTAAAAATATATAATAGTATAAAATTTTATCTAAAATCTATATATATATATATATATATATATATATATATATATTGTTTAACATCAATTAGAATAATAAATTAGATCCGACCACGATTCAGGAACCACCGATTTCACGATTTGGGATTTTTCAATCCTTAATTGCAGCCGGCCTTGCCGGTTATGGTTCGGATTTCGGAACCGACAGACGGGTTACGGTTAACTACCGATTTTGAATCTGTTCCGACCCTTGGATTTTATTTTTAAATTTTCAAAATTTTTGAACTTAATGGAAAAAAATTCACTTAAATTTGAAAAAAAAAATTATTACATAAAATTTAAATTATCAAATATTCTAATTATAATAAATTTAAAAAATTAAAAAAAAAAAGATGTTCAACTTGAAGTTTTAAAGGTTAAATTTAAATTTCAATAAAAAATTTGAACATAAATTTTTTAAAAAATATTTGTTAAAATTTAAATTATATAATTAAAAATAATTTTAAAAATAAAAAATGGCTTGAACTTAAATTGAAGAATGAATATTAAATAAAGGAAATAAAATATAAAAAATAATTTAATGAAATAATTGAAATAATATAGAATATAGAATATAGAATTAAGAGTAGAGAATTAGAAAGTTGAGAGTTGAAAATATAGAAGTGTGAACAAAAATGAAAAGAATAGAGGATTTTTATAGGGAAAAAATGAAAAAAAAAATGGGGTTTGAACCGTCAGTTCGACAATTTGGATTACCCCAACCCGTAACCGAGTTGTGAATCCACGAGCCAATTATGGCTTGAACCCGTCAACTCGTGGTAAATGGTTTTTGACCCGTTCATTACGGGCCGGTTACGGACAGAGTTCGATTTCAACCTGGCCCGTGGTCACCTTTGTAATAACTACCCATTTATGCAAAACATATTAAATTTTATTTTAAAAATTTTCTACTAAATGATAATTTGATTTTTAAAACTATTTTATTTCATTCATATTATTTATTTTTAATTACTAACTATGAAATTAGAATAAAATAAGAAATTACAATTTCATTCTTTTCTTATTTCTTATGCATACTCATATCATTCCATTTTTAAATTCATTTCATTCATACCTCATTTCATTCTTCTATAACCGTCACTCTCTAAATACATAATGCTAGTTTGGCTATATGTTAATAGACTATGGGAATTAGAAATCAGAAAATATGTTACTTATTTGGAACTTATTACACCTATAGCTAAGTTGATTATTAGTATATGTATTTTGCATTTAGAGAGTGTTTGGTTGAGTTTATAAATTTTTCAAAATATTTTATAAGCTGTTCAAGAGCTTATAAGTTTTAAAAAAGTGTTTGATAATTTTTTTTCTAAAATATCTTATAAGATTAAAAAAAAGTTGTTTAAGAGCTTATAAACTCCTAAAAAAAAATCTTCAACCCAACTTATTTTCAAATTAAGATCTTATTTTAACAAATTCCTTAATTTTGACAATTTTAATTACAAAATTCTCATTACTAACATTTTTAAAGCTCTATAATCTTATTTTATCTAAACACTTTAACAACTTATTTTTAAAATAAGATCTAATATTTTATAAATTTCAAAAACATCTTATAAGATGTAGTAGCTTATAAGATGTTTTAAATAAGTTTAGTTAAATACCCTCCTAGAAAAAAATAAAACAACTAGCATCCCAAGGAAGTAATGGAAGGCATTGAGTTGTGGCCAATCAAATACTTCCATATATAAATATATATTTATGTATATTTTCTTACACGAAAAAAATTTAATTTACATAAAAATAGAGGTGAGCTTCGGATTAGATAATTCGAATCTAGTACATGAATTTTTGGATAGCATAATTTGCTACCCTATTCTACATAGTCAGGTACCCTAACTATAAGGTATCGGGTATTTTCTTTTCTATATATATTATATATATAATTAACATAAAAGGGGCAAGGTAGGTAATAGGTATGGGTGGAGAAACGAAATTGAAGATGAAATTGTGAAATGAAAATCAAATGAAATGATAATGGAAACTGAAATAAGAATGAAATGGAGGATGAAACGAAAGATGAAAATGAAAACACATTCTTTGTTTTCAGTAACAAAATAATTTTAAGAGAAACTCCCGATTAATAGTTTTTTTTTTTTTAATTTGGTTTTTCAATATAGCTGTTGCCTTACGAAATAAGCGTGTTGAAATCATTTATATCTCAACACAAAAAAAAAAAAAAAACAAGAAATATTGGAAAAACGAAAAAGAAAAAGAATCACCATAAATGAAAAGATTTAGCCCACAATGGATAGTTCTTGAAAGAAAAGATATCAAACCAGAATAACTTATATTCCGCAGTGATTGGAAAGTGTAATATCCTGAATTTCATTTACATATAAATTCGGTCAAGGATTGAATTACTTACTCCTACATTCATGTAATCCCACAAATTTTTGCAGCATTCATGACATCCTTTTTGAGTTGCAACAATTAGATCATGAATTACAATAATATTTTGCAAATTGATTAACTTTCAACCAAAATTAGCCTCCTAATTACAGCAATTATTTTCGCATCCTTTTTGAGTTGCAACAATTAGATCATGAATTACAATAATATTTCGCAAATTGATTAACTTTCAACCAAAATTAGCATCCTAATTGCAGCAATTATTAATGAATTGTAAATATAATATAGAGAAATTACAAAAAAAAAAAAAAAAAACCTATATAAGTTGTGATTTGCTTAACAAATAACACAAAAATGTCTAGACATCCTTTTCCTCCTTGTGCTTATAATACTTGCAACTATCATGGTGAACCCCTCCCTCCCTCCCTCTCTCTCTCTCTCTCTCTCTCTCTCTCTCTATATATATATATATATATATATATATATATCACACACACACACACACACAGACCATCTTTTTTTAACTTGAATATGTTGTTGTTTGTACAGGAGTAAGATACAAAACTGAGTGGCCGGAGCTAGTCGGCATGCCGGCTCCACAATGCAAGCTAACCATAGAGAGAGATAATCCATTTGTTACTGTTATATATGTTGGTCCCCAAGGATTCATAGATCGTGATTATTGTTGCAATCGTGTATACCTCTTTCTCAACGATCACAGGATTTGTATGTTCGTTCCAAAAGTCGGATAGGCATCGCCCTTTCCATGAAATAAATATCGAAATAAGATCTATATATCTAATTATTATGAGTTGAATAGAACTCGTTTATGTAATTAAAATAAAATAAATTTATTTATCTGAATAATATGAGTTGAATAGAAACTCGTTTATGTCAGTGCAAGAGCTTAGACAATGTTTGCCTAAGTGCATTTTGTTTGTTTTGCAGCAAACCTCTCTTTCTTCTCTGTTCAATTGACTTCTTCTATGGTCATTGTTTTGGGCCAAATTGACAAAATTTCGTAATTGGGTCCTTAGTGTTCTGAAAGAATGAAATTGGTCTCATTAACATTTGTCCTAATAACAAGTGAGCTAAAATTATATTAGACTACTATCTGGTTGGCATATGTTTGGACTAACAAATGGCCTTATTGGCCATAAAATCTAATTGGGTACTAACTTCAAAGCCTAATTAATTTAGGGTTTTACACTTTGATTTTTTTTTGCATTTTAACTATTCTTACTTTTTATATTTAAAAATAAGAATTTTCTAATAGAAAAATACTTGTGTCTACTTGACAATGCCCACGTGCTAGGCGAGCTCACCTACCTAATTAACATGGCACCAATATTAAATTTATCAACTCTTTATGTGATAAATTTCAAAACATGTTCCTATTACTCTGTGCAACATGTTACTATATATATGCGCAGATGCAACAACCAATGTCACACCTTGTCTGCCAAGATTTATCAAATTGGAGTTTTAAGTTGACTATCTTCATCAAAAAATTCAAAATACATTATGCAAATTTGTACAGTAGATTTAAAACCTAGTTAATATTATAGTGTATAATTTACAGGACAACCTTGAAACTTAGGCTTTAGATCAAGTCCATCCTCAGAATTGATTATTATCGAAGTGAACCCAGCCCATGTTATTTCGTAAATATACCATGAAACTTCATTTTGAGTTCAACAAAATTGATGATCTTGATGCATTCAAAAAATGTCGGATTCTTACATCAAAACGTGAAGCAAATTTGGTTCCAGACCATCCTGTAAACTCTCGAGTCAATCTATTATTTTAGTTTTGTTGCTATTTTTCTGTAATATACCTTGTTTTTCTTCTTAGCATCGGATACTAATGCTGATGTGAACTCTTATTAAATTTGATAAATCTTCTCTGTTCATCAAGAAAATAAAAGATCAAGTCTGTCTTAGAACAAAGGTAAGAAATTGAACAAAGCCCATTTCTAGTTGATAGCAGTTAAAAAAGAGGAACATCAACTTCTTCACAACCAATAAGGATAAGACACCTTCTCAAAACAACTTGAACACACTCAAAAATAACAATAAATCAACTAGTTGACAAGTTCCCAATTTCCTTTTTCTAGTTACATAATTGAGCAGCTACTTGTGTTCTCGTCACTGAACATGTGAGTGGCAGAGTTGTCACGACCATATCCAGAGTCAGTGAAAGTGTACGGAACTGGACCATAATTGTGGTAGTAACCTGTGCTTGGAGGAATGAATGGAGATCTATTGTACATCACCTGGGGTTGCTGCAAGGCATGCCTGTTCTGCATGTTCATCATTACTGATGAAGGGTGGTTGTACTGCTGATAGCCATTCATGTTCACCATCATAGATGAAGGATTATGCCCTGCTGCTAATCCATGGATTGGAAACCCTCCGGGAGCCCCCTGGAAAACGTTGTTTGGTTGGGCCTGGTATCCTCCACCTCCTCCCATCCCATTGGAATTGCCTCCCAGAACAGCAGCAACATTATTAGCTCTATTTCCATGGAAACCAGCAAGATTCATCATAGTGCTAATGTCATTTTCCCTTTTTCCCTCAGCAGTGTGATTCATGTTTGCACCAGCCAATTGTTCATTGTTCATCTTCAGAGCTAACAATGTTTTTTGATCAATCCCACCACCTGGATTTGCCTTCATTACCATATTCTGACTTGGGTTCCCTTTCTTTCCAGCATTATTATTCCCATTTGCAGCAGCACTGTTGTTCATCTTCCCATTGTTGGGACCTGCAGCCATGGCCCCATTACCTTTCTTGGCATTTGCTTCAGCTTGTTGCTTGAGCAAAGCAAGTTGATTTATCTTTTCCCTGATAAGTTGCATCTCCTCCTCTTCATCATAATCTTCATCGTCATCATCAATACAGTCATCTTCTTCCTCAGAAACGAATGGAAATTTCTGCTTGTTTTTTAGGGATTCAAGACCCTTCATCACACTTGGCTTTTTCCCTTTCTTGTTCTTATCATCTTTAATACAAGTGGATTTCTGTTTCTGGTTTTGGTTAGTCTTCTGAGACCAGAGCTCAGCATGCTTACCAGCCCTCACCAATTTCTTAATCAAAGTTGCAGAATCAACACTTCCTGAAACGGTGACCTTTTGTTGTTCTGAGTCCATGTTCACTTGGTAAACCCCTGTGAGTTAAAGGGAGAAAAGATCAGACAAACTATTTAAGGGAATAAAACAAGAAAGATTGAATTTTCAGAGCAAAATTTAGGTGATTGCTAACAGGTCTACACAGCATTTGTAAAGAAATTCCAGAAAAAGATAAAATTATCACACGTCCCAGTGATGTAACAATAATCAGATTCTCAAATCATAACCGACAAGGAACACCTAAAGTTCATTCATTAGCATGTAAAAGTAAAACTAGTAAAGAGGGCAGCCCAATTTGGGGAAACTGAGGAAAAATGCCGTAGCCAAAAGATAAAAAAAGCAAACACCTTCAATTCTCTGAAGGAGTTTCTTCACTTTCTGCTTACACCCATCACAATGTATGTTCACTCTGAGAACACAGGTCTGCAGCAAGCCAAAAAAACAATATAAAATACAAACAAGAAAAAGCAAGAGTTTTTTTTGTTTTTTTAACGGAAAAGACCAGAACAACTTTACTGTACAAATGGATAAAAAGTTGGCTTTAAAGACAAACTGAATCTGTTCTTGGAGAGAAAATACCTGGATTTTGAGGAGCTTAAAGTCTTCATCTTTAGTCATTTCTTGAGTGCTGTTTGGAATGTAAGATCTGCTAAAAAAGGAAACAATGAAATATAAAAGAACAATATTATCTGCCTAAGGGATAGTGTTGCATATGAGCTACTACTACAGCTCAACTGATTTTTCTATCTTGTTTACTCTTCTTCCTCTTCAGTTCCTCTCAGAAACAAACAAACTACAAGGCACAAGCACATGGGGTGGGGGTTCTTTGCAGCATTTAAAATTGTTTGTGGGGGAAGGGCTAAAATGCAAATACAAATTAAATGCCAAGACAAAATGTAGAAAAACCACACACACTCAGAATGCAGAAAAAGAGAAGTTGAAACTGAACAAGAAAATGAAAGTCAGAAGATAAAGAGTTAAAAGAGAGGTTGGGGGGGGGGGGTCAGGAGGGGGGATTAGGGGGTATAGGGTTGTGTAAGGTAGTAATGCATAGCAGGATTGGATAGTGTGTTTTACTCTGAAATCTGAAATGATGTGATTTAACGTTAAAATACTGAGAAAAACAATAAAAAGAAGAACAGCGACTTGACAGGCCGATTCAACCCCTGTCCCCTTTGTCACATGCTTTTTACTGTACTTCAATCCTCGTGAACATTGATTTCTCTGTAAAATTCTTAAAGACTGGTTAATGAAAATGAGGTCATAGTTTTACACAAACTTTCATTGAAATCACAATGCCCATGAAAAATATACTACTATTATTCTGCATGTAATAAACCACTTTCTTTCCTTCTACTCAGAGTGATGTTTTATTTTATCTTCTTGGGGTGAGGTGTAACAGGGAAAGAGGGTTGGTGGGGGTTTTACTTTTACTTTTTTTTTTTTTCCCATGACATTGGAATTTTATTCCTAAATGAATTTGACATTAATGTGAGAAGAAATCTCTTCTATATGTATCGAATAAAATTTTCAAAGGTAAAAGTTACAGTGGTTATCTGTTAACAGAAATTGATTGAGGGTACAGTTTAATATTGTAAAATTAAGATAAGGATAGGAGATGGTAGCAAGGAACAGGCCCTGTTTGTACCCACATAATTGCTGGCTTCCTGCTATTGAAGAAACTGAGAATATCTGTTGCTGTGGGTCTTCTTTTTCTGGGTTCTGCAAAGGTAAATGGAGCAATTATGGGCCTTGGACCATTTGCCATCTCAGTGAAAGCTCAACCAATTTGGAAGCTGATGGTGCTCTCTGACCACCATATTTTTCACCATTTATTATATACCATACAACTAAGGATTACTTTATTCAAAAAATTTCATTTAACATCAAAACTAATATTTTTAGCATCTATGACTCTCATTCAATAAATTGGATACTAATGATCAAAGATATATTTTTAATTGAAAAACAAAATTTTAATAAATTTATACATAAAATTTATATTTATAAGAAAACGGTTACCCTGGATTGCAGACCCCATACATATTTAAAAGAGAGATATACATGTAAAACACACCAAAAAATATTAGATAGAATTTCTTGGTGTAGAGGATCATCACTGGTGCCGACAACTTCTTTGTCTTAAAGACATTGAATAAAAGCATTTCTAGATCTAGGATTTTGCATTCGCCAATTTCTTGGCATCAAGACAAAAAGAAATTTTCTGTGAATTTATAGTTGTTATGATGAGGATCAACTTTTAATCAAAGAAATAAATTAATGGACAAATATTAGTTGGCTCAAACATCACCTGAAGTTCAGACCTGAGGACTTGAAAAATACAGATGATTGACAAACTTGCCTGGATGCTACAATTTTATTACTTGATAAATATCTAAAGATGGAAGCAAAAGTGAGACATACTCGTCTATGAAATGTCGGGGATGGGGGGTACTTATGCATTCCACGACACATATATCATTCCCGTGCCATACAAAGGTCATGGGGAGTTTCTGAGACAAATTTACTTCTTCACCACCAAAGCTATAGGCATCAATCTCACAGGTTCTGCCACATAATCTGAATCTCTATAGAAAATGTTTTTTACATTTTCTCTTTTATTATTCTTAGTTCTACTTCTTGCCATATCGACATATACATTTTTTGAGTATACAAAAATTATTAAATATTAAATATTTTTTTGAAATTAGAACATAAAGTAATTATTCAGTATAATGTTAGAGTCAAATATTCAAATCTTATTACCACCAATTATAAAAAAAATAATTCTAATACATACAAAAAAAAAAAAAAACTACTAAAAGGTGAAAAAGATTTTCTTTTTGTACGTACAACATGGATTCATTTGAGATCTGTTTGTGATAGAGGGAGGGGCAGCGCAGGAGAATTCAGAAAGGAGTGTTGGGTCCATGATTACTTGTGTTTTGTGCTTGCCAATGTCTGCTGCTGCTGCTGCTGGCTGTGTGGCAAGTACCTTGGTCTTAACTCTTTCTTGTGGAGTTTTCAACTTTGCTTTTCTTCAAGTCTTTTTATGTATTTATTTTTTTTCAAAAAAAAAAATTTCATAACATCATTGTTTCCCTTGTCCAAGTACCACTTTCCAATTCCAATGCACCAGGGCTATTTCTCGTCCTCTGTGTCGGCAAAAAAGGGCGACTCTTTAAAGGTAAAATGGCGAATGATCAGGAAATACTATTGGAGATTACAAGTTGTTAATTTTTAAAACTTAATGGCACATTCTTTTTTTCAGAATTAATTTTATAAAAAAAATTGAGAAAACGAAAAAATGAGAAGTAAAATTAAATATGTATTTGTATGAGTTTTTAAAAAATATATATATATATAATGATGATATTTAATGTGATATTTTTTTATTTTGAGATGGTGTTCGATTGCATTGTTATTTTACCAAAAAAAAAAAGTAAGAAAATATATTTGGTTAGTAATTGATGAAGTTTTTTTCAGAAAAAATATAATGATAACACTTAATGTAACATGATTTTTTATGAGATGGTGTTTGGTTGTACTTTTGTTTTATAAAAAAAAATAGGTAGGTGGAGATGTGTGATTTTCTAAAAATTTCTCTTAAATACCAAATAAAAATCATTTTTTTTAAAAAAAAATGTGAAACACAATTTATGAAAAGGAGTGACTAAGCAGCAATCACAGCCGAATTCAAATTCAATTTTACAATTCAACTTGATTTATATTTCTGGAAATCTATAAACTTAATATAATTATATACGTACATATGTTCGAAGAGCAGAGGATTTCATAGAAAGAACATAAAAAATAAAATAAAATAAAATTGTAGTTTCTTAAAATTCAATAATCAGTAGTTTATTGACTGCGATGAATCAATCCCATTTATCTCATAATGACACCATTTAAGGCTTGGCTTTACTGTTTATAAAACTTGGTACGCTAGTGTAACATAGGCAACACATTTAACTTATGTGACCCATCTAATTAGTTTAACTAGACACCACGTACATTTTGCTATTGGACCGATACAAGAAATTAACTGTAATAAATAGAAGACAAATTAATCAATGATAAACTATTCTCATTTAATATGAACTTGTAAACATAGATAATTAAATATTGGCTAACAATTAATGGATAAATCAAGTCTTTCGATATTTGAATCGATCGATCGTTAAAATTTAGTTCAAACTTGATTTGTTGAAATTCGACTCAATTCGATTAGTAAAAAAATAAAAAATTATGTGTAAAAACATCAAATTACTCAAATTCAATTCGTATTAAATTCAATTAACAATCAAATCAAAATAAAATATAAATTTTAAAAATAAATAAAAAATTAAATTAATTTAAATAGTACTCTTTTGATTCCACTCAATATTCCTTATCCTTAAAATTGGCCCCCCTCGTTGCCAAGTGGTAACCACTACACATCCTAATTAAAAATTCATTAACAACGTAGGACCTCCACAGATTGTCTCCTATTATGTAGCCAGTACTAGTACCATAAAAACACAACCACTCCAATTATTGCTCATCTTAGAACCCCTTTTAGGATTGCACTATTTTTTTGACATGAAATTGATTTAGGCATCTTTTAGAGTACAAGAAACAACCAACTAAGAGGGGCAATCTTCCATTCTTTAAGCTCTTTAATTACAATAAAATTGGGAGTTCAAAAGTCTTATCATCCAAACTCAATTGTAATACAATACATGGTCCAACCATCTTTCCTAGTATTATTGCTCAAAAAGTTAGTTCCAACTCCTTTGATTAGTATTGACAATGTATTTAATTTCTCAACTTAGTCAATAAAAACTAGTACTATGTTATAGCAACTTTCTTATATAGGAAATTTGGTAGTACTCAAGTTTAGCAACTAAGGGGATATAATACTCATCAATTCTAGTACTTTTATGAATTTGTAAGTCGGTCGAATGTATGTAACACAAAATAAATGTACAATTGTGCCCAATCAACTAATATACTAATATTAAACTAAATAAATATTAACATTGTTAGTGAGAGTCAAAACCTAAGACCTTATAACTTTGGAGCCTCAGCCTTAACCTTAAAACACTAATTCGTTGACATTAATTTACAAAACATATTATAAACTACACACGAACTCCACTTTCACCGACGAACAAGGTTTTTTGTTTTTTTATTTAAATTACGATTTTAAACATTTTATACGGTTTGGGGGTCTTCTTGAGAATTAAATCTCCATAACGGCAATAGCATATCAATGAATTGCAAATGATCTGCTTTGAGGCCCACCGATTGGAATGGGCTGCATAATAAAATATCTAATGGGCTACTTCACAAGAAGTTTTTCTTTTTAATCTGCATTTTCAAAGCCCAATTAAGTCTTCCTGTATGCAGCCTGAGTATTTAATTACGTTAATGAGCCATAAAATGCTAATTAACCAGAGAGTTTACAACTGCCCTCATTCGCTTTACAATCACAAATGCCAGTTCCCATCATACGCCAAGCGTTTAATTTATATATATAATATTGTTCTTCTCAAGTATAATAATTTGCTAAAAACCGATTTCTTGTACATAATTACCAGTAAATTAGGATTAATCTAGATTAAGGTACTGCAATATATCATAAAACATGTTAAGCATTTATTTTTGGTAAATCATTTCATCAATTCAACAAACGCATTAATGTTTAGTTTGCATCATGAGTTCTAAGAAAGAATTTCTATGGTAATCTGGCAGTGAATTACTCTGCCAAATCAATACAGACCAGGCCAAAACTGGTGAATAGTGAAACTTAGTGAAAATCCAAAATCAGGGAAGAAAAACTACTGCTCTCATGTCAAACCTCATAGTACAAAGTTTGAATCAAACGATCGAAAACGCTATGCTAAATGCAGACCTTTCCTACTGATTTAGCTTAGCTCCACCTCCTTCGATCCTCTTCCTCGTCAACAGGAGTATACCATGAAGGCCGACTCTTCAAGTTGCTCAACCTGTAGTTCAAGAGAACCTCTTCGTTAGACATTTCTCTGGTAGCCACGAGAACTAGACTCTTGAGAATAGGAACATCTGTCTCGGTGCTGCTAGATTTCCAAGATTTGAACCAAAAGCTGCCGAACTTCTTCATTCTTACTTCATCTCCATTTCCAAATGTGATATTTGGTATGTAGGTTCTCATATTCTTCTCAGTTAGAGGAAAGTCATAGGGGCAGACCATTACGTTGGGGGCCATATCCTTCGCTGGATGGTTGGCAAAATGAGCAAAAGCCAGAGGATTTCTCCTCTCCAGAACAACTCCTTTACCCCCAACTTGTGCACCATCTAAAGGTTTACTGAGCAGCTTCCACACCCGATCTGAACCATTTTCACCACCTTCAACATTTAATCTATGTTCTGGAACACTTGATCCATCCCACATATTACGAGTTTCACCTCCAGTACCCCAAGGTTGAGCATTGATTACAGTTCCATCATACCTTGTGATCAAGTAAGGGTTTTGTAAATCAACTCTCGGATATCCAGGAATATAACGGTAATATGCTGGTGAGTATGTCACACCAGGGTATATAGCTATTACAGCACCCACATCAGCTTCACCATCCAAGTATAAACCTTGGCCAGCATCCTTGTGTTGAATTTGAGATGGCTTGATTTCAAGAGTGTATCCAATAAGATCCTTTAGTTTCTGTGACAGCTCAAAACACTTTAGTGGCTTTGTTTCACCAACAGTTGTGCCTGAGTATATATGGGTCATCAAATTCCAGAGGTAACAAATCATCAGTCAGAGTAACTACCAAAAAGCAAATGGACATGCAGAGCAAAGGATTCAGATAATCAACTTATAAAAATGTCCAGTAAACATCATGTTCTCCAAATAATACACAATGAACATCAACATGGAATACTTATTTCAAGGATTCATATCATCTTCAATAAAAGTCATTTGTTAATGTAAGAAGCTGCACGATTAGAACTTCAACACTGCGGAAGTTTAATGGTATTTGATACACGTGAACAATATTACTCACCAGGATTATCATAAGGAGTAGTCCTGCCAACAGCAAGACCAAGGCCACTGCGTCGAGGAGCAGTATTTCTTTCTGAAGACATGTTAAATGTACCAGCCGTCTTTGAATCAGGAAGAAGAATGTCATCCATATATGTGCAGAAGGTATTTATTTGTGCATGAATATTTTCTTGAACTTGCTTCTGCTGCTCAGCTAGAGAGGCCTTACTAGCCATGTCAATTATCTCGTCTGCATCTGCTTCATCAGCATTCTTTCCCAAGCGGTTGTAGCTGACAGTGTAGTTCGTATGTTAGAAAATGAACCACATTGCTGCCGCAACAAATATAATGTGCAATATCCAGTGAAAAAGATTCAGGTGAAATTACATGTTAGCATCCAGGAAAACTGCTAGGGCTGAATAGAGAGAGAATTTAAAACACCATTACCATAATTAGCAAAAAAAACCTCGGAAAGGCCCAAAGTATACAAAAAATCATTCAAGTTTAGCTCACTATTCAAACATACAGATATCATTATCACAGTTCAATCAGCTCGCCAAACGCATGGCTATGATGATGGTAGGTCTAAGAGATCACCAGTCATTATCTTATTTGACTATATAATCATATTATATTAGCCATAAAGAACTATCATTTGATAACTCCCTGCTCAATCTTGCGAAGGCAGCTATAACAAAAATTTTAGTTCAACCTGCAGTTACTCTCCCTCCTGAAAAGGCACTTCAGCAAATGCTAACGTGAGGTCGTACAACTTACTAGCACGCATGAGACTGCATTATATTTCCATTTTAAAGTTAGGACTTAAGTAGGTAAGATTAAGGGAGAAAAAGAAAGGAAAACCAAGGTAACTAGTAGACAAGCAAAGACTTCCTTATTAACAAGTCAAAGGATACATGTAGACCATATTATTCCATACCAAAACAACTACCAAAATATAAAATTGAAGGCAAACTCACTAGCAAAGATGGATAGAGTAAGTATGGGGGCGGACAGCGGTTGCCGATCCCTATCTCCCCTATCTCTAAACTAAAAATAACTGCAAATCCTATGTAACTTTTTTCAAAATGCAATTCCTTGTGCACCTTGACTTTTTAAATTTTGTTGGAGATGCAGATACAGAACCTCTTTGCTAGAGCTTTCCCACCAACACCCCACCCCCGCCGCCCCCCAATTCTAGTACAGTTCCTGCTTGAAACATACTAGAACTTCAACAGTTAAAGGGATACTGCTACTTACTTAATCACTTGATTGCATATTGCAGAGTGATTCAAACACAAGTACGAAATAAAATTTAGATAGAAAATTCACTACCAGCTCAGAACTAAATTGCAAACAAATCAGACTTAAAATTGTACGCTCAAAATATAAATGGCATTCACCCGGTATAAAGAAAAAGTCGGTTCATATCGGCTTCAAACTGAAGGTGCCTTCCATCCCTAGCAAATGTGGGACTTTTCGCAAGCACTTTAACTGCCTAAATCAAGCAATTAATATAATACAGTTAACCCAAATAAATTAACAATCCACAACAGTAGTAAAAAGAAGGTTGAGTGGAAATAATCCAAAAGAAATGATTTTGGCAATTCCTTGTGAACATGGGCACTCAATTTAAACTAGATTAGATACATGGGATGCTAATCTGAAGCAATTTCTTGAATTAATAATAATGCCGATAATAATGGGTTTTGATGGTCATTTTTCCATTTAGAACGGGATTGTACAAAAATTACCTCTTGAAATTTCTGAAACAGAAACGCCATGACTGGGAAATGGGTTGCAGAAACTTGTGTCCACCCTTTATTACTTCTGCTGAGTTGAAGTTGGATGTTCGATATTAAGAATTTAGAAAGTCAAAACAAGGCCAAAGGTAAAGTCACGGGAGCCTTCTGCAAATACTGTAAATCTTGGGGTTTATGCATAGTTTTGTTATAGAGTAGCTTGATATTAGAGTTTTGTCGTTAAAATCAAATTAGTTTATAATATTTTTAAAATACTTTTTTTCATGTGATTTTTATCATAATATCAAATTAATACATATTATATACAATATATTTAATTTTTATTTAGATTTTTTATAATAACAAATATACCATTTTAAACTCTCTAATTCTCCCTACATTTTTCCTTATTATATTTCACTTGATTAAATAAAAATTTGTCATAGTGATAACCTAAATTTAAAATTTTGAAAACACACCACCGCGTGAATAAGATATAAAAATAACATAATGAAACAAAAAAGATTGAAATCAAAATATATTTGACTAAAGAGCAATAATTTATAAGGTGAGATTTTAATTATAATTTTTAATTTTTGAAAATTATATTAAATCCTTATCAATAATTTAGAAGGTGATATTTTTGCTGCAATATTTTTATTTTTATTTTCTATCTTTTATTTTTTATCTTATTGATTATACCTGATTAAACAACAAATGATTCTATTATCCTCTATTGTTTTTATTAAATATCAACTTTTAAAAATTAATTTTTGTATATCATTTAATAAAGTTTATATTCAATATTTTCTCTAGTTATCAAAGTATATTTTAATATTGATGTGCTATATCTTTGATTGATGAAAATTGACACCTCCAAATAGTTCTTGCTTGTGTCATGAATAAATGGTAAAAGGTGTTAAGAGTTTTTCTGACATACTTCAACAATTAAGTCGAGCTCCGAAAAATTAAAGTAGAACTCAAACTTATAAAGTAGCAAATAATTTTTTTACATACCTAAAATGAGTAGGGTAAGGGTATTTATATGCATTTAATTAAGAGTGATAATTCTATATGATAAGAGGTATGCGTTTGCAAGGCCTTGGGCCCATGGGAGTGGGCCAATCTCTGCAATTGAGCCTAATCTATTAACCTATTGGTATAATTGGATTGGGCCAAGACAGATAATTGAGCTTGGACAATGATTAGACCCATGAACCATGATTTTTTTTAGATATAATTACTGGTATACTTGTTTATTGTTATTCAATTTTATGTTTATACTATCATAGTGGCAAATTTAGTAAATAAACGAATATATCATAAAATATTAAATGAACAGTTCAAGAAAAATTAGAATTTAAATGGCCATATCCGTTATAATAAAAGATTTCAAATGAAAAATTGGATGGTATTCATACATGCTGAATGAATACCAATTAGATATTTATAAAATTTTAGAGCTTAAAAAGACATATCTATCATTATAAAGATCTTGGATGGAATATTTGATTAAATTAATATAATATATACCAATTGATATTTATGAAAAAACTCGAACATCAATCAAAATATTTATAAAATTTCATAAATCATACATATATTTTACACAATATCTAGTACCAATAAATGTTGCGCAGATGATTTAATTAATAGACGGTCGCATTTGCACTATATTGATTACTTTATCAACAAATCGAAAGATATATATGAATTTTTCTAATGAACATGTGAGATTTTTGAATGAATAAAGTGTAATACATCGTTAGATAAATAAAGGAAGAAAAGGGGTGGTGAAAATTTTACCATGTCTCTTTTGTAATTTAAGGGTGATTAGTGGATCAAAGTACAATGCCTGGAGTCACTGGGTCCACTTTAGGATGACCCCCCAAACCAGCTATACAATTTCTAGAAAATGAAGGTTCATTGTCTTTGGAAGATTATTACCATCAGTTTCCTCTTGGCACAACATTCCCGCGTAATCCAATCCCACAAAAAAAAAAAAACACGCCAAATCTTCAATCCATCCATCCATCACCGTCATCAATCCATCACACGGTTTTATCCCCTCTTGTTCTTCAAATCCATCATCCCACTCTATATATACACACAACGTACAAGAGTACTCAATAATCACATATTAATCTCTTAACTTCTGAAAAAATATCGAAAACCATGCAAACAACTTCCCTTCAATCCCTACACCTCCGGCCACCTCCCATTTCGGGCAATTTTACGTGCCCAAGAAGACCATCGGGTCCAAGAAAGAGGGCTTCAAGTTCAGTTCTTGCAATGAAAAGCGATGCTAACAGTGAAAAAGGGCATGACCACAAGCTTGTTGATCAGAACATGGTGGTTCTTAAAATGAGAATTCAAGAAATGAGGATGAAGGATCAAGAAAATCGGACGGCCCCATCCGATCGTTGGATGGATTGGGAGAAGCAATGGTACAAGAATTATGATTCTGATGTGTATGAAGCAGTAGGGTTCTTGCAAATTTTGATGATGAATAGTAGGCCAAGCTTGGTTGCGGGAGTGGTGGCTCTTTTGATGTTTAGTGCATCAACATCTTTGGTGCTAGTATTATCCTATTTGCTAGGCATTGTTATGTGAATGTATCTTTAGGTTATTTTAGTTTGATTTGTATACAAAGTAACAAATTCAAATACTATTCGTTTAATTTTTTTCATAATTCCGGTATTATTCATGATAATTGACAAAAAAAATCGACAAAATCTCATCTACATAACAAAACTCATCATTAAGATTCGTAATTAATTTGAGAATATATTAATTCAAATTTTTTAGTTATTTTATAAAAAATAATCACATTTATGTACAAAAATTGTCAATAAAAATTATGTTATATAGTAACATTTATATATTTTTATATACGTATTGAAAAAAATAACTTAAAATAATGTAATCTGATTAAAAACATGAATGAAATTCATAAATAAATCACTATATAATTAAAAAAATTAGGAGATTTTGAAAGATAAATAATAATCACATTTTTATTTTTGATTTATGAAAGATAAATACAATATTCCAAAAATCGTATGAAAATATTATATTTAATTTGAGTTATTCTAAAAAATTTGGAAAATTTTATTAGTATGTTTGTACATAGGTTTTTATTCAAATATTATGTTAATGATATAGTCTTCAAATATCTAATTCTTGTTTGCCAAATTCACTTGCATAATTACTTGCACATTTTGCTACAGAAGATTTTGAAAGTAATAGTATGTTATTTAATGTTTCTTTTGAGTATAAGTTTAACCAGTTCGAGTGCTAGGATGTCAATTTTCGAATATGAAGACTACAAATTTTTACCTAAAATGGAGTAATTCCACCAGAAGAAGATATAACTTGTACCAACATAAATATAACTCTAACTAGTAAAAGTCGAGATCATAGGCAACATCGACAAACCATGTCCCACAAGAATTTCTCCCTTCAAAGAAAGATCTATGATTAACTAATAATATAGAAAGCAACATGGGATCCAACTAGCTTAAATTAGACCTAAGAAATTAATTAATAGGAGTATTAAATTAATCTAGTTCCTACATTTTATTGCCCTAAGATTCTAGACCACCAAATTATATTTTGGTTGGAATTTCACCTAAACTTAAAAATGCAAGCATTTATCTAATTAAATAGTAGTATTATGTTATTATTAGTTGTGATAGTTGTTGATAGTTTATTCTTGATTATTAAACAATTATTGAATATCTATATTTATAATGTTATGACATATAATTATTTCACTCAAAAAAAATTATAATAATAATCAGTGACGTTGCGTCATTCAAGATGTATGATAATTTTATTAAACTCTTATTAACTAGAAAAACTATTGTGTCCAATCTTCAAAAATTTCTTACCAACTTCTAACAAACTAATATTTAAAAAAACTATCTTTTTTGAAATAGATGTAATTCGTAGTGCCCATGTCCAAAAGAAAAAGATCTCATTGCTAATGTCAGCTTTCTCTCCTAATAATATAAAAAATTAAAAGAAGTAACAAAGTGCTAAACGCATCACCAAAATTTAGTTTATTCCTAACAATCCCTTAAAAGTGGCTGGAAGCAAGCTAAACGCGTTTTATCCAAGTGGTAAAATTAAAATTTTATGATTAAGGAGAGATTTGGTTTGAATTCTACTGATATGTTAGTGTATTTGTACAATATTTTTCTCTTATAAGTGTGGAATGTATAATTTTTATAAGTAATAATTAAAATATAAATATAACAATTAATATATATATTAAATAAAACTTGTCAGCAAAATAGATACAGAATGGGGAGAAGATTCTAAGATGACCAAAAGTCAAATACGAAAATTCAATATCCAAACGCCACGTACCTTCCATCAATTGCTCCAGCCGTCTATCTCTATTTTCAAGATTAAGATACCAAGAAAGAAAATTACAGCAAAAAAAAAAAATTAATTAAAAACATGGAAAGAAAATTTGTCAAAAAAAATCCCATCTAAAAAATGCACTTATTATCAACACGTATTATAAATTTAAAAATTAAAATATAAAGTGAAGTAAAAAAATAAAATAATAAATTTGAAATCGAGAACTATTACACTCAACTCCAAAATTTGCTATGATAATTTATAATTACTATTGACAATAAATAGCAAGGAAAAAATATTTCGCCATTATTCTCCTAAAATTTTAAAAAATTTAATTGTTTTTAACGTACACAATTTCGCAAAGCAAAGACTTTTGTATCAAATAGTAATTTAATTTAATTTAGTTGTACCAAAAAACATAGATAAGTAATTTAGTAAGAAACATCTTCTTCTAGAGCATACTACGGAGTAATAACAAATGTCGCTTTCAGGATGTGAAGTGCCGCAGTCTCCGCACCTGATCCGTAAATTACAATTAAAACGCGCTTTTGGCTACTGCAGGGGCGGCTCGCTGTCAGAAAACAACGCGGTTTTCCTACACATCTTATTGCCTAAGGTATGGGAAACCCTCACATGGCCACCACACGACTCTTTCCTTGCAATCATTCTGGCTATAAATAGACAACCCCCCAAAACCCATTTTCAACACTTTATTTTTCTATCATCAAACTATAACTTATTTCCAAGATTCCTAAGTTCTATACCAAACATGGCATCAACTTCTTTTCATTGTTCATCAATTCAATCTTTCGATCCATTTTCAAGAACCCAAATAAATAAACCAAAACCAAACAAAAAAATATGCACGAAGACATACGCAGCAAGAAGAGAAGCTCACAATCAAAACTTCGATGGGAGACTTGTAGACGAGAACTTGATCGTTCTTCGCAAGAGAATCCATGAGATGAAGATGACCGAGAGGAATTACGAGCCTCCTAGGGAATGGATGGATTGGGAGAAGCAATTTTACGCGAGTTATGATTCGATCATATGCGATGCAATGGGGCAGTTGCAATCCTATTTGATGGAGACTAGGCCAAGCATGGCATTGGGCATGATTGCACTAATTGCATTGAGTGTGCCAACTTCAACTGCTGTAGTGATGTACAATTTGTTAGAATTGTCCAAATTAGTTTTATCTGGGATTCATCTCAGCTAAGTCAGACGATTAATTTTTTTATTTTTATTTTTTGGTGAATTTGCATTGGATTAATGTTTTTCTTCTTTAGGGGTTGGATTAGGGAGGTTGACCATTGTGTGTGTACCGAAAACTGTATTCTTTGATTCATTTATGTCTCATCTAAGTTGATTTATATATATATCAGAAACAAGGCGACTTGTATTTTTATTTTTTTTATTTTTTTTGGTAATATTTGATCGCGGATTCATCTATTTTTTATGAAAAATTAAAACTAATGCATAATGATGTGTGAATAGCATTTATCCCCTATTCTTTTTTGAAAATGGCGAATTTAGAATGATAGGTGAATAACATTTATCCCTTGTTCTTTTTTGAAAATGGCGAATTTAGACGATGATTGAATTACATTCTAATTCGAATATGAAGAGACTACATATGCAAATATTTAGCAAAAATGGAGTAATTCTAGAAGAAGATATAACTTGTGAGAGCAATAAACTTAGTTCAAACTAATAAAAGTCGAGATCATATATAACATCAACATGGCATGGCATGTCCCACAAGAATTTCTCTCTTCAAAGAAAGATCATGTCTAACTAATACAATAAACTTGGTTCAAACTAATAAAAATCGAGATCATATATAACATCAACATGCATGGCATGTCCCACAAGAATTTCTCTCTTCAAAGAAAGATCATGTCTAACTAATACAGAAAGCAATATGGAATCCAACTAGCTTACATTAGACCAAAGAAATTAATTAATAGGAGTATTAAATTAATCTAGTTCCTACATTTTATTACCCTAAATTCTAGAGCTATGAAATTATCACCATTGTGTCAATGAGTTCTAGTTCAAATGGTGAAGTTGAGATTTCAATATCATGAGTTTTTTTTTTTTCCAAATCCCATCTAAACAACAAAATACGGGTTTTATCTAATTCAATAGTTAATCGTGATAGTGGTTGATGGTTTATTCTTGATTATCAATTGATATTCATGATGTTATGACATATATTTTCACTCAAAAAGAAATTTTAACGGTTTAGGGTTTTCTTTATTCAAGATATATTGATTGTCAATTGTTTTCTTTTTTTCATTCCATTCATATATAGGGGTGTTTCAATTTATGATAATCATATTAAACTCATATAAATTAGAAAAACTAGTGTCTCGTCTCTATCAATGACTAATAACTAATATTCAAAAATATATCTTGTTTGAAGTATAGTACGTATTTGATACGTAGTGTCTACATCCAAGAAAAAAATCTCATTGTTAATGTACTTATATAAAATTTTCTTCTGTTATTATTTGATATATTTTTTATGATGTTAAAATTTAAAATATAAACATAATAATTAATATGTACTACCAAAAATTAATAAAATAAAGTTTGTCAGCAAAAAAAATACAAGAATGGAGAGAAGATTCCAAGATTAAACAATTCGCCGACCAAAACAAAGTCAGAGACTAAAATCCAATATCCAAACCGCCACGTACCATCCATCAACTGAAAAATGACATATTCTGCCACATTTCCTGCTAACTCTAATGGCATATCTCTAATTTCTAGATTCAGACACCAAGAAAGAAAAAAATAAAGTAAAATAAAAAAAATGGGAATAAAAAATTACCAAAATTTATCTAAAAATACTCTCAAAATATTTTCAATCACACCCGATTTGAACGGAGAAGTATTGCACTCAACTACTATATGTGTGATTTGGTGTAGCAATTTTTAATTATTATTGACAATAAATAGCAAGGATTTTTATTTTTATACCTTTATTCCCTTAAAATTTTAGAAATTTGTGAAAAATAAGTAAATTTTTTTAATTGTTTTCAACGTACAAAATTTGGCAAAGCAAAGACTTTTGTATTAAAAAAAGATAGTACAAAACATCCTCGTTAGAGCATAATACGAGGTAACAACAAAATGTCTCTTTCAGGATGTGAAGTTTACCGCTTTTTCCGCATTTGATCCATAAATTATAGATCACTATTAAAACGCGCTTTTGGCTACTGCAGGGGGCGGCTCGCTGTCAGAAAACAACACGGTTTTCCTACATATCTTATTGCCTAAGGTGTATGGGGAGCCCTCACATGGCCACCACACGACTCTTTCCTTGCAATCATTTTGAAATCTAGCTATAAATACACAACCCCCAATTCCCATTTTCAACACTTCATTTTTCCTCATCAAACTATTAACTTATTCCAAGATTTCCTAAGTTCTGTACCAAACATGGCATCAACTTCTTTTCTTTGTTCACCAATTCAATCTTTCGATCCTTTTTCAAGAACCCAAATAAATAAACCAAACCCACACAGAAAAATATGCACGAAAACATTCGCAGCAAGAAGAGAAACTCACAATCAGAACTTCGACGGGAGGCTTGTAGACGAGAACTTGATCGTTCTTCGCAAGAGAATCCATGAGAAGAAGATGATCGAGAGGAATTACGAGCCTCCTAAGGAATGGATGGATTGGGAGAAGCAATTTTACGCGAGTTATGATTCGATTATATGCGATGCAATGGGGCAGTTGCAATCCTATTTGATGGAGACTAGACCAAGCATGGCATTAGGCATGATTGCACTAATTGCATTGAGTGTGCCAACTTCAACTGCTGTGGTGATGTACAATTTGTTGGAATTGACCAAAGGAGTTTTATCTGGGATTCATCTCAGCTAAGTTAGATCATCCTTTTTTTTTTCATTTGTTATTTTTTATTTTTTTGAATTTGCATACAAAACTGTATTCTTTGATTCATTTACGTCTTATCTAAGTTGATTTATATCTCTGAAACAGGGCGACGTGCATTCATTCATTCATTCAGGATACTATTAAGTTTAATTAAACAGGGCGACGTGCATTTTCATTTTTTCATTTTTTTTGGGTAATTTACGTATGGATAGTTCAGTTATATTTGATCGTGGATTTGACTATTTTTCATGAAAAATTAATACTAATGCATAAGGATGGGGGAATAGCTTTTATCCCCTGTTTTTTTTTTTTTTTACGAAAAGGGAGAATTTAGGCTATGACTGAATGACATCCTAATTTGTGAAAAAACATTTTTGTGGGAAATAATTTCATAAAAACAGGTTTGTTTTGGGTATTTTAAAAGATTGTCCCCTCCCTAATTCTTTCTCCATTTTTCCTTCACACAAACCTAAGACCTGTTCTTTGGAATCAGAATCAGGGCAGGGCTCTTCATCTGCCTCAATGTTCTCTATGTTTACTGTTTTTTCGGGCGCCATTGTCGGGGGAGGAGGGGCGGGGTGGGGTAGTGAGAAAGCTTTCTACTCCGTTTTGTGTGTCGAGTGACAGAAAAATTGAAGGGTGGGAGCCTAAAGAAAGGCCAAAAGAGGCTTTCAAAAATTTTAGATGGGGAATTTTCAAAAAATATTAAAGACCTTTCTTTTGGCCTTTCTTTAGCCCTATGAAATTAATACTAATATTAAAGTTAACTTTGTTATATTTTTATTTCTAAATATCTTTTAAAAACTTCTAAAAAAATTAGATATGTTAATTTATGGCCCAATTTATCCAAAAAAGTTATTTGAATTAGTCAAACACATTTCTCATTTAACTTCTCATTTCTATAAACTATTTTTTCTCACAAAATCATTTTTGAGACAGGCCTAGCCTTATTTCCCATATTTTGAGAAAAGGCATACAACCCCTTATGTTCTAAAAAGAAAGGAAAAAAAACAATACCAAACTCAACTTTTATCACCTAAAGAATTACAATATGACCGACTTGCCTTTATATATATAAGATGAAGATTTCCATTTTATTTATTATTTTTTTCTTTTTTTATAAATATTAGAATGATATCATTAAATGCATATATGTAGAATATACATCTATTAATATTTTTTGTACTATTTCAAAATATGTAAAAATATTAACATTCTTGTTATTTTACTCAAGATTATTTAAAAAATTAAATATAAATATAATAGTATAAACCTTAAGGTTTTATCGCATACGATATCACCAGTAAAAACTCATCAAAAAAAATATCAAATATCTATTATACAACATAAGCATATTGAACTTCGACACCTTAATGTATTTCACTTTTATTTTAAATACAAGAAACAAAAATCTAAGCTATATAATATTTAATATTATTTTATATATTTTGGAATAATGCACATACTATTAGTAAATATATACTCTATATGCATTTATTTAATCATCAATACTTTAAAGGTTAGGAGTCATGAAAAATAAAGTAAAAAATTTATTAGCATATTTGCAAGGATAAGATGATTGTTTTCAGTTTAATAAATAATAAAAGTTGTTGTATATTATTATCATTTTTCAAAAAATTAAAAACTTATGTACATTTTAAAAAAAAATGTAAGACACAATACGTTCTTTTTCAAAAAATACAGGAAATTAAATGTCATTTACCCCCAAAACATAAACATAAGCATAATTGCTAAGAAAGTTGAAAGAGCAGATGAGTCAACAACATTAACAGTGATGAACTTATTAAATTAGACAAAGTACCCACATTGTCTAGGTACTTGCACTTCACATCGATCACATTCCAACATATTTCGGAGAAGCGGCAATACGGCAAACACTTTAAATCATTTGTAACACAAATAATAAAAGATAAATGTAAGCTTTTCGTTTTCATTTGGTGTGGGACAGTTGGAGAATGTATTAGGTCTAAAAGAAATTTAAATATATTTAAAAATAAGGTGAGGTAAGCATAAAATTAAATTTCTTAAAATAGAATTTTCATACATTGTTATTATAGGAACTAGGATGATTGTCTTTCAAAATATTTAAAATTATTTAAAATAATTTTTTTCCTACATCAGTACTATAGAAATTATGATGTTTTCCTTCCAAAGTACAATATTAATTATAAAATTAGTATAATATTATATTAATTTTGTTGGACGAATCAAAAGACGGACAATATTCTTCTTCAAAAAATAAAAAATAATTTGAAAATAATATTTAATTATTTTGAAAGGCTATACAGAAGAAGAGATAATAAACAATTGACTTGAATTATTTGTGATGGTAAAAATAGAATGAGTGTAGTTTATTTATAAATTTCTATGTGTTTGATTGGTTATGAATTAGAATCAATCTAAACCACTAGATCACATAAGATATATTTACGAAAGTTCACAATTTTTACTATGCATCTTTTACATATAAATAAATATATTTATTCATTATACTCTTTCAATAATAGTCACAACTTTTCATATGCACTTTTATACATTTCAACATTAGTGGATAGTTACAACTTTTCATACCCACTTTTATGACCAATCATATTCATTGGAAGCTTTTAAACTTTAGAATTTTTTTATTAAATTAGAGACACTTTTTTAATTTTACAAACATTTTATTAAATTGAAATTTTTTTCAATTCACCTCGTATATTCTAATATTTGGCAATTTTGAATTAGGAAGCTGCAAACTTTCATTTCTTGACGAGATTAAAAATGTATCTCCTCCGAGTTTAACCTTAAATTATTGAGCGTTGTTGGCACCATTTCGAATGAGGAGAATCAAGCGAACCCTCTTATACCACTCTGATGGAGCGCGTAGCAATATGACAAGGGAGGAAATGTTTTCCCTTCTTCAACCCACATTGAGAATCATGAATCCTTAAGGAATTTGGTAATATGCTGATAATTATTGATCAATGATGAGTATTGCTCAAAATTGTATCTAAAATGACCTATTAGGACTTGATTTGGCAAAGGAAAAAACTTAGAATTTTTTTTTGGCAATCATATAAAACTACCTCATATATAGGACTCAAAATATATAATTGAATCCTCAAGTTTAAATAAAGAATACAAAATCCTGCAGACATACAACAAAATTATGAAGACCAGTAGTCTATGGAAAACTGCTCGTAGATCAATAAATCTCTCTCTCTCTCTCTCTCTGGGGGAAACTTCTCTTGAAATCATCTCCCATATTCAATCTTTCGTATGTCAAGGCCTGCAGCTACACGTAGACAACATAAGTTCCAAAGAATCAGTGAGAGTGTTCATATATGGATTGAAACATCAGATATTTTTTATATTCTGTCTGTTTTTCTACTCTCTTGAAATAGAAAATGTGGAGCCCTTATTTAGGGAGAAAAATTTCCAGAAAAATAATTATACCAATAGGCAAATGCGACTTTGTAATATATAGTAAATACACATTGTCAGTAGTTACTCTAAGCAAGGAATTACGTGTAATTCTTGGAAGCTAATGCATTGTATAGAATTCAACAATGGCTGAGAGTAAAATTTCTGCAGTTTTAAGTTAAAATAAAAATAAAAAATGCTCCAAAGAACTTCAAGAAAACGAAACAAATGTGGCAATCGAAATAAGGGATAGTGGAATACATAATAGGGAGTTCCCTTCAGTCCAAGACGCGACAGGAAAAACTGAACACAGCTCCAGCATCGTTGGATCAAAAACCCATCTTAGCTTCGATAATTCAATGATGAGTTCATGAACCAACGAGTCAGCAGCTGAGTTTTCAGCAATCAAACTGCCTCGGACTGGACTGAAGGAAGCTCCTTTCTCCACTACCCTAACCAAAAAAACACACACATAGAATGAAGAATGAGCTATGGAAATGGTGGGTATATAAATGGGACAGGAGGAGAAAATCAGGCGACATGAAAATCTAAGGTGGGCTGAGAAATGGATTTAGTGCAGGTGCAAAGCCATCAAAAACAGTTACTTAGATTGTTCAATATGCATATGTATTGAAGGATGTTAGTACAGAGATATATGATGATTTCAGCTCTGGAAATTTGGACAACACTGTTAGGTATAAACTTCGTACACTTCTTACACATCTAATCAAACAGCTGTATATGGCTCACCATAAACAGACAAAGATTGGTACTGTTCAAACATTTGGATTTAGGCACGAAATCATACATCCCATAATTGTTAGAAGCTTAAGATTCAAACATAAGGGCCTCTTCCTGTACTCTGTGAGCCCTTCTACAGAATTCTTTTTATTTAATTTACTTATATGTTTGTTTGTCCATTGATTTATTTTAGTTTGGAAACACACATACATACATATGGAATATGTAATTAATTTAATTTGTTTAAACTGCACAAAAATCTCACCCTGAAACAAATAAATTACTCCAGAAGCGTGTGATAATACAAATAATCTCGTAATAAATCAAGAAGTATGCATTGCAATCAGTTATAGTAATAGTAGATCACCATTGGAATATGAGGAACCTAGTTTGAATCAAATGCCTACTTCAACTGGATTAGTTATTTTACAGGGTTCCATGTCTAGGAAGGGGATGAACATAATTTTGCAAGGAAGTATATGTACATTTTCCACTGCCAATAAATGACAGGGCACTTCCGCAAAACGGGCACTCAACTTGTATCCAAGAGATTGAATGAATTGAACAAGTATGGAATAGTTAGAAAAAAGTCTATTTTTGTAACCTCCGGTGGAAAAGGAAATGAAAACGATTGCAAGATCAATCTAAACATTCTTTATTTCAATTAGTACTATATTTTCTATTTCAAATGTAGAAAATACTTTTCTAAAGTAAAATTTTATTGTGATCACATATATTTTTTGATGTACATTCATAAAACACAAATTAAAATAAATGATTATATATAGTTTTATGTTATTCATTGTCTTTAAGGCTGTCACTACGGCCATGGACAACCAAGTTGGTCATAGTACAAAAATTGCTGAATTGCAAAGGGACAATGAAATGAAAGAGTACCTTAAAGTTTGCAAGAAATCGTGTTCACATGTGTGCTCAGATCGTCCTTTTTGGACAGGGAAAGGCTGATAATATTCCCTAATTTGGTGAAACTTTGGGTTTCTTGCCATAGCCATTGATGGTTGGGATGACTGAATGGGGTTCTTTGAGTAGTCATTTCATTTCTCAACTCATTTAACGCCATCTTCTTTGCATTTACTCTCCTTTAATATTCTCCATCAAATGTTATGTGTAAATTTCACTTTGCCCCTCAACTATGTGCATCATATCACTTTGCCCTTTTAAATTATGAATATTTGCATTTTTTTTCTCAACAATTAAGAAAATATGATTTAGTTTTTTTTAAAATTTTACCTCTCCTTTTATAATATTTAAAAATATATCAAAGTTAATATGTTGAAATATTAAAATTATTGTTTGAACCTAAGAGAGCAACTAAATTAATCTATACCACTTTATAAGTGGCATAATCACTGATATTTATAAAATTAACGTGACTAAAAAAACCACTTTTTTAAACTGACGAAGCGGTGCAGTGTCAAAGGAACGACATTAAATTTTAAGAATGAAAATATAGGGTAGTTTATCAAGTTTCTTTACCTTTCAATTCTAGACAAACATCAACCCCATAGATAGTTCATGATTTGTGAAATATGTGATTGTGGAAAATAGAAGATCGGACTTGGTTGGTACGACTCTCTTTGTAAAAAGGCATCGTAATTTTCATAAAAATTATGAATGTAATTAATTTAAATAAAAAATATTTTTTATTGCAATTAAGTATAAAATTTAATTATGTCATGTTTGTATCTGGTCTAGTTAAATTATTAGTTTAATTTAATTAGATTTGAATAAAATATTATTCAATATTTGTCAAAATATTTTTAAAATAAGGGTAAAATTTGAAAAACGAAATATATTTTTATAGTTTGAAAGGGCAAAATGCATATTTTTATAGTTTAAGTTGGCAAAGTGATGTCATGTATATGGTGAGGGGGTAGTATGTAATTCACCCAAATTGATGGCAGTTGAATGATATGGGACGGGCCGTTATCAAACAGTCATGGATGGGCCGATCCAATAACTTAATAAAAAACATAGTCAACCTCAATATTATACCTTGGTTAACAATGAAATTGGACACTTGTAATCCAATAATATATTTATAGGTAGATAAATGGGAGTATGCGATTTCAAACCTTACATATAGTTGATCCATGGCATAATCTCTTCGAAATATGGAAGTTGGAGAGTTAAAGTTAGGGTGTGAGAGATTCTTCTTCATTAAAACCAAATTCTTGTAGATTTAAATTTTGATATTTCAAATGGTCTTTCAGGTAGATACTTATACAGGCCTCCATTTATTTAGTTTTACTTCTCTACATATAAATAAACAGAGCCCAAAGAATTTAATTTAATGGGCCATTGGGATGTCCAATTAGAGGCTACAGGCTGCCCTGGTTCTAGGAGTTGTAAAAGGTGGACCTGCATTAGGGCCCAAGTCAGAAAATCACAAAATCACAAAATAAACTCTTTACCATCTTAATCCCCTGACGAGGAAGTATCATCAAACTTGAAGTTGGTACATAGTTGTGGTGTGACAGAACAATGTTTTGCAGGAAGCAATTCGCAAGTTAGGCCAGACTTTAATAGGTATTAGGTTGAAAAACCCGTGTGGATATTGTAGCTAAGTATATGAATTATAGGACTTGACAGAGAAAAAAAAGCAATTATTTTAATTATTTTAATTTTTTTTCAAAAAGTCTGCAAATTGAACTAGAATGGTCTTTGGATATTTGTTCTCTTAGAATTGTTAGAATCTTGAATTTGAAATATTATGTTTAATGGCTTGATTTAGATTGGACACGGCACTGGCATTTTGGCAGCCTCTTTTGGTCAATTCCATCAAGATTGGCCCTTCTTTTCAGTTGAAGCAGTGCAGAATACTGATCCAATGGCTAGTCAAAATGGTCATGTTGTTGTCCAAATTGCTGTGATGGGGTGATGTATCGGACCAAGGGAAAAACAAATAACATGGAGTCCAACTTATGTTTCTTTTCCTTTTATGTTTTATCTCTGTCTTGTCTTGTTTTTGTGGGGTTGGAAAGGAATCTGTGTATGTAGTTGCTCTTTAAAATAAAAATAAAAATAAAAATAAAGCTGCAATTTAATTAGAGCATAGTTTCTCTCTTACATCAATATATATATATATATATATATATGTCCATGTTTACTAATAGTGTGCCAAAGATTGTAGTTTTAGGGACGATAATGGTTCAAACTCGAATCCATTTTGAACTTGTCCGTTTAGAATGAATTTTTACTGTTACAAACGGGTATAGTCGGTCTTAGATTTTTATTTTCAAATTCGTCCCGTCCATATTCGACTCGTTTATTTTTTTATTTTTAAAATTCATTATATATGTATATTTATGTGATAAATTTTAAAAATTAAATATTTTTAGAAAGTCAGTGTATTATTTTAAAAAAAACTTAATTTTTTTAAAAATTAATAATAAAATGAATCTTATCTACTGGACCCGGGTCGGTCACTAAAAAATATTGATCGGATGAATCACGAATTTGACCAAACCCCGTCTATTGGCAACCCTATGTCCACATACTATATTACTATGGTTAACTAGTTAATTTGAAAATTTCTATTAGTGCAATATCAAGTTCAATTTTTTAAAAATACATTATAAATTATTCAAAAAAAAATAAATAGTAACAAATGAAACAATTATTTCACAACAACAAATATTAGTAACTTATCATTTTCCTAAGACAAGGGAAAGAAGGGAAAAGCTTCCAAACAGTTAATTGCTTTTCTTTATTTTTAGTATATAGTTTGGTCTAAAGGAGGATAATATGTGAATATGTGATCACCACATGTAAAACCAAGAATGGGCCAAAGGGCAATTGACTTTGTAAAGGAACCTATAACTTTATTTATAATAGGAGAACTGCCATCAAAAGCAACGTTAGTGATTAGTGGTTTGGACCCTTTTAACTTAGACCCCAGAAATTGCTGTCGTATCATAGGATCAAGGAATACAACTTTTACTACAATTGCAGTCCTAGAAGCCACAAAATTAAACAAAGTTGAATTATTTATTAAAAGTTAATTCATGTCCATTTCTCTTCCTATGACCAATTAAGAAACATCTTTTTTAATAAATAATTATGCTGATGAAATATGTTAAAATCGACGTCCTTAAAATCCATGGTTTTGGACATAATATCTACTTTTTACATTTCATGACTTAAAAAAAATAATAATGGAAAATCCATGGTTTTGGGAATCTTGATTTGTACACATCTTACATGATTATTAGTTATATGTATTATAAGTATATGGCGGAAACATAAGTGGCCCATCAAAGAATCAAATCTTGCTTTTGTTTGTCTATTTGATGGATCCTCATTCATGTCTAAAATTTGTATGTCCCTCCACTTAAGAAAGATCAAATATGATATTACACTATAACAACTAGAATCATTAATTGTGGAGAAAAATGTTTCTAGTATGCGTGGGTGGTTATGTTCACATTTATAATTTTGAAATTCAGCTTTACCAATTTTATTTTGGATTGTCTATATTTAACTGAATCAAGACAATGAATTAGTTTAGGTATATCCAGTTGTGACGATAATAATTCAAAGTGATTGTTTAGAATTTTTCTATAAATTAAGCTCTTTAAAGAGTATAAAATATGCTATTAAGGTTAAAGACAGATTTACCCCCATGACTTTTTGCTGATTAAGAATCCAATGGCAATAGAATGGGCAATTGGCTTTTGGTCTCCTCATTTCCATCTTTCTAGGGTTGACCCTCTTCATTTATTTTTTCAAGAGTGAAGCTTTGACTGTTTGAAAAATAGTATGTTGAAGCAAATACCATTTTGCAATTTTTTTTTACATTAATATTGATTTCTTTATCATATTTTATTCATTATATTTTTTGTCTATTTCTTTTTACTAGAGAATAATTACACTTATAACATCATAATAGGGAATATTATTGTTGATTTTAGACATAATATTTTCATGTGAAGGCATGCATGAAAGACGAGCGAAAAATAATGAATTTGCAGTATAATAACTTATGGGCAAATGAGTCTTTTTTGGCAATAACATCGGTATGCAAACAATTATAAATCCCAGAATAAATAAGATTCTGGGCAAAATTTAAAGGCTAGTTTACCCATAATTATTTTCACAATGATATTCAAGGAATGTCAGTTTAATTTGCAAAAAAATTATAAGTTATTGCGGGCAAAACTACAAAATATTATTAGTTATGGTGGCCATTTTTTTTTTTTTTTTGGCGTTTGTTAATAATGTATTCAATGTTGTGTTATGGTTAATAGTTCAAAAGACCTATGCTACTTCAAGGGGTCAATGGTGAATTTTATCCATTGGTTTATTCAATTTGAAATCCCCTTTTTGTATCATGCGCAATAAATATGGTGGCCCTAAGGCCTGAAAAAATGAGTAATGTCTTGGGGGTCTGCACACTACCTTTCGTTATGCATAAAAAAAATTAGATTGTGATATTTCAAAATTCATCAATTAAAAAAATTAACTAAAAGGTGCACCAAATCAGCATAAATTATCCCAATACATAGATGCAAAATATCATGCAACCAACTATTTTGTCAATTTGTTACCATTATTGGTACAAACAAATAAAATATTAAAATTAATATTTTTAAAATCGAATCAAATCGATTGGTTCTATCGATTCAATCGGGAATTCGAGGTTAATCCGGTCGGATTAGATCAAAAAATCTTTGACCTGTCAAACTAATCAAAATCACTCAAAATCGATTTGATCGATTTTCATCTTTAAAAAAAAAAATTATTTTAATTTTTATAAAGGTTTAAATTTGATATTTTATTATATTTATGTAATTATTTAAATTTTAAATTTTATTATATTTTTTTATATAATTATTTATTTATATTTATATTTAAAATATATTATATAATAATTAATTTATTATATTATTATTTTATATAATAAAATAAAAAATATATAATTAATTTTTATTAAAACGTTGAAATAGTAATTTTAAAAAAATTCCCATAGACTTCTGATTCAGTACTTCTTGCTCATCGCGTGTAGAATTGCTCCTGCTCCCCCACCCCCACCCCCACCCAATCCCAAAATCGCCGGTCCACTTTTCAGCGCCTTTCCTCCGCGTTTCACCACACGCCGCCTCCCTCCCCCAACCCCTAATCCCACGCCCTCTCTATAAATTCCACCCAAACCCTAATCGCATTGTCACACAGACAATTTAACAAACACAATATTTCCTCTCTACTCATCTCTGACCACACATGCCAAGTCTCTCCCGAAGATAACGGTTCTATTTTGGAAGTTTTCCCCTCATTTATACATCAACATTTCCCCTTTCCCCATAAAAATCTTTCCTTTTCATACTTCTCTTGATACATACCAATATCCTTATTAGAGTTTTTCACTTAAAAATGCTCTAGCCATTCAATTTCTTATCCTCCCCCAATTCAATTAACCAAAAGGGTTTCTTTGTTTTTAATATTTTTTCATATGGTGTATACATATATTTTGGAGCTTAGCTTGTAGTCATGGCCGTAGCTTACCTACGTTTCTTGGTGTCCGAAACCCACGCAACGGTTGAGCCACCAACCCTAATGGTCTCCTCCGCCGCGCCTCCTCTGTGCCCATCTGTTACCCTTACACAGGACGATTTGAAAAAGATTGCTGCTTACAAGGCTGTGGAGCATGTGAAATCCGGCATGGTTGTAGGCCTGGGCACAGGGTCCACAGCCAAACACGCCGTGGATCGTATTGCACAGCTTTTACAACAGGGAAAGCTCAAAGATATTGTGGGCATACCTACTTCGAGGAAAACCCATGAGCAGGCCGTTTCGTTGGGTATTCCTCTATCGGATCTCGATTCACATCCTGTTATTGATTTAGCCATTGATGGGGCGGATGAGGTCGATCCCGAGTTGAATTTGGTTAAAGGGCGTGGGGGTTCTTTGTTGAGGGAGAAAATGGTCGAATCCGCCAGCAAGAAATTTATTGTGATAGTTGATGAATCAAAATTGGTGAACCATGTTGGGGGTAGTAGGTTGGCTATGCCAGTGGAGGTTATTCCATTTTGTTGGAACCATTCATTGAAGAGGCTTGTGGGTTTGTTTGCTTATGCGGGTTGCATGGGTGAGCTCAGGAAGTTCCCCGATGGGGGGAAGGCGTATGTGACTGATAATGGGAACTATATTATTGACTTGTATTTCGAGAAGGATATTGGAGATTTGAACGAAGCAAGTGATGCAATTTTGAGGCTTCCCGGAATAGTTGAGCATGGGATGTTTATTGGACTGGCCACCTCACTGATTGTGGCCGGTGTTGATGGTGTCACCATGAAGACTAAAGTAGGGAATGAGTTGGAGGTGGATTATTTTTGTTACAACGATTTGAGGAATGGGTTTTAACTTAAACTGATATCTTAGAAGTTATTTAGCTCTATTGGAAAGCTTTGGTAATTGAGTTGGGGGAGTCTTGATTGATTTATTGATGTAGTAGGGGAGAATTTTAGGTGCTCCTTTTGGATCAATTTGTTGAATTGATTATTTAAGGAATGTTCTAAATTTTGTCATTGGCGCAATGCCTGATTTAATGAAATATTAGTTAGAATGTTTTGGAATTTCATTTGCCTTTTGTTATTTGTCTCACTAAACTGGACTCTGGAGTTTTGACCTGTGGTGTTCACTATATTAGATTTGGTTTGTATGAGTTTACTACTACTGTGCATTTTATGCCAGCTCTACTTTGAGTTCTCGATGTTTACTAAATTGTTTTCCAGTATTTTACTTTATTGATGCTAGATGAAGCTAATAAGCATTTCTTAATCGGTGATCTCAAAACAAATATACCCTAAAGATGCCCATACCTCAATTTATCAAGCTGCAGAATGTTGTTTTGTTGAATTCTTTTCTTTCTTTTTGGGCTTTGTTAAGAATAAATGCTTTGCAATTGCTATTATTCATCTACTATATAGCTAGCTGTTGGGTTGCATATCCAAAACTACTTAGTAAACTCATAACGAAAAGCCCACAAATCTGATGTCTTATCCTAGGTTGCCAGTTGAGCCTGTTTATATTTTTTGTGTCTGTTTTAGGTCAGACTTGCAGAATTTTAAGCAATATGTGGTATCTTATCTCCCAGTCTTGGCTCTACAGTGATTTGCCTCTTCCAAGATTCATTAGAATTGTTTGATTTTCAAGTATGGTGTGATATGGAAAATTGAATTTGCAATAGTTTTTCCAAGATCGTCAATGTTGATCTTTGGACAAGAAGGGCACTTGTTGCTTGGAAGTACTGGGTGTTGATTATTAAATAGGACTTGCACCAGTTTGTCAGTACATTGGCGCTGCCCCAGAAGTGGGCGACCCTATTCTAAAACCTTTCATAATGTTACACAATAGGTCGTGATCCATATACCTTTAAGATTACATTATATGAGGTGAGAATGATAATTTTTTGCTGGTACGTAAACTGTTGGTGCTGTCAATTCTTATAACGTGTCCACTGAATGTGAGAGTACACTTTTTACTCGAGGCAAACATTACTTGGAAGTTAGACTTGGTTGAATTTGATATATTCAGTGTGAAAGGATGCAACTTTCATTTTTGTCTGCCCCTATTATCAGATTGATTATAAACTGATAGATATTGTGATTTTACGGCAGACAAGTGGATAAAAATGGCTGGCTTGAGAAAGTCAGGAATACTCATCAATTCTGGATTATAATGTCTGTCTTGCGAATTCATCTTATTCAGAAATGATCTATTCATATATATCTTGTATCTTGTGTGTGTGTGTGTGAGGGGGAACAGATGCTAGGACTGAGATGAAAGCCGTTTTTCTGAATCTGCCATTTTATAGGGCCAAGTTACTCAAATTTTGAGGCACTTCACCTTCTCTGTAAGTTTCTTTGTGTTGTTGGAAGGTGCACCTAATACTGCCAACACTGAAGGGCGGTCCTGACATTGTTCTATCAGAACAAGTTGAAGCCATCTTACAGTTGGGTTATAAAATTTTTAATCTTTTTTATTAAGTGTGATTTTTACTATGATGGAATATATATATATATATATATGTGTGTGTGTGTGTGTGTGTACATGTGTATACGTGTGTATGTATATATATATATATATTTATATAGAATTGGTTACAACTGTGAAGATTCTTACAAGAGAGAAAATAGCTAGAACTTAGTAGTTGATTTATTTATTATTCTTTAAAATGAAATGAAAGAAGTAAAATATTACTCCATTCGAAAATCCGGGTCCTCTTATGGAAGATGACTATATATATATGTGATTGAACAAAAATAGTGTCAGCCTAAAGTGAGAGAAAGAAACTTTTTTTTTTTTTAGTGTAGCAATCAAATACATTAGTATACCATGTATCAATCATCAATCAACAAATTCTCATATACCCATTAAGATTCATACCAAAAATCTCAAAATCCTCAATTTTGTCATTTGAGTTAAGTTTCATTACCAGAAAGAACTAAATTACTAGTATTTGTTTCGCAGGTATCTATAAAGCTTCAATGGCACATAACTAAACTTTTACTTAGTTGAGATGGCAAATATGATGGCATAAAGAGAGGAGCAATGTATTTGGTTTTCTGAGGAAACCTAGACAAGGTCCAAAACTTGACTTTGCCGACATCGAAATTTTGGTGATTGCTGGAAGGAGAGGATAAACAATATTTGATTAGATATTACAATAGTTGTTTAGTGAAACGTATATGATCTAATATTAATTTCATGTAAGAAATTAATTTACAGATTATCTTATACTTAAGAGTTGGAGGCATAATTCAAGTAGGAAGAAGAGTTCAGTCACCAATTTTATTATTGTCTTCATACAGACAGCCAAAGTAATAAACCACAAAAGATATATAGTAGTATTTCTTAACAATTGCCTGTAGAGAAGTTTTCTTTCAGGTTTCATAAGCCTGGATTGTGGCCTACACGAAGCTAATGGCTGCAAACGATTCGACCAGTGGTTTATACCACAGCACAAATGCAGCTGACATGGAAACAGGTGGAGGGAAGAAGAGTTTCTCCAGAATTCAAGACTAGTTCTGTCTCTCAGCTACTCTGGAATTTGAGAAGTTTTCCAGAGCCTAATGGCAAAGGTAATAAAATCTATTTAAGGGTTGGATTTATGTATGGAAACTATGATGATCATAATAAGGTACCGGATTTTGATCTGCACCTAGGAGTTGACTATTAGGAGACAGTGGAAACACCCAATTCAGATCATGTACATGTATGCCTTGTGAATACAGGGATTGGGACACCTTTCACATCCATATTAGAGTTGAGACGAATGCCCCCATTATATAAATGACAATCGGTTCGCTTAAGTTATATGCACGCTAGGACATGGGCTCAACAATGTGCGGTTGTAATTTTTATCTTGAATCAGAGACGAAGCCAAGGGGGGCTGGACTGTATAATCTTAAACACCTTATGATCGGGCACCTGGAGAAAACCAAACAGAGAGAATTTCAGCACCCTCCATCGTAAACACCACCTTCAACCAGAATTTGTATAATCTGCTACCTATTATCATGAGCACTGCAGCGCAAGCGCCACCTTTCATCGGTACCTTCATGTTTTCCAATCAGAATTATCAGATCAGGTTTACATTTTCTTGCATTTCTCGGAACTTGTAGCCTAAAAATCTAGAGAAATAATGGTATATACGTAAACGATGAACTCTGGTTTGGACCTTTTGTTCCACCGTTTCTGGCCATGTATACAGTGTTGAGCATCCTTCCTGTCAGCCCCAACAATGTTTTTAAAGTCGGTAAAAAGTTCTTCTCAGAAAATCCGGCAATCCTCAATGCTATTGAGATTTACATTGTTAAGCATTTCCCACACTACAAAACCAACAAAACTAAATGTATGTTCTTCATTATATACTTTTGAGTAACTTGCATTTCCATTATCTAATTTCTCTCATGGATGTATAAATATTGTGCACATTATTTTCAATTAAAAGATCTTGCCATGTTTGGTTCTTTAAATTTAGTGAGATCTCACTTCAAATGATAATAACTTATGTTTTACTATTCCATCCTTTTCCTCTTCCATTTCCTCACCAGAAACCCAAGATCCAAACATAGCGTAGCTAATCCTTCCACTTCTTTTTGTATCTTCAGAACTTCTCTTTTATCTTTTCCGTAACAATTTATAAATAAAAACATTTTGTTCATCTTTATCAATTTGTGGCAAAATATTTAGTTGCAGCAATTACTAGCATCAAAGCAACATATGGGAACTGGCAAGGTTGATCCTTGCTCATCCAAGGATTTTGCATGGATTGGCCTGAGCTGCAGTTACAATGGGCTAGACCCTCCTACTATCATATCCTTGTATGTTGAAAACCATGAGAGACATTATCGTTTTCTTGAATTATACTTATTGGAATGACCTTGTCACTCACTTAAGATAGATAACAGGAACTTGTCATCCAGTGGATAAGGATTGACTGGGATGATGGCTTCTTCCATGTCCAATTTAACAGTGATATCTTTACACGTATGTCGATCTTATGATGTCTAACTTATGCATTAATTTGCATGCAGCTGACTAGCTAGGCTGTTGTTTTCTTACATGTGCTTTCCTTCTTGCACTGATTCATCATACAACAACCTAACTGGTCATGTCCCTGATTTTATATCTTGGCTGCCTTCCTTGATATACTTGTAAGATTTCTTGACATGTAATATAAGCATATATATATGTAAAATTGAACATACTATGCTATGTATAGAAACTTGATCCTATATAAACTCTCATCCTTGTTACCACTTAAAAGTATCAAACCCTACATTGAGGGTCAGTTAGCAACATATTTGAAAATTCTATTGTATAAATAGATTCTTTTTATTTGGAAAAATTGCTTTTATAAAGATTAATATGTATGGATGCAACTTCAAGAATTGATTTTACTACTGGTAGACACAAATTCAATATTTTTGGGTAGGTGAACCTCATGAAGTTTTACATTCCACAAAAAAAGTTTAGGACAAAGACCCTGAAACAAGTTAATTTTCACATAGATAGGGTGTTATTTATACAAATAGTCAGAATAATATCACATTGGTAGTGGAACCTACTTTATACTAGCATGGCATGAAACATGAAATATCAAGTTTTTTTTTCTTCTTTTTTAACTCTGTAGCCCAAGGCTGTATGTAATCACCTAAAATTAACTTAATTGAATATATTTCATGAATGGGTCTGGCCACAACTTGATCAATTTTATTTTATTTTTATAATTTCTTTTAAAATAAAAAATACTCTATTATCTGTGGAGATTAAGACAATGAACCCCAATATATGGATATTACTCGAAATCAACAGTATAAGATGTATACAATTTAATCGAGATTTGAAAAACTGAAGTTTTACCATAAATTAAATATTCACGTCTTCCATGTAAATATTTGCATAGACATATAGATTTTTGAGTATACAGACAAGTAATTAAAATTGCACAAGTTATAGAAATCTAACTCAGAAATTGGCTAAATTCACAAGCAAAAATCTAGCACCAATTCATCAAGAGATGAATTAATTGTTATGTTAATGGGATAATAAAGGGTTCCCAAGATTTTGGTATCAAAATCTTAAGACTTTAAGGTTTCTCTAAGTGAAGTCTAATGTAGTTAAACTCTTCCTCTTTTTATAAGCTTAAATGAACAGAAAATAATATGTATATTATTTGATAGAAAAATTGTTTTGTCCATTAATAGAGAAAAAAAAAAGAAAGAAAAATTGAAGATAAAATTCCCAGAATGATGTCGGTGTCATGTCATGAACCAACTACCCCATATGCATGGTGCATTGTGCAGCCTACTTACCACATCATTGAAAATAAATTTTTGACCTAACTAAAACAAATAGCCATCCACACCTTTCATTCGAGGCATATATATAATGAGCATTTAATTTTTTTTTTCTTTAAAAAAAACCGTATGAAGACTCAAGATTTAAATGAAAAATTATTTAAAAAAAAAAACCGTGTGAAGACTCAAAATTTAAATGAAAAATTAAACTGAGGCTGATTAGTCTAGATTGATCCAACATAAAATTGAAAGTTACATTTAAGACAAATCTACCTCTGTTGCTAAAAATTGCGACAGCAAATTCATACAAAAAAGTAAGTCATCTTTAATCAAAAAGTTATATTTATTAAAGTTTATGTATTTATTTAAATTTATACAAAGCAAAAACGACGCCTTATTCAATTAACTTTTTCATGTTAAATAGTATTTGGGGGTCGAATTGATTTTTGTATTTGATTATAGAAGTTTTTTTTTCCTTCTTAAGAATCCATTTAATTGAATATTTTCCTTTCTCTACTATTTTATCTTTTAAAAAAAAATTGTCTATTTTTATTTATTGTTATTGTTGTCACTGAATAAATATTTGAATTAAATAGATTCATACTTTGATTGTAAGTGGGGCGAAGTGTTATATAAGATACTCTAGGAGGTTACATGTATTTATTCTTTTACAAAAGTTTAGGGGTATTTTTGTCCTTACAACAAGAACTTCTAATAACAGGAAGATGTGTTACAGATGGGACAAAGTATAAAGTTCATAATTAGGGCAGGCAGAGGATTTAAACCGGTGAAAGCGAATCTACATCAGAGTCTTCTTCTCCTCCCCAATTATTTATTATTATTTTTATTATTTTTTATGTACACAGTCTAAATAAATAACCACAAGTTATAACCCACGTATTCTATCAATGCTTCCCCCAAGGTCACGTCTTCAAACTTTAAATTAATTATTCATCTTTATAGCAATTCGCATTTATGATGGAGCACTGCAATGACAGATTTACCCATAGAGTAATTCCATGGCTCAAATCGGATAATTCGTAATAGCATAAGCTCGATTTTGTAGATGTTGTATTTAATTTATTGAGTGAATATATTTTAATACAAAATATTTTATTTCATAAAAAAATAAAATATTTAACACAACATTCAATACTATCGATAAGATCTTGAATACATGGCGTGTTGCAGAATTTTTTTAATTATTCAATATTTTATACCTTAGGTGATATGCAAGAAATGCACAATGACATAGTAACATGAATCATGAATGAAGCTTGCATGGATTTTTGCTTTAATTTATGCTCACGTAGCCCACTTGATGCAAATACTTTTCTTGATAATCAATAAAAGACATGTACATGGCGAAATCAAAGGCGAAAAGAAAGTGAAACGTAACCATCAATGCATGAATAAAGCAAGTAATACAATTCCCTTGCTTTCGGCCATGACAATGAAAGTATTGAAAGTGCCTTCAACCTTTCATACATGCATTTTTTTTTTTTCATATTTACTCATTTTAAATTTATAGTTTCGAAATTTTTTTAGTTCAAACTATTTTTTTAATATATAAATAATGTGATTAAGGTCTCAGTTTAGCCCATATTTAGTCTCAATTTAATGATCTGCTCCATATTGATGTGATTAAGGTCACATTTCTTTTCCATACTAATTGCAAGAAATTAAAAAAGATATATAATATCCCCCTTAATAGCCAGGAAAGCTGGTAAAAAAAAAAAACAATTACCATGATACTTATTAAGATATTTATGGCCGCAATAATATATATGGTTTTTCTCTCTTTTCTACCAGTGATAGCGGTATAATCAATTGTTGAATTAGCATAACTTTAATTTTTCTAAAAAATATTTAACTTTCGTATATAGCACCTTTTATTGCTATATTTGATTTTATCTTACGAAATAAAAATAAAAATAAAAATAAGAAAATTCAACAGTATCTGATGCTTTGTTTATTTTGTGAAATTATACCAGAATTGGCTTTATTTTTTTTAAAACAATAGGTTTAGTAACAAAAGTACGTAATTAAGCTTCCATTTGATGTTGACTTGAAACAACTCCATTTCTTAAACGGATAAGTTAAGCTGATTTTTGCAAAACAGTAACGTACGCGTGGATTCAGCTATCTTTTTCCAACCCTTGATTCCTTGATCCTGATCGTTTATTAATATCATAATGAACTTCCTTTTCTTGAAAGTAATTTCAAAAAACTTTAACAGAGATTTAGACAAAAAAAGGGTAATCAAGTTTGCCATTACATGTTGATCATAATTTACTAAACACCATCCAGCGTGACTCAAAAAAATTGACAAAATTAGAATTCGATTCTGTATTAGTTAATACTTAACATGCATATATAATATATTAACTCGATATATTAATTTGAGATATAAATAAAAACACAAAATCGATATATAAATATATATGTATGTGTGTCTAAGATATTGTGACTCATGTTTATTGAAATGGAAACTTTATGATATAAAGTTGGATAATTATATATATTTTTATAACTAAGGTGTACATATTTGTCTTGATTAATTTTGGGAGCAGAAGATTTTCTCCTGGTTCATTCGCTATGAAATTCGGGGGTGGATGCAGTTTATACACATTTAGGGCGGACACTCGAAGATGACACCTGTCGAAATTCAATAACAATATTTTATATGGAACGAAACTTGTATATTTTTAGAATGAATATTCGCATATCACATTTATCGGGTTCAACATCTAACACCTTATATCAAATATCAAACCTAAAGATAATACCCAAATGACATCAAAATGCAACACGCACAGGAAATCATTCATCCCAAACACTTTAGCACCGTGTCATTTCACCTGTTACCGAACAACTATATGTTAGATAGATTATTAATAAGGCTAGGCTGTGTTTGAGAAATAATTCAGAAACCCATGAGAGGGACATTGAGGGTTTAATTTATTTTGCTCTCTTCGTAAAGTTAGGGCCACCATAGATTTGGGCTTTTAGGGTAGTGCTAAAGTCCAAATTTAAGAATTTTATGAAATAATAAGACATGATAATGATGACACCATACACGCATGACTAGGACATCCACAATACTTTCTTTCTTCATCCTTTCATTATCATCGTTTATAGTGAGTGCTATTAGGTAAGCATACGTGATTTGCACAATTTAAAATATGCTATGCATAAATACTATTCAAATAATTTAATTTAAACTGTGTAAAATTATATTATTTATGCACATATTGATTTAGAATGTATTCCTAAATTTCGTAGATAACTATCAAGAATGAAGAAATCTTGAATTCGGGATAATATCTCTTTTTTTTTTTTTTTGAAAAAGGAGAATAGGATCGAAACAAAAATGTTGGAATTGCAAAAAGAAATCCTTGTTTCAATTTATAGCATGAGGAATCACAAAAAGATGGATGGATTTCAACAAAAAAAAGGAAAAAGTATTTTTTGGGGTATTTCTTATATTTTGGAAGAATAAAAGTCCAATGCTTCTTGGTGCAGTGACTAATCTATATTTTAGGAGAAAAAGAGGTCCAAAAATCTTGATATAAATCTCTTGTAGGATGAGAACGAGAACAACTCTGAAGTCTAAATGGGGTATGGATAGGATCAAAGTTGATGTCACTCAAAATACTATGAAAGTAAAGATAAAGATGATCTACACTAATATAAAACATTCTTCGAAAATCTTGATTTTTTAATATTTTGAAAGTTTCCTTAATTTCTAAGTTCATTTCTTGGTTGTTGAAACTTAGGAAGTGCAACAAATTATGGCAAGGAACCCTCTAAGTCAAACTTTCATATGCATATGTCAACATTTTCGACTTCACTTTTGACCAAACACACACAAAAAAAAGAAACTATTAGATTAACAAATTTCAAAGACTCTTTGCCAAAAAAAAAAACAGAATAATTTCACTCGCAATTATTTTTTATGAATTATAACTAAGAATTGAGAAGAAGGAAAACGATATTTTATTTCAATGTCAAAAATTTATAAGAACCTAATAAAAGAATAACAAAAGTCGAGTGGATTTTTGGTGAGAGAACACTTTAAAATTGCACACAACTTAATCCTAGACTTATAAAACCATTTTCTTTGTAAATTAAAAAGGGAGTAATTTTTCCCCCTAAAGTTATTTTATGGGTGTTATTTTTCTGTTCTTTTTCCCCCTAATTGTGAATTCTAATTTCTTGTTTTGCTATTGCCACACCATGAAATGTAGGCAGATCTTCCGAGTGGAGATCCTGTAGTACGCGGCGCGCAGCTTTTTACGAAGCTCTTGTCCCCGCCACTTGCGAGCTGCGACGCGAGAAGGAAAGTGTTGTCTATCGGCGTGGGGCCCATCTTGATTTTCATGCATAACGTAGTTACATAAACCATTGTATTAATTGGAAAATGCTTAGTAAATGTATATGTATAACATGAATTTAAAAGAATGGTTTCAAATTAAAACTTTCTAAAATATTCATTTATTATTATATATGTGAAATAATTATATTTATTTTAAATTACGTTAAGAAAGAAAGGTCAAATTTTAAACTATTAGCAAGTGAAAAATACTACTCCCTTCATCTTAATATTATTTATCTAGTTTGATAATTTACAAAGCCTTAGATGAGAAATAAAAAAATTAAAAAAAATGAGTACATTTATAAAATTACTTTAAAAATAATGGTGACACATTATTACTTAAATGGGAGGATTTTTATGATAAAAATATTTTAAAAAAATTATTTTAGGATGTTGTTAGGAATCATAATTTTTTTTAGAATAAATGTAGTGTATTTTGCAACTATTAATGCAATCAAATTCAATATAAAGAAATCTTATCACATATTCGATTCAGTCTAAGAGGAAACATACATAATACCAGAAAATTCCAGATCGTACAAATTTGTAAGCTACTTATATTTATTATATGATTAATTATCAGTAGAAAAATAATTATTGAGAAATATAATTATATTGACCAAATTTGGTATATGGCATCTCAACTGATTTATGCACTATATCTCACCTTTTTTTAAATTAATATGGATTTAGGCCATCATTAACGACCAGAATTAGTATTAATTAATCACAATCAGATTCCATCAAAGCCGTTAAAAAACAAGAAAACTTTTAGATTAGGTAGAGGGGACCAGAATCAAACCAGCTTTGACTGTTATGGTGCACCTAACGCACACTTAATTCGTTACTCACACTAATAACTAATTAAATAAATAAAGCTTAGTGGCACCATTACAATTTATTGAATAATTAATTAAGTTAATTAAGTTTAGTGGTACTGAACAATTTTATTAGACCCATAACAACATGCTTCTCTTTTTCCCCAAGATACTTGAGTAAACAAACATTTCTTTTCTTTTGTGGGGACCAAGAAAAAGTGTTAAATCTTAAAGGCAAACCAATTAGTTTATTTATATTTTTGCACCATAAAAAAGTTTCTATTAATTAATCAATATGATTTTCTATATTTATTTTATCTTGAAAATATCTATAACTAAAAAATTAAAATTTTGTTAAATTTTTTGAGAAAAATGTTTGATGACTCTCCAATTAAAAAATAAAATTTAATTTTATCGCTTTTTATATGCGATGATAAATATTAAGATAAAGCACATGTTTAAGAAAAATAGTTTAATTACAAAATACAAAATCTTTTAGTTTTTAATGAGAAATAAAATATAGTTTTTAAGCATTCATTTGATTTCTTTTATTCTAGAAAAAACAAAAAAAAAAAAAAAAAAAAACTAGAATGCAATGCTAAATAGATTCTTTAAGTTCAAGGTTAAAAAAATCAATAAAAATTGAGTAGCAATGGATAAACAGATATCTTCCAAGAAATATATAAAGATTAAAAATTAGAATGTAATATATGAAGATAGAATTTTAGATCTAGGTTATTTATGTTTTAAGTTATTTCTATATTTTATAATAAAAAAGTACTATTTTCTTAAAAAAAACCTGTAGCCTAGCATTTGGAAAAAGGATAAAATTTTCATTTAATTGAAAAAACTAAAAATAGAATGCATAAAGTACAAAGTGAAGCTCCAATATTATTACCTTGCTAAGTTGCCCATTCCATGCCTTGGATTGTTATTTTCCCAACTTGAGGGGCCCTTATTTATAATATTGAAGTTTATTCAGTGACCAAAATTTAGGATATCAAATCCATTAAATAAGAGATTACCCCATTCAAGAAGGATCTTGAATTAGTCAATTAAACAAATTAAATAAATAAATAAATAACAGACCTGAACAAGACAAGAATCCAAAAGCAACTGGAGTCTGCAAGTCTTTCAGATTATCAGCTCTGCCTTTTCGCTTTGTTTTTCCTTCACTCACTCCTCCCTCATTTACACCTGCCTTTTTCGTCCCACCAGTACCACCCCATGTGACCCCCTCCCCCCTTCCCGGGCCTATATATACAGATGTATGTATATATGTAACTCTGTACATGAGAGGAGATCTTTGTTAATCAGGGCCTCACTAAGATTTTCCTACTTTTATAAATCCAGAACAAGAAAAATAACGAAACAGACAGAAATTATGAAATGGGCCTTTCATTTGTTTGTCCTAAGAAAGAAATAGAACCATACGCATGATATGATTTTTGATCAGGAGGAGTGTCTCCTAATTCTGCAGTGGCTTTATATGCAATTCCTGCAGTGAGATTTGCTGCTGCAAGATGATGGAGAAGAGGGCTCTTTTGTATTTTGCTGTTACTTTTATTGCGGTCTCCATTTTCTTGAACTCAAGTTCTGTTCTTTGCCACCCCAGAGATCCTTTCAAGTCCATTTTAGGTTGGTCTTGATTAATCCGTTCGCATATTCTTGAGAATTCAGTATTGTGATGCTGCTCTTGGGGATGTTTGCAGCTGGGACATGATGCTTTATTCTAATTCTTATTCTTGGAGTTTTAGTTTTTTTTTTTGGTTGATAGGAAGTCGTTGAAATTATGCTGTGCATTTCCTTCGGTCATTTTTGCTCAACTATTTGGTTTTTTAATAATTTATATCTTTGTCCTTTTGAAGTTATTAATCTGGCATAATATGTACTTTTCTTGGCAGATATGGCTTCTGTATTTTCCGCTTGTTATTTAAGTAATGAGGTTTCTTGAAATGGGATGCAGTACTAGTGTTCTGACAATTAAAATTGTACACACGAGTATCGGTTCATGAAATGGAATGCTTTAGAATGGTTCCTCTGTATATGTAAGAGTGGGGATTTCATTTGGTAATTTAATATTTGATTTGTATGTCGCAAGTGATCTTGCTTTTGGAATTTTCATTTTACAGACTATCCTGATTATTTGGAGCTTTTGGATTTTAATGTTTTATGTCTTTATTCTAATGTATGGCATCTTTTGTGAATGCAGTTTTTATCTGTTATCTTTTTGTTTGTTTCAATCCAAGTGTTAAATGCATGCAGGAGAAGAAAATATGGGGTCATGGAAGGATGAAATACTGAGTTCTGATGGAGAAGCTCCAGGGCCTGCCAATGATGCGAGCACACTTGTATTGGCAGAGAACAGGACAAAGAGGCCTGACATTCTTTCTAGATTTCATAAATACAGAGGTGGATGGGACATTGCCAATAAACATTACTGGGCTGTAAGCTCTATTCTCCTCGTTTGAACATGGGATTACTTCAGCTTTTCTAATTTATTTGTTAAAATTTATCTCCAGAAGGCATTGATCTTTATCTGTGTTCCAATGTCTTTTGGCCGCAAAATCGTGAGATAATCTAGCTGAAAATGTGTCAAATTAATAAAGGAATATTGATTGTTGTGTTAGATGATGACAAGACTTAAAAATAAAATACTGCCTTATAATTCGTACTTCTCAGCTTTGGGCAAAGGAGATTTGTTGTCAACCATGCTTTAAATGCTTTCTGAATGCTTCTAGTGAAGCCTATGCGTCACCTTTTATGTTATGAGCTGTGTCGCACTAAGAGGATTAGAAGATATCTGGTAATGACAAGTTGGCTAGCGTCATATTTTTATATATATAATCAGAAAGGATGTTAGTTTTGTTTGGTTTAACTTCTTGTGGTGCCAACTGGTCAATAACATTTTCTCCTTCTAACCACATGTTTGAAAATACCAAAACTGGTGGGCTGTGTCATGTTAACTAATCCTGCAAGGCTAAATGTTAATTTCTTTCTATGAGTAATGTTGAAGTTATAAATTTTAATAATGTTTTTGATCATTGTGTCTACAGTCTGTTGGATTTACAGGTGCTGCAGCTTTTATTCTTGCTATTCTGTGGTTTATTTCTTTTGGTTTGGCTCTTGGGGTGCATTATATCTGCGGATGGAAAATAAACATCAGTGGCAAAGAATCAAGCTGGTCCCTGAGGATATGTCTTTTACTTCTTATTGTCTTTACAACTGCTGCAGCGTAATAATCTAAACTCGCTCCTCTGCTTATTGAATGTCTCTGGAGTTCCATGTATCTTCACTGCTTTAGTGGCTTTTATACAGATTCTCTTGCAATTAAATTCACCATGATCCCAGCTCTTTTTTTTATTATTTTATTTTTATGGAGGCATGTTTTTTGCTCACTTGGTTTTTTTGTGTTGCAAACTTGCTGGTCCTGTTCTCCTTATTTGGTTTGGATGTCAATGTGATAGAAAAGCAAATAATTAAGTGCTTTACAAGTTGATTATTTGATGAAATTTGGTTGTCTTCTGCAATCAGCATGATCTTAATGTACCTCCCAGTTGAAGAAAATCACTTTTCAGGAACTTAATTCAGGGCTATAACTTGAACCTGCACACAGTGCTTGTAATATAGTTAATTGCCAGGGTAGCCTAGTTCTTGACGGAGGATGCTGCTGATTGTTGGTCTCTATAGTAACCTAAATATCCATTGTGTAGCATCTCTAAGATCTTCATTCACTTCTGTTAAAATATAATTAAAACCTTTTGCTCATAGCCCCAATCTTTTTCCAGCTACAAGTCACATTTCTTCTTTTTCCTCATATTCTCCATAAGTTGCAGTTTGTAACTGTCAATGTATTTTCTACTTAATTCCGAACATTTATTTATTCTCTCCCCAACCTCGCCTTTGCCAAATATGTATTGCGGGGGTGCCATTCTGTTTGGGAAAAGTTGATTTATTCAATTAATTCTGATTATTTGGCTGAAAAACAATGCATGGACTGATAAAGATTCACTGATTTTGAATTCATTGCCTGATTTTAAATCTATCACTTCTGGATTACATTTCGTAAAGTCCTGAATATTTTTGTACTGCATCAATTATTGAGATCATAATAAGTGTGCCATGTCATAGGTTTTTTTTGTCTCTGTTGACTTGCATTGAATGGTTGCTATTTCTTATGCTGTTTACTCTGCTTCCTGTCTCAAAGGCAACTGATTGCTGGCTTGATATACTTCCTCTGTCACCAGGATTGGATGTATTTTGCTTTCTGTGGGACAAGTTGAATTTCATGGAGAAACATTGCATACTCTGGATTACGTTGTAAATCAGTCAGAGTACACTGTGCAGACACTGAGAAATGTGACAGAATATTTATCGCTGGCGAAAACTGTCAGTGTGGCTCAAATTTTCCTTCCATCAGATGTCAAGGATGACATTGATAGATTAAATGTGGACTTAAATTCTGCAGCAGATACATTGGAGCAGAAGACTAATGAAAACTCAAGCAAAATACGGAAAGTCTTTGATGCAGTGTATGATTTTATGCCATGATAGTATTTTCTAGGCTATTATCTTTTTCATGCATCTTTTAGTATTAATAGCCCTTTGCTTATTGTAGGAGATCTGCACTAATCACTGTTGCGGCGGTGATGCTTCTCATATCTATTCTAGGTCTCGGTATGCATTCGTAGAACACCTTGTGTCCATTAATTGGGCTTTTTGCCTTTACTTTTTAGCTGACAGGCACTGTTCTTTTCATTACAGTGCTGTCTATCTTTGGCCATCAGCATGCTATACACATGTGAGTCTCATTTTTTGGTTTTACTAATTCGTTTTACAGTTGATGATTCTGTTTGCATTAATATTTTTATAAGAGCTCTTGATTATTCAGGCTTAAACCAAAAACATTCTGTAGGCTGTGTGTTTTTCGATTTTCTCACTAATCATATTCATGCAGATTCATCATTAGTGGATGGCTACTCGTTGCAGTTACATTCATCCTTTGTGGAGTTTTTGTTATTCTGGACAAGTAAGATACCTAGTTATGATGTAGATAGGTATTATCTTTGTGTTTTACTTTGTTGGTCTGAAGCACTTTTCGTTTGGTTTTTTATGCACTATGTACAACCTTTGCCTAGATACTTGTTCAATCTTGGACACAAACTTTTATATCATCAACAGTTTCCCACTTTTGGTTCCTTTTCAAGTGTTTCTTGCTTGGCACTTTTTTTAATCTGATCTGATGCTTTTTGGAGCCATAAGGAGCCTCATTCATGTTTCTGAGTAATCTGATAATACATCTCTTGAAGTTTCAGCATTGTAGAGGAAAGGCTTTTGTCTGCTTAAAATCGCGTCTGTGTGTTTTTCAGCGCAATTTCGGACACCTGTATGGCCATGGGAGAATGGGTGGAAAACCCTCATGCAGAAACTGCCCTGAGTAACATCTTGCCTTGTGTTGACCAGAGAACAACAAACCAGACCCTGTTTAAGAGTAAACAAGTTATCAATGATATTGTAAATATGGTCAATGGATTTGTGGGCTCTGTTGCCAACTCAAACCCACCTCCCCAGACTACATCGAGTTATTATAATCAATCAGGTCCGCTGATACCTGCACTCTGCTATCCCTATGACTCCCAGCTGCAAGATCGTGCGTGTTCAGCCCAAGAACTTTCTATGGAAAATGCTTCCCTGGTAAGCAGTCTACATAGCTTTTTTATACATGCCCGACTGGGTCATTATACAAGTAGGTCAAGTTTATTTTAATTAGTTAAAACTTCACATATCACTAGTAAAAATGCTAAAGAATGAAAAACTGGCAAACATGCATAGGTGATGATGATTCCCTACAGGCATAAATATTCTGAATTGACTAGTTATAAATCTAAAATTTGAGCATCATTTAATTTGATTTGAGAACCAACTCCAGAAAGACTGCTGGAACTTCATAATTTATGAAGCATCATCCTACGAAACTGCTGGAAGCTTTTGAGGAAATTGCAAACTTGATTAAGCATGTTCTTCCTTCTTAGTTTTTCGTTCCATCCTTCCTTTTCCTGAGATTTTTTCTATGACAAGAATTTGTGTGTTTTAAACTGTCGTCAGGGATGGAACTAAATGGATTATGAGTACTGCCTGTAACTCGAAATATTTACAAGTAAAACTTCTTTTTCACGGATACAGGTTTGGCAGAATTATACTTGCACTGTATCAGCATACGGGCTTTGTAGCAGCATTGGAAGATTGACTCCAAACATGTACACAGAATTGGTGGCTGCAGTAAATGTTAGCTACGCCCTTGAACATTATGCCCCACTGCTATTGAATCTTCAAAACTGTAATTTCGTACGTGATACCTTTCGTAACATCACCACAAGCTATTGCCCCCACTGGAGCACCATCTTCATATTGTAAATGCAGGATTAGCCCTGATATCAGTAGGAGTCATGCTCAGTCTTGCTCTGTGGATGCTATACGCAAACCGCCCCCAAAGGGAGGAGGTGTTTGCTAAGCTTTCTTCACGAATAAGAGGCAGCTGCAGTGGCAAGACAAACCACAGAAGTGACAACAATATAATGTCCGCAAGTACAACTCCAGGATATGGAGCTTAGGCTAGATTTTATACCAGAGTTAGGATATGAAAAGCATGTAATGTAATACGTCTCTCTTCTTGTTAGCCGAACTTGAAATGAAGGCGAAGCCCCATTTCAAGTTCTGTGCTGCTAGGCATTATCTTACGTCGAATTTTCAGCTATGTGTGTATAGTAAATTGGCTGTTACTGTTACAATTTTGTGAAGCTATCATATGCACAGTAATATTTTTCAATCTTCAATGAAGTTTGAATACTTTTTCAGTGTATGTCTGCATTTTATAATGAATTGCATTAAACTGCATACCCTAAATTTATGTAACCAACCCTACGAAAGAAAGCATAAATCGCAACTATTCATTCACAAATAGGAACAAGTAAATTATAATAGTTGCAAGCTGGTTACGCAGGTTGCTTATTAATTAGCCCAAGCAATTAGGCTCGATTCAAATATCTGCTATATGTAGCCTAGTTATTATATTTGTATTTGTATTAATTTTTTTTTTTTATGATGGAAATCCGTAGTTGATGCAATAGCTGCAAATCATATTGATTAGATAAATTCGGTGCGACAGACTTGATCGAAAAAGTGTTACAGGGGATTCAAATACAAAACATAACACCCCATACAATTTTTATCCACCAACTCGATCACCCCTTACATTATATTTATTTATTTTTTATATTATATATTGCGTGTCAAGGATGATATAAAGAATACATTGTATCCAAAGTAATTAAAAAGCCACATTAAGTTAGGGGGAAAAAATAAAAGCCTGTTGCCTAATTAACCTAAACCCATAGTCAATAAATTTATTAACTCGATGATTTACATAATAAATGAGTTTCATATTATCTTTCCTTATGATAGAGACAGCCTTTCAAATACTTGAACATCAATATTAGTTACTAATTTTTACTTAACACAAAATAGAATAATAACTTCTCATAGATTAAGATTAATTATATTTTAAATTTTTAATTGATTATAAGAAATAATGAATTGAAATAATCAATTCAGATGGTTTGATATAGTTAATAACATCATATATATGTAATATGTCAACAAGCATGTCACAAAATCTTCTGTATGCAATAATCTATAAATTGAAAATACGATTATGTAAGAGCATATTATATATTATAGTAATTGAACATATTAGATTATAGTAATCCACAATCAAGAAATTGCATTATTTAACCTCTTGACTAATTATGACATAAATAATAAAAAAAATTAATTTAAATATAAAATTAATCTGAACCAAACACGTAATGATGATTTCATCTATAATTATTAATCATTCAAAATAAGTTGCAGCAACCGCCACCTTATTTGGTCAAATTTATGTCACTGTATTCTTAAATCATTAAGAAGGCATAAGTGCTTAGGTCTGGTTTGTTATTATTTTCATTTTCAATTTTTTATTATTTAAAATATAAAAATATATTTATTTTACTTATTTTTAATAAAAATACCATTTCTTTTTATTTTCATACTTATAATCATAAATTTCAAACATAAACACTTATAAGTTAAATGAAATTCACATCATATTAATTTTAAAATAATTAAAGTTTACTAACTATTTGAATAACATTTTTTCTTTCTATATGACTATAATGAAACACATAATAAATTAAATAATAATTTTTTAACTCAGCATAATAAGATATAGATAAAATAATAAGACTCATTAATTATTATTTTTATATTAAAATGTCATTTTAAATCTAATAAAATTAACATTTCTACAATATATCTTAACACATTTTTATTTTAACACAAAAATTAATATAAAAATGAAAGTGTACTGGAAAACTATAAAAATGGGAAATGAAAATGAAAACAAGCCATAATACTATTACCTTACCCAAAAAGCCCAAAAAAAAAGAACCCCATAATAATTTTCTTTTTCTTTATCTTTTTCTTGAATGTACAACCATGACAGCACAGAGTACAACAGACAGCAGACCGAAGCTCAAAAGTGGCAGCAGTGACAGGTAGTTTAGGGTAGGCCGGTGGGGACCTTCCTCTGCGTGAGTCCCGAAATTTCAACTCCGTGGGCGTAGTGCGCACCTTTCCCTTCGCCATAGCCAAAACGGCGATCACCAATAAATAAAACGGCACCATCGCCCCTCCCCTCACAAAAACTCGTCGAGATATATACTTATACATTGTTGTATCTATATACATCAGCATTAATTCCATGTCTTCTGTAACCATTATCACTTTGTTAATCCTAACGCTGTTTTTCTATAGCAACGAAGCGGCTTCGTCGTCTGCGATTTCAGTTTCAGCTCCGTTTGCAGTTGGATCTCGTTCGGTTCTACGATCGATCGACGACGACAAAGCTGAAAAACCAGATTATGCCGTGGAATTAAATGCCACGAATTTCGATTCTGTGCTTAAGGAAACACCCGCTGCTTATGCCGTTGTTGAATTCTTTGCTCACTGGTCAGTTACTCCTCTTTTTTTTTTTTTTAAAGTGTTTTTTCTTCTTTTTTTCCTTTAGTTTTTTCTCGGAATGCTGTTGCTGTATTTTGATAAATTAACTTTCTTTTGTTGTTTATTTGGACTGGAATGTTTAACTTGATGATTGAAATGTGGTGAAGTTAGTGGCTTTTTGCGTTATGAGAACTGTGATGTTACTGTGTAGGGAAAGAAATAAAAAAGTAGTGATTTTTGTGATGCTCCTGTGTAGGGAAAGAAATAAAAAAGTAGTGATTTTTGTGATGTTACTGTGTAGGGAAAGAAATAAAAAAGTAGTGATTTTTGTGATGTTACTGTGTAGGGAAAGAAATAAAAAAGTAGTGATTTTTGTGATTTTTTCATCTATTAATCTACCAATAAGTCCTTTCATGGCTACCAATCTTTGACAAGACCAAATTGTGTTTTCTTTTGCTTTCACTTATCATATCTTTGCATATGACACTATTTTGGGCGTTGCTCATTTGTTATAATTTTTCAACAGCCCAAAGTGTAATTGAGCAGTACTGGACAATTATGACAAGTTCATTTTTGTATGGCCATAGGGGTACACGGCTCATATTGCTATTAGAGTGTTCCCAGGTGGTTTCTGTGTAATGCATCCTTAGAAAATTATTGTGTCTCTCGTTTACTCTTGCGAAGAACATATTTACACCTCCTTAAAGTTGCTAAAGTGTCATAATCAGGGAGGCAAAGTAAAGAGACTTAAACAAATATGCAATTTTTTTCAGCAAAGGCTAATTGACGGAAAGAAAAAGAACAAGAAGTTTATTCCCAGGCTACGAAGTTGATATTATTATGTCATGAATTTGTGAGCGTTGTCCGATCCCTTTCTACATGAATGCATGCATATGTATGTAACACATATATAGATGCATGAAAACACCAAAAGAAAGAAACACATTTTTGAACAACGATATAGGCTTTTGTTTTTGACTGTTAGATTCGGTGGCTCTTTTTTAAATGAATTGCTCTTTAATAAGCAAAAACACATAAAGCTAGACAAAAGAAACCGGGATGGTTTTGATGGTTCTATATGAGCATTTCTGATCCTATCCATCTTTGATCTGTATGATTTATCCATCTTTGATGTGCATAATCATACCCAGTTTGATCTTATCCTTTTCTGACCCACCCTGGTCTAATTTGAACTACCCATTGCCTACCCCAAAAAGTTTTGTAATCTGTACCGGATGGTGTTTTAGATTTTGTTTTATTAAGTGAGTCTTTGCTTTCTATATACCTTCATTAGTGTTTATTCTAGAAATCTCGTCCTTTTATTTTCTATTATGTTGTTTACTCCCATATGATTGATGCCATTGTATAATCAGCCAGCCGTGAACCCATGAAGTTGACAGAGAGAAAAATTCAAAATAAAGAACACATAAATGGAGATGGCAATAGAGTGGGTTCAAACCCGGATTCGTAATGAACCCACCCCCATTCGGGGTAGGTCCAAATCCGGATAAATGGGTCTTGGGGTGGGTACGGGTTTTAATTTTTTAAACCCGATTGGGTTTGGGGTGGGTAAAGGGTCTTAGTGGACTTGCCCTGAATCTGTCCCGTATTATTATTATTTCTTAATACAAAATATATTTTATAATTACTAATTAATTTAACCTTTCTAATTTCTGAAATGAGTGTAATATTATTAGATCAACTCAAAAATTATTTCAAAATTGTTTCCAAACTTTAGCTTTAATTCAAAAATATTATAATTGGCTTATATACGGCCCAATACAAACATGCATTATGATTAAGTTATATTAAAATTAAAACCATGCGGGTTGGTTTTGGGTCTAGGGCGGGGCGGGGCGGGGCGGGGCTTCAATTGAGGAGAGATGAGGCGGGTTTCGGGTTCAATTTTTTCTTGGCGGGACAGGTCTCGGTTTGACCAAACCCGAATGATTTTTAAATTTGTGGTCTATAGCGGTGTGTCATCTATATTGTGACAAGTTGTTCACTTTGTTAGTTGTTTGCAAATTGGTCTTGCTTAACATCTAAGGTTAATAAGGAAGTGTAGATGCTGCTGTATTTGACTGAGCATAGCATGTAATAGTCTTCGAGTTTGTACCATTTGGAAGTCCAACTGTGAAGAAAGAAAAAGCTTGATTTGACTTTTTTTTTTTTTTGTGTGTGCGTGTGTGCAGCTGTATTTAACTGAGTGTAGTAGGTAGTGATTGTCGAGTTTGGACAATTGTGAAATTCCTACTATGAAGAATAAAAAAGCATGATTTGACTTTTCTGTATGTTTATGTTTGTTTCTTCAGACACATGCATCTGCCTCTTGGTGTGTATATATAGTGTTTGTATAGGTGGCCAGCTCATTCATTGACATTGTGGAAGCAATCATGTGACCTCAGTTTGTTCTTTGCCTACAATATTGTGCTTACCGTCTTTCCTTTTGCAGGTGCCCTGCTTGCAGGAATTACAAGGTATTTTGGGTTTCAAAAGTTTTGTCATTTTGCATATCTACAGTTCTCATGACAAAATTTACAATTTGGGCAGCCACAATATGAGAAGGTTGCAAAGATTTTCAATGGAGCAGATGCTGTCCATCCAGGGATCATATTGATGACCAGAGTAGATTGTGCCTTGAAGGTACTAATGCTAAACTTTGCTACTTTTTAATGACAAGGAAGAATTCAGCTGTTTATGGAACAGTTTAGTGATAAACAATTGTGTGGCTTTTGATGTTGTTACGTTTGCATATTAGTATTCTCTTCATGACAACTTTACAATTTTACTGTGCTGTTGGAATGGTTGTTAGTGCAAATTCCTGAGAATTTTAACAATTATGACTAAAGGAAAGACTTGTAAAATGTTTTTCCAAATAATGCTAAGGATTTTTCTGTAGGCAGCCCCATAAATTTGTCTTTTCTTTCTTTGTTAGTTTCTTTTTTTTCCCCTGTTGAAACATGTTCTAGTGATGAAGATTGTTATCAGAAGCCAAAAAAGTAAAAGTACAATAGTGGCATTTCATTTATTCAGTTAAATAAGTCATAGTTTTTCATTTGTCATATCATAATTCTAATCAGCCTAAGAAGTCTGATGATTTTTTTTTTTCAGATTTAAAACGTGCCAGTAATTCAAATATATTGTTCTAGGGACTCCATCTGTCCAAAATGTGGTAACTAATGCAAGCAACTTTTAGTTAGTTGCGACTGTAATGTCACTGCAAAGGCAGCAACTTTACAGAGTAATATAAGAATTCAATGCTGTCTTTAGAAAAAAATGAAGGCTTAATCCTTTTGTTAATTTTTCCACACCTTTTTACATTTCCTTTTGTTAGTTTTATGTGTGTTAATTTCACTTTGCTGCTCTTTGTTCGAATGGGCCTGAAAACCTTTATATACGCCTACATGCTCAAGTATGAGCATGCACTGTACTCAAACGAATGTACATGCATACTAAAATATTACTAATTACTAAAAATAGAAAAAAAGTCATTTTTTATTTAATTTTAGTAATTTATGTCGTTTGAACAGCCTTTGTCAAATTATAGCTTCTTGATTGTTTCTCCAATTTACTGCTTGGCAGCACAGATAAATACTGATCTTTGTGATAAGTTCTCTGTTGGGCACTACCCTATGCTTCTATGGGGCCCACCTTCTAAGTTTGTTTCTGGAAGTTGGGACCCAAAGCAAGAAAAGAGTGAAATACGGTCTATTGATGATGGACGGACAGCAGATCGCTTGCTAAATTGGATTAATACTCAAATGAGCAGGTATAAAACTTTTCTTTGTATTTGACTACTAGCTGTTGTTAAATGGAAGAGTTCCCATGTTTTCATATTATGGATATACTCATGTTGGAAGTTATGAATCATAAAGTGCATGAGCGGTCACACAATGCACATAAAAGGCATTGTGTAATCTTCTATCAAATCCTATTTCTTCTTCTTTGCTATTAAGATTCACATTTGCTTTTGTAAGTCTGACAATATAGGTGTATGTTTGGACCTAACTCTATCTTTAATTTCATCTATTTGAATTTTTATGTACAATTATATTTACAGCTCATATCGCTTGGACGATGAGAAATATGAGAATGATCAACTTCAGAAAAATGCTTCAGATTTTGGCCAGGTCCTTCAGAGACCATGTTCTAAATGCTCAACTAAATTGATAGATTTTAACCTCTAACTATTATGTTCCTTTCTGACTTATTCTGATGTGTTTCTGGAGAAAGATTGCACTTGCTATATATGACATTGAAGAGGCAACATCCACTGCTTTTGATATCATTTTACACCTCAAGGTGAATATCTGTGTTTTACTTCATTTTCTGATTGACTTTTACTTTTATCAATTTTACTGAACTTATGAGTTCTCGTATTTTATAATACTCATGTATAGATGATCAAATCTGAGACTCGAGCATCGCTTGTAAAATTCTTTCAACTTTTGGTGGTCCATCACCCATCTAGAAGGTCAGCATCCATTTTTTTTTTAAGTTGCTAATGCGCTTCTTTCTTCCTAACTTGGATTTGGATACTGTTTCTTAGATGCCGGAAGGGAACATCAGAAATACTTGTTGATTTTGACGATTTTTTGGCCAACAAGAAAGAGACTGCAAGTGGTGGCGAGAAAGGAGCACTCAGGAATTATCAAATTTGTGGAAAAGATGTTCCTCGTGGATACTGGGTATGTATATCTGTTATTCAACCCCTTTCTTTCCATGTCATCTGATTCCACTTATAGTTTTCCTTTATGTCGGTTAATCCGACCACTAGTAAATTGAAACATGTGCTTCAAACTAAGTTCTTGTACAAACCAAAATATCTTCTGCCCCGAGATAAAGGCAAAAGAAACACTGAAGAGTTGGAAACCTTGATATGCTATCAGATATGTATCATTATTAAGTAATTACTCGAATGCATGTTAGCTCATTAGTTGAATGCAGCTGCTTTCCAATTTAAAGAAAATTTCTGATTACGCATTCATTTAGAATTTATGCATCTCTGCTCACTGTATGGGACCTCTTGTTGTTATACTTGTTTTTTCCTTAAAATCTCACAAAAGAATTTAAAGAAAACATTGTGCAGAAAAATCACTTTCAGCACAATGATATTTCCCACGAAATATCTATATGAGGGATCATTTAAATCCTAGTTTAAAATGCGTAGTCCCTTTAAATTCTATGAGACTTGCCATATGGTTTTTGTTAATATTTAACCTTTCCTATTTATAAACATTTTCACCCCTTCATTTAAAATTGAAATTTTTTATCTATTCTGGTAGTATTCTGCCCTTGAAGTGCCTATAGTTATCAATTAAATCCTAACTCAACAAACTAACTTCGTTACTCAGAAGTCAGAAAGTTGATTTAGGGATCTATCAGACTGACACAGAATTTAACGAGATTCTTGTCTGCATGGTTCAATGGAGCTGACTGTCATCAAGTTGGATTCCAATCTAGTGCAATTTAAATGAGTTTTTTAATGCTAAAACTTTGAATTCCCCCAGAGCGGCATGATTTTTGCACTTTTCAAGTTTACTAGTATGGCTCAACTTTCATGGAGGGATTAACGCAATGCACCACACATTTACTTAATGGCTCAACTGTTATGTAGGAATTAATGATTTTGAAAGAGAAGTATAGATACTTGCACTACCATGTACTTAGATACACAGAGGATTTAACCACTCTCTACCAAATACCAATCTACCTTAACTATGCACCACGTAGACATACCTAAACTGTTCTTATTCGACTATAAGGCACCTCCAGTATTCATTTCAAGCATAGTTAAAGTAGATATGGGTTTTCCAACTTTAGTACTGGTTGCTCTCTTGAAAAGGCATTTATTTTCCTGTGCATGCCAAGCTGCTGCATTCCTAAAAACTGTAGTCCAACACTCTTATTGTTCTGGTTCTCTGCAAAATGTGAGTTTACTGCTCTATTTTTTTCTAACTGTGTTTTGTAATATTATCAGCTAGTGATTTTGCCAATCTGGCAATGAATTTTCTTTGTAGATGTTTTGTCGTGGAAGCAAGAATGAGACCAGAGGTTTTAGGTAAGGCGCATTTATTATTAATTCCTCAATAATATTTTGTTTGCGAAGTTTATTGTCACGTATTCAGATGGTTTTTAACATTACATGGGAAAACAGGCTTCGGAGTAGATGTTGGCATAACTTGGTTACTGTAAATTGCATAGCCATGGATGTATTTGAGATGCCACACCCCATGTTTCCTAACATAGAGACAGATTTTTAGATTTTCTTTGTTGATTGGCCACACTGGTGTTTGATTCATTGTAAACTGACAAATAAGAACCTAAGAAAAGTTTTAAGCTGCTATACATCCATCCACTGGATGTTTGTGGCTCAAATCTTTAGTTTGGGAGAAGATAGGTTTTAGTATTTCTGTGGGTACCATCAGCAGATGTGGAAGAGATGGATGAGTTGTATCATTCTTAAAATAATCGAAGCACCTTCTAACAGAACTAATTTGCTCTACTGATGATGACTTTGTTTTGATAGTTGAAAAGACATTCTCAAGCACTGAACTTGGGTAAAGAAAAAATTCAATATGAACTGTAGTTTTTAATGTAATTGTGCTGCATATGGTTAAGAAAGTCCTTGGGAACATCTTGTAAATGTGTGCTACGTCAATCAAAGCTGAAGCCACCTTTGCCTCATTGACTGCATTGCACATTGCATCTTCTGCTAGATGTATCTGGGAACAATGTTAATTCTTGGCTAGGTCCACGCCCTTATAGCAACCCTCTTATAAACAAGGATCAAAGTAGATGATAATCTTCAATAGTGTAAGCAGTCATAAATGATACTTTCTGTTTCTTTTGCAGTTGTGGTTTGTGGGTTTTATTGCATTCGCTTTCTGTAAGAGTTGACGATGGAGAAAGCCAAATGGCATTTACCACTATTTGTGATTATATTCATAATTTCTTCATCTGTGAGGAGTGTCGGCAACATTTTTACAGCATGTGTTCAAGGTGGGTTTAATGCAGGCTTACCTTACAATATCATTACAATATGTCATCTAACTATAAGTATCAACTTACAGTGTTTCTAGCCCTTTCAAGAAAGCTCGTGATTTTACCCTTTGGTTGTGGAATGCACACAACAAAGTTAATGAGAGACTTATGAAGGAAGAGGCATCTCTCGGAACTGGTGATCCTGAATTCCCAAAAATCATATGGCCTCCAAGACAGCTCTGTCCTTCTTGCTATCTGAGTGGAAGTGGAAAAAATGATGGTAATAGTCGGATTGACTGGGATCATGATGAGGTCTACAGGTTTTTGATTGGCTATTATGGGAAGACACTCGTAACTCTAAACAAGGATAAGGAACTTCTTGTAGAAAGGCGGGCTGATGGTGCGCTAGCTGAGGATTTGGCAGCTTCAGCATCAGCATCAGCACATGCAGTTGTTGTTCCTGTGGGGGCTGCATTGGCGATTGCTGTTGCAAGCTGTGCATTTGGAGCACTCGCCTGCTACTGGCGTCAACAGCAAAAGAGCCGGAAGTATAAATACCATCTATGCTCTTTAAAGAATATATGACTATATAGAGTATAGGCTCATTAGTTAACAGATAAATCTGAAAAAAGAGAGGAAAAAGGAAATGCAAGTGCGATGAAAATGAAAATGAGAGGATATAGATGTTTGTACTGTAGGAGTTTGGTGTTCTCATTTATTCTTTTACACAAATGTTTCAGGCCAAGGAGAAGCTGGAACGGATATAGTTTACCGAATCTATACACCAACAATGAATAAAGTTTATACACAAGTGAGTTCAGGCCTTGTATCTGACAGATGAAAGCCTTCGACAAGATAGTCTACTCAAGATATTTTTCTGTAACTTTCTTCTCAGGCTTTGCTTCCTAATTGGAGTGTACAGATTTTACATGTGAATTATATGAATATGGAAATTTTTTTATGATAATTTCAGATTTATCTGGAATTTGTTTTTCCTTTTCTTCATGTAATTTTATGTGTAAGGTGGATGTTACTTATTTTACATGGTGAATTGTAACAACTACAGAAGCTGTTAAACTGTTGAGTTAACAGGCTGTAAGAGTTTATAAACTGTTCTGGTTCATTGTGGTCTACTTGGATTAGCAACAATAGGGATTATAAGATCTTAATTAACAACACTTGGTTTGAGTGATATAGTTGAGACCTCGAGATTATGAGATATACAAGATATAGGATTTAAGTATCACCATGAGTGTGGATTTAGTCTAATTTAGTACTCATTTTCGTCCCAGATAGAACTTGATATGGTAATGTTTAGCTTGGCATCAAAATGATCAAATATAGTTTGTAAGCTTCGATGTGACTTTTTTAGACTGTACTTGAATTGAAGAATTTGGGAATTATGAATTTGAAATTCATAGAATAAATTTATTCTACCTGCACGGATAACTTGGATAAGGATAATTTTAGTATAAATTTTAATTTCTTTAATGGGTTATTTTTTGAACTCATGAGTGCCGTCGAAATTCTTCTTATACCCAATTTTTTGGTCCAAACAAAACCTAAGCTCATTAATAATCTTAGTGCCAACCCACATTGATGGTTAGTGAAAAGTTTTTGGACTTCCCATTGTTGAGCTTGATGATAGCATAAACTCAACTGAGATAAAACCATTTACCTAACTAAAAGAAAAGGAATAATCAGCACCATGACAAGTAGTTCAGTTTTTCAGAAGGAAAACCATTTTTACCTGGATTACCATTGTCAACAAATGAAGCAAAATAAAAATGCAGCTCAACTATCAAGATGAACTCATCACTTTAATTTACTGTAAATTTTAATGTACATTGGCATATATGTCATGGACAAGTACTAAACCCCACCTGACAATCTATACATCCTAACATTGGCAAGGTTTGTCAGTTGTATCCAGGATGGAGTTGAATTTCCACTTCCTTTTCTTATCTTCATAGCAGCAGCAATGCTTTAACACCTTTGCAAAATGAAGATACGCATTACAACCAGATCAATCGAGAGTTGAAGCATAGGATGAGTTCTGATTGCGACCACTTATCATATGCCAATAACATGTGGCTGATGAAGAGTCAATGGACCAGCTTCTTCATCGGATGGAGAGAGGGATAGATTAGCCTGTTAATGATCACCGAAAGAGGACATAAATGAGCAAGCTGAAGGAAAGTCAAAGATTACAATTTCAGGAGGGAATGAAGACTGGTTGCACATAATATGTAGTTTTAGCGGGGTGGGGTGGGGGTGGATTGTGCTATGCTTACCTGCTGTTGTCGACGATGTAGGATGGAAGTCACTGCTTTCAGTATTATGCAAATTGGTAGAATAATCCCAGCAACTCGTAGCATCAATAACTGTCATACAGACTGACGAGTAAGACATTTCGTCTGCAGGTTCACAAAGATTTTCCATTTTTTATAAACCAGGATTTTACCAGGATGAGTGTGAAAGAATAGTTCCCTGCTTGACTAACAATGACCGGAAGAGTATGCCGCAAAATTAGGAGAAACATAAACTGCGACAAAATAAGAAATAAAACATCACCGAAATGTTTCTTATTACATAGCCAAGTTGATATGTCTACATTTGCAAACATTTTAATACCATTTTTTTTCGTTAAGCAGAGCACAATGTAGCTCATCTAAATAAGCATTTCTCTTTATTAGCATTAAGTCCAGAATACTAGTCTGAAAGTTCCTCTTTCCAATAGCTTAGTTTGCGCTTATCTTTTACTTGAGGTGTGGCCCTATCTTCCGACAAAGAAAGCTTCCTTGGTATTGTGCTTGAGAAAAATTATCACATATGGAAAGCAGATTTTGATTTTTCTTTTCAGCCTCAATCCCTTGATTTTCTGGCAGTTTTTTTCTATGAAGTTACAGTTTGCAGCTAGGTAACAAGCACATGCTCGTGCACACACACACAGAGGGGGAGGGGGAGGGGGAGGGAGGGACGGGAGGGAGAGAATTACTATTATGGCAACTGAGCGACAGCAAAATATGCTCTGTGATGTAGAAACTGTGTACTCGTCGTATTCTGGATCTAGGAAACTACGATCAGTCGAAACCATTGCAATAATGTTTGGATTGTTTAAGTCTCTTCTAGCAATTTCCCAATTTCCCCTGATAAGAGTCAACTGATTAGCAACTATACATGGATGCATAAATCCTTCTACTTTACATGCTAAATGAGAGCAAGGACTTGAAAATGAAAAAGAAATAAAGCAGAACTACCTCAAGTTCATTGCTAGTCCCCAATACGGAAAATTGGGGGTGGTGCTGTGTATCCTGGCTTGAATTGCTGCAACATGTATATGCATAAATATGTCATTCAGCATGCGAAAAAGTAAAAAGTACAGAAACTTGCTTTAAGTTTAATGGACTAGTGAAACTTAGGCCCTGAAACCAACATAACTTTAATTTTACAATCCTCTGAGAAACACAAGAAAATAGTAGCCCACCTGATGGCATATTTCACACAAAGTGTCACCCTTCTCATTGCACCACCTCTGTACGCACTTTCGGTGAGCATACTGGAAATAAAGCAGATAGAAGCATAAGCTGTTGCAAAGTACACATTAAATTATTGAAAAATGTAGAAAAATAGGATAATATCAGTGCAAATATTGATTAACTAGAAAGCCGATCTAAAAGAATGAAAAAGAACCAAACCATATTCTTTTGTCTTAAAGCATGCAGAAAATAATGTAGCAATGCGTTGCCCAAAATGATCTTTCTTCGAGAATTATTAAGCTAAGCTTTCTATTTTTACTCTTTATTTCTTTATCCCTTCCTTTCTACTGCAGCCATTTTTCCTTTTTCGTGTGGGGTGGGGAAGGGTTGTTGAAAGAAACTTAGTATCATCTCAAAGCTAAATAAGGAGGAATGCAGAAGTTGTGTGGGACTTCTCAATTATCAATGGCTTTAAACAAAGGAAAAGAAATCAGATCGACTATTCAAGACTTTTTAAAAGAGGGAAAAGGGGGAAATCTCATCACCAAACTTACAGGCTTAGTGATTAGTGAAAGATAGCACCTTTTTCTAACAAAAAATGTTATCACATAACAAAACTTATTGCAGAATTATGCCAATGAACCAAGGATTCACAAACATGCTTCATTCATCAAACTAAACATAATTATAAATTCTTAGACAAAAATTCATAAAAGAACTGGTTGTTAATTGATTAACTTACAATGGACACTACATGAATAAGCTTCGTTGCATGAAATAAAAAACCGAGCATTTCTTCAACTTCAAAATAGATGAGCTTAAGCAATTTACATAGCATGTAGGTTTTTGCTTTTAGAAATGCTTTTGAGTGAAAAGAAGCAGAAACAAAAATCAAATTAGAAGGCCAAAATAGCTAGTTTTGATTTCACAAGCAGGATCAATATATAGAAAGCTCAAGTACACAATCATTAAAAACCAAAGTCTTCATGACAAAAGCAATAGCAATGACTGATAGGCAACCAACCTTTAAGCTGCCACAGCAAGAGCATGGAGTCTCCATGTTTGAATCAACATCTTCATCTTGGCATATCCTGCACTCCACCAGTTTCCTTGGAGATAAACTAGCTTCAGAATTCTTGTGGAGGAACAATAAATCATTGTGTCAATGATTGCCACAGGTTCCACCTGCTTCAATGAGTTTCTACTTTTAATAGCAGCTTCCAAAGTTGATTCAGTTAGCAAGTGATCAACCAGCAAAACAAAGTGATCCCCCATCCTTTATTAAGTAACGTTGATCCCCTTCTTGGAAGGAAAACTTTATAAAACCAGTTCTTTACCAGAGAACCTGGGTACAATAAAGCAAGAGTTGCATTATATTGCCAAGAAATTCAAAGCACATGCAACAGAAATGAATCTGGGCTATTATAGTGAAAACTCCTTCATGTTCATTGTCTGCAGCAGAATTCAGAGTATGTCTAAGATTACCAATTTGTAAATTAACTAATTAATTAAGTAACAAGGTATTAAGAAAGCAAGTTTGAACAACATAGAAAAGCAGGGGAACAAAAACATTTCTCTATGTAAATTATCAAAGACTCAATCAATTGCTAGCAAATAGCAAGATACAGACATGAATGTAATAAAGAAGGGAGACCAGTTGAATAAACAATATTGCTTGCTTGCAGTCAAAAATACCATTGAAGCCTCATCCAAAGACAACAACATAAAGCAACAAAAAACAATATGAAAAGAAACAAAAGGTGGATTATAAAGGAGGGAGGAAAAAAAAAATAACCTTAACAAAAGTTCAAAAAGTGAGTGCTTTTCCTCAAGAAAAACAAAGGCCTTTGAAAATGAAGTGATTTTTACCAAAAATACAAAATCTCATTTTGTAAAAACACCTAAAGAAACAATCTCAAAATTAATAAAAGCAGGGAAAGAGAGCAACATATTCCAGAAAGTCAATAAAAGAAGGAAATTGAACATACCCTTGTGGAAAAAAGTGATGTTTACACCAGTCCAATGTTAAATGCAAAGAAACATTAAACACAAAATTGTGGGAACTTAAGAGAACATATTCGAAAAAACATTACGCATTCAAGAAAGATTCCAATGTAAGGAAAATCGAACATACCCAGATGGGGAAAAAAAAACAGTGATCGTTAGCTCAATACAGTGTTATATGCAAAGAAACAAAGCATACAAGTTTGTGGGTAATATAAGTCTTAGAAAGCAAAAGAAGTCAGGAAAATAGAGACTTACAAGAAGGAAATCGGATATCTGAAAGCTAAGAAATCATTTTTTTGGTTGCTAAAGCAAGAGATTGAGTTTCCATATTCTCAGCACTGCAATTGAAGTTCTTGGTCAAATACAATTGCTCTATACAGACAATACTATGTGTGTTGTGTGTTTGTATATATTTTTGTTACACACACACACACACATATATATATATATATATATTAATATGTATGCATATAAACACAACAAACACAAAAATCCTTTTCAAGGTTCAAGAAAGAAAAAGAAAACAATCCCAGAATAGAATGGTGTCTTTAGCCTTTCAAGCATGACCCCACCATTTATACCGTATTTCAGTAACATTTGTACAATGTACATACAACAGTTTTCCATTTTTTGTTTATGCTTTTTATTGCTTTGTAGTTGAGATTCCAACGGGAAAAAGAAAAAAAAAAAAGAAAAAAAGGTTTCCTCTGCTTTTTTTTGTTGATGATTCCAGATTTTATGGAATCCTTTACTGTTTTGAGCTTAACAATTATGTGGTTGAATTATCAAAACTCATGTCACGCCTTATGTATGTTAGAAAATAACGTCAAAAAGAAAAAATATTTTTTTGGTAGAACATTGTGCAACTACTTGTAGAATTAATAGCGAAGAAGTAGAATTATAAAGTACTCCGTGTGATTGGATAATACTTCTGTTTTATGCATACTGTGGTTGTAATAATGTTATTTTTTAAAAATATGAGATGACACTATTACAACTCCAAAATCCATCAACATTTGATTCATATAAGAATTTTAATATATCAACTGCGAATTTACCTGATCTTATAATTAATTATCATATGGTGCTCAACCTATATACATGACTATAGCGATCCATATCACATACCTCTTGCACCACTTCTTGCAGTGTTTAAATATTGAAAAACTCAGTTCATAAAAAGGAAAATCTGGAATAATCATTACTACATATTTCTATATTTGTGAGGTCTCCATTTGACCTCCAAATTCAGCTTGAGAACTTTGACAAAAGAAGTTAAATCTGTCTCTCTATACCAATATTTTAGTGTTTTGGTTGATGTATGATAATGATTACAAACACTACAAGAAAAATTGAATATTAGTAACCAAACATTAAGTCATACAACAATTTTTTTGCCACAAAATGTTCTTCGACAAAAATTAATATTAATTTGTCACTTATGATAGTGACATATATACAATGTTTAAGTTGAGATTTTTAACAAAATATATGAAAAATTCAAAAATTCAAAAAATCATAAATTCAGATGCTTTACCAATATATATGGTAAAATGTTATCCTGATAGTGCTTTTATTTTAATTTTCTATTAATTTGTTGTAGTTATTTTTTTTTTTTTTATACTCAGGTATCCCATCTTCATCGAACTAATTGCTAAACCTCCAAAACACCTGCCCCTAACACATTGAAGGGGGTAAATTATGGGATATGCCTCAACTGGATCCCAGGTTCCCCTCGTGAACTGTACATTTGTGCGCACAAAGAGCTCAATCCAAAGTGATTGCATCATAATAAATATCAGCCGCAGGGTCCACCAGCAGCACAGTTCTTCATACTAAACGTCAGTCGTAAGTTTCCATCAGGATTCGAACCAGTACAGTGATTGCTTCATTCTAAAATTCACCCACAGAATCCTACCAGAATTCGAACCCCACCCTAGTGCTGGAAACAAGTTGTGTGATGATTGTTCCATCATTTGAATTGTGTCCGAGAGTTTTTTTTTTTTTTTTGCATAAGTGGTTGTTTACTGCATAGATAGTGGTTTTTTTAACTAATTCATTTTGTTATATTTTTGTGGACAAGAAATTGTTACTAGGTTTGACGTACAGGAGGAGTTGATGAAATATAATGTTTTTTTTTTAATTGGTAAAATGTCAGCCAGGGTAAGCATTACATCGCTTCATGTTATCAGAAAAAAAAAAAAATATATATACATATTTTAGAAAAAAATAATAATTAACTAAAGAATGTTGTCTTTATGGCTGAAACAGGGATAAATCTTAACCAGCTGAGAAATCTAATTGAAAATGTCATTCCACAAGTTTAAGCTTCATGTACAAAATTTGGCTAAATAAAAGAGGGAAAAGGAGCAACATCCTCTCCTTCCTAAATTGCTCCTGTGTCATTTAAAGTTCTTGCAGAAAGTTTGATGTTTCCTTCATGATCCCTTGAACATGGAAGTTGGAGCCAGGGGAGGAGTATCCAGCTGGTATATGTTAAGTGCAGGACCGACAAACCGGAATAGTATCCATCCCCCAATAACAATGAATATGGAAGCATATGCAAACTTGTTAAGCCAAAACAGTAGACCCTTCTCACCCATATACAGCTCTGTAGCCTTCTCAGTGAGAGTCATGGAGTCCCAATCCTTTGGAACTGAAGCCTGCTTTGATGGCATTTTATCTGTAACCCCATCCTGCTGTTGCTTTCTTCTCCGTCTTGAACCTCTTTTAAACCTTATTTCTACTGTAGCAGGTGGTGTTGTGGGTGGTTGGACAGGTGATGATGCGTTTAAGTCATTGCCACTGGTAATGTTATTGCCATTATCACTACTGCTTCTGATTACTAGGAGCGAGTGAACATAGCGATGCTGGAAAGCACATGCAATTTGAGAGGGAAAAGTGGTGAAAGTTTTTGTGAAGGACAACATTGTGGAGTTCGCTCCTTCAGTGATCCAGGTAAAAGACAGAGAAGGCAGTAGCCACAGAATGAATTTTCTTATCCACGGTTCGGAGATAACAATCTTTTCATGTCGTGTAAGAACAACCTCAAAAGTAGTTTCCAATCACCTAATGTCACACCACAAAGATCATTACATGTTGTAAATTATAAACACTTCAGATTTTGCAAAACAAAACCACAATTATAGACAATTTCATCACGCTTCGAGCTTTTCAAAGCTTCTCCAGTAACTTGTTCTTCACAACATATACATTGATCAAGAACTGTTCAACAACACTTGCGAAAGAAAATGCTTTATTAGATTGAGCATCAGTGCATCACCAATTATTCGATCGATACAACAGGTATATCGATCAAAGACTAGTTTACAATATTTGACTCAATATATGACCATCTCAGCTTTACATCGATCACGAGTATCGGATAAACTTGTATGCTATAGCCCATTTCTCTAATCTATCCTTAATTCCAAAATTTACACAATTCTTCCCACATTGATATAAAATTGCTGTCCTGCATTTCAAATCAACATACTCCAACAGACTTTCAAAAAAAAAAAAAAAACTTCTTTTATCAGTTCACAAAAACATCATAATACTGGCGCCATAAAAATCAATGATTGTTCACTAAATTAACCATAATTCCTGACCCATTTCTAATCCTAATTAACTTGACTAAATCCTAACGTTGCCTCTGCAGTTTAACCTTTCAAGAAAAAGAAAAGAACCCCAATTTCCACCCAAAGCAATACATATATAAAAGAATTCAAACAGATAACTGAATTTCATAAAACAATCACGGGACATTCTCAGAGACAGAAACCAAACATAAGATAAGCTTATCTAACAGAAAGGATAATAGAATTGAAAAGAACTACATACCTGGAAGAAGTGGACTGACAGCAAGAAAATTTCTATGGTCTCGGATTGTTTTGTTTGGTGATATGAGTCGGCCACCAGTAATAACCCGAAACACGATTTCTTTCTGCATAGTACTCCTCTTATATAAAGTAGAGTTGCATTTATAGCTGCCGCGACTTCTATGGAGACCTCATAATTTGTTCTGTGATGGGAGCTTTTTCTAGTAGTTGTAATGCATGCATGAGGTTCTATTAAAAATTAAAATTATTGAAACTCTTATCTTATAAATATGTATATTTATTATTCTAGACCATTATTACTTACAAATTTGCTTGATTACTATCAGACAATCTAATATTAACTTTGAGTCGATTTTATTTATCATTTAACGAAATTAATGTAAGAAATAAAATAGAGAGCTTCACTGAAATATTTGTCTTATTATCTTGAAAAGTTTTAGAAAACACCATAAGGTTCTACACATACTTCAAGTCATCAACTAGTGCATTTTTGTCCTTTAAGGTTGTATTTAAACATTTATAAGTACATTTGACGGAAGCTCATAATAAAATTATCTAATTAATTTAACTAGTGTACATACAATGAGTGTGTGTCCTTTTTGAGCCAATCAAAAGTTGTCCAGCAAAGAAATTTCCTCCATTGTCAAATGAGGACTACCTTCCACCCTTTTTTGACACTTAAACTTTTATGTCATGGCACATATATATCCACAAACTATCTATGAGGTCTAGGTCATTAAATTATTGTTGAAAATAGTTGTTTTGATTATAATTTGTGGCTTGCAGTCATTGAAAACCAACATTACTAGCAACTAGGAACCAAACATTTGATGGATAATCATTGTTTCTAAGTACTTGTCACCATTTTAATTTTATTTTAATTTTTTTTATCATATTGAATCAAGTATATGTCACTATTATAATTTATTGATAATTATTTTAATATATTATATCGTTATATTATAACGTTTTTAAATTAAAATCTACTATTTTTTTTAAATCACTATAAATCATTTAGTATTTTAAAAAAAATTGAAAATGATGGTGGCTTTTCTTTATTAAATCATAGAAAATCAATTATTAGGCCGTCCAAAATACTAAAAGCCAAATGAAAATGGACCTTTGCATTGCAAAAAGAACAAAAGGATAAACGACTTCAGTTATTGAAAGTAGCGCTTTTCTACACTTGGAATCCTAACCAGAATTATCCCTCCCCCAAACCCAATCCTCATCCAAAACCCAAATTTCAAAGTACAAAATAAAATAAATTTCCACCCAATCATTGAGAATTTCGCATATTCTTACTTTGGGTTCCACCTGTGAAAATTTCGTTCAATTAATTCAGAAAACCCTCAAAACATTTCTTCATTTTTCGGCGTTTCGTCAAAAAGGGTATGCTTATCTCTCTTTACTTTTTATTCTGCTTAGATAAATTCTTTCAGTTACAATTTTTGTGTCTTTAGTTAATGCTGAATTCTTGTTTATTGGTTTATCTTTTACGGAAAGTCAATTTACATGTAGATCTACTTAAACTCGTGATATTGAACTGGCTTTTGTTTATAATTGGATTGTCTTTAAAGCCAGTGAATTTCTAGGCCTGGTTATGAGTTGTAGTTCTGTGCTTAATCTTATGTTTGGTAAGGATTTATTTATTTATTTATTTTTCATTTTTTGTTTTGTTTTGTTTTGTTGCTTTTTGGTTTAAAGTTTTGTGTTGGTTTATTACCACAGTGCACGAATGTTAAAAAAGGTTGAGAATTTTATGGATTTAGGTTAAGTATTGGAGACCATCTTCGAATTAGAAGTTACAAGCTTTATTTGGACGAGCAAGAGAATTTTTTTTGGAAATTTGTGGATGGATTGGGGAAAATAGGTTTTCTATGGTATAAATTATGATTTTGCTGTAATTTGGAAAGGTGTTATGTACTTGGGGAAGTTAGAACTGAAATTTGAAGGAAGATAGGATCTATCAGGAACTTTAGGTAACCCTCCCAAAGTTGAGCTGAGATTAATGTTTAGGTAGCTATACTTTTTGGAATTTTATCTAGTTCTGTTTTTCTTGGGATTCGGTGAATTTATTGGGTAAGGAGTTGTGGAGTCATGTAGTTTTGAAGCTATTTGTGACCTTTGTCTTTGATTAATGTGCTGCTTGTTATTCTAGGATCTCGAAGATGCAAGAGAAGCTCAGATGCTTGTATGAAACGGACTGAATGTTGGGGGCTTTTAACATGCTACATGTGAATTATTTCCTGTTAGTTATATAGTAATGGGCTTCAATTGAGTGAAAAACTTGTTGAGGCAAACACTTATGTGGTCAGAAGATTGGTTTTGACCATTTTTACATTGTAGTGAAGTAATTTGTTTTTGTTTAATGCTAAAAATGCATAATGTTAAATGTTTCTGTAAAGCTATGCATTTTATGTGGTTGTGAGAATCGAAAATAATCCTAAACCCAAAAATTAGAAGAAGAAAGACCTTTGTTTTTATACAACCATGAACTATCAAAAGTTTCCCCCTCCGCTGATTGTGGAGTTTTTATACTCCTTTCTTCTCTGGGCTCCTTTAAGACATTTTCTTTACTAATTATTTGTAAATATGACAATGTGTTTAGTTATGGAAGGTCAATTCCAACAAAAATATTCTGGCATATGTGATGCAAATTTCGCCTTTATGAGGTTTTACTGCTATATAATGAATCTGTTTGGTTATTCGATCTACGTAATACAGTATTGTATTCCTGTAGAGTTTGGGGTCATCACTGATTGTCTATCCTTCTCTTGTTATGGCTTAAATTGAGGGCATTAGTATCTGTTCCTAAAAAGTTGGATAAAAGTTGCCAAGGGATGTAGAAAAGTTAAGACTTCTGTGGCTTTTAAAGGTTAATTTTTGTTATAGAACTCACCTTTATATCTCAACATGTTATTTAGAAGGAAAGGATAAATTTTGGGACTTATACTTAGGTGATGATTTTAGTGTGGCAGTAGGATTTAAAAGTGAAAAGTCCAACAAATCAGGAAAGTGATAATTATACAATTGAAAATCAGGTAAATTTCTGTGTACTTGTGCAATGAGTGATGCATATAGGTTGACCTTATGGGTATAGTTAATAAACTCATCCTTTATGAATATGTGGACTCTGTTGAAGTTTGAATAATGGTTCAATATAACATTGTGAAGGAACTAAAGATATGGAACCACACTAACGATTTTTGATAAATTTGATCATGGAGAAACTAAAATGCAAGTATGAATGTCTAAAATCGGGTTTTCGACTTGATGTACTGTAATTTCTTCATAATTTTTTTTTACTAAAGGTCATATATATACCAGTCTTTGAATAATGATGTATAATCATTTTGGAGACCTGTTAATCTGAATTTTTGTTCTGTTATTTTCTATATGTGCATGACTATATGTCAGCCAAATAGACTTACCTCCGAGGAGAACAATGAGATTTTTCTATATATATGTGTATCATATTGTTTCGATGTGTATTTATGGCACTTAGTGATCTTAGCTGTTTGGCGTCCTTACTGTGACTCTACTTCCAGATTTTTAGTGGAGGCATTCAACTTGGGAATTTAAGTTTAATGTACTGTACTAATAAGGGTGGTAATAAGAGTTGACGCTATTGGATATGATGCTGAATACATAAAGATTTAATCCTTGTGAATGAATTCCAATCGTGATGAGGCCCACAAAGTTAATAACTCAAGCATGCCTAATCATCATAAAGTTACTCTTTACACTTCTGGTGTTAGATGGCTAAGCATTTAAATAGTCAATACAGTGAAGGGCTAAATTAGTATTAAGTTTGAACTCTTGTGATTGCTTGAGTTGGTGAATTTGTTTTGAACTTTTGTTGTTGCCTGAGAAGTTCTATTTTATATTTTAACTTGCCTTAGTTGGTAAATTACTTTTTAACTTTTGTGGCTTGAAAAAACTTCAGAGTTTGAGCAATTTATTTATTGCAGGCATTGAGATCGGAGTAAAGCCGGGGGTTTCATTGACATCCATCATGAAGTACTTGGAATACACTCCTCTTGACCGGTATGTTTTAAAGATTTGGTAGAACTATTTATTTTACTTCAATATCATCATTAGTAGACTTCTTCGTGATTGTAATTTTTTTTCCTCATTGATTTGCTCTTAAAATTAATCAATTAATCAATATTGTGTTGTTTTCCCCTAGAATAAATGATTTCTTGAGTCATGTAAATCTTGGAGAACGTACTATCAGAGGATGCCTGGAAGCTTATTCTTGTGAGTATGATTTCCAATATCAAGAACACAGTATGTTTGTAGGTGGAAATTGAAGGACTTGGAGTTTCTTTGCTCTGTGCTTTTCTAGGCAAACATACGGGAACAGATAAGAAGCTCTCGCTCAGCTTGGAGAATGAGGTGAATACAATTTCTCTGGTTGATTTATATTTTTTGGACATATTTTAGTTTTGCATATCTGATGGGTTCAAATCAATTTAGCTCTTTTTCATTAATAGTTAGGTGCTCAGTGCTATTACTTTGTTTTCTTCTCACTGATATCTGATTTGTAAACGTCTTTTTCCACCTTCAGAGACTTTTCAATCGTGAAATTTTGTGTCTCTATGCCTGAAATATGTTTATTATGAAGTGTTGGCTTGTATCTCCATGTCATATCTTTCATCAATAGTGTATTTTCCACTTCAGTCTCGGATGAATGACTGACCACATGTTGTGCAGAGATTTAATGATTTTTGTTCTTTCGTATTATTTTTTTCCAATCCAGATTCTTGATCATCTTGGAAAGTCTTCGGATACCGACTCTTCTTCACCAGTTGAATATCTATTTAGTAGATCCAGGTTGCTGAATCAAACTAAAAGCCTATTAACTGTTCGTTATCTTGTGTGATATGTGACTCATTTCTTTTTTACCTGGCAGCCGAAAGACAATGATTTATCTTCTTCTTACTCTCCATCACATGTATCCAGACTACGACTTCAGGTAACTCTGTATCTTATGTTGGATTATGTTGTTATTGATTGAGATGGAGCCAACAAGGAGGATTATGGGTAATGCCACTGTCAGCTTTCTTTGCGACGTGGCATCCCGATATATGATCCTTTCTTAACAGCTTTGGGAGTGTTGTCAGAAGGTTTGACAGACAGTTTAGATTACTGTTGCTCTTATAGGAGCTGAGAGTTCAAGTCTCTCCATTTCCCAACACTGTAGTCAGTTGATATCTTGTCTCTTAGTTTGTATCACTGCCAATCTGCATCCGTTAATGCTTCTATATAGGTTTTTCTGTTATTCTTTTTTATGCTACAATCTGCCAACTTTTGGTTTACCAGTGCAGTGAGAGCTCATGAGTTTTTCACTGAAGAAAGCTGGGACAGTTTTAAGCAGATTTTTGATGTTTACATGTTCGAAGCCTCAAAGGTAGTTTCATATATCTATCATTAACCTTGCATTGTAGTGCAGATGAAGTACCAAGCAAAGACTTAGATTCTTTCAGTAACTGAAAACAAATAAAAGTGATTGAATGCCGCAAAATGCATCGATAGCTTTCAGCGTACAATTTGAAAACTTTGTTTTGAACTAAAATGACCTTCAGTAGAATCTTCAAAGAATATTATCTCTGTTGGAGATGGCTTGCTACTGGCAATAACTTTGATGATGGCTGGCATGAGGACCACCTCACTGTACCTATGTTTTTTCACCATGACAAAAAAGCTTAATAGCTGATGGCATATTCCCTAAGATTGTTAGATAATTTAATGAGAACATTCAAAATTATCAACTGTGCTGGAAAAGGCTTAAATCTTGTGAGGTTGAAATTATAGTTTGACTTTTCTAGATGGTCTCTCCTGGTCACGTTGATGATTGAATATTAAGCTTTCACTCGACAGCTTATGCGCTCGCAACTTCAGTTTATCAATGTTATTTTGAGGATTCTATTCTTCCTTGATCCTCATTTATCCATTAACATTGCAATACCATATACAACTATAGATAGCAAATTGATTTGTTAAATTGTTCGAAATTTTAGAACTTGAGAATTCACTTTAGCGGGTGTCCATAGTATTAATTAGGTTTGGTTTGGTTTAAAATAGTTTGTTTGTGGTTCACAAATTAAATAAACTAAACCGCAACAAGATTTGCTGTGAACAGAGAACCAAACCAGAATTTTCTTGTTTGGTGGTGTTATTGAGAGCTGAAAGGCAATACTTGTCGTTTCATGTTTTCAGCATGTTAGTGTATATCATTTACTATGATGACTAATGATATAGAATATGTTACTTGAATATCTCCTCTGAGGTTTTTGTCTGATTGTCAGTTGGATGCTGTCATATACATTGAAAGGAATGTGCAATATGTTGGTGCTTTTAGATTGTGAAATATAATGCATTAGTCTCTTAGTGAGTTGTAGATTTGGAGCTTCATCAAATGTTGCGGCCTGATCTGCCTTTTTTGTAATTGCTTGTGTATACTCAATTTTTGTGAACTGTTGATTGCAGGAGTGGCTTGAGGAGAATGAGGGCGGCCCCCTACTTGAGACCTTGTACAAGGCCTTAGATGAGGTATCCTCAACCTTAAAGGAACCAAGGAATAAAATTAAAGAATGAAGGACCACGTTTAAACACATACCACGGTTAGCTTAAAAGGCTATAAAATATAGAAGTTTGTTGACATAGTTGTTGCTGCAGGTTGTGAAACTAGCAGAATGTGAAATCTACAGTTACAACCCAGAGGCTGAAGCAGATCCGTTCCTTGAGAAAGGAGCTATGTAAGCTTTAATACAACTATACTAACTGCTCATTTGGCTTTAGTCGATCTTTAACTTCTATCCCTTTCTGTTTTTTTTTTTTTTTTTTTGTTTTTCACCTTCCAGATGGTCATATCATTTCTTCTTCTACAATAGAAAGCTCAAGCGTGTTGTAAGCTTTCGTTTTAGCTGTTTAAGGTAATTTAGACTTCATTCATCCATCATTTGTCACTACCAGACGCCATAACTTCTTTTGGCTTAATCACCTGCTCTTTGTGGCAGCAACTTGGTGAGTGAAGGCTTTTTTGATGATGAGTCGAGTCCTGATGAAGATGGAGAAATATTTGATGGCATGGACATATGACTACCAACCGCTGTTACCCAATGTTACTCTCGCCGTGAAAGACCTGTATCAACCTCGTGTTGTATTAGCATGGATAGTAGCTAAGTAATGTGTGTTATTTTATTTCTGTAAGTCAAGTGTTTACACCTTTCCTGTGTGTAAATACGGTGAGTGAGGCTGCACATGACCCGTTGCTTCGTGCTGTACAAATCTTGTGTTAATTAATGTTGCTCTGTATCAGGTTTGGTACTTAGGACTATGGTTTAGTTCATAAAGTTTCAATTATAAGGTTGTATAATTTAAACCTCTAAAGTTTGTCGTCAGGTCGGCCGGCCTATGATTTTTTTCGCTTAATGTAAATCTTTGGTTAGCATGGTGTATCTCTTAATTTAATTTTGGAGCAATGATTTCACAGTTTCTATATCTTTCAGGCCTCCTTTCGATCTTAAAGGCTAGAACTGCCATTGTTATTCCGAAACTTTTAAAGATTCTCAACAAAATTATTCATTGTCCTAACATTCTGTTTGGTACAGGAATTTTGTGGAAAAATAAAACCAAAAAAAGTAATCAGGAAATATAATTGTGAATATCTTAATTAATTTTAAATTTGTCAAGTCAATTCCAGAACATTTCATGTAATTAGTGCAAATAAATATTTCAAAACATCATAATTTTTTTTTTTAACTAAAACATATCTTAATGTTTGAGTATTCAACATTCCACCTAAGTTACTACTCGTTAGTAAGCATGTTTGAATATCTTACCTAATTAAGTTGATAAATTCAAACATTGTGGGCAATGCATGGTCAAAGAAGTGTTCCCATCACCAATTCAAAAGCTAAATTCTACAATACATAAGAGACATTTTTTTATACAAATTTCCACTTTTCGACTAGCCATTTTGAGTATAATTTTGTGTATCATTCACAAAGAATGGCAAAAATAGAAAAAAAAATAAAAAATCAAACCAACTAACTTAGAAAATGAAAAATGCCCAAAATAAAAATAAAAATTAAAGTAAAATCATCTAAGTTAGAAAAATAACATTGAAAATTTTTAATTTAGTATTATACCCTAAAATAAATATATTTTTCTCAATCATCTTACAAAAACTGGCTCTTCAGTAATTGTATCCAACATCGGCTTCCTCGACCTGCATGCCCCTAGCCTATACTTATATTCCGGTGCCACACCTTCCAAACTCAATCTCGACCGTCCGTTTTCACTTCCTTCACCTAAATCCTCCACCGTTGTCTCAGCCGCCTGCGCTGCCACATCCGGTGTTATTCTCACTGCATTACCGCCGGATATCCGCTTCGGGGCGGAATTAGCCGCCATCAGGAACACCGCCACGTCAGCCGCCGTGACAATCGAATTCACTCTCCTCATCGGAAGCATAACGTAGAGGTTCCCGAACTCCAAGTCCTCGTCCGCCAACAGCGGCGAGAACCTTCTGCCGATGTTTAATGATTTTGAATTGACGACGAAATAGGTAGGAGACTCGAGCATGAGCTCCGCCGCCTTGACGGGCTGCCGGAACTGCCTGATTTCGCCTCCGGGAAGAATAACCCTGGCCGATTTTGGACTCCTCAGTTTAGGAGCTACAAAAGTACATGAAATGTAATTCCCCATGTTGTTTGAAAAAGCTGAGAATGTTTTGAGGTTTTTGGGTACTTTATATAAATGCAGTTAGGCAGACACCACATATATAAAGATGACGACTGAGAATAAAGAGAGCAAGCACACAGAATTGGCAATTGGAGTTGGTTTGGCGTGTGTGTGTGGGGTTCACCATTGTGATTTTTGGTTGGTAGACTTTTGATAATGCCAGAGCATTTTGTTTTATCGACAGAAGAAATATTGTTGTAAATGACAATAATGTTCTTTGAAGTTGATGTTTTTCTCTCTCATCTTTTGTTTATGTTTTGCTCAATGACAGTGAGCTGCACACAGGAGAAATTCTTATTGTTTTTAATATCAAATTAAATAATGAGAATGACACTATGTTTGCAGTGAAACCAATATTGCGTTCATCTTGATATTATTGTTATTAATTGATTTTGAACATCGACTTAATTATGAATAGATCATTCAACTTCGAATTCATAAACTGTGATAATTATTCTATAAAACTCGTTTTTGTTACAGCTCCGACGAGTTCTCTTAATCAAGTTACTATCTATGAGTCATCGACTCATTATTCAACAGGCACGCAGTTAGAGTTCAAACTCCTCCCACTACCTAGGAGTTTACGGTTTCGTATTCTATTTCACTTAGATATTTTTTACGATTAGTGATGATTTCAATTAAAAGAAAATATTTGGTTTGAATTCTTTTTGTTGATATGCAAGTTTTTATCCATAAGCCTTACTTAATGTATAATTTGGTATCTTTGCTGGTATGGTGGAGTAGATAGTAGTAAGAACAATTACTCCATGATATTGTTGCCATTGTTTTAAGCCTGCAATGGCCTGCAAAGAGGAAGTCTTATTTGATGAAGGGTAATAGAGTCATAGAACATAAATTTGTTCTTGCGACGAGGAAAAATGTTCTGCTACTATTACTATCCTTTCTTAGTAAGTTAGTATTATATAATGGAAAATGTGCCCACATACACACATTGATGGAAAATGATTTTTTTTTTTTCCTAAGGAAAGTACCTTTTTTTATGTAATGGAAAACGACATTGGCAGACAGTTGTGGACTGTTTTAGGTTGTGTGGTTTGACGAGCTTACGCGGCCTCAATTAGTCTATGTGCGCGGAAGCTGGGAATTTTCTCTGTCACGGGCAACAACGTCGGCTTTGGTGATTCTTGAGTTCAGAACAATTAATTTATGTAAATTAATGTTTTAAATAAATTCCAGCAACGACTCATATTATGTTCGTTTAAGCATATAAAAAGAAGAAAAAAAGAAAAGAAAGACAACATTCTTCGACTTTTTTAAATTCATAATTCGATTATTTTTCATTACAGCTTGAAAAAAAAATAAAAATCAATAACTTGTGTTCCTAACAAATTAACTCGCGACGCTTGTGAGCAACAAAATATCAAAAGTGTTAGGAGAAAAATCGAATTATTTAAATAACATCATAAATAATAATCATCAATCAAATTTTAACAAGTAACAACTATAAATAGTTTATAATTCAGAACTATTATAACCGACCGAAGGGTGAGTAACTCAGTCATTATAGTATGAAAATCTTCTTTGATTACTGATCCAAACTCAATCAATATCAAAAGAGCTCCTTATCATGAGCCTTTCACTTTTAGTTTTCAGCTCAAATGTATTCACAATTTTTATGCGATTCGAATTATCTATTTCAATTTAGTATTCGATCTTCTGTTTTATTTCTTGGATGTGTCGCACGTGTGTTTTTGATTTAAGAGCTGATAGGAAAAAAACTGCCGTTTGGAGGTTGATGAAGGAACCTCAGTTAATTTTTGACATAAATCACTTAACTTGATCATATAAAGTAATCAAAAGGTTGCGAAGTTAAAGAATATAAAAAAATTACAATACAATTTGACTTTATAATGTAACAAACAAAACATTCAAAGATAGTAGAGGAAGTACAAGGTACATAAGCTAGTTGTGCACTGTTCTTGGCATAAATGAATGTGATTGAGATGTATTTAAATTCATTTTTCCCTTGTAAGCCAATAAGGATAAACAAATGACCTATTAAAGAGATGAATTCAAAGACATTGATGTAGATCTGACATCCAAGAAATTGCATAAACTTTGTGAAGAGGGTAGTGATTACCTTTTGAAAAGGCAACATGATTAACAGTCGGATTTTCTATTGCAATTGGTATTACATCTCCTATTGCAATATCACCAATATATGACAAGTATATATTGATGATATCATATTATACACTTAGGAGTGTATTAGTGGTATTACAATAGGAAATGAAGTACCAATTGCAAATAAAGGATCTGGATTGCATGCTTGATCGATACTGAGTTAACTAAATGCATAGGTAGACTTTATGGACTGTACAAAGATATTATGAGCCAAATAAATAACAGTGAATATCGTCATCTGCAGGAGTCCAAAGATAAAATGATTTTGAATCTTGATGCATATGCCCATAGATGAGTGGAGTATAATAGAGCCTTTAAGAAAAAGGCAATACAAAATGATTTCAGCATTCCTCTTATGTAAAACTCTTGAAGTCAATAGCTGTCTTCTTTGAACCTCGTTTAATCGACATGAACGACTTTGTTTGAGGAAATTAGCTAGGAAGTAACAGGTGCGTTGTACGTGTAAGACCAGCATTTTACAAATGAGTTTGCACATTGAAAAGATGATGAAAAATAGATCAAAACCATTTAGAAACTCTTGCTTCAGTCTAATGATCAACCCCATTACAGAATAAAAACACTGAATGCTCAAGAATTGGAAGATAGCGAAAATTATTCTTTGCTTGATACTCTACAGATCAGGAAATGGAAGTGGTACTGTGGCTTTTCGAGCCATATGATGGATAAAGATGAAAGAGATGCAGTATTCTTCACGGCTCATCAAGCAAAGGATGATGAGAGTCTGGTGAATATGCTGTGGTGGTATCCAAATGCATGCTTCCTGAGATGGAATAGAAGTCAGAAGACTCAGCAACCTCAACTGAGTGGTACTCTATGCTGTCATCATGATTTTGCAGAGAAACTGACCCTTCTTTCAGCATTTGAATTCCTTCCAACTCGACTGCAACTTCTTTCATTGTTGGCCTTCTCTTTCCATTCAAATGCAGACATCTTCTAGCAAGTTCAGCAATAGCCACAATTTCTTCCTTCCTGCCCTCTCTCAGGACCCTTGCATCAAGAATATCAAATAAATGATTTTCTTCCATTGAGTGCAAGAAATGTGTGGCTAAACTCCTTCCCACTTCGGCTCTAATTGATGAGACTGCTTTCTCTCCAGTTAAAAGCTCAACCATAACGACACCGAAACTGTAGACATCACTCTTTTCTGTGAACTGGCTTGATTGGAAGTACTCTGGATCCAAGTAGCCAAAGGTGCCCAGTACTCTTGTAGTCAAGTGAGTTTGATCAATAGCAACTGACCTTGATGTCCCGAAATCTGAAACTTTGGCCTGATATTTATCATCCAAGAGTATGTTTGTTGACTTGATATCCCGATGATAAATAGGTGCAGATGCAGCAGAGTGCAAGTAAGAAAGTGCTCCTGCTACTTCTCTGGCAATTCTTAGGCGCATTTCCCAGGATAATGGGAATTCCTCATTGGGATCATGGATTTGTTGGAAAAGTGTGCCATTGGGGATGAATTCGTAGACGAGAAGTGGAACTTCAGTCTCTAGACAACATCCCAGCAGCTTGACTACATTCCTGTGGTTTATTTGTGAGAGAATAACAACCTCATTTATGAAGACTTCAAGATCCCCTTCGTCCACCCTCTTGGACTTCTTGACTGCCACAATTCTTCCATCTGTCAGCATTCCTTTGTAGACAGTACCTTGGCCACCGCGACCAAGTACACGATTTTCATTATAATGATCAGTAGCTTGTGCCAACTCTTTGGAACTAAACAACTTGGTTTTCTCTAGGCCATTATCTGTTGAAGACAACTGCTGTTCCAATAACAAGCCTCCATTTCGCTTAAAAAACTTGTGTTTACGATTGGCCTTAATTCTTTTTCTAATAGCTTTGGTGGACCTCCATGCCCCGAGGAGCAAAATCAGTGCGCCAAGCCCACTGCCAATACTGATGAACGCTATTTTGACTCGAGATCTAATATTGCCATCTGGATACTGACATGTGAAATACCCTTTTCTGTTGATACAAGTTCCATTTATGCAGCGTTTCAATGCTGCATTGCTGCATTCATCTATATCTTCGCATCCATCACGGAGATATGGGTTCCCTTCGAACCCAGGGAGGCAAGAGCAATAGTAGGTCGAAGATACATAATCATTTTCATTAGGAAATAATGATGGAGATAATGAAGGATAGTAGTAGCTACTGGGATCATCGCACAAACTACGAGTACTGTAACTTCGCAGGCCATAGAATTCCCACTCAAGCACCAGTGGTGCAGATCTAAATTCTTGGTCAAATGGATTTAACAGACCATCCTGAAGGCCCTTGTACCTTTTGTAATCCTCTTGGAACCATTTCTTTTCAACAGGGAAAGCATACCCGCAAGAGCTATTATTAGAGGTAGCTCGAATGCTTTGGTAAGTATACTGAAGCTCATGGAGTCCTGGTGGAATTGTTGTCTGGCAACACTTGACGCCATTGCAACTGGTGTCTGTAGAATTAACATCACAAATGGCCATGCATCCACCAACTGTAGCTGTTGCATTAGCACGCAACCACACTGAATTTTGGCAGCCCAAAACAGCCAATGAATTGTATTTCGTTGAGATGGTAAATGGACTTCCCAGAAGTGATGTTACCAGATATTGTGTTTTCAGCACATCAGAGCAATTCAGCGGCGACACAGGCTGCTTTACTATGACTGTACCATGCACAGAAATATGTAGTGCTTCCATGCTGATGCTGCTCAAGAATGGTGTTGGAGGATTGGTGGAATTTTGGCAGATAACTTTGAAAAAGGAATTTGCACTGCATTCAGAACCAATCCCTAAAGGATAGGGAATTGTGATATTTCCACACTTTGCTGGACAACCAGGCAGCGACCAAGATATTGCGAGCGCCATAGTAGTGGAAAGACATAGGGATGAAATGATTCGGAGTATTAAGGGTAACCTCATTTCTTTGTTGGCCAATTTCTTGGAAGTCAAGTCTGAAGAATCAGTAAAAACGAATTGCTGAAAACTCAAGATTTAACAGAAAAGAACTAGGCCATTAGCTTTTGTCAACCAAAATGACTATTTCAGGATCAGGTTAGGAAGTATACATAATTCCTAGTGCTTATCACGGCCTTTTGTTATTTAGATTATTATAAATTAATTACAAAAAAATAAAATTAAAATACCAATGAATCAACAGATTATATAGAATTATGTAAAGCGTTAGAGAACAAAGCTTTCTTTCTTTTTCTTTTTTCAGAAATCTAAGTTAACGCTATATATATATATATGACTTTTCCAGTTTTTTTTTATAATTTTTTTAGTGCTTTTTTTTTTTTATATTTTGCTTCGCTTCATTTACGTTCTCTGTATAATGACATTAAAATATTATATAAAATACTTTTATTCTGTATTTTTTTTAAGTATGAGATATATTATATTGTCATTGGCATGTGTTTGAATTATATGATATACACAAGCTAACTAAAGATCACATAAACTTAACAAAATATGTGAATGAATATTGATGTGCCATAAACAAAGATGTATAACCTAACAAGAAAGCTTATAAGCCTAACAAAGACTATCCAATCAAGTTTTGATATCCAATAAGAGGTATTTCAAGCACATGTCCACAAAAATCTTAAAGAAGATAACTATTATTATGCATACATCATTATTACATCGAATCATTACTTCATCTTACATCAACTATAAATACCTAATCTCAATTTATTTAAAAAAATATATTTAATCTATAATATTCTGAAAAATAAATAATAATAATAATAATAATAACACAAACAAAATCAAACTTCACATCACGCAAAGAAGGTTCGGGTACCTTTTTTGTATTTTTATCACCGAGTCAGGGTGATCTGAAGTGCGGTTCAAGACCTTCTCTACCTGCAGCTACATAATTCATTCCTGCTGGACGATGACTGAGCTTCCAGTTTTAATATGGGAATGATTTGAGAGAATACATACACATTTGTAATAGAGCAGACAATATGTGATTGGGGGTTAGTTAATAATTAATTGAAATGAGTAGACTCTCAATGAGTCTACTCATCAATGCTTGATGATGGGCTGTCTTACTTTTCAACACAAAGACTTGGAAAAATAGCACCATATTTCTTGAGACAATGTCAATTGGAAAGGTTTCAAAGATTTTTAAGCACTACAAGAGTGGAATGTAGCAATCATTTGGAAAATAATCTCAAATACTTTTAAATGTGTCTTTGTCGACATTGCAGAAATTGTGTTATGATATAAAATGACTCAGAATATCTAGAATACGAGTCAACTAGTTACGACACTTCTAGAATTGTGAAAGTCATTTTGGGCCAATGAAGTTTGGATCAGTCCCAAGTCTTAATCCCACCACTGCTATGTCCTAACCGGTGTTAATTTGTTTAGGTAGACAAAATTATCATCAGTCTTTTGGGTTGAGTTTCAAAGATTAGTGCCATGCAGTGCCAAGCAATAGCAAACACACCAATATTCACTTGCCTTCAATGCAGGATATATGTATAACAGGATAGTTGTGATGTTAAAACTAAGACTTACCTCTTCATGTCTGTATTCACTTTCACAAACCATTCCCTCTTCATGTCTCCAGCTCAACCATCTCATAAGAGGCAAGTATTGGAGAAAGGGCTTGAAACGTGTTTTTGAACGACCTAACTAAGCGAAAATAACCTGAAAAGGGTAAATGAACCCTTCCTGTTCATGTTATTACAATTTTCTAGGCAAGAGTAATCATAATAAACATGATGTTGTACACAGTCTAATATATTGAAGTGATAGTTCGATACAATTATGTCTCAACCTTTTTGCACGTGATGGAGAAGTTCATCTTCTTCCATTAAGCCAATTGGTGTATAAACCGGATTATTGTTCATAATCAGAATAGTAAATGTACTATCATGACTAGTGCAATACACATATTTGCTAAAATCCTAATATAGGTACAACGTCAAAAAGATTTTTGCTTTAGAATCCATCTGTAGAAAATTCTTACTCGTTGAATGATTCAATCCAAACACTTTTGCAGCGTGAACACTTTTTACAGGCTGAAAGTTCAAATAATTGGCCAGGAGGGAAATGAGGTTGCCGCTTAATACTTTATGCTGTTTTCTTGTTATATCTGATAATTACTCCAAAGCCAATCTTGAGCAGCATCAATTTGGAAGTAATGGAAATTGACTTATACAATGAAGTTAGAGTGAAGCAACCTATTTAACTGATGGAATTCTCTGAGGAACAGAGAACAGAGATACTGGGAAAATCACTACTGGGAAGCCCTTTTAACTTCACATCATTTCATAACTTATTCGTGGTATTGGGCTGCAAAAACGTCGTTTGGTTGCGAGATAGTGAGACTAAAACAGTTGGAGGGTGCATGGCCATTTGTGATGCTAATTCTTCGGTACTAGTTGCGAAGGGGTTAGCTGCTGCCAGACAACAATCCCGCCAAGAATTCAAGAACTTCAACACACTTACAGAAGCATTGCGTCTAGCAACAATAGTTTTTGTGGACACGCCTTCCTAGTTGTAAGGAAATGGTTCCAAGAGAACTATGAGACATATAAAGGACTTGAAAGGATTTGTTAAATCCACTGGACAGAGATTATGGTCATGTACCTGTGGTACTTGATTGGAACTTGATAACCCTGACATTTCTCCTTATGCTGATTATTTAGATCCTTTCCCTCCGTAAGCTTCATATTTGTATGATAGACCTACTTATTTGTCTTCGGCTAGATGATGGTATTGCAAATATGGTTTTGTAGGAAATCCTTATGTGAAGAATGGATGCCATGACATTGATGAGTGTAGTGAAGCTGAGAAGTACTGCCCGAATGGGGCTTGTATCAACAAATATGGGTCTTATACATGTCATTACCCTGTATCACAAGAGTTCTCGAGTGAAGATAGCATATATATGCATTTGCAGCGCGCTTGGTGCTATAATTTTGCTTATTGGTCATTAAGAAAAGAATTGAGGCTAACCGCAAAAAAGACGTTTTTTAAGCGCAATGGTGGCCTATTGTTAGAAGAACAGTTGTTTTCAACAGATAATGGGATCAAGAAGACTGAACTGTGTAGCTCAGAAGAGTTGGCACAAGCCATTGATCACTATAATGAAAACCGTATACTTGGTCGTGGTGGCCAAGGGATCGTCTACAAGGGAATGCTGGTAGATGGAAGACTTGTGGCAGTTAAGAAGTCCAAGAGGGTACATGAAACTGATGTTGAAGAATTCATAAATGAGGTGGTCATTCTGTCACAAATAAGCCATAGGAATGTAGTCAGGCTACTGGGGTGTTGTCAGAGACTGAATTCCTTTAATGGTGTATGAGTTTATTCCAAAAGGCCTCTCTTTCAACACATTCACGACGAAAATGAAGAATTTCCATTGTCATGGGAAATGCGTGTCAGAATCGCTACAGAAGTAGCAGTAGCTCTGTCCTATTTGCACCCTGCAGCAGCCATGCCAAACTATCATCCAGATATCAAGTCAACAAACATTCTCTTGTATGATAAATACAGGGCTAAAGTTTCAGACTTTGGAACATCAAGGTCAGTTGCTATTGATCATACTCACTTGACTACACGAGTTCTTGGCACCTTCGGCGACTTGGATCCAGAATACTTCCGGTCCAGCCAATTCATAGAAAAGACCAAAGTTTATAGTTTTGGGGTAGCGGTGGTTGATCTTTTAACTGGGGAGAAAGCAGTCTCATCAATTTTTTTGGAGAAGGTGAGGAACTTAGCCAAATATCTTGGACTCAATGGAAGAAAATGAACTATCTGATATTGTGGATGCCCCTGTCCTCATAGAAGGCGTAGAGGAGGAAATTGTCGCTATTGCTGAACTTGCTCGAAGATGTCTACATTTGAATGGTAAAAGAAGGCCAAGAATGAAGGAAGTAGCCATAGAGTTGGAAAGAATTCAGATTCTGAAAGAAGGTTCAGTTTTCAAGCATAACATTGACAATAAAGAACACCATTCACTTGACCTATGTGAGTCCTATGATTTCGCCTTAACCTCTGGGCGAGCATGTTTAAATACCATCACTGTGTGCTCATCGAAAGTTGATCCTACTAGTTATTGGATGCAGTAACAGGATTCATCATTTCAAGAAAATCATGATGCTACCCCCCACCTCACCTCCCAACCCAAATAAATTACCAAAATGTAAGAGATGGTACTGAAGCGACTTGATTAGTACATAATCAAGTCACTGCTTGTGATTCTTATTCCTTTTCAATCTTTATTGTTTAGAGGGTTCAATTGTGATTATCACATATTCTTCCCCGGTTTCAATCTTATCATACTGGAATTAAGGCGCCTGCACTCTCCTCTCAGCAGGAGTGATCTTTATGGTAAACACAAGTAAACCAAGAAAAGAAAAGAAAAGGAATGCAAAAGAAGGCATGGTTGTTTCTATTTATAATGTGATCAATATAATGGCAGTGTAAAACATATGAGGTTGAGAGACAGAAAGGCCAAAAACAAAATAGCAGGTCATCATGGATGAGCTAAAAGACACAATCAAGTCTAGCATCCAAGAAACTGAGAGTGTACTATGGTAGAGTTGTGATTTCCTTTTGAGAAAGCCACCAGTATAGACACTTTGAGTCAATTATAAGAACAAGGTAGACTATATTGTAAGTATATTGGGACACTTGATAGTACCCTCACTTGTTAAGGTCCAAGAAAAATGCATGTACCCTTCAAATCAGTGTAATAGAGGTCACCAAAGATAAAAACTCCTACAAATTGATTGCTGCAATAATGTACTTATGTAAGCGTCGTCTTTTTCATACTCACACGGTTCAACACAAGAAAAGTATTAAGAGAAGTTCCATACAATTCAAGTGATTGAAACTTCGTTGGATAATATCAAAGACTATATGTCGGAAGATTATTTTAAGTCAATCAAGGATGTGGTTAAAACTGAATTTAAGTGCATGAACCCTTTTCATTTGTCGCAAAAGACTTTCTAGAAATATAGTTCTACTTTTCCAACATGTCTTTTTGGACTCAAATTAAGCCCTGTCTGAGAAGGAAGGTAGACAGAAGCTTACCGTTTAATATCAACCGTCAGTTAGTACCTAGTTTTAATATTCAAACTTCTTATTTCAATCAATCAGCTATTAGCCTCTTTCTTTTTTCTGCTTTGTATATCTGTATTCTTATGATCTTATCAATCATCCACACGACCAAAACAGACAGCAGGAATAAGGGCTTGAAGCGCGTTCTTGATAACCCTAAATCAGCTAAAATACTAGCCAAAAGGTAATGCCATGTATGCTTTAATATTTTGATCTCAAAAGAGTGATTTTGGTTACTAGAATTCAATGGCACATCTCTACTCTGTTACATCTTGAGACTTCACCAGCGGAAATGTGGTGACTGAAACAAAACTTGGCTAATAATGACTCAATCTTTCATCATTTTGGATCTTCCACGGTAACTTTGACTTTGGCATTATTAGCACATAAAGATGTAAAAAAATACTTGTGGATACAAGAATACCTTGTATATACGTATACTGCATTTTATGCTAGTTAAAATTTTATAATATGAGTACACAATGATATGCAGGGGTGGGCCGTGGGGTCGGATTTTGGGGTCAGGTACCCGTGCGTGGTGTAGCAAAATATGCTATCCACACCTACCCCGAAATTATCGGGTACCCAATCAGGTTCGGGTTTTCAGCTTTCTTTTCTTCTCCTGCTTCAATCAAGCTCTGTAAGCAGTAAATCCATCTATGGCCTGACCATATGTATATTCAATAATTTCAGTTGCACAAAGATAGAGAATAGCCAATTCTTTTTCATATGCAGAACTCTTAACTCTAATCCAACTATCCAAGTAATGGAAATCAAAACGTGATAATGCAAGAAATAACAACTTTCTTAATATTAATACATTTCCCTCATTTCAGTATCAGTCCCCATTCTCAATGGTCAACATGTGCAACAATCCTGATACAAGAACATCTCATTGCAGAAAAGCTAAATCTGTATTTCTCCATCAAAAGTTACTTTCTCCCACACAAAAAGATAATGTGTGCGCATCGTCATTGCTAAGGGGACGAGACACACACACAAGTGCAGCATACTGTTTCTGCACAAAATGCATTGTATCTTTTAGTGTGATTGCTCATCACAGAGTTAGGGAGGGAGACTCTCTCGCTGCGGCTGTGCACTGAGGAGTGAAGACTTGATTGAATGAAAATGAAAAGCCCTAACCGATATTAAAAGGGTTTTTTTTTTTTTTTTTTATTATGTCGGGTACTTGATATCCATTTTTTTAAAACCCGACCCAAAAACTCGAACCCACAACCGAACGCCCACCCTAATGATAAGTGCTTAAAAACACAAATAGTTTCAAATTTTCTGTAAATTAAGGTGTAACATTGTTTGTTACGTTCATGAATTCACACACTTATACAAAAGGGTGGTTATGATATGGTGAGGGAAATTTCAATTTTTTTCACCACATCACAATTTTTTATCTTTCCCCATCACAATCATCCTTTTTTATACTGGTGTCACGATGATGTAGAAGAAGATGTTACCAGAAGGCGAGTGAATAATTCGTATGTATGCTATTGCTTGGCACTGGAACCAAACTTTAGAACTCAACCCGAAAGACTCATGATATAATTGGCTGCTAAAATAAATTAACAACGGTTTGGACTTTATAAGCTGGTAGCATTTTTGACTTGCGACTGAAAGCCAAACTTCATTGGCCCCAAATGACTTCCACAAGCTTAGAAATGTCATAACTAGTTGGCTCGTATTTAAGATATTTCGAGTCATTTAGGGTAACACAATTTCCTGAGTGTCGACAAAGACAAAAAAACTTTTCCAAATGACCGCAACATTTCACTTTTGTAAACTTGAAGTAGACCCGATGGCACTTGAGGTAAGCTTATTTCTTCGTTCCTGCGGGCCTTACTTCTACTTTTCAGTTTTCAGTACTCAAAAGTCTTTGAAAACTTTCCAGTTGACGTCGAAGACTTCTATATCTCTAGAAATATGGTGCTATTTTCCTAATTTTTCGTGTTGAAAAGCAAGGCCCTTGTGAGAAGGAAAGAAGGCAGAAGCTTAACCCAAGAGCTGGTCCAATTCAAGTATTGATTAGTATTTAGACTTCAGATTCTACTCATTTTAATAAACCCCAATTGTACATTGTCTGCTCTATATATATATCTGTATTCTCTCAAATCATTCCCAGATTAGAACTCGAAGCTCAATCATCCAGCAGGAATGAATTATGTAGCAGGTAGCCAGAGAAGGCCTTGAAATGCACTTCAGATCACCCTGACTTGGTTAAAAAACTGCGAAAAAGGTATGTGAACTGTATTCGGCCATGATAAGCACCAGGAATTATATATACTTTCTAAGATGATCCTAAAAATTGTCATTTTGGTTAATTGAATCTGATGGCCTAGTTCTCTTCTGTAAATCTTGATTTTCACTGATTCTGCAGACTTGACTTCCAAGAAATTGGCCAACAAAGAAATGAGGTTACCCTTAATACTCCGAGTCATTTCATCCCTATGTCTTTCCACAACTATGGCGCTAGCAATATCTTGGTCGAGGCCTGGTTGTCCAGCCACGTGTGGAAATATCATAATCCCCTATCCTTTCGGGATTGGTTCTAAATGTAGTGCAAATTCCTCGTTCATAGTTATCTGCGAGAATTCCTCCAATCCTCCAACACCATTCTTGAGCAGCATCAGTATGGAAGCACTACATATTTCTGTGCACGGCACGGTCATAGTAAAGCAGCCTGTGTCGCCGCTGAATTGCTCTCATGTGCAGAAAACACAATATCTGGTAAGATCACTTCGGGGAAGTCCATTTACCATCTCAGCGCGATACAATTCATTAGCTGTTTTGGGCTGCCAAAATTCAGTGTGGTTGCGTGCTAATGCAACAGCTACAGTTGGTGGATGCATGGCCATTTGTGATGTTAATTCTACAGACACCAGTTGCAATGGTGTCAACTGTTGCCAGACAACAATTCCACCAAGACTCAAGGAGCTTCAGTGTACTTACCAAAGCATTGGAGCTACCTCTAATAATAGCTCTTGTGGGTATGCTTTCCCTGTTGAAAAGAAATGGTTCCAAGAGGATTACAAAAGGTACAAGGGCCTTCAGGATGGTCTGTTAAATCCATTTGATCAAGAATTTGGATCTGCACCACTGGTGCTTGAGTGGGAATTCTATTACCTGCAACGTTACGTTAGTTTGTGCAGATATCCCAGTAGCTACTCTTCTTCATTATCTCCATCATTATTTCCTAATGAAAATGACTATGTATCTTCGACCTTCTATTGCTCTTGCCGCTATGGGTTCGAAGGGAACCCATATCTACCTGGAGGATGCATAGATATAGACGAATGCAGCAATACAACAGTGAATCGCTGCATAAATGGAACTTGTATCAACGAAATAGGGTATTTCACATGTCAGTATCCAGATGATAATAGTAGATCTCGAGTCAAAATAGCGTTCATCAGTATCGGCAGCGCGCTTGGCGCACTAATTTTGCTCATTGGGGCGTGGAGGTCCACCAAAGCTATTAGGAAAAGAATTAAGGCCAACCGCAAACACAAGTTTTTTAAGCGCAATGGCGGCTTATTGTTGGAACAGCAGTTGTCTTCAACTGATAACGGCCTAGAGAAAACCAAGTTGTTTAGTTCTAAAGAGTTGGCACAAGCTACTGATCATTATAATGAAAATCGTATACTTGGTCACGGTGGCCAAGGTACCGTCTACAAAGGAATGCTAACAGATGGAAGAATTGTGGCAGTCAAGAAGTCCAAGAGGGTAGACGAAAGTGATCTTGAAGTCTTCATAAATGAGGTTGTTATTCTCTCACAAATAAACCACAGGAATGTAGTCAAGCTGCTGGGATGTTGTCTAGAGACTGAAGTTCCACTTCTCGTCTACGAGTTCATCCCCAATGGCACACTTTTCCAACAAATCCATGATCCCAATGAGGAATTCCCATTATCTTGGGAAATGCGCATACGAATTGCCAGAGAAGCAGCAGGAGCACTTTCTTACTTGCACTCTGCTGCATCTGCACCTATTTATCATCGGGATATCAAGTCAACAAACATACTCTTGGATGAAAAATATCGGGCCAAAGTTGCAGATTTCGGGACATCAAGGTCAGTTGCTATTGATCAAACTCACTTGACCACACGAGTACTAGGCACCTTTGGCTACTTGGATCCAGAGTATTTCCAATCAAGCCAGTTCACAGAAAAGAGTGATGTCTACAGTTTCGGTGTCGTTATGGTTGAGCTTTTAACTGGGGAGAAAGCAATATCATCAATTAGAGCCGAAGTGGGAAGGAGTTTAGCCACACATTTCTTGCACTCAATGGAGGAAAACCATTTATTTGATATTCTTGATGCGAGGGTCCTGAAAGAGGGCAGGAAGGAGAAATTGTGGCTATTGCTGAACTTGCTAGAAGATGTCTGAATTTGAATGGCAAGAGAAGGCCAACAATGAAGGAAGTTGCGGTGGAGTTGGAAGGAATTCAAATGCTGAAAGAAGGATCATCTTTTCTGCAAAATCAGGATGACAGCAGAGAGTACCCTTCAATTGAGGTTGCTGAGTCTTATGACTTCTCTTCCATCTCAGGAAGCATGCATTTGGATTCCACAACTGCATATTCACCAGACGATCATCGTCCATTGCTTGATGAGCCGTGAAGAATATTGTATCTGTTTCATCTTTATCCATTTCCAGATTAATTTGTAGTCGAGCAAAGAATAATTTTCGTTAGCATCCAACTCTTTTGCATTCAGTGAATTTATTTTTTAATGGGGTTGATCATTACACTGAAGCAAGAATTTCTAAATGGTTATGATCTATTTTTCATCATCTTTTCAGCGTGCCGCCTTAAATTAATGCTGTGTGAAAAACACTGTTGTGGGGAACCTTAATTATATGTTCAAGGCTACTCACTTCCATATCTTTTGGTAGAACTACAAAGATTATGAATGACAAAGCTGTGGTGGTGAAGATACAAGTCCAAAAGAGCTTTAAATAATACTAACTCTTACAGAGTATTTTAAAAGAATATAACTTAAGATATTTTAACAATAAAAAACAATGCAACATAGTAATGAACTTTCTTCCAAATCCTAATTCATATGCGACACTTGTTTTTTAGGGATAAAAAAAATTTGGTAAATTAAAATTGAAAATTCAATATGTACCATGTCGATAACAAAAAAATCGATTTATTTAATTTTTTATAAAAATTCAATATTTAGTTTGATATTAATTTTTTATTCTAATTTATCAAACTGTACCAAATATCTGATTAAATTTTTACAAATTTTATAAATAATTTTTTTATCTAATTTTATATATTAATTAGTTTTTTACTATTTTTTTCTTACTTTCAACTTAATAAATTCAAAATACAATTAGGTTTTGTTAAGAAATGAAAATAAAGAAGAAATTGAGCTAAAAATATGTTATATATAGCTTTGTAGTACTGTAATAATATATATACATAATAAGATTTTATCTCTATTAAATTACCTTAAAAAAATTATTGTTAATTTGATATGTATTTTTAAAAATGCTCCAATTTTATAATTGGTTCAGTAGAATAATATGTAAAAAAATTTAGAAATCCATAAGTAAATGTAGTATAAAATTATTTTTTATTTAATGTAATATATATATTTAAAATATTTATGTTGAAATATGGTGATACAACATAAATGTTCATACAATTTATTTTTGTCATATTTGATTATAATGAAAAAAATTAGGTTTTGTTTGGTTTTGTTTTGAGGAGTGTTCTCGAAAAATGTATTTTTAAAAAGTCAGTTTGTAGAACGTGTATAGCAGAAAATAAGTGTATGTTTTGTTAGGACAAATGATATGATGTATTTTGAAAGATATTATATCAATGGTAGATATATTGTCAATATTATTTTATTATGGTTAATTTGAGATATTTTTAATTATAAATATATTGTCAATATTATTCTGTTGTAATTAGTGACAATATATGATATATGATTATCTAACTATGGTAATAAATAATTTTGTATTATGGGGGAAAATACCATTCCCAAAAAATATAAGTAACAAATACGTTTTCTTATCTGAAAAGGAAAAATAATATTTGGAAGAAAAGTAGGAAGAAAAAATCAATAGAAACTATAATATTCAAACTGACAATAAAATATTATAAATAAAATTTATTAGATTAAATAATCAACCTAAAATATTTATTACAATAGTGATTTAACATAAATTTCCAAAGTCAATTTTTTTTTACTAAGTCAAATATCAGATGTAATTGCAATCGGACTACTATGATTGCAACGACAAAATATAAGTTAAATGATTAAAAGAGATTTTGAATTTTGTGCATAAAATATGTGAAATATAAGGGATAACATCATTTTTAGATTATGGTCTCATAATTAATAAATATGATATAAAATTCACATGTAGATTGCTTGAGAAAGCAAAATTAAAGAAATCAAATACTTTATCAATTAATGTAATTATTTTCGTATATAGTTCAAAAAAAAAACTCATGAATACACTTTAAGTTTTGTTGTATTTTTTTTTTTTTTGAAAAGTGGATAACAAAAAATTATAAATATGACAGTTGATTGTGCTTTTGAATTGATATAAAAAATAGATATTATTTTCATATTAATTTTAATAAATCTAATTAAACTGGATATAGTGAGGCATATTTTCATACAAAATTGATATTTGGTTTGACTTTTGATTTTTTATTTTGATTCATCAAATCGTACAAAATATTGAACTTTAATTTTTTACAAATTTTATAAATAGTTGTTATATATTATTTTACATTTATTAATTAATCTTATATTTTTTTCCTTAATTTTAACTTACCAAACTAAAAATAATAAATTTAAAATACAATTAGGTTTTGCTATTTAATTTTGAACTATTTTTTTTTATTTTTTAACAAAATCATAAAATCAAAAATGGTAAAAAGATAAAACAAAAAGTGAATTTCTTATAAATATAATTCTCCCACATGTAGAAATTAATAAATTGGTAAATATAATATAAAATTCAAATTTGGGTGGCTTGAGAAAACATATGTTAAAAAAATCAAATATCACATTAATTGATATAATTATTTTCGTTTTCCCCAAGTACATGAAAATATACTTTTAGTCTCATAGTTTATGAGGTCTTGCAAATTTAATCTCATGATTTGAAAAAAAAATCAATTTTAGTCATAAATACATTTTAATATATAAGTTTTGCTCTATTTATTTTTTTAAGAATTGAAATAACCAAAATTATAAATAAAACAGTGGAATGTGTCTTTCAATTGATATAAAAAAATAAATATTATATCTACATTAATTTAATGAATTTGATTAGACTGGATATTGTGAGGTATATTTAGTTTGTTCAAATAAACATATTTCACAATAAAATAATTTTTACATAATGTATCATATCCTTTTCTATTCTAATTCAATGTGATTTTTTTACAGGTGTGAAAATAATTTAATTAACCGATGGGATCAAATCAAAATTGAAAATTTGGTATTTATCAAAGTCGAACAAAAAATTTAAATTTGGTATTTAATTTTTATTTTCATAAAAAAATTAGTATTCAATTTAATTTTGGTGTTTTATTTAGATTTATCGAACCATGCCACAATATCAAATTTTAATTTTTACTAATTTTATAAATAATTTTTATATCTTAGTTTGTATTTATTAATTCATTCTAAATATAATTAAATTTTGTTAATTAAATTTGAACTATTTAATTTTTTATAAATTCATTTAACTAAATAATTGAATCAAAATATAAACACATAAATGGACAAAAGAGAAAACAAAAAGTAAATTATATATATGTATGTATGTATGTATATATATATAATATTTCCACACATATTATTGGAATATCAAACAAATGAAAGTAGAGTTTGACTTGAACTTTTGATGTTCTTTTATCGTAATTATTTTATAATCTTATTGACCAATTAAAAAAATAAATATTATTTATTCAAAAATTACATAAATATTAAATTACATAACTATCATTAAAACTAATAATATCAAAAGGATATTTTAATCTTATTAAAAATTAAAAGAAATATTCACACTTTTATAATAGTATATATATGCGTTTTCTAATTCGACTTTTGTATGTTCTATTATCTTTGCACAATTCCTGAAAGTATAAGAATTTTTGCTTCAATTTACATATATTTAAGGCGCCATTGTTAAAGAGATTATTCAAGAACATAAAATGGATCAAAATGATGGGATCATGGTTGGAAAAGACAATGAGACAATGATACAAATACAAATTACACTTATTGTTTATAAGGGGCCAAAGTGCGATTTTCCCCATCCTCGTAAGTTTCGTGTAGTTAGCCCATAATCAGAAGACCTAAATATAAAGATTAAATTTGACATTTAATTAAAATCGAGAATCCTAAGTTGATGTATTTCTACGAATAAACTATAATCTAGTTGTAGCACCGTCCCATTAGGGGGAAAAACATAAAGGAAAAAACGTGAGAACCCCGCAGAAAGATTTTTCCCCATTTCTTTTCTTTTTGTTTTCTTTTAATGCTTTAAATACTTCTCAAATTTTTTCTTTGCAAACACAAACATTTCATGGTATTGGATTCTTGGACTTGTTATTCTTTTAGTTTCATTGCCAAAAAAATATGAGCAGTGACACTAAAGGAAATGCAGAAGATCTGTTTGCAGAGGCGTCAAAGGCTGCCGATGCGCTCTATAACATTCGGGACACCTATTTTCCGACAAACCCAGATGACAAAACCTCGAAACTCCTTACACAATCAAATATTGCCCTCCAAATGCTCGATAAAATTCCTCCAGGTTTTATTGTGCACACACCTATTAATTTAGTTTCAGGTTTTTGAATCTAATTTATACCTATATGATTTGTTGATTGTTATGGTGCAGAGAAAAGGAAGACGCCAGTGCAAAGAGCAACTTATGAGTATTTGAGAGGAAAAGTATTGGATGTGTTCCCTGAGTATAAGAAAGAAGCAGAGGATCATCTCTCCAAGGCTGTGAGTAGTATCTAGAGGAATTATAGTTGCTGTCGTTTTCTGTTTTTTGGGATTTTTGGTGTTGGGTCTTCTTAGATGTATTTTTTTGGTGAGTAATCTAGTTTTTATCTTCTGCTGTTTAAGAATTTCGATGCAGCTGGATTTTTTTTTCTTGGTGCTAAGTGGTAAGAGAAGCTAGCTACCGTTCCTGGCCCTCACCAGCTAGTCGAATTTCTGCTAAGGAAAGCTCCCACTAGTAAGCAATCAGCCCTTAGTTTCAAGCATCGAAGGGTAATAGTGTCCCCACTGGGCAGCTTTTTTCTTACTCTAAAAGACCAACTGAAGATAGCACTAGTGATAGTTGAGATCACTTAGCTCGATGTCTAGGAAAATATTGATTGCAAGCCGAAGACCTAGCCGAAAGGGAAAGGTGGTCTGAATGTGATATTAGTGAATCAAGGTGATGCTATAGCTAGGAAGTCTAAGCCTGTACCAGGTTTTACAATACTAGTACACCAGACAATTCCACCCCAGTTTAGGGGCTGCTCCACGGCAGCTTTCACTCTCCAAAAGTCTAGGCTTAGCATGATCTTTTCTAAACTTGTTGAAGAGATGAAACATAACCACGGTATATCTTTCTGATTAGAGGTTGAATTGGTTATCACAAGAAGATTTAGGTGAAACATTATGTTCTCATGTATTGATAGATAGCAGATTTTTCAAAGCTCACACCATGTGACACTGTATTATTACCAATTTTTTTTGTTATGATAGAGTGCTCCTCCCTGTCATGTAGAAGTACAGGAAGAGAGCTGAAAGATGAAATAAAGGGAGCATGGCTGCCAGTGACAATTAGATCATACACCTAGAGTTCTAGAATAAGAATCTTAGAGGTGGATTGCCATTTGATATACAATGCTGGCTCACTGCACCTCCCCATCAAACCTTGACTGATAAAAATAAGAATAAACTTTGTTGTACCAAGCCCTTGGAGATCAGCTCACTCAAAATAAAAAAAAAGGCCGGCGTGTGTCTGGTCAATTTTAGCAAATCTGACTTGCTAGATTTATAGCTCTTTCTCTCTCTCCAATTTCACTGGAAATTATGGTTCTATTGAGCATGATGCCTGTCCCTCCACAAATGGTTTTTGAAAAGTACTTTAGAGGACATCTCTCCGGTTACCCTCACAACAATGAAAAGAAAGATTATACAAGGCCCTCTCAGCCCGCCTTGGTTCACATATTATTCTTTTTCACTACTTTATGAGAGATTGACTTTGGTCTAGCTGCCTTGGTTATCTATTCTAATTCGAGTGTTTGAATTAGAGATCCTCTATCAGAGTGAAAGGACCTAAATCTCTCAACTTTAGCAGAGTTTGGTTCGCATATTTTTCTTTTCACTACTTTATGAGAGATTGGCTTTGGTCTAGCTGCCTTGGGTATCAATTCTGCTTCGATTGTTTGAATTAGAGATCCACTATCAGAGTGAAAGGACCTAAATCGCTCAACTTTAGCAGAGTTCTTTGAGTCAAGAGTTCTTATTCAAAATTCTAATAAGTGCCCCCTGCCTTTGTTTTGTTAGTTTAGTTGTAAAGAAAAGCCCTTTGACAACCTTACTAATAGAAAAGGGATGCCCTCAAGAATGCTAAGCCTAAAGCTCCATACTAACATATAAATTCCTGTATGCATATGGGTGAGTGTGCATAATATAATACTAAGACAATATTATATTATATAATTGAATAGAAATTTAGGCTTCGAGTCTTGTCTAAGTCAATTCATTCTTGATGGGAATGAAAATGCTACCCTATCACAATAAGGTAGGTTCAATTGACGGACCACTTCTGGGAAGAATATTTTTTGTAGTAAACATAGTTTGTGAAGGTAGCACCATCTGATAACACGAATTCTGCAAAAGGTAAACTCCATAGAATAGTGCCAAAGAATACAGAGCCTTTTAACTGGCTTGTACTTCCCAGCAGATCAAAAGGCAGCTCCTTAAGAGGTTTGCAGAATCGTGTTGAACTCAAAGATAACCCATGGAAGGAGAATCCTGATTATAGCCCTTTACTCTGGATAGCGATCAGTAGATGAATGCACATAGATCAGTAGCCTTTACTTCTCAATTTTGCTGGTAGGCTTTGTTGTTACCACTGGGGCAACTGACTTACAAAACTTTCTTAAATGGAAAATTCATTTACCTGTTTCTTGGTAATCTGTTATCAACAATTTCTCCCAACTTCCATCAGTCGAAAGTAATAGAATTCTATATTTATAACTTGTCTCAAACAAGAGAAAGAGACTAGAAACAACTAAAAAGAGAACTTTTGGACCTCTTTTCAAGAAATATGATTTGGGATTTCAATTGGCTGAGGAGAGTGAGAGATACTTGCTTTCCCAGCCCACAAGAAAGCCTCTCACTCAGACATGTATACATGGGTAATATTATTTTGTGTTATTTTCTTTTCTCTTGTGTGTTTAAGAATTTGATGCAATTGGACTTCTTTTTCTTGATCCTAAATGGGGTGGGTAATTGGTATCTCTAAGCCTATTACAGTAGTTTGATGTTTGTGGACTTTATTTCTTTTTTTTTTGGCTGATTCTTTAATGTTACTTTATAGGTGAAATTGAATCCTTCACTTGCGGATGCTTGGTTAAGCTTAGGTAACTGCATTTGGAAGAAAGGTGATTTAGCTTCAGCAAAGAATTGTTTTACACTTGGCTTAAGCAAGGTCAATTTCTTTAATCCTGTGATTTTGACAGAAATTTCTTAAAATTGATTAAGTTGTGCAGTTGTTTAATTTTTAATAACTGCTGTTAAATGTATATTTTCAGGGCCCCAATAAAGGGATTCTTTGTCAATTATCAATGCTTCAAAGAAGAATGGCTCAAGGCAAGATTAAAACTTGTCCTTTCGTTACATTTGTCGAGAATTCACTATACCTGGGCTTAGCTTGCTGATAATTAGCCACATTATCTCATTTGACCGACTTATATACACCTTCCAGATGCTGAAGACCAGGTAAAAGTTGTTGATGACAGCATAAAGCACGCAAAAGAAGCCATTACTCTAGATGTCAAGGATGGAAACTCTTGGTGTAAGTGTTACCAAAGATCATATAAAATAGCCTTAGAGATCATGATGCATGTTACTAATTTTCTTGTTGAATTTTATGATGACTGATTCATTCTACTGTGGACATATTTTTAGAAGTTATATTACATGATATGTCCATTGTTGAAGTTGAGCATCCCTTTGGTCTTTTGGATCTCCACCATTTTCTTATCCATTTACAGATAACCTAGGGAATGCTTGTCTCACATCTTTTTTTGTCACTGGAGCATGGGATCATGGAAAGCTTCTGCAATCTTTAAAAGCATACCAACATGCTGTGCGTATTATGTTAAAAACTTTGTCTTCATCAATTCTCTGCTGCAGTTTCTGTTACTAGCTTTTGTTAGGCTCCTAAATTTCTTTTATACTTGTCAGGAAAAAGATGAAAGAATGAAGTTAAATCCTGATCTCTATTACAACTGTGCTATTGTAAGGCCCTTTCTTCTGTTTCATTTCCTTTTAAATGTTTTATGGGTGGAGACACCATAAAAGTCTACTGTTTTATGGGTATATTTATGTCCACTGTCAGCATCTTTTATGTCATTCTGCTTTTCTGTTTGTTTAATCATGGCAAACATTATATTTACCTTTTAGGTAACATTCTGTGTTCTATGGTTTCTTTTCTGTGGCTAGTTTTTTTACTCCATTCCCCATGATAACAAGTTTTCACTTTTTTGGTGAAAATTGATTATAGGTAAACAAATATCTAGAAAACTATGAGAGAGCCCTGAGTGGATTTGAAGCGGCTGCATTGAGGGATCCTGGTCTCAATGCCATGGAGGAAGTTCAGAAGATTGTTTGCCTTCTTGACAAAATAGAGAGTTTACTTCGAGTAAGATGCTTGTCTAGCTAATATGGTAAATTAGCAAACCATTTTAGCTTGTAGACAATCATGTGGGCCATTTTTATCTCTTGTTCTTGCTAGCACGGTTGCATGTAGAATGCAGCAAGTTAAAATCTCTGCCACAATCTGTCCTGGTTGAATGCATTTAATAAACAGATTCAAAAAGTTGTAAAAAAATCATTGCATAAAAATATTCTTAAAACTTGTAGCTAAGATTGCAGGTGCGAATCATATTTAGCAATTATGGATTTAATTTATTATCCAACAATCTTATTAGACTTTCTATAGTTAGCCTTGGAGATTATTAAATTATTTGGTTTGTGTAACACTCAAATCTTTTACACTGTTTCTCTTGTATGATTCATAAATAGATTTTACAATTTTTTGAAAATTGGATTGTTGCCCCTACTATTTGTTGCGTAAGTGAAAAGTTAGATCTTTATGATCATAACCATTATTTGTTTAGTCATCAGACCTTTTAATGGCATTTTTTTCGATCATTGATACAGTGCTGCTGATTTTAATGTATCATTGTTATACAGGGACAGATCAAGGTTAAACGCCTAGCTTCCTTGGCATCATCACTCGCTAGTGTCAACTGTAAGCAATCTGAAATACTGCAATACGTTATATAGGTGGAATATGGTTTGAGTATGCCTATTGTCTGAGTTGAAACATTTATCTTTTTCTACCAGTGAATGCTTCATACAGAAGAGAGACCATAGATGGTCTGTTGGAAGGTCTGAACAAAGCAGTTGCGATTGTAGGAAGGGTTATATTCTTTGTTAAGCATGAGAATGTGGCGCCATTGTAAGTTTGCTTCCTCTCTGCTCAAAATCCTGCTTAGTCTGACTTTGCGGCATTGATTGTGGTATATACCTGTTAATTATATGTATATCGCACCCCACCAATTAAAATTTTTCGTCATGTGCTAATACTATACAAGCTCGTGAAAGTCCTTTAACTCTCTTTTTGCATCAACTTGCTATAATATTGCAGTTACTATTTGCTGTGTGATTCAAGTCAGATATGCTATGTCCTGTCTGTGTACGGAATACATAATGAAGCGGTAAGTTGGCTGCTTCAACCCTTTTATTTGTTCATTTCGTAATTGAACAAACCCTTTATTCAATGTACCTTGATGGAGCATTTAGATTTCAGGTTTCAAATGGCTTGGTCCCTAACACCATTCTCGAGGAGTATCAAACATGTTTCTGACACTAGATTATTGTTATATAACGCTGTTTTTTTTTATTATTATTTTTCTATGGCCTGCTGCATGTGCATCGTCTTAAGTGAGGGAATTCAAATGATTCATCGTCATGTCCTTCCCTCCCTTTATTGTTACCTACAGGCTAGGTTAATACCAAAATGATACGTTAAAACCATAAAGAAAGGCTGGAGCTTGAGCAATTGCCCAGGCAAATAGCTCTCCTTAAGAAATTATTTTAAGAAAAAAGGTAAAGCTAATGTCAGAAACCTAAGAGGTAATTTACTCACTATTCACATCTCTTCCTATGTTGCCTGGTTGCTTGATAATTTGAGCCCAGCCTGAGCATCTTGTTGGCCACAAAGGCTCCCAGGTAAGGGATTCTGCTGTTGAGGATGCTTGGTCCCTCACATCCACGCCCTCTTTTTTTTTTTTTATTTGTTTGTTTTGTTTTTGTCTGTCTGTATTTATAGGACATGCATAAGTGGTTTGTCTTATTTTCCTTCTGTGTTCTCTTGCACAGTGACTAGATAGTCTCAGGGAGCAATTGCCACCTTGTGATATGCTTTCACATAAATTCACTTGCTATTATATAATTAATTATTGGATATTTTTTCAGATTAAAGAAGGAGATCAAGTCACTCTTTTGGAACCTTCTTATCATTATGTTGATTTTTCCTGGAAAGGAAAGGTATGCTGCTAATAGTTTGCTAGCTATTAATTAGTTTCCACCCTTGATTAGATGTACAAGTACCTTCTTAACAAAGTTTGATATGCAACAACTAGTAATGCAATTTTACATGGTATGCTGATGCATACGCATATCATTTATCTGTAATTTTTAAGTGGCATAGACAATCTCCACTTGCTTATTCTTTTCTACATGTGGACAATAATCACTTCATCTGTTTTGGCTGTCAGTTGTATCAGTTCAGATCGGTTCGCGTTGATTTCTTGGAGCAAGTGCTTGTGAATGGGAAAAATTTGTCGCCTCAGCATTCTGTTCAAACATCAATCTATGCTCAAAACAAGACATGAAAGTGCTTTCGTTCTTGTCTAGGTATACACATTTTGGTAGTGAATGAAGAAGGCAGAGTACAACAGAAAAGAAAATTCCCTGAAGTGGAAGAAAAAAGTATGCTGTATAAAATAGTGGAACTGAGTGTAATCAATCCTCTACAGAAAAAATGTTCATCTTTGTCTGAAAGAATTTCGTTGAATATTAGCTGTAAATAGATCTGAGCTGTGAGTGAATATGTCAAAACAGTAATGTAAATTGTCATGATTTATGAGAGAGTTTCTTGCATGTATTCCAACTCCAGGTTTTTGAATTGCAATGGACTCGATGTTTCAGTAATTCCTTATTTTTCCTGTGCCTTTTCCTCTAAATATATCCTTCATAGGCCACTTTAAGGTTGTTGGCAAGATTGTTATTTCTGTCAAAAACAGCTTCCATAGTTAGATGCCTTGGATTGGTTGTATGTTGTTTTTATCAGGGCAAAGTTCTTGAACCTTCTAAGTCACCCTATGTATATGCCTTCCTGTCTGTCTTCTAATTCACCCTATGTATACCTTCCCGTCTGTCTTTTTATTTACGCGTCATGAAGCATAATGGGCTCGTTACCAACTATTTTATATTCATTTTTGAAAACGTTAAAATGATTAAACCAATTTGTAAGAACAACTTTTTGTAAACACTTATATATCAATTTAAAATTTCTTCCAGAGTCTATGTGGACGTCCCAATAACAAGGAATGTAGATGTAAAATGCTTGAACGCGTCCAAATTCGTGTTGAAAAAAATATTCAGCAACTGTCCATATATTTATAGAGCAGCTCATTTTTCGTATTCTTATTCCGTGTAGGGTAAGGTACCACAATCAGTATGGAGTATTTTTATACAATTTTTTATTTTATCTATTCATGTTTCATGTGGGATGGGCGTCACAATCAACCTTCCTTAGAGCACGACATCCTTGCTGCAACATGACACAATTTAGATCAGAACGCCAGACTTGAAACAGTCCAAAATGGGCAATTTCTGCGTAAGCTATTTTACAAACTATGGTAGGAGAGCTGTATATTCTTATTGTAATAATTAATAAACATTACCTGTCAGGTTCCATGTGCGAACTGCATCATGCAACCTTGTAACTACTTTTTTTTTTAAATTTAGTCCCAAGTTCTTTTTTTTTTCAAAAAATAAAATAAAATCACACCGATTAAGGCATTGTCATCATGTGTACAAATAAATGGATAGAACAGACACACAAGCTAGTATTATGGCCGAGGAATCCATTTTTGTTGATCCTCTCAATTCGTCCACATTGATCAGTATACATTTAAGGAAAAAATTTGCAAATTACCTCTAATAGAAAAAACTAATATATATATATATATATATTCTACATAGGAACCGCATTATTATTTTTTTTATTATTTTTTTTTGTGATAGTAACCCATAGTTTCTTAGTGAATAATTAAATACTTAGTGAAATATTTGGATTCATTACAAAAGAGACTTAGACATGGTTGGGGTTGGGGGAGAGACAAATCATGATTTATTGACATTAATGATTCCTTGATTTTGGTCAAAGGTGGTTCTTTTTGGATAGAAACTGGAATTTTTTATGTATTAATTGCCAAAATAATTTAATTTTTTCAAAAAAAAAAATCTTTTAGCTGAATTGGAACTCTTATATGTCATATTTATAGACATAGTAACCAAGCGAAAAAATATTTAAGATTTCCTATTAACTGAAGAACGAGCATTTCTATACTCTACATATATGTCGCCGAGGGCCACCTCAAAAGTTTCTTACACTCATAAATGAAGATTTTCCTAATTTTAGAATTCACAAACTAAAATATATTTTACTAATTTTATGACTCATTTAAATTTCAAGGTTAGGAATATGTCACTGTTGCTTGTACTCTCTTTACGCGATTTATAAATTGGCCATACATGTAGAGTGGAAACATATTATAACTTATAGAAACGTTTTAGATGATTAATTCACAAAACGTTTTATGTTTAAGGCATGCATGTGGTCCACGACTTTATGTAAACAAATTGATTCATACAAACAAAAAAATTCTTATACACCAAATCAAAGAATAATGTCATATCAACATAATTATCATTGTTAACTAAGTGTAATTCTCACTATTTATACCCAGTGCATATAAAAAATTTCCCATATAAGAATTTTCACAAAAAACATATATAATGCACATGCATTAGTTTAATTTGGTAGAATGGACATTCATGTTATATAAATATCAGTATAAGAAAAAAATAATAATAGAAATATCAAATTTATCACTAAATATATGTATTAAGTTAAAATATTTTTTATTTTTTTATTTTATAATTTTTAAAAACTTAATAGTTATAAAAATTGTGTTTAGGTTGTCATTGTTGATAATTATTGACATATGTATAATGGCAACACAAATATAATAATAAATATATTTGTTGTCATTGAATTGTGACTATAAATGTATCATTAATTTTTTATAATTATAACTTTTATACACAATTTCTCTATCACTAATAGCAATTTTTACACAATTTATTATAATCATAAAAAATATTATTATTATCACTTAATACATCGACAATTTTGATATTATGACTTATTTTTTTATCACTAGCCCTCTTCTTTTTTAGTGTATATGTAAGAACATAATTTAAAAACCTTTACGATGGTAGATGAAGTAGTCACGCAATCATATAAACCAGTTTGAAAGAGTTTCATTTGTTACGTAATAGTTGTTTATAATATCCAAGAATATAATTTATAGAACACGAGGAAACTATTGCTGCTTAAACAAATACATGCTTACGACTATAAATAGCTATCATTATAGTGAATTAGTTACAAACAACTATTGCAGGAACAGGCGCATGCAATGCAGTTTATGAAAAAGATGAGTTCCATGAGTGGACCACAGATCCCGAACGAGGCTTTGCTAAGACCTACACTACCCCTCTATTCCATGACTGCTGGAGATGGACCTCTTAGCTATGTCCAAAACTCCTCCTACCAGGTATATACATATGTGTGTGTGTGTGAAGATTTAGTTTCTTCATTTATACTTGAAATCTGTCGTGTACATGGTTTACGTACTTAATTTGTTAACTCTTATCTAAAATTTCTGTGCAAATTCACGATATTCGATTGTGGTGGGAGGGAGGGAGCTAGTAATTTTATTTGTATTTTGTCCGAGGAACAACATTTACATGATCTGAACATGTAGCATTTACATGTTCTGACTGGTGATACCACAGTCCACCTTTATGTAGGAGGTCAGATTCAACTGAGTGTGTTGGAGTGGGGATGCGTATAAGTTAAAAAAAAAAATAGAAAAAAAATATATCAGGAAATTGGTTGAAATAATGCTATATACAGAAATGGACTCTTATGAAATCTTGTTTCAGAGAGGAGTAGTAGATGTTGCAAAGCCAATCATTGAAGAAGAAATTGCCACAAAACTAGACATCAAACAGCTCGCTTCAGCCAGCCCACACGGCTTCTGCATTGCTGATTTTGGCTGCTCAACAGGCCACAATTCATTTCCAGCCATGCAAATCATCACTCAGGCCATCAGGCAAAAACTGGAATCCTCAGGCCTGATCACCACTCCCAAAACCCCGGAATTTTACTTGTTCTTCAACGACGTTGTCACAAACGATTTCAACACCCTTTTCAGTTCACTTCCGCCCCACAGGCATTACCATGCGGCCGGAGTGCCCGGGGACTTCCACGGCCGCCTCCTGCCGAAGTCATCCCTGCACTTTGCTTACTCTTCTTGGTCACTCCAGTGGCTCACGGAGGTGCCAAAGGCGGTGGCGGACAGCGATTCTCCAGCTTGGAACAAAGGGGAAATTCTGTATACAGGGGACAGAAAGGAAGTTTGTGATGCCTATTTGAATCAATTTGGCAAGGACATTGAGTCATTCTTGGAAGCCAGGGCAGAAGAGGTTGTAGGTGGAGGGCTTATGGCCATTCTAGTCCCTGCTGTCCCTGCCATTTGGAACCCTGAAACAGAATACACTATCCCTTCAGACATCAACCTTATGGGATCTTGCCTCATGGACATGGCCAAAAAGGTAACTACTCCAACAACCATTTCATGTGTCACTAAGCTGTTTACTGAAAAAAGAAATGATTTTTTGAATCAGAGAATCTTGTTTTGACACCTGGGCAATTATTGGATATTGGAATACCTGAGTTGGGTGGGGGAGCAGGAATATGCTAGGGGAGCCATAATATTATAATATAAAATATTTTCATAGTAAACTTACTGCAGTGTACAGAAAATTGTTAAATATTAGTAGTACAGAATTGAAGTAAAAAAATAAAATGACATCAGTTGCAACTAAAAAAAAAAGGTATAGATCCAAATTATTTAGCTCATTTGGTGTGGCATTATATTAACACAAATTGCAATAAACTTTTTCAATATATAAACTAAGTAAATTAAGCAAATCATTGAAACTGCAATGTCAAGAAATCAGCTATTGTAGAAAATATCACAAGCAAAAAGATTGAGAAAAGAGAATATAATGCTATAGATTATATTCCTGTTGAACTAGTACCTATTTTATTTTTTTGGTAATATTCCTGTTTGAATTTATAATTGTACAAAAAAGTCAATAAATTAAGAGATACTTTAACTCATGTGATAGAAAATTATGAATAGATATAAAAAAATATAAGATAAATAAATTCCTAATTACTACAAAACATACTTTTAAATCTTAATGTTATTGTTCATTGTAATTTTTCTTTGGGAGTGATTTTATTCTTTTGAGTCATGAATAAATTAGAGAACATTAATAAAGATATGTCTTAATTAAAAGATTTTATTCTCTATTATATTTATGTTTCTTTTAATTTTTTCAATATTACATGACAATTTTTATTCTTCTCCACTCTAAGGGCTCACTCGCGCGTGCGCGCGCACACACATATATATATATATGTATGTATAATATAAAATAGTAGTCCCTTTTCTTCATTACTAATTTTTAAGTATTTTTTTTATATTTCTATTTATTGTATTTTTGTGATTTCTTATATAAAAAGATTGAAAAGATGTACCATATCTTAAAAATGAACAAGATTGAGAAAATGTAATTCTAATTAAATATCTCTTTCTAGTTTGAAGAGAGTATATCCTCTTACAATAGTTATTTTTAATTTCTTTTACTTCTTAAAATAAATAAGTGTATCTGACTTGATTGAAAGAAGTGAAATTTAAATATAAGTTTGATTAAATCGCTTTATTCGCTACCTCCTAGTGACAAATCAATACACCTTTGACAAAAATAGGGCCAAACTCAACTTCCTTAATTTCTGCAAATTATCGTATATGCATTCTGATTAACATATTAAATTTTGTCCTTATAATTGCCTTCCACTTCCCATCTTCCTTAAATAGACCTCGTTCCTCAACTTTCATTGCCTTCATTTCTCAAACTTGGAAATCTTGGCTCGCAATTGAATGGATAAAATATCGTCATAATCATCCAAAACACATTAATCATTCTTGATACATTAATCTACAAGTTGTTCAATATGAAAGTACACAAGTTGCTTAACTAATACACCTTCTTCTCATTATTTAGTATTCTAATTAAATTGCAGAATGAAAAAAATTAATAATAGTAATTTATTAGAAAAATAATAATAGTAATTTATTAGAAAAATAATATTAGCTAAGTAATATACTTAGGTTTTTTAATATCCCGGCAATTACAATAGATACACACATAGTTCAGTAGACCATCTAACTCTACTTTAATGCCTAATAGAAGCAGTTCAAAAAAATTGAAGAAAACTCTCTTAGTATTATAGTATATATAGTTATTCAGGATCATACTTTTTTTGATTGAATTTTTAATTTTTTAACTAAATTAAACAAAAAATATTTTTACAGTACTTTTTAATTAAAAAAGTTTTGTCCTATTGACTTGTACTCCCTCCCTTCATGTTTGAGTTGTTGATTACGTATGAAGTTTTAAATAAAAGTTAAAGAGGTCAATTTTTTTATTTTTTATTTTGGTCTTTCTGCTTTTGTATCTCTATAATTTTTGCTCTAAAAATAATATTGCAAATTAGTGATTAACACCATTACTTCAAATTAGAGTAATTTTAGAAAGTATATTGATATTTTAGAAAACGAATACTATTAGTTCACAGACATCCAAAAATATATATATGATGATTCAAATGTGGACAGAAAACATTAATAAATAACACTGTATATCTGAATCAAGTACTTCATTAAAATATTTAAAAAATACACGTATATGTTGAACTAAGATTAATATATATCATGTTAGATTTAAAATTCCAATAATTTTCTTGTTTTAGTTAAAGAACATTCCAACAATTATGTCTAGTTAAAAAACTTTCCCTGATGCCAATGTTCTCCCAGGGAAGATTCAGTGAAGCAAAAGTGGACTCATTCAACCTCCCATTCTACTTCACCACCCCACAACAGTTGAAGGTCATATTGGAGAGGAGCCACAGTTTCAGCATTGAAAGAATGGAGATACTAAACAACCCCGGAAAGCACACCTTGCCCAGCGTCAATGCCCGTGCAACATTCTTCAGGGCAGTCCACGAAAGATTGCTGACAGATCACTTTGGAAGTGAAATCATCGACGAATTGTTCGACCTGTACATGAAGAAACTTGCAGCTTCTCCAGTTTTCCTGAACCCTGACAACGATAAATCCATCGTGATTCTTGCTGTCCTCAAGCGGAAAACCAATTAGCATTACAATATTACTTTACTGAATATATGCTTAGGAAGGTGGGTTCTGTGTGACATGAACAAATCAAGCTTTCAGTGTTCCATGCTGTTAATTACTCATTTCATTTCTGTTGTAAAATTGGATTTCTCCATGATTTCAATGAAGCTTTTTCTGAATTTTAATTTTCAGCACATATATACAAGTTGCCCCCATCTGCCCATATATAATTGTTGGAGTTCTTTTGACATTTTATTTCTGGTTGATTGTATATTCTGGTTAATTTTGGAAAGTAACTAAAATTTCAGAATTCCTGCAGGCAACTGATAGGTGTAGGACCAAAGCAGGTTTCTCTTACTATATGATCAGTTGGGATCTCTTATTGAGGTTTATCCTTGATCACACGTTGTGAGTTCTATATATGAAAAATCTTTGTATCAGAGCTGATTGTGTAGCAATTAAGGTGATGAAAATCTCCAACTTGTGGTGTGAATAAGTTGATGGACAGAAGGGTAAGGTAGAAAAATATGTGGGTTATGTATTAGTAGAGTATAATGGTAGGGTTGGTGTTAGTTATATATAATAAAGTATACAAGTAGATTCGCTGTCCATTTTTATAAGAGTCTGCAGCCATAAGTGCTATAAAAGGCGTTGTACGAAGACCATTTTGTCCTAAAACAATTGCTCTAACTTATAAAATTTAACTATAAATGCACAACGTTAGGTCTGAGTGGAATAATTTGTGTTAAGGGATGAAGTCAGAAAATTTCGTAGAGGTCAAGATGAATTTTTTCCAAAAATAATTAAAAAAAATATTTTTAATTTTTTGAGGGACAAAATTTAAAAATTTAAAAATTTTACTTAAGAAATTTATACTAATTTTAATTTTTTTTAGAGTTTAAAAGGGTTGCGCCTAACACCGCCCCTATGAGTCCTAAGGAGCAGCACACAAGTAGCCACAAGTGCATATTGTCAGCATTTTTGCCTATACAATTATGTGAGTGTGGAGTAAGCAAATGCCAAAATGAATATAAATAGATGTGTTTAGACAAATTCCTAAAACTATACACACACTGGTGGAGACAAGATGGCTCAATTACATGCCATGGCGAATTGCCGCCAGTCCCCGAAGAGCAGTCAGGTTGACGGGACTACCCGAAGATCAATATCAGGGCTCGATGCCATGAATGGTGGAGAAGGACCTCTTAGCTATGCCCAAAACTCTTCTTACCAGGTACCTATTATTTTCATTTTCTACCATACGTTGTAAAGTAAAAAAGCTGCTGGCATGACTTCTGGAGAAGTTGAAGTCATCTGATATCAACTCTATATCAAGAAAACAATTTCAAGTTTGCAGCCAGTTTCTTTTGTTCTTATGCAGAGAGGAGTAGTATCTGTTGCAAAACCAATCATTGAAGAAGAGATAGCGAAAAAACTAGACATCAAACAGCTTTCTTCAAATGGCCTAAATTCTTTTTGTATTGGGGATTTCGGCTGCTCAACAGGACATAACTCATTTGCAGCGATGCAAATTATCACAGAAGCCGTTGAGAAAAAAATTCAAACACAAGGATTAATTTCCCAAATCCCAGACTTTCACGTCTTCTTTAACGATCAAGTCATGAATGATTTCAACACCCTTTTCCGTTCACTTCCACCCGAAAGGCATTATCAGGCTGTTGGAGTGCCTGGTTCCTTTCACGGTCGCCTCTTGCCAAAGGCCTCCCTTCATTTTGCTTATTCCTCATGGGCCCTTCATTGGCTTTCGGAAGTGCCAAAGGCAGTGGAAGACCATAACTCTCCAGCATGGAATAAAGGGAAAGTTCACTATATGGGAGCTAGACAGGAAGTTTTAGATGCCTATTCAAGTCAATATGCCAAGGATCTGGAGTCATTCTTAGAAGCTACGGCAGAGGAGCTGGTGAGTGGAGGGCTAATGGCCTTTCTTGTTCCTGCAGTCCCTGCACATGCTGAGAGTTCTAACATGTATTACTCTACCCCAACAGAGATGGCTCTCATAGGTTCTTGCCTCATGGACATGGCCAAGAAGGTAAAAAGTCCAATATCCATTTGACAATTAAAAGATCTCTTCGATCAAGAATCTGCCACAAAAATCTTAATTTTGTTAGATGTTAATTATAAGAATCAGAAAAGTATTTTGTAAGAAGGAATTGATTCTGAAACATCATCAACTCTCCAAGGTCTTTGGCTGCATCACAGCAGACCGCCTATCTGCCTTTAAACACAGTATCCCGTGTAAGAAAACTACAAAACCCAGAAACCATAGCAGCTAAAATGCTTTTAAGTAGGTGGGAATTACATCAACTATTCAGTCATATATACTGATAAATATTGCAGCTATATAAAGTCCTAATGCTATTCTCAATGCAGGGAAGACTTAGCGAAGCAAAGGTAGACTCTTTCAACTTTCCATCGTATTTTGCAATCCCAGAAGAAGTGAAAGCTGTAATAGAGAGGACTCAGAATTACAATACTGAAAGAATGGAAATACTAAACAATCCAGGAAAGCGCACCTTGACTAGCGCCAATGACCGTGCCTCATTCCTGAGAGCTGCATTTGAGGGATTGCTGATAAATCACTTCGGAACTGAAATCATTGATGAATTATTCCACCGATACACAGAGAAACTTGCAGCTTCTCCGGCTCTCCTGGATCCAGACAATGACAAATCTATCATGATATTTGTCCTCCTCAAGCGCAAAGATAAATGACATTGTGGCATAACATCTTTTCCTTGTCCTTGAGCTGCAATAATCTGCTATTGTCTATGGTTATCAACTGTAATAATGCCTAGCATTTGTAATGCTTGCCCTTGGTGTTCAGAAGAGTAAATTTCTAACACTGTTTACTGGAAAATAAAATGAATAAATGTAGCAGATACCTTTAATAATGCACTATTCATACCAAAGACTATCGTTGCGACTCGGATGCATTTCTAGAGTGAATCTACAAATTTCATGCTGCTCTATTCATTTGCCCCGCCAAGAGTTTATCCAAAATCTGTAGCCTGCTATGCAAGTAGCTAACTTTAACTCATGTGATAGGAAATTATGAATAGACATAAAAAAATAATGATAATAAGATTGAGAAAATGTAATTCTAATTAAATTTCTCTTTCTAGTTTGAAGAGAGTATATCCTCTATTCCTCTTACAATAATTATTTTTAATTTCTTATATTTTTAAAAATAAATAATCTATCTGACTTGAATGAGAAAGGTTAAATTTAAATATAAGTTTGATTGAATCGCTTTATTCGCAACCTCCTAGTGACAAATCAATACGCCTTTGACAAAAAAAAAAAAAAAAGGAAAAGAAAAAAACAGGGCCAAACTCAATTTCCTTAATTTCTGCAATTTTCGTATATGCATTGTGATTAAAATTTTAAATTTTGTCCTTATAATTGCCTTCCACTTCCCATCTTCCCTAAAAATCCCTCGTACCTCAACTTTCATTGCCTTCATTTCTAAAACTTGGCTTGCAATTGGATGGATAAGTAGATAATATGATTTAAGACATTAATATCCATTCTTATGGCGTAATTAAATCATTACACCATACATAACACTAATATCGTCAATAATCAAACACCTTAATCATTCTTGATATGTTACTATACAAATTGTTCAATATGAAAGTACACAAGTTGTTTAATTGTTATACCTTCTTATTATTATTTAGTATTCTAATTAAATTGCATTGTAATTTTTTAATAATATTAAGTTATTAGAAAAAGAATATTAGCTAAGTAATTTCCTTATAATTTTTTGTATCTCGGCAATTACAAAAGATACAACATAGTTCAATAGACCATCTAACTTTATTTTAATGCCTAATTGAAACAGTTCAAAATTTTTGAAGAAAACTCTCTTAGTATTATAGTATATATATATATATAGTTATTCAGGATCATACTTTTTTTTTACTGAATTTTTAATTTTTTAACGAAATTAATCAAATGTATTTTTACAGTATTTTTTAATTAATTTTTTTGTTCTATTTACTTGTACTCCCTCCTTTCATGTTTGAGTTTGATTGGGTATGAAGTTTTAAATAAAAGTTAATTAAAGAGGTCATTTTTTTTCCTGTTTTTGTATCTCTAATTTTTTCTCTAAAAGTAGTATTGTAAATTAGTAATATGACATCATTACTTTAAATTAGAGTAATTTTAGAAAGTATATTGCTCTTTAGAGAAATATAGTACTATTAGTTCATAGACATCCAAAAAGAGATATATGATGATTCAAACATGGACAGAAACTGAATAAAGTACTTCATTAAAAAAATTAATAAATACACACATATGTTGAACTAAGATTAATATTCTTCATGCTAGATTTAAAATTCCAACAATTTTCTTGTTCTAGTTAAAGAACATTCCAACAATTATATTTAGTTAAAGAACTTTCCCTAGCCAATGTTGTTGCAGGAAAGATTCAGTGAAGCAAAAGCAGACTCATTCAATCTCCCATTCAACTTTTGAAGGCCATCTTAGAGAGGAGCCACAGTTTCAGCATTGAAAGAATGGAAATACTAAACAACCTCGGAAAGCACACCTTGCCCGGCGTTAATGCCTGTGAAGCATTCTTCAGGGCAGTCCATGAAAGATTGCTGACAGATCACTTTGGAAGTGAAATCATCACGAATTGTTCAACCTGTACATGAAGAAACTTGCAGCTTCTCCAGTTTTCCTGAACCCTGACAACGATAAATCCATCGTGATTCTTGTTGCCCTCAAGCGTAAAACCGATGAGCATTACAATACTGCATGCATGCTTTGGAGAGTGGGTTCTGTGTGTCATGATCAAGTCATGCTTTCAGTATTCCAAGCTATTAATTACTCATTTCCTTTCGAATGGGATTTCTCCATGATTCCAGTTCCATTATGTTCACATATTGAAGCTTCTTGTGCATTTTAGTTTTCGGCACGGCACATATCCAAGTTGTCCAATCTGCGGATATACAATTATTCGAGTTCTTTTGACGATTTATTTCTGGTTGATTGCATATTTTGGTTACTTTTGGAAAGTAGCTAAAATTTCAGTAAGTCCTGGCAACTGATAGGTGTAGGACTAAAGGAGGTTGCTCTCACTATGATTAGTTGAGTTGTATATATGAATATTTTTGGACCAGAGAGCTGATTCTGTAGCAATTAATGTGACGAAAAATCACCAACTTGTAGTGTGAATGAGATGATGAATAGAAAGTAATGTAGAAAAATATTTGGCTTATGTGGGGTGGAGTCAGCAAGTGCTGCAATGAATATATACCGATGCTCTCAAATAAATTCCTAAGACTATACACACGGCCAGTGATTTGGGAAAATCACTATACCTAAGTTTGGATTGAGTCGATCTCGAGTTTAGAAAGACCTGAAATACAACTGCGTTTGGTTTGCTATTATAGCCCCTAATTGAAACCCTTTGATACTTAAATCAGTTCAGGTCGTGAGGTCGAAAAGAACAGATAAGCGAAGTGAATATCTAGTTAAAATTACCTTATGAAAACTAAGTATCGAAGTATTTATAGCAGTTGTTCCCCGTAGTTTGCAGAAGATTGGATCCAGGAGTCATTCCCATCTTCCTCACATATCAACGATTCCCATATAGGGTTGGCCCGAACCTGAGTTCGGGTTGGGTCGGGCCCTATGAAAAATGCAGATCCTCGGGCTGACTCAGTATTTTGGCAATTTAATGAGGGCAAAAGGGGCATTTTAGTGATTTTAGCCATCATTACTCCTGTAACTTTTTATGCATTCAATGCAAAAAAAGATAATTTGAGTCATTAATTCGAACCGTCTCCTTATGACAGTCATTTGATCAGATCCTTATATCTTTATATTATAAGGCGGACTTCTTACTTTCTCATTTTCACTATCGTCCTCAGTGTAAATTAATTATAGAGCTCAGAGAGATCTCCAATTCTTAAGGATCTCTGACAACCTTCACATGGTCAAAGTTCGAGGTAGCATTTTCTAGGCAGGTTTTTGGGTTTATTTTTTCCTTTTGTTCTTTGATTTTATATCCTTTCTTCTCATAATAATAATAATGTGAATTGAGGTATCTTCTGAACGGACTCTTAGTGTTTCTAGCTCATCGAATCGAGCTGAAATGTCTTCTTCTAGCTCCAGTGACTCAAGTTCAAATTCGAACTCGGCTCTAAGGATGTCATTGGCCCCCACCAAGTTCTAGCTGGCTACTCCCGGCATCAAGCGAATCCTAAACTCCCCATCACATAAAACCTCAGAGTCGTTCCCGAAGGAAACGAAGGTGACATTAAGGGGTTTGAAGCCCAATACGTCTATCAAGAGAACCTAAACTTACAATTTATGACCCGTTGGGCTTTAATTAGATTCACCGTTCAGGAGAGTGAGGTCACAAGCATTAGACGCAGGTTTTCATGAAGAGCCTACATCATTTTCATGTAGAGCCTTCCTTCATGCATTTTGGAATTTTTCCAAGAAAGGGTTTTTTTATCTCACCCCAAAACCTAATCACAAACTGTTAGACAAGTTACCCTCTTTCCTAGGTCCCTTGAAGTATAAATACATTTGCATTCGAGCGCCTAGGAATAAGCCTTGGAGGATTCCTAATGGAGAGTCTATCAACCTCGACCTTAGATCTTAGGCCTCTCGACATGGGGCGAGGACTATATCTCGGGTCGTTTAACAAAGACTTGGTTTGACACCACCAAACTCCTTACCAAAGAATTCTACACGTTGGTTGATCTTAGCGCTGCTCTTATTCAAGCAACTCAAACTCTTGGTAATTCTCTATTCCTCCTTCATTTTTCTTTGATCATTCACTGACTAAGTAATGCTTTCATCTTCTGCATTTCAACTATATATGGAGGTTCGTGCTTCCATGGTCGCAAAGGTAATGAAGGAATAGAAAGAAGCTTTGATGGCTCGAGCTCGTCTCTTTATTCTCGGTTGCCATGAGACTATGTGCATTGCAATTTTGGTTCTGTAAGCACTTTTAGTCCCATGAAGTTGGTGTTGGGTTCGCTATAATCGCAGGTGCATGCACAGTGAAAAATTAAAATTTTATCAAACATAAATTTATCCCCTTGATTCGAAAACGATTTTAATGATCGTACTTATTTAAGCGAATATATATCAAACAAATATATTAATTTAGATTGTACATTTCATACACTCCGGTTGTTATAGAGAATGAAGCAATAAATTGCTTATCAGAAATTGCAGAGATCCAAATGTCTCCCCTCTATTAGGTCTACAATATAAAAAGTAATACCAATTAAAAGGATTCACTAGTATCCTTTTAATCATTTACTAATCTGGATTCGGAGTAAATTTTATCATTTTTATCCAATTGATAGATCAAGAACAATAAAGATTGATTCATTATGTTCTTGAAACTTATATATAAAGAGAATATAAAAAAAACTAGTTTTCTTTTAAAGAACAAAATAATCATGATTTCAAGAAAATATCTTTTTTTCTTTTCTTTTCTTTTCTTGGAGAGAAAAAATAAAAGACTTAACAAAATAATATTTTTGCTAATTCCAATGGTAATTTTTGGCCCTCCCTATAAATAAGGGTTGAAAATTTGTTTCTACTCCAACTCTTGTAAAGTTTGTCAATTTTGAACTACTTCAAAATTTGATTTTGTAAGGATTCTAAAATTTTCAATAATTCTCTTCTTTTTGTCTCTCTAATGTATGTGAACTTGTTTGAAACTACATTCGTCATCAAAATTGTCTGCATACATTCTTGATATTAATTTGAACTCTTCAAATAATATCAAGATGGATACATATCAAATATATACAAAAAATATATCTATATATAAAATAAATCCTAGTTGCCAATTTTTATCCTATAAAAATATGTCCACTTTATTTATTTATTTATAAATATATTAATTAAATAAATTATATTTATTTAATTTATAATCTTCATATTCTAATGGGCTTCTAAAGTGATCCATATTAATTTTTAAGTTCGGACTTAAAAATCCACAAATCAATCCAATTGATTTAATCCCAAATTAATCAATTCAATTGATTTAATTCCAAATTAATCAATCCAATTGATTAATTATAAATTACTCCAATTAGGTTTACTAATCAAATTAGGTCCAATTAAATAATCAAATTACCTAGTTTATCTTGCCACGTTTTTGTGTGCTCTAAGATTGTATGTGATCCTTGCGGATAGACAAGGCGAGGATGATCCAGAGTAGCATTAAGGGCCTTTTGGACATCAACAAGTGTATCTCCTATTACCGCAAATGGTCTTCCAAACATGGCAAAGATGTACCTATATTTTTTCATATTAAAAATGAAAAAATCCGTAGAGCACAAGAATCGGTCACCATTCTCAAGCATATCTTGAGTCACCCTAGTAGGCATTACTTCACCTAGTGCATGCTTCATAAAATTAAACAATAAAATTGAATTAGTGCTTGCATCTAAATCACATAATGTCAGAGTTTCTAATTGAATAAGGGATAATAAAACTCATTGAATTAGTAAGCACTTGAGATGACTTCTCTTGCAAGATGGCATTGCACTTTTTAATAGTTTCGCACTCCTCCATTTATTTTTGTTGGATGGCTTTTCAATGCTCACTTGGATTGATTTTTGTATCACTTGGAAAGTTTCCTTTAAGTTTTTGAGCATTAATTTCATTAACAAGCTATCCAATTTGAGTTTCTATTAATTTTATTTGAGCTTCTAAACTTGAAGATAGTTGCCCCAATCGAGTCTTAATATTGTCTATCTTTAGTTCATTCTTATTTAATCGCTCTCTTGTTTCACCAATAAAAGTGCTTAAAAAATCCTCCAATGATGCATTTTTTTCACCTTTGATTTCCATAAATGAAGTGCTAGTGGATGCTACGGAATCCATTCCTTGAGAAGTTTTATAAGAAGTCCAAGCTACAAATTGGTTAGAAATAGAAGAAATTTGTGCACCTAGTTGTATAAATGAATCTACTTCAAGAACATCGGTAACTTTTTTAATGGAATACCTCTCGAAAGGCCATTGATAGATATTAGTAGCCATTCCTTCAAGACTCCTAGCCTTTTGAATACAAATACATATAACCCAATGCAAGGCAAGCCAATCATCAAAATATGGACGGAAATAAAAACAATTTAAACTAAAATCAAGATTAAGTCGTAACAATATTAATGCAATTATAATACAATAATCCCTAATAACGACGCCAAAAACTTGTTCATGAAATATCTTGCAAATTGTAAGTGTACGGTGTCAAGCTTTAATACAACGATGAGTTGATTATCACATCAACAAAGATTATAATCAAAAATTACAGCAAGTATTGTAGTTCAAATAGTCCTAATTTTATCTAAAAAATTAAGTGATGATTAGTAAATAAAGTAGAATAAGATAAAAATTGCAAAAGACAAGAGTGAGGTTCTTAGAAATAATACAACAAACACCTTATGAACAAGAAATTCTAGAGGAATGACTCATTTAATTGTCACCTATGTTCTTTTTTCCAAAACATATCAATTCAAGTTAACGATACATGTAAGTTAAGAATTCCTATACTCATTAATTCTCTCACTCGAGTGACAAATTGATTATGAGTTCCAATATGAATTTCAATATTTCTATAAAAACTCAAGAATAAAATTCTAAAAAAGTTAAATGAATTCTTATTCAAAACTTCAAAGGTTTCATAAGTTTCTCAACTGTATGATTCCTAAGTTATGCTATCTTTATGATTATATATAATTCTCCCTCTCTCGAGTATCGAATCTCATACATCAAACACTCTCATTTAATGACCAAATAATCAAGATGAAATACAAAGTAAGATAACACAAACAAGATGAATAAGTTGAACTAATATTGTTTGGAATTCAAAACATAGGATCAAATAAGGTTACATCATCCTCTAGAAAGAAAATTTTAGTTCATCATATATGAATATAACTTCAAGAAGTGCATAAGAATTAACATAAAAATTATTCACCAATTTATGAAGTAAGAGGAATGGTTGAAGCTCTCATTGCCTCCAAGAATGGTTTCCTTGTCTTCAAGAATGACTCTCTTCTCACCATGAATGGCGTCTTTTGTCCAGCATGTTTCTTTCGGTCCAGAACAACTTCTTCCATCCCAGAATACCTTTGGAAGTTCTTTGAGGTCCTTAAAATCATATAGAAGATGCCCAAAGAAGGGCAAAAAACCTATTTTGCTCTTTTTATCTGTGTGGCAGCACATAGACGCTGACTGGACAGCTAGGCACTGCACATTCTATCTAAAACTTGTTTCTGCAGCATATGCATCCTCTTTTAATTAATTTTTCAACCCTTTCTAGGATAAATCGGCTTTTGGTGTCTATATCGGACTAAAAATTAGAGTCTATATATCCGTCCAGTTTTAGTTCTCCATTGCATATATCAGAAAGATATCCTTAGTCCTTCACAAGTACTTGAAGATCATCTTAACGACTTTATAGTGTTATTCTCCTAGATTGGACTGATATCTGCTTGTGATGCTCATAGCATGTGTTATATCAGGCCTTGTACACAATATTACATATATTATGCTTCATATTGTGGAAGCATAAGGTATGCGAGTCATCATTCTCTCTCTTCATGTGTCTTGGGAGACATAGCCTTATAGAGTGAAATTCCATTACTCATAGGCTAAAAAACTCGCTTGGATTCTTCCATACTAAACCTTTTTAACATTTTATCTATGCACATGGATTGGAATAGTTCGATCATCCTTCGTGATCTATCTCTATAGATCTTTATATCTAGAATAAAATATGCATCTCCCAAGTCCTTTATGGAAAACTGATTAGACAACCAAGTTCTCATTGACTGCAATATCCCTACATCATTCTCAATTAGTAGGATGTCATCAACATAGAATACAACAAATATAATTTCACTCTCACTAACGTTCTTGTAGACACATGTTTCATCCAGATTCTTATGAAAATCAAAAAATTTGATTATTTCCTCAAACCAGATGTTCCAACTCCTCGAAGCTTGTTTGAGTCCATAAATGGATCTCTGGAGTTTGCAAACTTTTTGCTCGCTCCCATTGGATATGAAGCCTTCTAGTTGCTTCATATAAATCTCTTCCTTAATATTTTCATTAAAAAAAATGGTCTTCACATCCACTTGCCATATTTCATAGTCATAATATACAGATATGGCTAGTAGTATCCGAATGGATTTAAGCATTGCTATTGGTAAAAAACTTTCCTCATAATCAATTCTTTGCTCCTTAGTATAACCTTTTGCAACTAAACATGTTTTGTAGGTCGCTACCTCTTCATCTACTACAAACTTCTGCTTGTAGATCCATTTGTAGTCAATGAGAATAATTCTCTATGGTGGATCCACAAAGGTCTATACCTTGTTGGAATCCATCTCGGACTGCTTAGCTTCTTGCCACTTCTCTGAGTCGATATCAGACATCGCCATAATCTTAGTAGTGGGAGTCCATTGTAAGAGAATCTCATTATCTTTTAGATAATCCAAAAACTCTGTGCTTAAGTATTCATCTCTTTGATCAAATCAAAAAGTCTTTATACTTAAGTCAATTTGTTTCTCAACTTCGGTTCTGAATTTTTTTAACTTTTCAAATACTTCAAACTTGTACCTTAAAAGGTGCACATAACCATACCTAGAAAAGTCATCGGTAAAGATTAAAAAGTAGATATAGTTCATGCAGGCACTAACATTTAGTGGCCCATATGCATATGTATGGATCAAATCTAATAGAAATTTGGCTTGCTCCACTTGTCTAACAAATGCAGATTTGGTCATCTTCTCTTTGAGAAAGGATTCACATATTGGTCATTCTTGCTCGTTTTTTAGATTAAGCAATTGTAACAACTTCTTAATCATTTTCTCATAAATATGCCATAATCTTGCATGTCAAAGGCTCATGGAACTATAATTATCTAATTTTTTTTATTTTGTTGAATTGTGATAATGGGGTTATGGAGAGTAACAATATATAAACAATTCATCAAATAACCCGAATAGATAAAATCAGAACGTTTGAAAATGGAACAATTTTCATTCTCAATGAATCTAAAACCTTATTTAGAGACAATGTTCTTAATAATATCTGGATTGAAAAGATGATTGTTTAAAACTATCACAGAACCATTCTCAAAAGTTATATTAATGGTGCCTATAACTAATGCAGCAACTTTTGCTCCATTCCCCATCCTAAGGACCATCTTTCCTCCATTCAGCTTCCTACTTCTTGTCATCATCTGCAAATCATTAGATGGCACCCAATTTAATAGGTATGCCACTATTTTCAAGGCATAGCCCCAGATTGAAAAAGGCAATATAGTGAAACTCATCATGGACTGAACAATGTCCAATAAGGTTCGATTTATGCGTTTCACAACTCCGTTGAGTTGTGGAGTAGCATGAGGAGTTCATTGTGAGAGAATATCATTCTTTTTTAGATAATTCAAAAACTCTGTGCTTGAGTATTCACATATTTGATCAGATTGAAAAGTCTTTATACTTAAGCCAGTTTGTTTCTCTACTTCGGTTCTGAATTCTTTAAAATTTTCAAATATCTCAACCTTGTACTTTAAAAGGTACACATAACCATACCTAAAGAAGTCATCGATAAAGGTTTAAAAGTAGATATAGTTCATGCGGGCACTAACATTTAGTGGCACATATACATATGTATGGATTAAATGTAATAGATGTTTGGCGCACTCCACTTGTCTAACAAATGCAGATTTAGTCATCTTTTCTTTGAGGTAGGATTCACATATTGGTCGTTCTTATTCGTTCTTTAGATCAAGCAATTGTAACAACTTCTTAATCATTTTCTCATAAATATGCCCTAATCTTGCAAGTCAAAGGCTCATGGAACTATGATTATCTAATTTTCTTTTATTTTGTTGAAATGTGAAAATGGGGTTATGGGAAGTAACAGTATATAAACAATTCATCAAAGAACTTGAATAGATAAAATCAGAATATTTGAAAATAGAACAATTTTCATTCTCAATGAATCTAAAACCTTATCTATCCAAAACTAGAATAAAGATAATGTTCTTAATAATATCTGGAACGAAAAGACAATTATTTAAAATTATCACAGAACCATTCTCAAAAGTTAGATTAACGGTGCCTATAACTAATGTAGCAACTCTTGCTCCATTCCCCATCCTAAGGACCGTCTCTCCTCCATTCAACTTTCTACTTCTTGTCATCATCTGCAAATCATTATAGATATGTGAGTCATAATCGGTATCTAATACCCAATGAGTATTGTTAACAAACAAGTTAACTTTTGATCAGTTGTCGTAGGTCTACCAAATTTAAACTTTATTTTTCAATAAATTTTGAACGAGTATAGAGCGAGTAAAGTTGATCCCACGAGAATCAAGGCTAATTGATTTACTATCGACTCAACTAACTAAAAATTTTAACTTCAAAATTACTAACTTAAAACTAAGAGTTCAACAAGCAAACTTTAGAAATAAACAACAAACATTTGGGGTGGGAGATTGAGTTGATTAACTAAGTTGCAAAAATTAAAACTAATTAAAATTCAAAGTAATGAAAATTAAATCAATAAGCAACAAGTGATTAAAGTAGGTTGAGATTTCATTCGCCGCCACTAGACAATGAGTTCTAATTTCATATCAATATTATGAACAATTTGCCAATAAAATTATCAACCGGAGGTAATAACAAGCTCTACTACCCCAACTTTCCTTAGTTTTTTGTTAGATAGAACAAGCTCTCTATTTAATTCCCTACCCACCAAACAACCTAGAACAAGCTCTCTAGATTTAATCCAACGGATGCATTAAAACAAGAAAGATAGATTGATCTAAGCAACAACCACACAAGATTGAGCCATTTAACTTAGGTTATGTTTTTCATTGCAATTAACAAAAATATCCCATAATCATTAATCACAATTTACTACATATGATTAAAAATTCAAGATAATTATGGATCCAAAATCTCTAATCTAGTTGTAAGGAGTTCTCATACCCAATTTGATTGCGCACTCAAACGAAGCAAGAAAATACCATACAAGTATAGAAAAACATAAACAATTTCAATTGAAAAATTGATCAATAATATCAAACATTAAATTACAAGAACTCATGTCTAGGGCTTTGAAATCAACCTCAACCAAGAAGAAAGTTTAGCCTAACATGATAAGAAATAACAAGAGAATGTAAATTAACAACATTGGGAATCAAAAAAACTTATTGGTTGAAGAAGATAGTTGAGGTTTATGGTAGATTATGGATGTCTCATCCTCTAAGCCTCTTCCACTTTGTCTTTCTTGAAACTCCAAAACTCCAAAATATTTTCCAAAGGTGTATGTGATTTCTAAGAAAGTGAATGAATCTGAAAATTCATCTTTGTGTTGAGATGATAGTCTCATTTTATAAACTGTGAGATGGTGATGTAATTTGGTTTAAAATGTGTAAGGTGTATTGTGCATTTAGTGTAAAATGTGTAATGTGTGTAAAGTATGTAATGTGTGTGTTGTGATATATGTATCTAGTGTATACATATCACAAACATGTGCCAAAAGGTGTAAAATATTGTCACTTGTCACCACTCCAACCAAAAGTATCAGTTTTGTCACATGGATAGCGCCTAGGCGCCATATTTCTCGAAGAGAACAGTAAGCACAGCGCTTAGGCGCCTAATAGGGCGTCGTTGCTACTGTTTTCTTCTTTTCCAAAATGATTGTTTGACACTTCTTATCCCATTTAAACTGATTTTTGACCTCTTTATAAGATGAATTGGCCTTTTATGTTTTCATAACAATTATAGCCCTATCTATTATATTTTTGTATCCACTTGAATTAGATCAATATCACATTTTTGGAAAGAGTTATGCCAAAAATACAAATACTGTCATATCTAAAAGTTTCAGTACATATTTGACTTTTTAACCGATTTTTTCTCTTTGAAATCAATTGCATTGGGAAACATTGACAACATTAAAGTTGTAGATATATCTCTTATCTTTCCAATAAGCCAAGAATGAGGTCAATAAAGCTTTGGATCAGACATTTATGCCCAAAATACAAACACTGCCACAGTAGAACTATATCAATTTAGCCCAAGAATGCTTCTTTCAGCTTTGTTTTGGCTCATTTTTGATCTTTTGATTCCCAAACTCCTATCACACATAAAATATTAATAAAAATCTATTATTAACAAGAACAAATCAAGAAAGACATAGAAGAATTGATACAAATAAATATAAAAATATTTACTTATCAACATCAACAATATATATACCTGAACTCTTCAGGCTTGCAAGATACTCCTTGCAATTCATTTTTCAGTGCCTTGGTTTGCCGTAATAATGACATTTGTCATTGGATTGAGAAGAAACCTTCTTGACACCGCCCTTAGCCTTCAGTTTGTTAGGCTTAGAGAAACCCTTTCATTTCCTCTTTCCTTTCTTGCGCTTTTTATCCTTTGATTCAGAAGATGATCTAACAAGCAAAATTGACTTGTCATTTTTCATGGTGGATTGAGTCTTCTTGAACATATTCACAAGCTAAACGAGACTAGTCTCCAAGACCTCATCATAATTTAAATTAGGTTGGTTATTTAATACATGACATCATAATATCATTACGCAAGCATAAAATTATTAAATAAAATCATAAGCATGTATCTAATACATACTTAAATAAATGGATAATCTAGAACCAATTATATACAGTCCATTTAAGCCAAAAGTGGACCTAATGTAAGTTTAAGAGTAATAATAAAGAATAGAACATATTCTATTACATAATTGTATCTCATACAAACATGGGTCTTCTTTGTAACCTCCTTCTTAATTCTCCTTCGTCTTCCAAAGAAAAAGAAAAACCTCCCCACCTATTTTACTCTTTTTGTAGAAATTTAAATAACTTACACAGATGGAATAAGAGACTCACAGACCCAATTTTAAAATCCAAAAATATTAAATAAAACCAATCACAATGGTCTAATGGTTCATGATCATCTCATACATGATCATAATTAATATCAAATGCAATTAAAAATATGTAAATTTACCAAGTGGTTAAACACAATTTTTTTTTACTTAGGATAATTTTTTAATTACTTGAAAAATAATTTTTCAGAAATTTTTAAAATTTAACATTTAATTTTAAAATTTCAAAAAATAAAAAATGGACCTGGGAGAAACGACGCGATGAGGAGCACGAAGGCTGCCCATTGTGCGCGAAGCCCCTGTTCGCACGCACAGCATGCCAAGCATGCTGTTGCGCCCAGCCGCCGAGTATCCCACACCCAACGAGTGCACAACCCATTTCTTCGCGTTTTTTTTTATTTTAATATTTAAATAAGCAATAAAAATAATTCTCAATCATCAATTGCTGAAAATTATGCAAAATCAAATTTTACATATTAAACATGAATTTAAACAATTTAAAAATATGTACACATAAATTCGAAATTCACTGAATAAGCGAAACCGTAACTTTGATACCACTGTTGGGTTTACTATAATCGTAGGGGCATGTGCAGTAAAAAATAAAATTTTATCAAACATAAATTTATTCCCTCGATTCAAAAATGATTCTAATGATCGCGATTATTCAAGTAAATATATATAAAATAAATATATTAATTTAGATTGTACATTTCGCACACTTCGGATGTTGTAGAGAATGTAGCAATCAATTACTTATCAGAACTTTCAGAACTAGCAGAGATCCAAATGTCTTCCTCTATCAGGTCCACAATATGAAAAATATCACCAATTAAAAGAATTCGTTATGTTTAATCATTTACTAATCTGGATTTAGAGAAAATTTTATCTTTTTAATCCATTTGATGGATCAAAAATAAACTTTCAGAACAATAAAGATTGATTATTTAAATTTTTGAAACTTATATATAAAGATAATATCAAAAAACTAGTTTTCTTTTAAAAAATAAAAAAAATCAACAAAGAGGGTGTCAATTTATTAATTTGTAATTATGGAACACACCTGTCAAATTATACATGATACATCAACAACCCACTTCAATTATCAATGGCTAGAGACAACCGACCAAGCACAGTTGTAGGGCAGGAGCGATAAAGCAGCTAGGACTTCTCCAGCCAGGGAGGGGATGGAGGGACCTCCTCGACTCCTAGCTCTCGTCCCGTAGCCCACAAAAGCATAGGGGCCGAGGGCATAGCTAAAAGGAGGTCTTTGATTAGTGTTAAACTTTTGTGATTAATTAATTAATTATATTAGGTACATAACCGTGTGTTTGAGTTTATAAATAGGCAAAGATATGGTATATTTGAAGGCAATTAAGAGAGAGCAAGTTAGGCAAACAACAATAGAAAAAGCCCAACAACGTTTATTTGAAAGTATAAAATAGAAATAGTATCGAGTGTTGTTTGTAATATCAAATACTGAACTTATTTTTATTCAAATTGTAATATTACATTTGTAATATCAACCTTCTATCTATTTCAAGATTTCTTACATTTAAAAATATTGACACCCTTACACCCAACACTTTTGATATTTTATTTCTGGTTGATTGCATATTTTGGTTAGTTTTGGAAAGTAACTAAAATTTCAGAATTCCTGCAGGCAACTGATAGGTGTAGGACCAAAGCAGGTTGTTCTTACAATATGATTAGTTGGGTTCTCTTATTGAGGTTTATCCTTGATCACACGTTGTCTGTTCTATATACGAAAAATCTTTGTATCAGAGCTGATTGTGTGGCAATTAAGGTGATGAAAATCTCCAACTTGTGGTGTGAATAAGTTGATGGACAGAAGGGTAAGGTAGAAAAATATGTCGGTTATGTATTAGTAGAGTATAATGTTCATGCATTTTGAAATTTCCAATTTTATAGGCATAAATTAAGAATTTGTGTGTGCTTGGAAATGCATCATAATAGATTTGGATAAATATAGAAGTAATCTAAAATTATCTGCTGCAGTATAATCTATCCATAGATTTGATTTTTGAAAATTATCCTAATTTAATGTTTGATATGATATTAAATGTAAGTATAAGTCGATTCTAGGGAACTTACCAAACCAAATGAATATATCAGAATATTCACACTAGTGTTATAATGGCGATTCTTCTGTGTTTGAGATGGAACATTCTCCAGCAACCTCACAAACATAGTGTCTGCAGATTGGACATACCCTGGTGAAGCACAGCAAGTAGTCAAAAACCAACATCAAACCAGATGAAGACACACACACACACACACACACACGCGCGCCGGACACGCACACGCACACACACACGCATATATATATACATATATATAAAGATATATGTATCTCTAGAGAGAGAGAGAGAGAGACTAAATATATAGGGAATGCTATTCACTTCTTTCAGCCATTTATCAATGCAAGGCATATAGAATTCGTGATTGCATGGAATAACTCTTAACTTGTCCCCTTCCTCATAGTCAGCTAAACAAATATATAACCTATCAAATACATTCTTTGTATCAGCACATGAAACCAAATTAGAATGATATAGTGTAGCTGCAAAATCTTACATGGCAAGTTAATATAACTTGGAACTAGGAACTACTGAAGGAAAATCCAAAGGCAAAACATAGACGGATGCCGATTTTCCTTGTACTTATACTCTAATCTTAAAAGCTCCTTAAATCTAACTGAATATGATAATAACAAACGAAATCTCATGATTATACCTACAGAGGATATTCCTTCTGTTTTCTTTTAAAACCAAACAAATGGGAAACATTCTCTTTTTTTCTTTTTTTTCTTTTTTCTGCTGTCAAAATTCAAGGTTCATGTGTAGCATGGAAGCGTTATTCCAAGAAAAGGAAATGCCACGACAAGCTAAGAAAATATTTATAGAAACATACAAGAATGAAATATTATTTCCCCAAAGGTCAATCACAGTGCAACTCTTCTTGACAAACAGAACTCTTGTTTTGGCATCATGATTCTCTCTTAGGTTTGTCAATGCCTCCCAAGCAATCAAATTGTTACTCTATAACAACCTACTCCACAACTGCATATACCATGCATAATTGTATCAGATTTTCGATTCTTTATGTTCCTATCAGTTTTCATTCTTACCATAATAAATATTGTCTTTCCCCTTTGTATTTTCCATTCCCTTTATTTTGGCAGTGTTGGCGGAGTGGAACCACAAGAGGGCAGGATGATCTGAGGTTTACATCTTAATTTCTACTCCAATTCTTACCCACCAAAAAATCAAAAAAATCGTGGACCATAGAAACAAAAGAAATTCCAGCATGTCTTCTTTCTTCAATAACATAGGAAGACTTGCTGTTGAACATCACTGGGATCACTTCGAACATTCTAAATTTTTTTGTAATACTTGAGAGGAAATGTATCCATAACAGACTCTGGAGCAGGGAGTGAAAGAGTACATAGTGAAAGTGACAAAGAATGGTGTTTCATCCAAAACCTGTAGAATAGATATCAAAGATACTTCTCAGCTTACTATCGTCAAAAAGTAAATTCAAAGAGCATGCTTGGGAAGAATGGAAAAGACAAACTTAGATGCTTCATTATTCACTGGAAAGAACACCAGAAAGCAATCGTTTAACAGATATGAGTGACAAACAACCAAGATGAATAAATCATAGAAAATTTTCAGAAAGTGGAAGTAACATGCCCTATTGAAAATTCCTGAATTCTTCAATGCTCCTCTAATTAGCCATTCATAGTAATTTCAACACAAAGTTAATGAATTATAGTTTACATAAGAAAATTCACCTACAACTCAAAACGAAGCCAGATGATAACATTATTCCCTAAACTTTTAGCTTCTCCATTTCTCATTCATATAATTTGGCAGTGAGCTACCATTCAAAAAATTTGTAAGGAAGCATCTGCCACGCTCGCATGTTCAACTCATCCTTTTCTGACCAACATCGAGTGATTCCCATGAAATGCTCAACTAAGCCACCTTACAGTTATTGAGTCAAGGATATGCGAATACTTTTCCATATCTTACTGAGTTACATAATTTCCATATCTAGGATAGCTTGTAAAGTGATTTGTGGATGTGTCTTAAGCACCAGTACAAGCTCGGCAAAAGGAGACCACATTCATGCCTACCCAAAAGAGTTGGTTACTGGTCATAATTAAATCCAAGGCACATGGATATTGAGCTAATCAAACAATCTAGAGATGACAAAGAGAGAAACATAATGAGATTTGAAGCCATTGATCTCAAGGATCCACCTCAAATAATGCATCAGCAAGCATTATTATTCGCAAAATACTTGCAAGAGAACTGGATTCTTCAGCCATAAAGAATGCTTCGCATGAATATGTACCATCAGGGTGGAGGCCAGATGTGCAAAATGAAGTTTGTCGTCTTCCCTCATTAGGGCCACCTAGAAGTCTTTCTGAGATATATGCATACACATGTGTTGCATGAAAACGGTTAAATGACAACATGTGCATAGAAGAAAAGCAATTACTGTGAAACACTTTTAAACAAGTGCTTGCAGTTTCCGGGAAAATTTGAGAAGGCTGTGTTAAAATTCCCTTATAATCAAAGTGAATTCGAGCGTGTTAGCATTCATACAAAAAGTATATATTAACTTCCCAGATGGAGATGTAGTCAGCCATCCCATACATATAAATTAACAAAGTATTATGAGTTTTCGCCATATATTTACATTGATACGCCAATTTACATGAATACGTCAGTGTTCAACCATTTATTTACACATAACTGATGAGACGTACTAGGCTATGCACTTCTATGACATGTGGTTAATAAAAAATTTCGATGCAAGGATAACAATATATTATTATCATACTAATAACTCTCATCAAATTCCAAATAACTGGAAACCAAAAAAAAAAAAAAGAAAGAACTTCTTTGTCTACATGTCAACAGATTTTCATCATAGAATCTTTTTTGAGTCCTCTTGTTGCTACTCCTCCACTCTAGCATCTATTCAAAGCACTATTTCAATCAGGAACGTGATTCAAAAATCCAAAAAATCTATAACCATATAAGTAATGTTACTGAATCTTTAGCGACTCCAAATATCATGGCTGCCTCCATTTTTAGGTTGACTTTGCATTGGAATCAAATAAGTGTATTGGATACAAATATGACACCATTTTCAGGGCAAAAACATCCAAAAGAAAATTGAGTTGATTGATATTGATATCTACATTTAGGTGATTTTAGCCTGGACTTGAACATACGAATGATTTTTGTGCATGATAGAACATTTGAAACAGAATTACATTTTTAATTTGGTTATATAATTTTCTGGATTTGACAATTTATACCAGGCTACTTTACCTGGTTAAAAAGGTCCAGCATAAGTTTTAAAATTAGCTATCATAACAAGGGGATTATTAGTTTCAAAAACAAGTTTAGGATGCACAGAACTATGTTTCCAAAAAAGATTAGGTGACAGCATATCACGTTATTGGTAAAAGAAAAAAGTAATTGACCAATATCTCACCAGGAATTTTCTGAAAAACAAATTGAAACAAGAATAAGAAACGAGACAATATCTTCCGGCTGGCCTGTCACTCCAGTTCAAGTTCAGTTCACAGCTAAATAATGAGTCATAACAAATCCCTCTACAATAGAATTGATTTTTCACCACTACCAATTCAGTTGGGCTGAATTCCATTTTATATTACAAAGTGTTGTTTTCCAATAGCACATCAAGTGGTATTTACATGTCAATAAACCGAACGTTTGTTTGGCAAATTACATGAAGTAAATCAAAAGTAGGCTGCCGCCCACCCCAACTCTAACACACACAAAAGAAACAAGAAAAAAGATACAGGATAAACATGATAATCATAATAGCAAAAATTTCACTTATGTCAACATCAAATAATTATTCTCAATCTTCCATCCAGCCCAAAGATTGACAATTAACTTATCACAAGGCAAAGAAGAACACTTTAAACAGTTTAATTAATCAAGAAAACCATAATTAAAAAAAATCCATATCTACATTTTTCCACACATTCTCAATGGTCTCAATCATACCCAAAGGAAGAGATGGATAAAATCCCATGGGTGGAGTTAACAATTAAGACTATCCAGAATTAGTATAACCAAAGATATGGATAATAAACAAAGAAAACATGAAAATTCATGCAAGTCCAGTTTAAAAAACAGTGTTAAAATTCATCCCTGAAAATTCCATGTAAATTGTCCATTGCCAAATCATACAACAAAGATATTTGACACAACTGATATCAGCACCATAAGGGACACATAAGCTTAATTTTCTTTTCACCCTCCCCATCATTTTTCTACAAGATTCTTGGTTTAATTCCCTCTTCTTCTCCACCAATGTCATTGGGCCCCATCATCATCATCTGCTCAGCTCGCTCAATTTGCCTCTGAATCTCCTTCTCCATCTTCTCGTCATCCGCAATATCCGCCTTAATCCTCTTATTCTTCATCTTCTCCTTAAAAAGAGTCTCTGAATCTCGATCAATATACGTAATAAACCAACCCTTGGGGGTCTCGTCAACCTTACACTTTCCAGTCCTGCCCAAATACTTCACGAACTCTGTCAGCGTAGCCCACTGAGTGGAATTCATGTGAACGTGGTGGCGGTCGGCGATGTACTCGTTGTAGACGACGGTGGCTGCGCTTCATGTGCTCGAGAAAATAAATTTCAAATTCTTCGGAGTAACCGTCGATGATTCGGGTCGGGTTCTGCCCGAAGACCTGCATCTGGCGCTGGTGGGACTCGCTCATACAATGGCACTTGAATCCATTCTCGTCGCGGCATTGCTTTTGGCACATCTGGCAGTACCATCGCAGCTTCTGCAAACCCTTTGCTTTGATTCGGTTTGCAATCGCCTTTGGGGTCAAGAATTCGTTCTTCCCCATCGATAATTTTTGGATGGATTAACGAGTTGATAGACGAATTTAGAGATTGTAAAGGTTAGGGTTTAAGAGATGTTTTGGGGTTTACAGTGGAAATGCCGGTGGAGGGGTGGGGAAGGGGGAGTCGGGATTTGGTGGTTGCCGAAGCGCTGTCGTTTGCTAAAATCATAGGAGTTTAATTTATTGGGAAATTAATTTTACAATAATTCACCTTAATAATATTATTTTTACTACTCCTAATAATAATTAATTTATACAATTGCAGTTAGCACAAAATGTTTATAATGGCTTTTGGACAATAAAAAATAAATATTAGTGTGGGTTGTGAAATGTTTTTTATAAATCATGATAGACTGACTATTGTAAATTTAATTTGTTAAATATTTTTAAAAATTCTCAAAAAAGCCTAAATATATGTAATTACTTGATTCGTAAAAAAAAAAATGTGATTATAAGTGATATTAATTCACATTAACTTTTTGAAAATATTCTTACACCTTAATTATGGTTCATATAAATATGAGTTATATTGAAGTAAGAGTGTAATAAATTTTTATTCAATCATATTCAATTTTTCATTCACCCTATTTTATTCATTTCTTATCTAATCAAATAAAATATTAGGTCTACGTAAATCGACTCTTTCAAATTACATTGTGACACAACCTAATAAAATTACTTAATACCTATTCCACCCATTTTGTGATTTTTTATTTTAAAAAAATAATTGACACTATTTGGTTATTAAAAATGGGTCGAATCATACCCAATACTGACTGGCTCTTTTATACGGTTATTTATGTGATTTCTAATTTTCTAATGAAGAAATGTTCAAAAATATTTCTTATAAACATTTTTGCATGTTAAATTAGACAGATTATTTTATCTACTGTAAATTTTATATAAATTTTACCATAATAATTTCAAATGGACATGGTTAGAAATCTAAAGAAACATGTGCTTTTCTAAAACTCTTTACTTTAGATTTACTTAAAAATATAGTTTTCTTGATGTTTTGGTGTCAATTAATCTATGTTATGAAGAAAAGAAGAAAAAAAACAATACAAATTGATATTTTTTACTTTTTTTCTATATCTACTAAGAGTGTTAGAACTTATACACCTTTAGATTTGGATTTATCACAAAAACACCCCCTTACATGAATGTTTAAGCTTTGGACCAAAGTACTTCTGTCCCAAAAAAAATTTCACAGTAATTGAAGTGCAAATTTATAAATTTATTATTTTTAACGAGTTGACGTCCGTCACCGTGAGAAGAGTAGGTTATGGTTTTTTAATACGTAGGTTTCGCAAGAAGAAACATGTCTCGTTTTTTAATTGATGGATTTGAAATATAAATTTTAAATTTATAGTAATAAATTTATTAAATTTGTTCAAATAATTTTAAGTATTGATAGATTTTAAATTCTTTTAACACTATTTTGAGTATGTTCTTCGTCAATTTTTGGAATCATTTTGAAATTTTTAATTTTAAATATTCGTTGCTCAAATTCAAATTATTGGAATGAAACATAATAACGTTAGGGAAGGTGAATGTGACAAAGCCTCGTTCTTATTCCCCATTTTGATAGGGAGTCTCCACAATGATCCCACTTACTAGATTTATTTTAGTAAATTTATATAGAGAATGGCGATTTTAATGAACGATTCATGATTGTGAGTTATTCTATAATGGACTTAAATGAAAAAAATATAAAATTTTATTTATAAAATATATATGTAGTGATAATTAATACAATACAATAGAATTAACAATTTTTTTTTTTTGGTCATGATGTATTTTTTCAGTATAAAAAACAAAGTAAAATTGTATAAGTGGTTCTAATGTTTTTTTTATTATTTTAAAAATTGGACCGAATCAGCCCGTTTAATTGAAAATCAATAATCAGTCCAATTCGATTGACTTTAATTAAATAAATTTTTTAAATCGATCAAAATAGGTCAAATTGGATAAAAATAGATCAAAAATTATTATTATTTTTAAATAGTTTAAACTTGATATTTGATTATATAATATGTTGGTTATTTAAATTTGGACTTTGCTATATTTTTTTTTAGTTGGTTATAATATTTTTTATTTTAAAATTTAATACATAATAATTAATTTATTATATTATCAAATTACATAATATAATAAAAAATATAAATAAATTTGGTTACATCAATTGAGTTGACGACCAATCATACGAATTGACAACAACACTTATTTAATCACAAGTTCAACTATAAAAATACTAATTTTTCTTACTGAGCATCCCACCACTAGTCTTCACTCATTTATTTCATGCAAACATGGAACTGTAAATATTACAACACAATTTATCATTATCACAAAATTATTGGTGTTATTAATCATATTTTTATTTATTACCATTTTTATCAATTAACTTATAATAGAATTCAAAATATAAAAAATAATTTTAAAAAATAAGAATTCGTAAATATCATTATCACAACTATTTTTCACCTAAAATTAGATTATAAAGAAGCTCGAGCTCGAGTTAGAAAATTCAAATTTAAGTTAAAACTCAATTGAAACACGACTTTTACTCGACGAAACATGCGACTTAGTTTTAAGTAATGGTTCTGTAATGCTACTGTACGAAATTCATATTCATGTTATTAACTCACTTCTCCGTCTCTCTCTCTCTCTCTCCCGACTGGTGAGCCGAGCGATCATTTCACCAAATCCGTCATGTTACGCCGTGTCACCGTCCGTCTACTTTCCCACCTCCGCGCCTTCTCCACTTCCGAGATTCCGATTGAGCCGGCGGCGGATGACCTATTCACGGCGGCTTGGAGGCGGATAGTGCCCAACCTAGACCCACCCAAGACTCCATTGGCCTTCATGCAGCCGCGGCCATCCAGGCCTTCGAAGCTCACTATCAACTTGGTTTCTCCGTACTCTTCCGGGTTCTCCAATAAACAGGTTTTTTTCCCCTACTTAATTTGTTACAGTTAATGCAGTGTAATTTCCTTCTGTTTATGTTTAGTTTTTTTTGGAATTATATATAATAAAGTAGACTAGTAGATGCGCTGTCCTTTTTTACAACAGTCTGCAGCCATAAATCCTATAAGAAGTGTTGTAGGAAGACCAGATTTTCCTAACTTCTTTTCCCCTGCATTTTGTCCTATTTTTTTGGCCTAAAAAAATTGCTCTAACTTGTAAAATTTAATTGTAAATGCACTACGTTAGGTCTGAGTCGAATCATTTGTGTTCAGGGATAAGTCGGAAAATTCATACGGAGAGGTCGAGATGAATTTTTTACAAAAATAAAAAAAAAAATTATTTTTAATTTTTTGAGGGATAAAATTTTAAAATTTAATAATTTTACATATAAAATTTATATTATTTTAAAAAAAAAATGGAGTTTAAGGGAGCTGCCCCCTGACAACGTCCCTATGTGTCCTAAGAAGCAGCACACAAGTAGCCACAAGTGCATATTGTCAGCATTTTTGCCTATACAATTATGTGAGTGTGGAGCAAGCAAATGCCAAAATGAATATAAATAGATGTGTTTAGACAAATTCCTAAAACTATACACACACTGGTGGAGACAAGATGGCTCAATTACATGCCATGGCGAATTGCCGCCAGTCCCGGAAGAGCAGTCAGGTTGACGGGACTACACGAAGATCAATATCAGGGCTCGATGCCATGAATGGTGGAGAAGGACCTCTTAGCTATGCCCAAAACTCTTCTTACCAGGTACCTATTATTTTCATTTTCTACCATATGTTGTAAAGTAAAAAAGCTGCTGGCATGACTTCTGGAAAAGTTGAAGTCATCTGATATCAACTCTATATCAAGAAAACAATTTCAAGTTTGCAGCCAGTTTCTTTTGTTCTTATGCAGAGAGGAGTAGTATCTGTTGCAAAACCAATCATTGAAGAAGAGATAGCGAAAAAACTAGACATCAAACAGCTTTCTTCAAATGGCCTAAATTCTTTTTGTATTGGGGATTTCGGCTGCTCAACAGGACATAACTCATTTGCAGCGATGCAAATTATCACAGAAGCCGTTGAGAAAAAAATTCAAACACAAGGATTAATTTCCCAAATCCCAGACTTTCACGTCTTCTTTAACGATCAAGTCATGAATGATTTCAACACCCTTTTCCGTTCACTTCCACCCGAAAGGCATTACCAGGCTGTTGGAGTGCCTGGTTCCTTTCACGGTCGCCTCTTGCCAAAGGCCTCCCTTCATTTTGCTTATTCCTCATTTGCCCTTCATTGGCTTTCGGAAGTGCCAAAGGCAGTGGAAGACCATAACTCTCCAGCATGGAATAAAGGGAAAGTTCACTATATGGGAGCTAGACAGGAAGTTTTAGATGCCTATTCAAGTCAATATGCCAAGGATCTGGAGTCATTCTTAGAAGCTAGGGCAGAGGAGCTGGTGAGTGGAGGGCTAATGGCCCTTCTTGTTCCTGCAGTCCCTACACACGCTGAGAATTCTAACATGTCTTACTCTACCCCAACAGAGATGGCTCTCATAGGTTCTTGCCTCATGGACATGGCCAAGAAGGTAAAAAGTCCAATATCCATTTGACAATTAAAAGATCTCTTCGATCAAGAATCTGCCACAAAAATTTCAATTTTGTTAGATGTTAATTATAAGAATCAGAAAAGTATTTTGTACGAAGGAATTGATTCTGAAACATCATCAACTCTCCAAGGTCTTTTGCTGCATGACAGCAGACCACCTATCTGCCTTTAAACACAGTATCCTGTGTAAGAATTCTACAAAACACAGAAACCAGTAGCAGCTAAAATGCTTTTAAGTAGGTGGGAATTTCATCAACTATTCATTCATATATACTGATAAATATTGCAGCTATATAAAATCCAAATGCTATTCTCAACGCAGGGAAGACTTAGCGAAGCGAAGGTAGACTCTTTCAACTTTCCATCGTATTTTGCAATCCCAGAAGAAGTGAAAGCAGTAATAGAGAGGACTCAGAATTACAGCAATGAAAGAATGGAAATACTAAACAATCCAGGAAAGCGCACCTTGACTAGCGCCAATGCCCGTGCCTCATTCCTGAGAGCTGGACTTGAGGGATTGCTGATAAATCACTTCGGAACTGAAATCATTGATGAATTATTCCACCGATACACAGAGAAACTTGCGGCTTCTCCGGCACTCCTGGATCCAGACAATGACAAATCAATCATGATATTTGTCCTCCTCAAGCGCAAAGTTAAATGACATTGTAGCATAACATCTTTTCCTTGTCCTTGAGCTGCAATAATCTGCTATTGTCTATGGTTATCAACTGTAATAATGCCTAGCATTTGTAATGCTTGCCCTCGGTGTTCAGAAGAGTAAATTTCTAAGACTGTTTACTGGAAAATAAAATGATAATAAATGTAGCAGATACCTTTAATAATGCAGTATTCATAATACAGACTATCGTTGCGACTCGGATGCATTTCTGGAGTGAATCTACAAATTTCATGTGGCTCTATTCATTGTCCCGCCAAGAGTTTATCCTAAATTCTGTAACCTGCTATGCAAGTAGCTAACTTAGTATTATTGTATATATAGTTATTCAGGATCATACTTCTTTATTGAATTTTTTTATTTTTTTAACGAAATTAATCAAAATGTATTTTTACAGTAATTTTTTAATTAAAAAATTTTGTCCTATTTACTTGTACTCCCTCCCTTCATGTTTGAGTTTGATTAGGTATGAAGTTTTAAATAAAAGTTAATTAAAGGGGTCATTTTTTTTCCTGTTTTTGTATCTCTATAATTTTTCTCTAAGAGTAGTATTTTAAATTAGTAATACGATATCATTACTTTAAATTAGAGTAATTTTAGAAAGTATATTGCTCTTTAGAGAAATATAGTACTATTAGTTTATAGACATCCAAAAAAAGATATATGATGATTCAAACATGGACAGAAGCTGAATCAAGTGCATCATTAAAAATTTTAAAAAATACACACATATGTTGAACTAAGATTAATATTCATCATGCTAGATTTAAAATTCAATAATTTTCTTGTTCTGGTTAAAGAACATTCCAACAATTATGTTTAGTTAAAGAACTTTCCCTAATGCCAATGTTGTTGCAGGGAAGATTCAGTGAAGCAAAAGCAGACTTATTCAATCTCCCATTCTACTTCACCACCCCACAACAGTTGAAGGCCATCTTAGAGAGGAGCCACAGTTTCAGCATTGAAAGAATGGAAATACTAAACAACCCCGGAAAGCACACCTTGCCCGGCGTCAATGACTGTGAAGCATTCTTCAGGGCAGTCCATGAAAGATTGCTGACAGATCACTTTGGAAGTGAAATCATCAACGAATTGTTCGACCTGTACATGAAGAAACTTGCAGCTTCTCCAGTTTTCCTGAACCCTGACAACGATAAATCCATCGTGATCCTTGTTTCCCTCAAGCGTAAAACCGATGAGCATTACAATACTGCATGCATGCTTTGGAGAGTGGGTTCTGTGTGTCATGATCAAGTCATGCTTTCAGTATTCCAAGCTATTAATTACTCATTTCCTTTCAGTTGTAAAATGGGATTTCTCCATGATTCCAGTTCCATTATGTTGAAGCTTCTTCTGCATTTTAGTTTTCGGCACGTATCCAAGTTGTCCAATCTGCGGATATAAAATTATTGGAGTTCTTTTGACGATTTATTTCTGGTTGATTGCATATTTTGGTTACTTTTGGAAAGTAGCTAAAATTTCAGTAAGTCCTGGCAACTGATAGGTGTAGGACCAGAGGAGGTTGCTCTCACTATGATCAGTTGAGTTCTATATATGAATATTTTTGTACCAGAGAGCTGATTCTGATGCAATTAATGTGATGAAAAATCACCAACTTGTAGTGTGAATGAGTTGATGAATAGAAGGTAGTGTCGAATAATATGTGGGGTGGAGTCAGCAAGTGCTGCCATGAATATACACCCATGCTCTCAAATAAGTTCCTAAGACTATACACACAGCCAGTGATTTGGGAAAATCAGCATACCTAAATTTGGGTTGGGTAGATCTCGAGTTTAGGTATTTGAGTTCAAGAAAACCTAAAACACAATACACGTTAGGTTAGTTGGTGCAGCTCCCAAGCTGAAATCCTTCAATACTTAAATCGTAATGTCGAAAAGATCAAATAAGTAAAGTGAATATCAAGAGTCAATTAACAATTAAGTATTGGAGTATTTATAGCAATTAGTACACATGATTTGCACAAAATTGGGTTCAGGTGTCATAATCGCATTGATCCGCTAGCCTCATCACCATCACTTATCAACGATTCCCATATCAAGTTGGCCTGAGCCTGAGTTTGGATTGGGTCGGGCCCTATAAAAATATGCCGATTCTCGGGCTGATTCGATATTTTGGCAATTTAATGAGGGCAAAAGGGGCATTTTAGTGGTTTTACCCGTTGTTACTCCCCTAGCTTTTTGTGCATTCAATGCAGAAAAAGTTGATTTGAGCTGTTAATTCTAACCGTCTCCTCATGGCAGTCGGGCTTTGGGAGAAAGGGTTCTTTTACCTCACCCCAAAACCTAATCGCAAACTGTTAGACAAGGTACCCTTTTTCCTGGGTTCCATGAAGGATAAATACATTTGCATTCAAGCGCCTAAGAATAGGCCTTGGAGGATTCCCCTCCAATGGAGAATCTCTGGACCTCGAACTTGGATCCTAGGCCCCTTGACATGGGGCAAGGACTTTATCTCGGGTCGTTTAACAAGGACTAGGTTTGACGCCACCAAACTCCTTACCAAAGAAGTCTACACGTTGGTTGATCTTAGCCCTGCTCTTATTCAAGCAATTCAAACTCTTGGTAATTCTCTCTTCCTCCTTCCTTTTTCTTTGATCACTGACTGATTAATGTAATGATTTCATCTTCTGCATTTCAACTATGGAGGTTCGCGCTTCCATGGTTGCGAAGGCAATGGGGAATAGAAGAAGCTTTGATGGCTCGAGCTCGTCCCTCTATTCCCCCTTATCGTGCGTCAAACTTTTGGGGACCGGTTCCCATTGCTTCTATTGTCATGAGACTATGGGCATTACAATTTTGGTTCTGTAGGCAATTTTAGTCCCATGAAGTAGGTAATTTCCATGGGACTTAAAGTGATTCTATGGGATCAAAATTGAAACGCCCGTATTCTTACAGGACTAAAAGTGAAATTTGCTCGAAATGCATTGAACTAATCACTTTTATCTGATTATCAAAATTTCCAAATATGTATAAAGGAAACATTAAGACTTCACATTCTAGGTCCATTAGTGGTGACTTGCAAAGTGAATAATTTCACAATCCCAATAGACATCATATTGTTGGTGATGCCTGGGCGATTCAAATGGACCCTAACAATTGAGAGGATGCCACGAGCTTCAAAATCTCTGCGGTTTCTCAACTCAACAATTGATTTCAAGGGAGTCCATTCCAAATTTATACCTTTCGGCACTGGAAAAAGAATGTGCCTGGATCAAATGTGTTTATCGAAGGTGTGCAACTGGTTGTGGAACAACATTGAACAAGGACAAACCTCTTTACTCTGGCAAAATTATGTTGCTGGATTGTTAATTTTCACAGTCAAGTTTATGAATTTAAATGGAATTATATGTGCACAATAAAGCCAGATAATTCTTAAAATCTTATGGTAAATCATCCTTGTTGGACAAATTTCACTTATGGTTTCATGAGACTTGCGCGTTTCAATTTTGGTCCCTATGTTTTAGATGGCCCCGTAAGAATACATATATAGATGTGTATAAACACATCCCTAAGACTACATACACGGCCGAGCAAACACACACTTACGGAGACAAGATGGCTCAATTATATGCCATGGCGAATTGCTGCCAGTCTCGGAGGATTTCCATCTGCATGATGCTGTGCTCCCCACTTGATTCCAAACATGGAGTCCAGAATCACGTAGAGCTCAGCTCGGTTGACGGGACTATGCGAAGGGAATAATAGGCCTCTATACCATGAAATGTGGAGAAGGACCTCTTAGCTATGCTCAAAACTCTTCCTACCATGGGGCTATCATTTTCATTTCCTACCATATGTTGTAAAGTTTGAGTCATCTGATATCAATTATCAAGAAAACAAGTTCAAGTTTGTAGCCTGTTTCTTTTTTCTTATGCCGAGAGGAGTAGTAGATGTTGCAAAACCAATCACTGAAGAAGAGAGAACAAAAAAGCTAGACATAAACAGCTTTCTTCAATGGCCTAAATTCTTTTTGCATTGGGGATTTCGGCTGCTCAACAGGACATAACTCATTTCCAGCCATGCAAATTATCACAGAAGCCGTGGAGAAAAATTTCAAACAGAATGATTAATTTCCCAAATCCCAGACTTCCATGTCTTCTTAAACAATCAAGCCATGAATGATTTCAACACCCTCCATTCACTTTTTCCACCCAAAAGGCATTACCAGGCTGCCGGAGTGCCTAGTTCCTTTCACGGTTGCCCCTTGCCAAAGGCCTCCCTTCATTTTGCTTATTCGACATGGGCCCTTCAGTGGCTTTCGGAAGTGCCAAAAGCAGTGGAAGACCATCAGTCTCCGGCATGGAATAAAGGAAATGTTCACTATATGGGAGCCTGACAGGAAGTTCTAGATGCCTATTCAAGTCATTATGCCAAGGATCTGGCGTCATTCTAAGAAGCTAGGGCAGAGGAGCTGGTGAGTGGAGGGCTAATGGCCCTTCTTGTTCCTGCAGTCCCTACATATGCTGAGAATTCGAAGGCATCCTACTCTACCCCAACAGAGATGGCTCTCATAATTTCTTGCCTCATGGACACAGCCAAGAAAGTAAAGTCCAATATCCATTTGACAATAAAAAGAGAATTGATTTTGAAACTTCAAGAACTCTCCAAGGTCTTTCGCTGCATGACAGCAGTCCATCTATCTGCCTTTAAACACAGTATCTGCGCAAGAAACTACAAAACCCCAGAACCAGTAGTAGTCAAAATGCTTTAAGTGCACAAGAAGTGAAAGGCAGAGAGAGAACTCACAATTACAGTATTGGAAGGATTGATTGCTGATAAAGCACTTCAGAAGTGAAATCGTTGACAAATTATTCCGCGGATACACAGAGAAACTTGCAGCTTCTCCGGTTCTCCTTGATCCTGACAATGACAAATCAATCATGATATTTGTCCTCCTCAAGCGCAAAGTTGAATGATATTGTAGCACTCTTTTCGTTATACAATGTCCCTAAATTTTTTAGCACCAATATCCTGCTATTTTCTGTTGTCATAAACTCTATGTCAAGCATTAGTAATGCTTGCCCAAGGTTTTCAGGAGAACAAGTTTTTAACACTGTTTACTGGAAGATAAAATGATACAAATGTAGCAGATACCTTTGATACTGCACTATTCATACTAACACTATCGTAACGACTTGGATGGGTTTCTTGAGTGAATCTACAAATTTCATGCTGCACTATTCATTTTCAGGCCAAGATTTTATCCAAAATCTGTGACCTTCTATAAGTATTTAACTTAATCAGCATCCACAAAGTCAAAAGCTCAAAATTAACTCAGACCATTATGCTATATTACATTTTTGAGATCAAGAGCTTTTCTACATTAGAGCTGCCAACATAATTTAGAGTAAACATTGACTCTGCAGAAAATCCTTGTAAAGTTTGTTTACACAGTTATATTGCAATAGCACAGCAATTATACTTGTGTAATATGTTTCATAAATATCTGAAAACAGTATACTGTGAAGCCAAAAGAGGAATGGGAGGAAAGTAGCACTCTGTATATTATTGCTAGACATGAGCCGCAAGTTGCATACATTACGTTACTCAAACCAAATTGACAGCTAGATCTGTAATCTAACTATATACAAGACACATTCTACCGAGATGGGAGAAAAGTGATTCATTAAACAAAACAATCATTGTCTGTGGTACCCGCTCTGGTGGGGAGGTGAATAAGGAGATGGAATGTGTAAGGAGGGCGGGGCACAGATCCGGTTTGCTGAGGAGGTGTGTTATAGTACGGACCCTGCCAACTAGGATATGCAGGTTGCCCATATTCATGGCTCGCTGCAGGCTGTTGGTTTTGGGGAGGTGGGTATGGATGACTTGACACAGGTGCATGATAGGGAGGTGGCGGCTGTTGCGAGGTGCCGTAAGGATTTTGCACGTAGGCAGGCATCATTGGGTGCTGAGGCGGCTGGTAAATATGGCTTTGGGGATGAGATGTGATGGGCATGTTCCCTGGATCCGGTTGCTGTTGAGAATTGGATCTTTGAATCTGATGAGGCTGCCCGACCGAAGGATAAGAGTAGCCAGCAGTGCTTTTGCCGTCTTGGAAAGTAAGACCTGCTATTTGCCTCTGAACATCATCTATCATTTCTCGGCACTGGATACTTCTAGTCATCACAAAATCGCTGCATTGTTGCTTTACAATTGTTATAGCATCCTGTTTCACATAAAAATTATAATTATAGATGAATTCAACTCTTCATGACAAAACAAAAACTTGAAGAGAACAGAAGCAATAATCTTGTGAAATAAAATAAGATAGACTAAAATGACGGCAGGATTTTCATACCTGAAGGGTAACATAAAACTTCAGTCCTTCATTGATGTTCTCCTTAATTTCTTGAAATTTAGCTATGGCAGCTTCAATCTGTTTATAGCTCTTCTCACGAGATGCTGAAGGATTGAAAGCAAGGAAATATCAACACAGAGGACGTTGATATATTAATTAATTACATATTGAAAGCATCAGTAGAGGAGTAAATCTTTCAAGTGGCCAACACAAAGTGTTCAATATGTTTCAGATAAGAGAGAAGCATTAAGGTTGTTATTTGCTTACTCGATACTTTTATTCTGAATACATCATGAAATCATCACTATTAACCATATGGGAGAACACGGGGAGAAAAAACAAATCAACATCCATGAGAAATTTATTCGGAAGGAAAAAGAACGACATGCAGAAGAAATAAATACATCTGTCATTATTCAGACCAAATCTCGTCCAAGCTGCCACTTCACCAGGTACAGCTACTAAGAGAATCTAAAAGATAATTGCAACACTAAGACGACATACTTGAAGATAAAATCATAAAAGGCAAGCAAGAATTACAGAGCTTCATTGGCATGCAAAACTGAAAAGCATTAAAATCCATAGAAACAACTCAACTCTTTGATAGGCTCACAGTGAGGGATTGCATGGCAAATCACCAGACATCAAATTTAAATGACACACAAATGACCACATATAGGTAACTCTGATGAAGGAAAGATACACCAAGAACAGTAGTTTTAATTGGACATATTACGGAAATCAATTGCTAAATCTATTCTAGCGTACCAATTTTCAAGTATGACCAAAAGACAGAGAGAAACAGGATTGCACAAATTGTATCTAGCAAGCCATACCTTTATAATCTTCAAGGTTAAAGATAGCAGCAAACTCATCATTTTGGGCCTGTGCAAGATATATAAGATCATGTAAAGAGAATAATTTTTTCAATGGCGTGTCAGCTTTGAAAAACTCCCAAACACAAACCATTTCAAATAAAAATCAAATGAGGGTAGAATAAGGAGACACCTGAAAAGTCAAAAATAGTTATTCAAGTATGATGGAACATTTGCATATCGAGGTAATCTTAAATACCAAAGATTCCAAATCACAATCTTGGATTGCCTACTCCCTACCAATCATGATTGTGTGTGTATACATGCACAACATGTGTGCAAATGTGTGTGTAACAGAGGAGGGGCTAAAACTAACAGGGTTCCTACTGCCCATCTTTTGCTCTACAGCACACCCCCGCCCCCAAAAAATAAAATAAAATAAAATCGAAAGGAGTATTTATCTTAATACAACAATATCAACTTAGATCAAGCTTAACAGGCACAAGCTGATGCTCATTCTCAAGAATAGGGAAAATAACATGTGAAAAGGAAAGTTATCGACATAACGAACTAAATTCAGACCTGAATATGCATCAATAATTGTTCTTGAGCTTCGAGGTTTTGAGCAATTTCTTCACAAATGTGATCATACTTTGATATCTCCTTTCTAAAAAGATCCTCATGGGAGCCAGTGGACGTCATCAGCTTAGGTAGTATATCATCCTGAACCACATACCATAAGCACAATAAGTCAAACAAAAATCTGAATATGAGCAAGATAAAAGAGCAAGGAGCTAAGCAGGTAATCCAAGAGCATTGAAAGGTAAAGTCAAAACAACATGAGATTATGTTAAATACATCAGTGAAGTCCAATTATACATCTTAGCGGATTTTACAATATTTCTTGCTATATAGCCATTGTTAAGAATCAAAAGCAGCTGTTCTTTATTAGAATGACAATGTTAGCCTTATAACTAGTGTTCTGTGCCAAATTCATGACCCTATACCATCCTTGATTTATTATCCTTGCAAAATACATTTCATCGGCCATAAACTCTGTCCAATTTTCAATAAAGAAAAACACAGGATTTGCACCATTATATCTTCCACATGATTTAAGGAATTTTGAAGATAGCTAAATTAGGGGTTATTAGTTGAACATACTTTGAATGGAAACAGCAGCAGTGCCTAAGTAGTAAAATAAGTTCGGTTGTAAACTATGCTGTTAAATTTCAGTAAACAGGATCAGATCACATCCATGGCAAATAAAAATATTAGCTGGTTACAACTGGAATAAAGCATCCATGACAAGCCCGTTCATTCATAGCAAGTATTAACAGTTATGGGCAAGGAGCTAAATTTCATAACTCAACAATATCTGATCTTAAAGTTGAACACCCTAACGCAACAAGGAATAAGTCAGATAACTTATATTGCATGTTAGATATATTTTCTAAGAAGTTGTGCAAATTTACGTTACTACACCCTAATGCAAAAAAAAATAATAATAATTCAGATGACTAATTATGCATGTTAGATATAATTTCTAAGGAGTTGTGCATTTCTACATTAGTAGATCAGCAGCACAAGCAGGGCTGAAACTGAGTGCATTATGCTGGAGATAGAGTAAAAAAGTATTAGTACCCCCAGTGCTATTCGCCTAGCACAGAATGTTAGACTTAACAAAGACACAATGGCCATATGACTAACGTCATTTACCTTCCTCTTCATTTCTTTCAGCATGTCTTCCAAACCTGCCCTCTGAGCACCAAGAGTCTCCAATTGCCTCTGCATATATACACAATTAATCATAAGCTTGCTGATTCACTAAAGTCCAAAAATAAACAGCCATTGAAAGAAAAATGTTCACTTCATTTGCTTGCATCATGAATTTGCAACAATTAGAAAATGGATTACTTTTTGCATAGTCAACGAGATTTCTTTTCACACAGTTTCACCAGTTCCAGCAACAAAAAACACCCAGGCATGATATTTCTCAGTAGAAATCAGCAATAAACTACAATGTTTCAACAAATATTATATCGTTTCAACCCTAGCTACCAATCAACGCTCCAAGCCACATCCTAATTTGCAACACACAAGTGTACTAAAATTTGCTAAAGTTCCCTATATTAAACCAAGACTGTTAAATCCCAAAGTTGTATACAATACTAATATGGAAAACTCAAGTTCCTTGAGAATTTCAAGAAATTTTATCTTTGATTGCAGAGAGTTTAAAAAACAATTTTCAGGAGGTAAAACATAGAAAACTTTAAGCTGATATGTGCATGCCTCACCTTCAACCATTTATATTCACTATTATATGATGTGGAAGCAGCCAGGATGAAAGGAGTATATAAAGGGTTCAAAGCAATATAATATTCGGACATGAGGGAATGATTCAAATGGGTTGATGGACGGATGGCTAACATAGTAATGCTTCTTAATGTGTTGCAAGTTGACTGTTCTACTAACTCCAGGGATTTGGAATACATCTTTGGACTTCACCTCTCTCCTATGCCTTTGAAACTAATCATTGTTGGTACAAAAATTATATCAAACCACAACAATCTATATGCATTCACCCAAAGAAAAAGCGAAGCCATAGACATCAGGTTGAAAACGTCTCAGGAGCTAAGAAGGGTAATTTAACCAAATTAGAAACAGAAATGACTAATGTGACACATCAATTAGCAGCAATATTATGGCAATCTAAAAGTGGTATTATTTTGCATTAAACATCAAGCTAATTCATTGTAGTTGCATGTTCAGAAATACTACTAAGAGGTAAATATATCACATCAAAGTCAGCACTGGACAAATGCAATTGATGCTAAAAAAAATTTTGACATTATGATCAATATTTTTAAATCAACAAAAATATGCGCATATATTACAGGACCTCTATTTCTTGATATATGGTTCAATAAATACTGAAAAGGATACCATCAAATATTTTTTTAAAAAATGGAAGAGAAAAGGGCCAAAAATCATGCTGTAGATATAGGATCATACATCAACCATTTAGATTATAGCCTCAGTAAAATGAAGTTACCAAGCTCTGCTTCAGGACTCCCACTATAGCATCTTCACTGGCATCCAGAGACATTATTGGCCTTGCAAGACTTGGCAGGGCAGATTCAATCTATCAAAAAGCAAAATGCATAAATGAAAGGATTATGCTTTCATTGGCTTCAACCAGGGGCATAGAGTGTAAGAATTGGGGTAAATTTGAACGAAAAGCTTGATTTTTACATTAGCTATTGCCAAAGCTGGAAAGATAATGTGCAGAACCCTTTCATTAATTAATTGGTCAAGGAACAAATCTGTATACCATGATTCATCTTTCCATTTTTTTGGTATTTGATTTTAGTATGTCATGATACTCATAGAAACACAGGAAATTTTTGTGAGCATTTTAGACCAAATTGTAACTGTATAGCTCACTGAAAACGAATGAAGCACTCAAATCCTATGCCAACAGCCTAGATAGTCAACCATGAACCATCTAGTCTAAATTAAGAGCCCCATGTTTATAGGGTGGTAGAGAAAGATCCACAACATATGAAAGCCTGCAGTGGTTCCCCGGTTGAGTTAGCTAGTAGACAATAGCTTACTCCAACTAGCGTGAGAACATGCCGCACATTAACCATAACTAGCCGAGAAAGACCATCTACAGGATGTATGAAGAAAACCTAAGTACAGATGAGATGACTTAACCCTGCGCATATACATTAACATGCAATGCTTAACAGACTACTGATAAAGATGACTCCAAGAAAATAGAGCATCAACAAGTCAGATGAAATTCATGAAATGAAGTTCAAAAGCTTACAGGACGGCAGTCAAGGACCGACATAAGTGCTGAATGTTCTCTGACAGATCTCTCAATCCGAGCATCGCTTTCTGCAGCTTGCTTCAAATTTGCAGCAAACCTATTTAACCTGTCCTGCAGGTTCTTTGTTAAGGTACTGGATTGTGGCCTTGTCCATCGAGTTCCAAATTGGTTTCTGAACTGTGCATCCTCGGCTGCTTCTTTCTGCAATTGCTCCTCCGTCTGCACCAACAACTCATGGTTTACCCTCCTTAAATCTTTAAGTTGCTGGAGCTCACCTTCTAAACCTGCTGGGCCCCCACAAATCTGTACTGCCTCAACATCTTCTTTTAAAGCTGTTGGCAGAGCAAAATTTCCTTCCAATGCAAGAATTGAATCAGGCAAATCCATGTCCTTCAGTCTCACCCGAGCTAGTTCACTTCGCTGTTGCAATTTCTCAGCCTGTGTCCTAATGATGTCATCAACCATTTCAGTATACCTAGAAAGGGATTTTGCACTACTATCAGGAACAAGACTCGCAAACATCTTCTCCCTGCTAGCATCCAATACCTCATTCATTGGCATAGGCTTAACCATGGAAAAACTGGGAAGTGGTGGTAAAGAACTGGCAGGAGGAACCCTCATTAGGTACACTCTATCATTCTCTTTCATGGCCCTCTCCAGGTTACGATTTAAATTAGTTTCTAGTTTATTAATTGCATCCAACAGCTGCTGAGCGGCCCCTTTAGGGGACGATTTTTTTGCCTCGGACAAGGCATTAACCCCACTTTTTAAACGTGCAATTTCTTCAGCAATCTCTTCCTTCTCATGGAGCTCTAAACTATATCTGTAGCAAGCCTCCGCATAAAACAAAGCTGCCTTTAGCTGAACATGCGCAATCCATGCCTTGTCAAAGTGCTGGTTCAAAGGGGCAACATTTAATGCTGCCAAAGCTTCCTCATAGAATAGCCCAACCTGAAATCAAGGTCATTTGAAGTTAGATGTTCTGAAAGTTACTGTCAGATGGAGGCACCCAAACCAAAAGAGTTAAAAAATAGTGTCCCATTAAGTGAGATCTGATTTTTACAATTCAGATGTTAAAAATCACTTCCACCAGATAGCATTCACAATTGGCGACATGTATCATGTACTTGAGTTAACTTTTCAAACATTATACATCAGATAATCATTTAATTGCAAACATTTTGTAACAGTTAAAGAATAATAAGATCAATGAGAAAACAACTAGAACATATCAGAAACTGTGCTTGAAAACATATAGTGCAATGGTACTTCTCAAGTCAACTATATTGTCCCTATAAGTGAAAGACTAATGGATCACTGAAGTTAACCAGCTAACCACGTTATCCAGTTCAGTTTGTATATATATTAGCTTCAGGATGCAATATTTTGACCAGAACATGTTTTCTAATGTTTCAATATAATCAAAGAGCAGTGGGATCTTCATATAAGCATGCTACCACACTCTTCATTTCAATGAGATTGGAAGGAATTCAATTGGAAAAAGATTGACCCTGATATCTTTACAAAACCAACCAGTCATTCAGTCAATATATGATACAAGAGAAAGTGGGAATATATTCAGTTTCCAAGACCTGTCTTGAGATCTTTGCACAGACTCCAGGACTGCTCCCCTTAGCTATGGTATTCTCATATACACATTCCTGTGCCTGAGCCAACATCAGCCTCTCCAACATCCCCACACACTCCACCGACACATCCAGAGTGGTCGAGCTTCCCACTGATGCCTTCATTGCCACATTATCCCTCAAAAATGCAAATGCCCCAGCTGCTGCTATAAATGAATGTGAAGCCTGTCTCCTTCCCTCTACTGCAGATCGATCGGAACTTAGCCCAATTTGACTGTGCACTGCCCCCAAATTAAAGAGCACCGCAGCTTTTTCTGTACAAATTACTTAGATGAGAATGCAACATTATTGGCTGTACCTCGTGGACTAAAATTAATAACAAGAAACTTAAACACCAAAAAAGCCTCTAAAAGAAATCAATGCACAAAAATCAAAACTTGATTCTTGATGATCGTTTTTAGAAAGCAGGTTCAGCATCAACACATTTGTACCACGTGCTTCAGCAGCTGCACTTCACCGTACAATCCCGAATTCACGATAGAACAAAATCATTCTCTCGCTAGAGATGCTTACTATTCACAAGCCACGTACCATTTCTTTCCCTCAGGCCAAGAATACAGAATAAAGTCCTTATCTAATGAAACTCAATAAAAGTACGCACCTAAATGAATGTTCTGCTGAGAAGCCTTCTGCTTATTCTTAAAAGCATCAAACCACGTAAATGACACCGTATTGACGTGATCCTTGTCCGGCGAGATCGGAAACCTAGACTCCACCGAGCAAAGGGCTTTATAGTAATTCTGGAGGAGGTCACGGCGCGCCGGCGGCGCCACCGCGCTCGACGTCAGAGCGCAGCTGCTTCAGCGTCTGGAGATCGTCCTCCAAATTCTGCGCCTCGCGCTCAGAGTAGTTAATCACTATGAAGTTGCGCAGCGGCCTGTAGAGGTCGAGAGAGCTGGTCTTCTTCTCGAAGATCGCAAACATGATGTTCGTGGTGGTGGTGGACGACGGGGCCGCCATGGCTGGTGGTGGAGCGGTGGCGGGAGCGGAAACAAGTAGTGATTAAATTAAACTGAAATAGATCAAATTTGTGAATATAAGTAATTAATTTGATATGAGGAGCTGATGAGATTTTAACGCATTCGAGGATGAATTTTCTATGGCGTGTTTGCGGGATTTTAATTTTTAATATTTTAATTTGTGATATTTATTTTTGTTTTGCTTAGTTGAAAAGGAAGACGAGGGAGGAGGATAAAAGGGTGTAAATGTTACGTTAGATGGATTGTTGGGGCGATTATGAAATTAAAGAAAATTATTTTTTCATTTTTTTGGAGGATAAAAGGGTGTATAATGTTAGATTAGATGGATTGCTGGGGTGATTATGAAATTAAAGAAAATTGTTTTTTTCATTTTTGGGAAAAAATGGGTAGATATTATTTATTTAGTTTAGAGAAATAGCAAGATTACACGAAACATGTAATGTTTGAATACTTGAATTGCATCCTTTTATGTGGCCTATAAATAAAATTTATTTTAGAGAAAAATGAATTCACTCCTTAAAAAAATTAATTTTTGCATTAAACTCCCTAAAAAAAAAAACCCATCCGCTGACTTATAAAAATTTTTAACACTTTACCACAATATACCAAATTTTGATGAATTTTTTCTCAAAATCTCATCCGAATTTGGCATTTGGGTTAAATTGATAAAAATTTTACAATTTTAAGGGCGATCTCTTTTTATGTTTTAAAGAGGTTTAGTGAGAAAATTCAATTATTTGAGGGGCAAAGTGTATTTTGCTCTTTATTGTAAAAATGCACAAAAACAAAAGGGTAAATTGCAAAATTACCTCCCTTTTATTTTAATTTGTGCTAGTTGTTGGACTTTTTAGTTATACAAGAAAAATATTAGTGATTATAAAACGGGGTGTCATTAATTATGCACCATCATTTTATTTTATTTATTTATTAATGTCTGTATTATTTATGAATGCTATATTTCTTGCTATATAGTTATACAAACTCTTGGCATAGAGCCATTTTATACAAAAAGCCAATAGTCTTATAAAATTATTTGCATTAACACCAACTGATGATCCAAGTACATGACCTAACTCAAAGTTATTAAGTGATATCTCCTGTTCTCATTGAAATCCAACAATCATAGGCAACCAAACACTTAATCAAAGCAAAATTTATTCAATAGATAAGCAATCTTGGGACTAATCTATCATTTATTATTATCACTCTAATTAAACACACCACAAACCTAGGGGTTAGTGGGCTTAATAAAAAACTAAATTTGTCGGGCCGTGTGAAACCCGCTTTGCCATATACGTTGAATTCAAACTCAGCAAAAACGCGTCTCTTGCTATTTCAACCCTCTATATATGCGCAGTTCACACCGACTCATTGAACCCTCTAGAGAAAAGGGCAGCTCACAAAATAGTCAATAACAGCTCCTCCAACTTCTCAGACCACCCCCAAACCCTACGCAGCCTCAGATCTGTTCCGCAGGTATGGATTATTGAATTCCTTGCTACTGCATTTGGGTTGATTCATGATTGCGTTTGATGTAGTATTAATTTCTTGGTTCAGTTCATTGGGGTCTGATTATATTTTCCAAGATTTGGATGGGTTCTTGTTTTCTCCGTTTTATGTTTTTTTTTTTTGTTTTATATATTTCTTTTCTTCGACCTGTATGTGGTTCCTCCATCTATGGGAACATTGAATAGGGTTTTGATAGGGAGTATAACCTTCTTGATTTTTAAAAGCTTGAATTTTTGAGGGATTTGTTTTTTGTCGGAGTAATCATGGTTAGTTAGTCTTCTATATGTTTTTAACTGTTTCTTTAAATAATTGATTACTCTTTCCCTACTCATGAATATATGGGAGTTTTGGGTTGTGTGTACTAATTATCTTTCAGTTGGTTGTTTTTGTTTGAACAGTGTTGAGAGTTAAGGGGTACTTGGGCTGTGCTTTCTCTTGGTTTGTTGTGGATTTCCTTGCTCGTCATAAGGTAAGAAACCCTATTCGGATTTTCATTGCATTGTTATCTAAGATCTCAATTGGTGGTTGACTAATACTTGATTAGGCAGAGTTTCTTATGCTATTATACTTGCAACTATTGAATTTTTTTATCTTTCTACTATGTTAAGAGTGATGTAAATAGTTAAATTATATCAGTGCTCTAATTTTTCCACCCCTCTGCAAATTATGTGTAACGAGAGAGAGGGAAATCAGACACTGAATTTTAACAGCTGTAAATGTGATTAAGTTTCTGCTGGTTGTATAGTTGCTTGGAGGATGCTCCAAGCCAGACTTGATATGTTGCATTTGCTGGCATACTTCTGTCTGTTACTTCCGAATTCTCCAGGAGTTTGATGTAGTGGTTGATCAACCTCTTTTACAAATTATCTCTTATAATTCTATTTCTCATTCTAAGTGGTTCAGTGTAAGGCTTACGTTTCAACAGAAATAAAAATAAAATGATCCAATGAGCATAAATTATAGATGGATAATTCAACTGAAAAGAGGTTAGCAGAGCCATGTCTCTGATTATATTTTATGTTGTAAGCTCGGAGTATTTAGCTTTTAGCCATCTGAATGAAATGGGAAGTGTAGCGGTATTATCTTCCGCTTGATGGTTATTATAGTTTCTGTGTGATTCTTCTTCTTTGTTACTTTAGACTGGAGTTGTAAGCTGCATCTGTTATGCCGTTATTGTTCATCAACATTGTTCTTCAGTCTTTATTATTTCTATTTCAATGATTTTATTGCTGTTTCATGTACATCTATGTAATTGGCCAACAACAGAGATTCATCAGATCCTTTGTTGCTTATATGTCTATTATTTTCTGTTATGTTTTAATAGTTTGTGTTTAGTGGTGGAAGAACTAACATTGTTTCCTTCTCTCTTTGAGATGTACTTCCGGTCATCATCATACCAAATGCAGGTAGAGTTGTGTTTATGGATGCCAAGAAATTTATGCAGTTGGTCGAGGAGAAGAAAAAGAGAGTTTTGGCTAAGAAAGAAGCACCCCTGAAATGGGAACAGAAACTTGAAGCCGCTGCAAAGGCAAAAGCTGATGCTGAAGCCAAGGAGAGGAAGGCAAGGGCTGCCAAGCACAAGAGAAGATCCGTATCAGTGTCTGATAGTGATAGCGATAGCGATAGTCATGAGGAGGGGAGAAAGAGGACTAAAAGGTCTCACAAGAAGCGAAGAAAGCACAACCATTCCGATTCGGGTGACCATGAGAAAAGGAAGGATAAGAAATTGAAGCAAAAGCCAAAGAGACGATCCTCTGATTCTGATGACAGCAGTGATGGATATGACAGTGACTTGGAAGAGGGGAAGAGGAAGAAGCATGGCCATAAGAAACGCAGGCATGGTATCTCGGATTCCAGTTCTACAGACTCTTCCAGTGACGAGAATGATGAATCTGTCAGAAGAAGGAACCATGCAAAGCATCACAAACATCATCGACGAACACATTCTAGTCATTCAGATTCTTCCAGTGATGGTGATGATGATGCAATAAGAAAAAGAAGCCATGCGAAGCACCATAAGCATCACAAAAGATCAGACTCGAGCTTTTCAGATACTTCAAGTGATGAGGAGGCTGACAAAAAGAAGCGTCGTGTCAAGCACCACAAACATCATCGACGATCCCGTAGTCATGACACTTCAGATTCTGCTGGATACAGGCATGACAGGAGGAGCAGATCTATAGGGGGTTCATCTGATGATAATAATGAACCAGGTAGAATAGAGAACAGAAAAAACCATCATCGACATGGTCACCACCACCACCATCACAGGAACGGACACCAGCACTCATGCGAGTTCCGACCTAACAATGATCAAGCCTCGAGGTTAGCAAATCTCAATGACGAACATCTTGAAAATGGTTCTGGAGGAGCAAATATGAATGGTCATACCAATCCACATGGTCAAAATATGTAGATTTTATCAAGGCCAGTTATTGACTGTCCATTTCTGTAAGTGCTTTCGACACTGAGTTTTTCATTGCTCATTATTTTCTGCAGGCTAGAAACTGCATTTTTGAATGTTTGTACCTTGAACTATGTTTGACTTCTAGATTGTCATTTGTGATTGTTTCCAGTGTCACCGGCTTGCTCTGGCCGGCTGCTAAATAATGGGTTGAATTGTTTCTTTATTCTGAATCTGAAGTCTGACCCAACAAAATTTATAGTTGATCAACAGTCTAAACCAGCATGATGGGTTAAATATTTTGTTGGTTTGGCAGAAACGTACTTATTATTCATTTGAGTTGGAAGAATATCCAAGCAAGATTTAAAAGAAACTTTCCACTGAATATTTTGGTTTGCCACCGTGTTGAAGCTTATAAGTGGCTTGAATAAGCAAATCTTTCTTTTGAAATGACACTTCAGATTTTCCAATGGGAATTATTATTTCTTTTCCTGGGCGTTGCAATGGGTGGTGATGATGTTAAAAGACACTTGTATTTGGTGTTTATTAATCATCTTTCTTCAATTTATTAGATATATTTTCAGATTACTACAACCAAAAAAATGACTCTGAGAACTTATAAACGTTAATATTCAAGCTTTAACATATGTATGCTCATATTTACTTGTCGCAATTTGCTTGGCAACTCCAACATGGAGATCATTGCGCTTGGTATCTTCTCAATATACATTGATACCGGGGATGAATTGGTTTTGTGTCATGTTGATGGGAGTTTGCATTGGCCAGCCGTTGAGGAAGGTCATGGTTTCCTTGGACATGGCCGATGAGAAGTTAATCACAGCAAATCTACTACCATCATCTTCACACAAAACAATTAGCATTTATTGTAAATCTTCCATAATTACGGAGTGAATTGGTGCCATTAACTGTTCACTATTCTCGTAAACTTCTGAATGTCTCTGCTCCCCCTCCAGGTGCTGGGGGCTTGGGACATTAAATTGTTAAGAACCTGAGTCCTATTTGATTTGCAAACAATTGTTGAGAACTTCAGTCGCAAGTAACAAGTGACCGCTTCTGTAGGATTGCAAATTCGTATCAGTAGAACTGTCATCGGCATATCATTACAATAGTTCCACAATGAGCACTGGTTATGAAAAAGAATTAGCTAAAGGTGATCCGAAGGAACTAAAGCTAAAGAGAGACAATGTCAGAAAAATGAAAAGTCCCTATCACAACCAAAACAGGACATCTATATGTATAAGTGTTTTGCATTCAACAGTATACGAAAAACAGAACTTGAGAATCTCTTCTTTCTGATAGATGAATTTATAAAGTAGGTTATCCCAAATATCAGAATATAGTAATCAGCTACAAAACCAGTGATATATGAATACAGCACCAAAATTGAGTGCATTGACCAAGTCTTCCATTAGATCTAATATCTTGCTTTATATAGGATGCTTGCTTGCATCAATATGGACTATAATCAAAATGCAATTTATCCACTGCAGGAAGCTCTAGCCAAAAGTTGTAGATGGATACTCAGATATGACAAAATTGGTTTTATTCTGTGATTTTAATCTCATCCTGTAGTAAATACAATGATACATGGCGGCATCAAAACATATGGTTGTCAGACGTTCTTCAAAATCCTTTCCCTCGCTACTCTATCAGATACAAGAACAGAAGTTACCTCCTGCAAGGAGCAGATATCAAGGTCATTACCCTGCAAGCATAGTAAAAACAAAAATTTCTGACTCAAGGAATATACAAAATTCATAATTTCAGTTCTCAAGTATTCATCAATATAGAAAAATAGCAGATGATCTTACGTTTACATGTTAGATGTCAAGATGCGTGTCCTACTTCACAGGATAGAGAGGCAAAAAATAAAACTAATCACAATTTTTAACCCTTGGGGTTCAGTATACCGGCTCAATTCCACCTGATCACCTCACTACATGTCAATTTTGGTCACCCTATTCCTCTAGGTTTACCTTTAATAGTAGTTCCAATTCTCTTAATTGGTGCACTTATGAACCTTCGTTCAATATGCCACAACTATCTCAAATAGTTTTTCAGCAATTCATGATCAGCAGTGGCAAGCGTAATCAAACCATAGATATCTAATTTTTAACTTTCTCTTCTTGTTTTGCCACAAATAAATTTAACTGTTCCCTCCCAGTGTACCAAAGTTTTTCTGGATGTTATTCCTTAGCAGCCCCACATCAGGCCCCATGCAACTTTGTTAGTTCACGGCAGTCCTTCAAAAATCTTATTCAAGTCCAGTTGGAGTATGCCAAATCACACAAGTTCTATAAATATATTGGTAGTTACAACATGTAAGCAGCGGGAAATTCCTTGTACAGATAAAAATGAAAATAAAATGTATAATTAGAATTACTATATACAACCCGTAGAAACCCCACCCACGCAACCCCCACTTCAACATAATCCAACCTGAACCCTGCCCAACAGAATCAGCAATGGCAAGTAAAGTATGATGTACCATATTGAATTGGTAGAATTTTTAAAAGAAACAAACAAAATCCATGGATGTTTTACCGAATGACTTGTGCAGAACTACAATCCTAAATCCCTCTCAAGAAACAAGTGAGACTTTGAATCATATCATATGTACAGATAAATTGACATTAAAGTGACACTTCATCCCATAATCGACCTCAAAGATGAGATAAGAAAGGTGTTGGACAATCCAAACAACAACCAAGCACAACAATAGCCTGTTAGAGATAAAATACAATCTGATTGCATGTTAGGAACTATTGCAGGATAATCTAACAGGAAACAGAAAGTTCTCAAACTATCTAAAAGATCTCTCAAAAGACTAACTGATTTATTTAAAACATGATGGGAAAAATAACTACAAACCTCAGCCATCTGTTTATGGCCACAAAGTACTGCACCAGTAGACTGAGGGCTCAAGATTCTTTTCGATCTAGCAAATGCAGCCTGCAAAAGCAATAGCATGAATTATAAAAACAAAAGAGACATCACACATTTCCAGTAAGCCAAGTGTATTAACAACCTGCACGAAACCTCGCTCCCCGGTCCAACTATCATCTGGCTGTGACAGCACTGGCACAGTATCAACTCCAGAAGAATCCCATTCTTTAAATCTGTCCTACAAAAGTTTTAAAAAAATTAAAGAAATAAAATTCTTTTGAGTACAAAAAGGACCAATTCAAATCAACATTGCTTTTTTTAATCCCTTTCTCAAATATAAACAAGTCCTCACAATAAGCAAGACAGGAATACCTGATACGCCATTCTATTAAGGTTTCTGGCACCGTAATAGAGTCTGACATCAGCTCTCTTATCAGCACCAAAGCCTGCCTCGATCAAAGACCGAATTGGACTACACATAATAAAGATGGCAAGATGTGAACAGAAAGACAAGACAAAAGGAAAGAATCCATGCAACTAGTCATACTAGAAAATATAAGCAAAGTTAGTTAACTTCCTTTTTAGATAACATGGTGGACATTCTTGATTAACTGAAACTACCACTATACAAGTATATAAAATCAAAAGGCAAAATCAATTTTCCCTGAATGCAGGTTACATAATCAGAAAAATGAAAACTTGATTTTATCAAAGTGCAATATGGATTGATCTCCAAGAAAGATCAGAGACAAAACCAGGTGATGCAATGGGATTGCAGAGCAAGCAAAAAAGATATAGCACCGTCCGGTAAATGCAAAAGATGTATAAATATCAAAATGACAGGCCCCTGTGCCTGGACCCCCAGCATCAGTTTTTCTAACTAGCACATTGTGGGAACATAAAATAGCAACAAAAATAATTGGGTCTGCTAAACACAAATGAAAGGCAAGGCCAACCAGTGACCAAAAATGTCAGATGGCCATTCCCAGATAAATCTGTTAATAAGTGATCTTGAAAACTGCTAAAAAAAAAAAAAAGGCGAATATTCACATTATTCGCACCCACACTTTAGTTTGTTATAAATGCACATTAGAAGTATGAAAATATTTCCAAGAACTGCCAAGAAGTAAGGGACCATAAATGTATAATATCAAATAGATCCAAGCACAAGTTTCGGAAACCAAGCTAAGTAGGTAATATTAGCCAGAATTACATAGAAGATGTCAAATGACAAGAAGAAAAGAAACAATTTTTACCCCTACTCCCAAGAACAATTAATTTCTACCGAGAAAGAGGGAAAAGATCAATATGGCAGAATATACTGAAAAGCTAGACTAATTGAATATCTATTTACCTGATTCCGGATCCCGTGGCGAAAATGAGCACCGTCTGGTAATTCTCCGGCGGGGAAATTTGATCGATGTCGAAACCCTTACCCATGGCCGCGCTTAATTCCACAACATCGCCTTTCTGCAGCCCGCACAGGAGCTCCGCTGTGGACCCGGCGATGGATTTCACCAAAAATTCGAAAACGCCTTTCGAAGCGGCGATTGATGGGGGCGATGAGATGGCGAGAAACGTAGGTCTGATGTTGGGATCCTGGAGGCGAAGCTGTAAATACTGACCCGCTTTAGTGTAAGAGGCAGCGAGCTCGGGAGACTCCGAGACGTCGATGGTGATATGGAAGAGTGATTCCGCGGCGGGGGAGATTTCTAAGAGCGGGGTGGGAGTCCAGAGGGTGGTGTCTTGGCGGACGGCGGCGGCTGAGGCAGCGAGGCCGCGGCAGCGGAGGTGGTGAGAGAGGTGGCGGAGGGGTTTGAGTTTGGAGAGGGTCATGGGTGGGGGGAGGAGAGATTGGGTGCGGTGGGGAGCATGGGAGCTGAGGGTGGGAGTGGAATCTTGTAGAGGAGAATATAAAGCGCCGCCGCGGACGGTGGGGTGGAGGGTGGAATGCTCTGGTTCACTCTAGCCACGGTGCGTTTCTACGGGACGCATCTTGATTACTGTTTTTTGGATGGAGGTATTCCATGTTTACGAAAATAATGGTAACTAATTTCTACAAAAATATTTTATGTTCAATAGCTAAAAAATTTCACTTTACAATAACAAATTTATTAAATTATTTTACATACTTTTAAATTACAATAAATTTTAATTTCAAATTCTTTTACCGCTCTCTTTTAATTATTTCTTACATTTATAATCATCATTTTTAAATTCTTTCTTTAAATTTAAATCCTTCCATCCAAAAACATCATTATCAAAAACCTCCTTAAAAGTTTTTATCATGTGATTCTTGATTAACTAGCAAATAAAAATTTAACTGCAAATCAGCTAGAATTAATCAATCTCGTTTGGGCGTATTATGTGACAATGACAATAGCCATTGTTACACTATCATTCTGCCAGACCAATGGGCAAAGCCACATAATTATGAGAATGTAAGCAAATAACCTGGAGCTTGAACCAAAAATAGCTCGCATTCAACTCCAATTATTAGGCAAATTTGAACACAGAAATTCAACATGGTGTTCTAAGTACTCCTCATTTTTTACCCAGAGTGCACAAAATTGACAGCACTTAAAATATCACACCACACCACGCTGGAGGAAAATAAACCACATTTCTGAATTTGATCTGGAACCAAGCGTTTTTAACAGAGAAGTGAAACCTTTGTAGTGAGTGAATCGAATATTCAGAGATAAACTCAAGCAAAAATATACAAGTCCGCCGTCTTACCCCCCCTTATTGTGTCACACGATAAGACAAATGGGGGCTTGGCAGGGAGGCCCCTCTAGGCTATCACTTTCCCGCAACACATATAAAACAGGAAAGCAAAACTTGGTCTCAAAAAAACCAAAAACTCCTGATGCTGGCATTGCCAAGAGCTAAATTATTTTCGCAATTATTAGTACAGCGGAACAAGAGGAAATCATTAAAAACTTTGATCTATATCTAAGCAGCAGATTCCTTGGCAATCTTCTCAGCCTTGGCAATCACCTCATCAATTCCTCCAACCATGTAAAATGACTGTTCTGGAAGGTCGTCATATTTTCCATCCAAGACTCCCTGTTGCAAAACAATCAAGGAATGCATCAGGGTTAGATAACAGAAGACGAAATGAGCACTAAAGCACATGTTTAAATTCGAGCTCATAAATGGCAATAGTAGGACACAATATCACCAGGGGAACCTACCTCTCAGCAGCAGCCAACAAATCATAATCATATAGATTATGTAAATACATCAGTGAATTAGATGAAAAAACCCCAATCAGACTAGATATATCATGGTCTAGTAACAAAATATAAAGAGCAAAAAGAAAAGCAGCCGGGGAAAAGGGCAGCATGAACAGATTCATCTAAAACTAGAGCTCTAATGATGGCACGCAAGTTCACAAGAGCCTCTGGAAGGAGAGTGTCAAGTTAGCTAAAAAGAGCTTCAACTCTTCTGAAAAAAGTCACAAATTCAAGCACATTCTATCCCAGAGTTACACCACCATTTTCAGAAGTACATCCCATAAGAAAATATTGTGTAAAAATCTCCAACCTCAGATGAAAATGTAAAGACGGCATACAAGCAAAAAAATAATCTTGCACGAGCTTCAAATATATAATCATTACCTGGAAGCTGTTAATACTCTCCTTCAACTCAACATACTTGCCAGGGGCACCCGTGAAAACTTCTGCAACATGGAAAGGCTGGCTCAAAAATCGTTGAATTTTACGAGCACGTGCAACTGTCAATTTGTCATCTTCACTGAGCTCATCCATTCCCAGAATGGCAATAATATCCTGAAGATTCTTGTAGTTCTGAAGAACTTTCTGTACACCACGGGCTGTGTTGTAGTGCTCCTCTCCCAAAATGTGAGGGGAAAGCATGCGAGATGTTGAGTCTAGAGGATCGACGGCAGGATAAATACCAAGCTCAGAAATCTGTAACAAGCAACAATACAAACAATCAAAATGAAAGCTGGCAACAATGTTTCTTCCGGCAACTTAAAGAAAAATTATATACACCTGTCGAGATAACACAGTTGTGGCATCCAAGTGAGCGAAGGTGGTTGCAGGTGCAGGATCTGTCAAGTCATCAGCTGGCACATAAATAGCTTGGACAGAGGTGATAGAACCCTTCTTAGTTGTAGTAATACGCTCTTGAAGACCTCCAAGATCTGTAGCCAAAGTAGGTTGATATCCGACAGCAGAAGGAATACGCCCAAGCAAAGCAGACACTTCTGAGTTAGCCTGCAAAATTTCAAAACAGAAGTTAACATTAGCAACAAGTGAAACAAGCACAGAATACTCGATGGATAGTGATAACAAAATGCAAGCCTACTTGGGTAAAACGGAAAATGTTGTCAATGAAGAGAAGCACATCCTGCCCTTCTGCATCACGGAAGTGTTCAGCCACAGTCAATCCAGTAAGTCCAACACGAGCACGAGCACCCGGGGGCTCATTCATTTGACCATAGACTAGAGCACATTTGCTATCAGCCTGACAACAAGTAAAAGGAGGAAACCTAAAGCGAAAGGTAATACCAAATTAGGTAAAAACAATTATAAAAATCAAGAGATGCTAACCTGCTTATCACCTAGCTTAATGACACCACTTTCAATCATTTCTCTGTATAAATCATTACCCTCACGAGTACGTTCTCCTACACCAGCAAAGACAGAGAAACCACCTGACAAGGAAAATAAGCAACAGTGAGAGCTCAGAGCGTTAAGCACACTGGAGATTTACATATAAAACCCAACAAGAACCAACCATGTGCTTTGGCAACATTGTTAATCAGTTCCATGATAAGCACGGTCTTTCCCACACCAGCACCACCAAACAGCCCGATCTTTCCTCCTCTTTGGTAAGGTGCAAGAAGGTCGACGACCTGTCATTTGAGGAGGAGTGGACAGAAAATTAGCATCTAACAAGAAAGTCAGTGAATATAAGCACAAAATGGTAAAAAATCGGTTGGTGTGAACAGGAATCATTGAACAGGACTGGTGAGAAAGTACCTTGATACCAGTGACAAGAATTTGTTGTTCTGTAGCTTGCTCCACAAAGGATGGAGCTTCACGGTGAATGGGTAAAAAGTGTTCAGTCTCTGCATCAACATTCATTTGTTAGTAAAGCTGCAACCCTTCTTCAATCACTAACACTATGTTTGGTTAGCACCCGGGGTTTCCCAATTGTTTCCCCAAAAACAATTATGTTTGTTTTACACCTTCCCCAATATAATTTCTTCGTCTCCCAAAACAAAATAAGATCCATTATATATCAACATCATTACATATTTCAATTTTGTATTATAAATATATATCTTCTTTTTTTTACATTCACAAATACAATATATAAAATTAAAAAGAAAACATACACCACTAACCAACAAAAACTTTCAAGTCAAGAAAAGACATGTACAATAGAATTTGTCCCCCCCCAAAAAAAACACAAACTAAACATTACTTTCATTCCAAGATCCTCCCCCAATAACTCAAAACATAAACAAGCATTTCCTAAAAAGACTACTTTTAATGAAAAAAGCAACACCACTTACTAATTTCGCCTCTCTCATCAATAGGCTCTCCAATGACATTGATGATGCGACCTAGAGTGGCTCTACCAACAGGCACCTATGATTACAAGAAGAGGAGCAAAATTATTTATCAAATGCAAACAAACTCCTCCATGTGATACAAATCATTAAGAGAGTCCATCATACATACAAGAACACCTTAAGGGGTTTTAAGCAATGACAACCAGAGAGTAAAGCAAAATTAAGGCATACAATATCAAGTATCCCCATCCTTAAAACCCCAAAAAAAACAGTCCATCAGAAAAAAACCCAAAAGGCACGTACATTCAAACTCTGGATTCCAAGGCAACAAAAGCTCATTGATAAACCAACCCAAACTCAAACAACATACGTGCATGAACAATTAAGACTATTCTCTCGACTAGAATCAAGTATTCTAGAAATGCTAAGCCATTTGACAAAAGAACTATTCCATTGTTTAATAAATAAAATATATAATCAGTACATAAGTAAATGCAAAATTACAAACTTCCTGCTTCAGTGAAATTAACCAATCCATAAGCGTTAACCTCAGACATAGTAAACCTAAAACTCCTAATCAAATTCAAAAAAAGAGTAAAAAAGCAATCTTGATGTACCAAATCAAAGCATTCAAAAAGCCCTTTTAGAATCAATTGCATGAGAAACGAACAGAAAATCTGCAGATCTAGGCATCAAACAACCAAAAAATCCACTCCAAAAACACATTAACCCACCTCAAATTCCAGATCAAATCTAAAAACCCCAAACCCATTTTCAAACAATACAATCAGTGTCACTCGAAACAGAAACTAACGAACGAAATCGAGGTCAAAAAAATATAACCAATAAAAGGTAAAGCCTTTCAAACTCACAGTAATGGGTGACCCAGTGTTGAGCACGCGCTGGCCTCTAACCAGCCCTTCAGTACCATCCATAGCAATACACCTCACCACATTCTCACCCAAGTGCTGAGCCACCTCCAAAACAAGCCTGATCTGATTGTCCAAAACTTCCAACGCCGTCAAAATTGGGGGCAAACCCTCGTCAAACCTCACATCGACGACGGCACCGATAACCTGGCACACCTTCCCGATCGCGCCTTGACCAGTAAACTCATCCGTGATTTTGCCCCCGGGCCCACTGCTAGGAGCAACCTTAGAGGGGGGAGGTGATGCGGCAGCTGCGGAAGTGGCGTAGTGGGCAGCAAAGCGGTGGAGGAAGTGTCCAGCGGGGGAGGGCCGAGGACCGGGCCGAGGGCCTGAAGGGAATGGGGTTCTGGGGCGGCGGGCAGCAGATGATCGGAGAAATGAGGCTAGGAGCCTCCGGGAAGCCATAGCTGAGGATTTGACGATTGGGGATTGGTTTCTAGAGAGAGAAGTAGAGAAATGGTAAAGAGGAAACGAGCAGTGCTAGGGTTTGTGAGAGACGGGGTTATAATCTTGAGAGAGAGAGTGTGGGGAGTGGGGAGTGGAGAGTGTGATTTTGCTTTTATTTTTTACTGTTTCTTTTTCACTGTGGGGAATAGGGTCACTGCTTGAGAATATGCTGTGGCGTCGGGAGGTTAGTTTTGGTTTTGGGAGATAAAAAAGGGTTAAACGACTGGGGGATTTGTAGAAAGTAAACACCTGCCACTTGTTGGGTTGTTGACTTCTCTTTTATTCAAAAATAAAAAATAAAAATTGAATTGGACAGGTTGTTAGACCGATCTAATCGTAATTAGTGATCAACCAACCAAAAAATGATCAAATTGGTCAATAATTTTTTTTAATTTTAAAAAAAAACTTAACCTTGCTATATTTATATATATATATGTAATTATTTTAGATTTTTAAATTTTAAATATATATTTTAATTATTTATTTTTAATTTATACATAATAATTATTCTATATCATTATCATTTTATATAAAATAATAAAAAATAAAATTATTTTTTATTAAATCAATTGGACTAATGATTGAATCGATTCTAATCAATTGAACCCTTAATTGACAGTTATATCGATTTGATTATTGATTCAATTATAAAAAATACTAAACATAACCCTTAAATCTCCCAAAGTTGTGGTATGGAGATTTTAGTTTAGTGATACGTTAGGTCATTATACACAAGGCTATACAAAAATTCAATCAAATTCAATATATTATTATTCAAATTTGTTTAAATTTTTATGAAATTTAAAAAATTGTGTTTAAACTATGTCTAATTATTAATAGAATCAATATTGAATTGAGTAGAATATAAAATGAGTGTTTGATCTTTTATACATGATTTATTATTTTCTTATTAATTGAATCGAATTTGACCAAAACTTATAATTTTGTTAAATAAAAAAATATATTCAACCTTAATTTATTATTTTTAACACATTCAGATTAAATAAATTTTTAATAATTATTTTTAAATTAAGTATCAAATAATTTAATTTATTTATTAGCACTAATAATGCAATAGTTATGGTTTAAGATAGACACTCCACTGAAAAAAAAAAGAAACAAAAAACAAAGATAGATATTCCATAACAGTTAGACTCCTATATAAATAAATTTAAGGAAAAGAAGTTGATACGCTAATACTCATTTATTTAATTTCTAATTAAGCTAAAAAAACAAAAATCCGCATATGTTACAAAACATAAGTTTGGCCACCCTATAATTCCCAAGCATTGTACGTGGGAAATGTCACTAGAATAAAAAAAAAAAAAATGATTAATTTTGTATTACGTTTTGTATTATTAAAATATTTATATACTGTTTGTATAAAATATTTTTTAAAAATATATACGTGACGTGTATTTTCATTTTTAATGCCATTGCATTTTTAAAAATCTAATGCGGAATAAAAATAAAACATTGCATTCAAGATTCCCAACGTTTGAGTAATTTCCAATCCAAGAAACATAAGGTATTTTGGTAAAAAATTGCTAGAACTTTAATGTTGTTGCAAAGGAATCCCAAAAGCCTCATTATTTCTTCAAGTAAGCCTATCATCAAATGAAGACTGCTCCTCAAACAGCCTCTCCCTTGCCTTAATTGCCTGCAGAGTGAAATTCATTACAAATCAATACATTTTTCTTAGGAATAACAAGAATGAAATTTCAAGAATACAATTACTAGCTTGTTAAGGGCCAAAATATATAGCATGAAAATTTAGAAGTAGACTGAACTATGATCATTCATGAACATGGAAAAGAAGAAGAAGAAGAAGAAACAATGAAGAAGACGACCTGTTTCTCCCAGTTTGTGCAACTTGTTATTATCGCAAGCATAACCGTCTGCAATGAGGCACCAGAGAGTACTCCAATCCATAGACCTTTTCCTCTAAAATTTAACCAGAAACCCAATGTAGCTGCAATTGGAATTCCGAAAAGATAAAATGCTGCAAGATTGATATAAGCCCCAATATGTTGCCAGCCACAACCCCTGGCAACACCTGGAAAAAAAAAACGGCAAGATTAAGCAAGTTACTCGATTTTTATTTTTTTTTTGGTCGGAGAGATGTGATTGAGGGAAAAACTCTAACCTGAAAGGGCCCCTTGGAGACTGTCCATTATAACAGATAAACAAACAAGAGGAGCCATATTTGTTACATAGTCCACAACTTCCTTCTCATTGCTGAATATGTACCCAAAAACATTCCGGCTAGCAAAGACGCTCATGCTTACTACTATTGCATCTATGACTGCAAGAAGCATTAGAGCAATAACAGATACACGAGCTCCCTGCGGTTTTCCAGCTCCTAACTCATTTGAAACTCTTGTGCTGAACATGAAAAACAACGCAACTTAAAAATTGGATATAGAGACTGTTCATAAGCACATGCAACCAGAATATGACACAAACACCAGATCAGAAGACTCAGAATTGGGCAATAAGTATACCTTGCTGCAGCAGCCAATCCATATGGTATTGCATAAAGCGTAGCTATGGTGTTTAGGCTGTTAACATGAGACATACAGGATTCAGCATGTAACAAGCTATAGTTGAGTACTGCTTGTAGCATTTACAGCATACATAAATGCTTGGGAAGAACCTACCACACAGACAGCACCGAGGTTTCAAGCTGTGGATTTGGTAAAAGCCCTGACAGCAATATAAGTAGCTCAAATGACCACCATTCAAGACTACAATTGCCAAGTTTACAGATGAATCGAAATGTTAGGAGATTTAGCATGATAAGACAATCATTATAAAACTAAGCACGTGCATCTCTGTAGAAAGTGTGAGTGGGTAGGTGATTACCAAATCATTACAGCAGAAGGAACTGCAAAGCGGAAAAACTCTTTCATTCCTTCGAATATCTTCATTGAAACTGGACCACGAGTTTTTGCGCAGGTAGGGGAGTACTTCATGTATAAACTCAGGATGGTCACATTCAACCACATTGAAAGACCCATGGCAACTGCACCTCCAAGATTCTCCAATCCAGACTTAAAAACTAGTGCCCAACACACCGGTACATGGAAACAGAGAGTGATGCAGGAGCTTATGAGCATGGGAAGAATCAAGCTTTGCATCTGATAGTACCGAATAAGTGGTTGAAGAGTTGCATAGCCAAAGAGCGCAGGAACAAGCCACATTGTGAATTTCCCAGCTTCAAGCGAAATCTGAGGATCTTGGCCCACAAACTTGAGTAAGTTTCCCATGTATATCCACAAGATGGACAGAGGAATACAAACAATGATTAGAGAAAAAATAGCAGTGTAAGTTTGAGTTCCAAGTTTTTCGTATTGTTGAGCACCAAAAGCTTGTCCGCTTATTGTTTCCAGCGCGCTGGCCATACCTAACTGTTTCACAAGAGATCAGACAGTTGTCAGAAAATACTGGCATAATCAGTGTAGCAAACAGACAATTTGTTTAACTTTTTTTTTAATACTTTTGTTTTCAATTTATCTTGATGTCTGTGTATTTAGAATGCAACGGCTAATAATGAATCTGTTTCATCCATGGGATACTAGTATATTTTGACCAAGTTGTATTAGTTGCACAAACAATAAGATGATGTGAGAAAAGTTAAGGCATGTTTTTGGGCACTTTGACTGATGAAACTCTTTTCAATAGAGGATGCAATAAGAATACAAAAGGGTCCAAAAAATCATAAAGGGACACCCATTTCCAGAAAAGATCTGTACAAGCCTATTAACAAGTACTTTGAAGTTGAACATGTTCTCTTATGCCTTGATATTATTAGACTTCACGTTGTGAGACAGTATTCTTGCTCCATGCTTGCAAGCTCACTATATGTGCTTAAATGAATTGAATTATGTTAGAGCCCGGGGAGTGCATAGTGAAAGCTGAGGGTTTTAAGTGTAAAAGATCACTGCTTATAAGGTTTAAAGGTTAAAACACACCCAATGTTTTATAAGCACAACTTCTCAGGAAATTAAATTGATATTTGCTTATCAAACCCCTGCAAGGATTCCAGTGCCACCATTCACCCAGTTATTGGATGCAACTTTGGCAGAAAATTATCCCATACCACTTGTTCATGGATGTGTAACAAATCAATGAAGCAGTGGTTGACATAATTTAAGCATCTCATATTGTATAATGGTTACACGGAAAAGAAACAATTACCAGTCGGGTTAGATGAGCCCACAAGTTAAAAGTTAAGCCATCAACTTAAGAAGACACACATCGACGCTAGGACAGTCATCAAGAAAGAATGTAATAAAGTAGTACTGGCCAAGTTAAAAGATAAGAAACATTGTGGCCATCTGTAGATTTAATGGAAATCATGATCACACTAAATATTTCCTTATTATTCCACACAGTGCTCATCATTTGGTGCCGGCTGTATTTGTGTGTGCCGACCTCAGTCAAATAATTAAGTCTCACTTCCACTTCCTCAGCCAGTCAGTTTGTTTTGCTTGAAGCCTGGCATTCGAAGTTTAAATTTAGCCAACCATTATTTTGTTTTCTCATTTTCTTCCAGACACAGCAATAGAATTGTCACGGAATTGTCATTTATCAACCTACTGCAAAATTGCTGGTAGTACTAGGCTGCCTATCAACCTTGTCGTGTTCAATACAGAAAATTACCTTGAGACCTTAACTGAATCACAAACTCTTTATCATCACGGTACCTGAAATGTTGGTTGTGACTCCATGCTAAATGGAGGTCCATCATTTCTAATTCTTAAGAGTTCTTCTCACCCTTAACTGTTTTCAAGCCATTCTCATGTTATCCTTGTAATTCTACAGTTATTTTCAACCAACGAGTTAATATGTTTGACACCAATAAATTTCAATGTACAAAAAAATGCGTGAGAGATGCTAGTGGAAAAGCCAGTTAAGACTCCCACAATGCCCAGCCACTAATGAATAGTCACCATCACCGACACTCCTTAGCACCGATTTGAGTGACCACATCTCTGCGAATAATGGATGCACCTCAGGAAAAAGAAGACTTGTGACAGAGTTTTAATGCTAGTAAATAAAGATTACATGAAATACACGCGATTTTGACTCACAGATAAAACTTTGTGTCAATTCCTACCACTTGTTTGAGTCTAATACACCTAACTGATCATAAAGGTCCTTCTGATCTATCAATGCAATGGGGTCCAAGGCTAATATATGTTCCTTCTAAATGATGAATTAACAAGTGATGTACCAATAAATGCAAGCACATGCTGTAATGTGTGAGAGACTTCATTGCAGTGCATGAGTAAATATGAAACCTTTGATGCTATATATGGGGAGCAATGGATGGTCCTGTAGAAAAACGACATCGATAGTGAACCTATTTTAATAGCATGTGAGAAAGATTCTTTGCACATTTCTTGCTACTAAAATACTTGACTAGAACTAAAAAACAATTTAAGTTTGTACTTATATAAACCGTTGCCTCTTCATTAACTTAGCTAACATAGATGAAAAATTACTATTTTACATGGTTTAAAGTTCTGTATTAGGCAGCAGCCCAAACAAAATCAAGACTAACAACTGTGAGTTGCAGGTGACAGTAGCACCTCTAATGGATATTGTTTAAAACATTTGTAAGAAAATTCAAACCACCAAACTAGCAGTCCAAGATATCCTGTTGTAAAATTAGCAGTCCAAGATAGTATACCGAGAATCTGAACACACAGTAAGTGACAAATATCACACATAAGTTATATATATATATATGTAGATTAAACTTATCATCCCTCAAGCCAAAATATGCAGCAATATACTAATTAACTACACAGAAAACGAGAAAAGGAAATTCTGCTAGAGAGACAGAGAGATACATACAAGCAGACTAAAACCAGTGACCCCAGCAAGAGAGATGGCTATGGCAGTGCTGGAAAGAGAGAGTTCGCCTAAATGACCAACCATCATCAATGATATAACTTGCAGCAAATAGTGTGATAAAGTGACAGCCACCATAGGCCCTGCTAAATACCCCAACCTCTTCATCTCCTCCCCTATCTCCCTCCATCTCACTCTCCTCTCTGATAACCTTTCCTTCAACAACAAACCCTCCTCCATCTCCTCCTCCTCTCCTCCTCCTCCTCTCTCCCTCTCTCTCTCTCTCTCCTCTCTCTCTCTCTCTCTCAATAATTTTTATTAGAGATGGAGTGACCGAGTAAACGGTTGTCTGTGACTCTATGTCATGGTCACTACCTAGAAACTACGCTGGGGCTGTGTTTGTTTTTTCTTCATAAAAGATAGATATGTTATTGGAATTTCTGGTTATTAAATATATAGGACACTATGCCACGGCTCTAGACTTTAGAGTTTAGAGTATTCTGATAACACAAAGTATGCAATAACATATAAATTTTCATATTTTTCATCTATTTATTTACTTCTTATTAATAAATTTTCATATGTTTATTTATTTAATTCAATAGTAAGAGAATGTTCAAAATTATTGATGAGGTTGATACAGGACAAATTTTTCATACAATATGTATATAGTAACCTATTAAATTAAACATAAATCATTGAAGTTTATGATTTAATTTTTTAAATCCCAGTTGAAAGTGAATAAAGTTACAGTCAGTTTGATTCAGACTTGGAAAATAAGCATGAAGTACAGACTAATTTCCTGGTCTTTCTTTAGTAGTATCCATATGTTTCTTATTTCTTGATGGGACAGTATACTTTTCTTTTCCATAGTGAAATGTGCATGACAATATGTGATAACTACATAGAATTTTCCAGCATAGATAAGAGTTAAGACTTAGTTGTACTTACTCTAAATTATGAATAAATATTAAAATCAAGTCTTGAGTCCAAGGAATAAGTAAATACATAAATAAATAACATAGTAGCTTAAACTAAAATAGTAAACATACTAATTTAATTCCAAAAAACGCGTAACCTCAACTTAAATTTAACTATTCTAATGTGATTATCAATCAGCACCACCCTATAATAGTAAAAATAATCTTTAAGGTGCTCCGCTTGAAGTGGGGTAATGATAAAATATTTGAGACATAACTTGAATTGAGCCTTATTTTTTGATCATATGTGAAATGAACGATTGTGTTATGATAAAAATTAACGTGTCGAATGTTCACTCTAATTATGTATAAACTGCAACCACGCTAATATTTATTTATGGTCGAATTAGGAAAATGTCGTTTACCCCATAATTAGTTAAATTAAGCGTGAACATATAACTTATAAAAAAAAAAAAAAATTTTAAAACGGAATAAGTAGTTGGAAAATAAAGAAAAATATACACAAAGAAAATGAGAAGGGCTATTGAAAGTCAATTTTTCTTGGCTAGCAAGGAAAAGGAGTGGGGGACAAAATAAGCTTTTGATTGTGACCTTATGGACTATTTATTAGTCATATACATATTCACGTTCAAGCTTTTTCCATGGGCATTTTGTTGTATCATGTGAGTGATTTAGTTTCAAAATACCTGGAGTAGGAATAAAAATTATTTAAAGAATAGTATTATTTCACATCAGAAATATAAAAATAGTTATTGTTTTTAGACGATTTATTTTAATTATTCCGTTATTTCCTGGTCGAATATAAACTTAATATCGCATGTTTGACAATAGCAATCAACAAAATACTATCCTATGATGGAAATTGGAGTTAAAATATACATATATATTTTAATTATATACTATTCTAATATCTAGTATCAACCCCAAGAAAAAGAAAACAGAAAATAAAAAGTAATGAGTTTTGAGCCAATAGAATAATATTCTGATTTGTGGATTATTGACCAAATAATTCGGTGCTTGTGTTATCAAAAGCCCAATGAATTGGCCCACTAATGTACTAGACTCAGAAATTGTGGATTGTTTTTAATTTTTCTTGGTATTATTATTTTATAGTTTGCGAAGAACCACAGGAAGAACCTTGAAATTAGCAGTGAACAATTCTCCACAAACAGTGTGCGTTTTTGTGTGTGTAACTGAGATGGGGAAAGCAGCGAGAGAGCAACTGAGCCGAGCTCTAAACGAGCACCTCAACACCATACATGAAACATATCAGGTTCTTCAAGAAATACCCTTTTCTTTTCTTTTTGGTCAAAAAATTAACATATTTATTGAGATATGATCAATTTTAAGCAACAAATTATTGTGGGTTTTGTTTGGTTTTGGTGTTAGGTTGTAGTTTTGTAAGCTTACTGAGGTATTATGCAGATTTTGGATCAAACGCCGGCCTCATCTCTTGAAAAAGTGAGCTGGAAAGAGGTAATTCAAATGGGTGAACAAGTCTCCAAACAAGCCACTACGGGTCTCTCTCTCTCCCCATCCATCTTTTCCCATGTTTCGGTTTTGCAGTTGAATTTCTGGTTTACTACTAACTCTGTGTGTGTGTGTGTTTGTGTATGCAAATTAAAAATGTGATCTTTATCGATTTTGGGTGATGGATTTTTCTTCATTCTTTGCCTTGTGAGAGATTTTCTATCTGTGTTCATTGTTGTTTTTTTCTTTTTTTCTGTGAGAGTGTGCATTATTATTACTTTGTGAAATATAGCAGTATTGAAGTGTTTAACTGTAAACTAGACTACATTGCTATTTTGTTTCTTTGGACGGATGCATTGCTCCAATTCCTGTAGTTTTTTTTCTGTTTCCCTTAGGTTTATGTTATTGCTTATTTGGTCTCTTAAAAGCTACTTTAAGGTTTAATAACTATTGGCAGTTTTATCTATTGGAATGTTTTTGCATTATTCAATTAATTGGAGTTAACAAATAATTATACAACTATGAAAGTTGAGCCTTTGATTATCTCTGACTCATATCAATTTCTCCAATGATTACTTCAGCTAATCGATTGGTTTTTCCCATCAATTTTCAACTGTCTTTTGACATCTACCTAATGACAAGCTTATGTACAACTGAGTAACTATCACATCAACTGAGTTACTTGAACCGTTTTCCAATGATAAGTGGAGTGCAACTGCAGATATAACATGAAGCATACATTTTTGTAGTTTCCTTGTTTAACTTTGATAAAAAAAATTTATGGAATGTTATTACTCAGATGTGTCCATTTCTTTTAAAAAAGAATCATGTTCGGGCAATATTATTTCCTACTTTCTTATGGCCTTAATTTTATTTTTTTGTGAGTTACAGCATCTTTTTGTTTCTAATGTAGTTGGGATGCTTTACACTGGAGAAACCCCTGGAGTTAAAGCCCTTGAAGAAAGCATGGCTGCATACTTCAATATGCTGCAAGGGTTCCTTTTACTCTCTCATGGAAGTTCAATGGGTGCAGGACCAACCCTCTCTTCATGCATTCATAAAGCTGTAAAGCAAGTTGTTGACAGCAGTTTCATGCTATTACAGGAAACAGTCTCTTCATATGGTACCTTTCTTTCTATCTGCGCTCTCCCTCTGTCTCTCTCTCTGTATATGCTCATCTCTCTCTCTATATATATATATGTCCCTCTCTCTCTCTCTACACACTTATATATAGAGAGAGTCTCTCTCTCCCTCTATCTACAAATTCTTATATGAATATAGACAGACAGATAGACACACACCCACACCCACACTAACACACTTTATGTAAAACTTGGTAAAAGGTACCCGCGCTGTTGAGCTGAAAATATAGTCCTGTTATTCATTTACCCAAAAATTGAGTTTGATTATTTTCCATTTATGATATGTTTCAATATTAACTTATTTTAAGAAACTATTAAAAAAAACACAAAAAGAAAATAGTCTAAGATCCTTAATTTCAAGGAAATGTCGGTACTTGTGCATTAATTTTCTTGTATTACTGGCTGTCAAAGCACTCAGAATTGTTATTGGAGATAATTTTTAAATATTTCGTCAGAAAGCACTAAATATCTTGTGCCTACAATTTCAACAAGGAAGTGAAAATTTATGTTTTACAAATTTTGCCATGTCAAGTTAGGTTCCTATCTTAATAAGTTTGATGCACCAATATAAGAAACTTTTGCTTTAGGAAAACCTCTTTAGTTACACAACATTTTTTTATTTTTATGTTTATTTTATGGTAGGTGCAATGCTTTCGCTGTACTGTAACTTGATCCTAGAAGAAAATGATTCTAGAGATCTTTTATGAAACTGGCAAAATTGATTTCCTGTGGAAACATGTTAGATTAAAAAGAATGCAATGAAGTTCAAACTTTTCGCGATTGCGGAAATTTAGTGTACATGATGATTTCTGTTTCTAGGTATTCATATAGTATAACTTCTATCATCTCGCGCTATCGCTTGACTAGTATTTATCAATTGAAATGGTGATGAGGCATGCCCAAATAATGTAACTTTGTTCTCCTAAATGAATTTACAGGATCACCGAAAAAAGCTCAGAAACTCTCAATTCCGCAACTTGTAGGTGCAGTCTGGGATGCTTGTTCTGCTCTGAAGAAGACTCCTGCCACAAATGTTACAGCTATTGGACGAGCAATGACACAAGTTGCAGTTTCCATGAAGGATGTGCTTCGTGAAATGAAGGAACTGAAGCCAGCTTCCTCTGACCCAGCGGATGAAGCTTCTGGTGAGGTCTGTACTAAAGCAGAGGATAAATCCAATGACGGTGATGATTCATGTGATGGAGACTTGGGCAATGGCTTGTCACCTGAAGAGATGAAAATTGTGCAGCTAAGTACTAGTGTCGTGTCTGAAACACTGGTGGTTATTAAGGAACTAATTCGATCCATTACTGCATTGCTTCAGCAGGAAAGTTCTGATGGTTGTGCTATTTCAGTAGATTCTCTGGAGAAACTTTTGAAGCTCTGCCAAGGAATCGGAGTACAGGTTGATGAGCTCGGAGCATGCCTGTACCCACCCCAAGAAATTTCTGCAATTAAGGTGGCTCTGGAAAAAATTTCGAGCTTCACTAATGAAACAGAAGTAGAGATAAGAAATCTAAAAGGTTTTACAGAAGATTTTAGTAAAGCTTGCACTGGTTTGAGGAGTTCATTGAGACAACTGGAAACTGAACTAGGCTGTGCAGGTGCAGGTGATCTTGTCCCAGAACTGGAAAATCTTGCTGTAAGCAATTAAAGAGGATTTTGGCTTGTCTAGCTTTCATGGATTGAGTGTTGATTAAAGATGGAGCTTATTTTCTGCCTTATAATTTATATTCCCACAGTAGGTGCTAACCAACACGACAAAGCCAATGTGGCCTGCTCTTCCATTTTTGACCAAAAGATGAACTTGCAGGAACTCAATCCTCAGACCTTGTCTATTCATTAACCTTGATAAGGGAGCTTACCCTTTTAACACTTATGTCAGTGGTCCTAACGACGAAGGCCTAATGACAGAACATGAGAATTGACACAAAACATAAATATGATAGTAAACATATTAATCAAAGCTGAAAAAGGTATTAAAACAGTAGCACTATTTAGAGGTGGAAGACATCAAGATTTCTTTAAATGGAGGTATACATATTCTCTGACAACACAAGGGGGACTGACTTGAACCAAAACTATTTTATACAAGAACTGCAACTCATATATGAAATCATAATAGCGCAGGATGATCATGTGCATTAAAGCAAAAGGCCATGGATGAAGGATGATACGAATAAATTGGAGTTAGACATCTAAGACACTTTGTTGCAAACACATGCCACCTGTAGTACTAGGCATAATGGGAATTCTATACTGGGATTTGAGCAAGTCATTGCTGTATGATCACCAAAAAGTAAATCATCGCCCAAGAAGCTTAACCATGGAGGCACCACCCAAATAAAGACCCATAAGGGGGCCTGCCAGGAGCATTTGAGTAAGAGGATCGGTTGATGGTGTGAGTATCGCGGCTGCAATAACTGACCCTACCACCACATATCTCCAAATTGACAGCATTTGGTCTGATGAAACCAAACCAAGTTGTCCAAGAAGCAGTTGTACAACTGGAACCTGAAGAAGAGGAGTCAACAAATGTCAAAGTAGAACTTTGGAAATCACTAAAATTAACAAATGCCTGTGTTGGGTACAAAAATGTTTAATTTTAAAATCTAAATAAAACCAAAAAAAATAGTAGACGCACAAACACATTTTTTATGTCCATATGGGTTATTCAAAAGTTTTGCATCATGTCTTCCTTCTAGAAACCTCAGCTAAACGACAAACTATTTGGTGTACTATCTTCTATCCCTAAAACCTCCAACTCCCACTATGTCATCACCAATGTTTAAGCATCTAATCTTCTATTTTGCCCTTTTCACGGGACTGAATGAATACTATGATTGTGCTTGACAACAGTTTCACAGAGAGAGATTTCTAAGAAGCCATCAATAACAGAAAGCATTAAATCACAAAAACGCTAGTACCAGACAGATGTTGGCTCATTAAGGAGCCACAGAAAACTCATTGAACTAACAACATAAAATTTCCCCAGACGTTTACCCATAGCCATCTAGAAACCTTAGTACCGAACTGCACGCTAACAGAAAAATTCAGTGAGATAGCTATACTGCTCTCTTCATTTCTAACAGTCTATATACTCAACAAATGAAAGTGTATCTCACTGTTTTGAGTTAACTAGCACACACGATTTTGAGATAACTAGCATCACCGACCTCAAGCACCAAACAAAACCACCTGGACCTCACATGCACAAGATGGGCAGCCTTACTATTCCTTGGGCTAAAAATAATCATAATAAGTCATGGTTTTTGAAATCTTATTGGTGCCCTCAATTACCTCCAAAACAAATGGGAAAATAGAAACAAAAAATTAAGTATCTTGGTTTTGTCAACGTTTTTTGTAGGAAATGAATTTTATATTCTTAGGACAAACTATGAAAAAAAGACAACAAAAATAAAGAAGAAAATGGGTATTCATGCAAAAGAATGTATATTAAAAGCCAAACTTACATTAAAAGTAGAATGGGTGCAATGAGCATGGTTTTGAAATCAAACTATTTCCCAACTTTCATGGTATAATCAGCAAAGTATAAAAGGCCAAGGATATATAGAAGTAGGTAGACTCACAGAAAGAAATATACTTTTACTTTGGAATGCCTTCCAAATTCATGTGAAGGTAAGAGGATATTTCAAACTAGACTGGGAACTCAGCAAAATAATGAACAAAAGGGTGAACTGCTACAAACCTTGCATTTTTAATCAAACTGGGAAACAAATACATAGTAGTAAACTGGAATTGGTAAACAAAGGTGAGAAGCTCAAAACATAATTTGACTAAAGAAAAATTCAGAAAATTAGAATGCACATACTGTCTTCAGCATGGAAAACTGATGCACAGAAAAATGAACTTTACCTGGAAAGACAATCCAGTGCTCAACATGAGCACAAGGACAAACTCGAAGTACTGATCGATAGACCACAGCGACTCAACAACCCCTTCCGCATAACTAACAAAGAATGTCAAGGCTGCTGGAGTAAGAACATAGTAAGAGAAGATGATGCCAGTATAGAAAAGGATTGACGATCCTAGGACAATTGGCCCCAGAAATCTTCTCTCTGCCTTTGTTAAACCTGGAAGAATAAAAGCTATGATCTCATAGAGGATTACAGGGCTTCCTAACAGAAGGCCACAGTATCCTGATACCTGCATAAAACATGATACTTTTATTCTAGAAATGCCCTAAGTAACCATTTCAACACCTAGTTTACTAGAAACAATGCTGCTTTAGAGGGGCGATTCGCCACATCCTCATAAAAATAAACAGGTGAGAATTTTGTTCTAAGTTTGCTCAGACAATGATGAACATCACTCGACATTTTCAGAATTAGATATTAGTTTTTCTTGGATGAACCAAAAAAATAAAACATTCCAAAAGAATAATTAGTCCTTAAACTTCAACTTTGGACATAATTTAGCATTTTTGAAATAGATAACCTATGTAATTGTTGAAGTAGAATATAACATGTATCTTGTGGGACAAGAAAATTTTACCTGTCTCCTATTTCATGAGTGGTTAGTCACATTTGATGTTGGAAGTGTAGGACCTAATCCAGTTGTGGATAATGAGTTTTCAATTATCAAAACTTTAAATTAGTTGTACTATGTGCACTACCTCATTAACAAAGAATCAGAAGCGCATAAGGTAACAAAATGAATAAATAGTTTGAAATGGAACAGTATCTAATCACTATTAACTTTTGCCAAGTATGGCTACATCAATATAATGAAGACAGAAATGCGAAAGTCAATAGCACTCGCCTGTATTGAAACAACACCAGAACACACTGTAACTACTGTCACAAAGTTTCACTGATCTGTTTACAATATCCTACATGCCTTGTATTATCTGACAGTACCTTATTTTGTCAGGCATTACAATATCCATCTACTGCAGTAAATTTAGAGAGCACCATTCGATATAAAGTTTGATTTAAGTGTCAACATTTTGATGCACAAAATCAGCAGTAGGACGAAAGAGGAGCTGTAGACATGAGTGCAACAGTAATTACAAGAATCCTATAGTAGATAGTATACCCACACAAGAAAGTGCGTTGCAGAGATAGAAGAGTAGTTTCAGCTGACCATAATTTTGACAAACTTCACTAAATGAAGAGAAAGTAGTAGTGTTTGCTAGTGGTGCGGAAAGTAAAAATGATTAATTAAAAAACCAAATTAAGGAGTAGTGACGAAAAAATTACGACAGGATCTAACCTTCAGAGTTGTGAAGAAAAATTCGCCAGGTGCTAGTTGTAAAAAACGAACACCTTGTGCTCTAACTGGAGCTTCAAGAAGCATAATGAGTTCCTTTGAAAAAGCAAAACAACCAACAATAGCAGCTCCAACAGCCAAAACTGACACAAAGATTCTATCTCTCAATTCCTCTAGATGATCATATATACTCAATTCTTTATCATCTGGGAGGAGCTCTTTACTCGGATAAAGAAAATTATAAATAGAATTTCCTCCATCATCTAGCTCATTGTTCTGAAAAGGATTTGCTCTTGCCTCATCACTAGAATCTGTAACGCCATCAAGAGACAAAATTTAGAATCTGAAGCCAATATTTTTTTACCCAACGTTGATGATAGTTTCAATTCCCACAATCAACTACAAAAATTTTGTAATTAAAGAAAGAAAAATAAAATATCCTGCAACAGACTACCAATATAATGTGCATAGACCAAAAGTTACAACCTTAATATTGCTAAGCGTGATGAAATGTGTCCTAGTGGATATTCGATGGAGAAATAACATCCATGCACAGATCAATAAACTGGCCACAGGTGCGCTGTTAAGCAAGATCAATCAAAAAGAGACCTTAAGGGAGGGCGATTTTAGTGGTACTCTTTGGAGATGCTTAAGCCTTTTTATGCACATCTACATATACACCACAATTCATATGTTCATAGATGGAAATTCAAATCAAATTCTGAAAGACCAATGAGTGAAATGCTAGTCCATATGAGTATGTGAAGTGCTGGTAATATTTCAGTCAAACAGCACAAGTTCATTCAACACTTGACATCATAAACTCTTTGCTATAAAGACAGTTGAACCTAGTTAAATAAGGTATATTTAGACTTGATTAGAGTGGCCAACCCTTCCCTTAGAATTTAGTTTTACAGTTGCCTCGAACATAGGGAGGTCAGTTTCATGCCTTCATCCTCCATTCTCTTGCTTTTAAGAATTTAGTTTTTAATTAGCCCCAATTGGAAAAAAAATGTTATGTTGCACAAAGTCTCACTTATTAACTAATTGTACCTAATCCAAGAAAAGATTTAACCCTACATACCAGAACGCACCATAGTCAAGAAAAATGAATTTGTCCCCAGCAAACAGGTAAAAAGCGGAAGCCTTTTCAAATAACATCACCTATCTGAAAACCTTGTATCATTTTTCAAACAACATCACCTATCTGAAAACCTTGTATCCTCAACACATACAGTTCAAGATACACCCAATACCAGCAATCTTTAACCAAACCATTTCATACAACCCAACAGTAACAACTCCTAAATCAAGTAATCTACAAAAGCATAAAAAAATAAAATTGAAACCCGTTAAAATTTCTTGAACATAAACATTAAAAGACAAAAAAGGTTTCTACTTTACCAAGTCTATCCTCAACAGCAGGGCTAGCTCCATTAAGACTGCTGCTTCCACTGATTTCTCGCTGCTTCTCAGTGGCATCTTCAACAGCAGAGCAAACTATACTGCTAAATCTCTTGAAATGTTTCCTATTTGAGAAGCCCAGTAACTTGGGCTTCCTTTGCTTGATGTTCAAAATAGTTTTTGACAAGGCATTTGAGTTTAAGCATTTGAAACAGAGGGCATTATTGTTGAGGTGTGGATTGTAGATGAGAGCTCCTGTGCTTCCCATTGCTTCTACCTCTTGCAACGAAAAATGAAGCTGGCAAGCAGGGCGTCGAAGATGATTGGTCCCTGTGGGCTTGGTGGGCGATATTTTGGGTGCTAGGACCCGGCGCATTAGAGCGTATAGTACGTGGTTTTTCTATCGTGCGCCTCTATTGATTGGTCGCTTAGTTACAAAAATGGAAAATACTTAGTAGAATAAACTCTCTTTTATTGTTAATAACAAATAATTATGTGTTATTATAATTTTGTAGAAAAAAAAACAATTGTTACTAAGTCACATATGTTTTAATTGAAACAAAAAATAATAATACCAAAAATATGGTTATATAGATACTTTGCTCTCACAAAAATTGCTATGTATTTCTATTTTTTAAAAGAATAGGACAACTCGTCACGAAAAAATTATTATTTTTATTAATTAGAATTCGCGCAAGTGAGCCTTAAAACTAATAAAATTGTTATGTTATTGGATTTGCTAATAACTGCAATTTTAGTTTTTATTATTTATGCACATTAATTGATCTTTTTAAAACTTTCATCAAAAAAATTATAGAACATAGAAAAAAATAACTAAAAAACTCCTTAAAAAGATTTCTATATCCAAAAAATTTAGTAAAACATTTTTCAATTCAAAACAGATATTTCATCAACTTTACATTCTAAAAAACCCAAAAGTTAACTTTTACGCAACACCATCAAGATCAATCATTTTTTTTAAAAAAAAAAATTAATTTACACTTGGCTAATTAGATTAATATATTTAGTGAACTGAAAGTTTTTTAACCAAATTTTTTTTCTTTAGGTTTTTACAAATTGATAAACCATATCAATGATGGTTTTGATTTTAGTGAAATAAATTTTTCGAAAAAAATTATTTTCTTGAATTTTTAGATAAATACATTACAATAGAGATAATTTTATTACAAATTATGAATACAATTAAAAGGAAACTAATTTTGAAATTGAATATCAATAATTAAAAAAATCTTAATTTAAGAAATTAAAGAAAAAATTCATCCAAAAATCACAAATTCTTAATATTGTTAGGGTAAAAGTTAACGGTTGAGTTTTTTTTTTTTTATAATCAAAATTGGTGAAACTAATTTTTTTAATTGATAAACAAATTTATGAAATTTTAAGATATAGATATTTATTTTAAGGAATTTTTAGTAATTTTTTTTAAAAAAATAAGAATACAATAGAAAATATACACACAGATAACCATTTTGTACTGTATTTTATCTAGAGAAATCTAAGTTTGTATTTTTCTTTATTTTTTATTTTTTGGATGAAGTGATGGACTTCCCCCTGCCGCCCCCGCCCCCCCTCCCTCCCCCTCTTTTTTTTTTTTCCTTTCTTTTCTTTTTCCCCCTACCCATACCAATCAATTTGGAAGCTGGAGATGAAGGAAAGAAGGGAAAAAGTGAAGGGAATTGAAGAAAAAATAACAAAAATTTTAAGCAGAAAAATAAAGGATATATAAAATTACTAAATTCTAAACTTAATTTTCCTTTTGTAGCCGCTTCCTTCTCATCATCCACCTATCAAAACATCACATTGAATTCCTAGATTCTATTTTTTTTCCCTTATTTATCAAATATCCATCTCCTACTTTTTTATTTCTTTATTAAAAGATATCACTACTAATACCAAACCTACAAGTTATTATTAATGTCATACACTAGGGAGGGCAAAATTAGATCACTGTCATTGACATTGCATTATGGTCTCTTGTGGTCCCTTCCACGTATAATGATAATTAATCTCGAGATCTCGATTAGGTTCTATTTAAATAGAGGTATCGGTATGATTTTGCCATGCCACTATTATCCTACATGAAGAGAGTGGATGTGAAAACTGAATCAAGATTTATCCTACCTAATGACATAGCTTAGGCATGGAATTACAGCATCATGCTACTTATTAGATGTTGCCAAATTCAATGGTAGCAGTAAAAATACCATAAATGAGGGAAGGACTAACAAGTTGTACTCTTATAATGTCTTACTAAATATGTTAACACGCAAGATTTTGTAAATTTTTTAAAATTTATGTATTTCAATTCAATGTTCACGTTAGATATGTATTTTTTATGTATATTTTCACGTATAAAAAAACATAAAAAATTGTAGTAGAGTTTTATGACTTGCACAACCCTTCCGGGAAAATAACTTTCAAGAAGCATCCAGACACTAAAAGCAGCCATCTGTTTCATGCAAACCTAAGAAAAGAAGCTTGGACTGTTTGAAAACCCCAAGCCCAAGCTATAGGAAAAGCAAAGGGAACTGGATTTCAGATTATTTATTAACAATGAATCTCATATTGACACTTAAGGACAGGGGATTAGTGTTGATGTCCTGTTTAAACCTGTCGATTACTGCTAAGCAAAGATTCCACAGCTCACATCAGCCACCAAAAAAACCATCAATCAACAGACACCAAACATCCTTTGAAATGATCAAATTTAGAACAAAGTTCCCTTTTTTGTTGCTTTAAAATGTGTGGAAATTTTAGTCCTTTCCGCCAGACACACCTATATAATCAGCAGATCAAACCAAGAACTTTTTTAAACTTTTTCCCCTTTTGACAAAGTAAATAGAAATGGCCTCAGTCTCCCTCGGGGTGGCTTTCTGTATCCGATGCTCGACCAACAAAAGTGGTCAAGAACCAAACAAACAGAAACTTCACTGTCTCAAAATCAATGGGACTAAGAGTAAGGTGGACTTGTTGAGCCAAGATCATGGAATTGCAATCACTTCTGTTGATCCTGCTGAAAATGTGCATATGTTTGAGCAGCAGATTCGACAGAACATCCCGACAAAGAAGCAGTTAGTTGATCCATATCGTCAGGGGATCATCATTGAAGAGGGGGTTGGATACAGGCAGACAGTTGTTATAAGGTCTTATGAAGTTGGCCCTGATAAAACCGCAACGATTGAGAGCATTCTCAACTTGCTTCAGGTGATGAAAAAATTTCTCAGTTTATGCATTATCAAGGAACTTGTGTTTCCATGCAGAGTTTTGAAGGCAGTAATTGGACTTTATCCATGCAGGAAACTGCATTGAACCATGTATGGATGTCGGGGCTTCTAAGCGATGGGTTTGGTGCCACACATGGAATGATGAGAAACAATCTCATTTGGGTTGTATCAAGAATGCAAGTTCAAGTGGATCATTATCCAATCTGGTATTGATGTTCACCATCACTTTTGTCTCTTGAATACAGTTAATATTACCACTAATTTTCTGCGTGGCTATATATTCAATTTCAAAGCTGTCTATATATAAACAGGGGTGAGGTAATGGAAATAGACACATGGGTTGGAGCATCAGGGAAGAATGGGATGAGGAGAGACTGGCTACTCAGAAGTCAAGCCACAGGCCTTGTGTTTGCACGTGCAACTAGGTAGTACAATATCAACCCTCTTATCATCTGTTCTTTCAAAACATAAGTTTTGTTCTCTATTTCAACTAAAACTATGATCTTGAAACAGTACATGGGTGATGATGAACCAGCAGACGAGACGTCTTTCAAAAATGCCAGATGAGGTGAGGGCTGAGATTTCACCATGGTTCATTGAGAAGCAAGCAATAGAAGAAGAAACCCCTGATAAGATAGACAAACTGGACAACAACGCGCGCTATGTGCACTCAGACTTGAAGGTGGATTATTTGTGTTCGAAATTTGACTCTTCTCATGATAAAGAACTTAACTGATATATCTCTTTTTTCTCTTCTTTTTTTTTCATTGTGCAGCCAAAGAGAAGTGATTTGGACATGAACCACCACGTAAATAACGTGAAGTACGTTGGATGGATGCTTGAGGTAAATACTGAACTTTGCTATGATTCTTTTTAATAATCATAAATTGAAATGGATGTGTGAATCTTAAAAGTTGAATTATTTTCATTTCAGACCATTCCTGATGAATTCTTGGAGAACCACCAGCTCTCTAATATAATACTAGAATACAGAAGAGAATGTGGGAGTTCAGATGTGGTGCAATCCCTCTGTGAGCCTCAAGAAGATGGACTGCTAAAAACTGGAATTCAGCAATGTAATCACATAGGTTTGAATGGACATTCATTATCTTCAGAAATTCTTGAGGGAAATGGATTGTTGGGGTCCTCAAATCAGGGGCCATTTAGCTACACTCACCTACTCCAGGTAAAAGGGGAGCCCAAAAATGAAGAAATAGTGAGGGGAAAGACCACATGGAAGAAAAAAATCAGTTCTATACCATTCCCTCCCTAGAAAATTGTAACTAGTTTTCAAGAAAATTTCAGGAAGCTGATCCCCAGGATCAAGAGTCCATATATGCCAAGAAGCAGAATTACATGGTGCCCTTAAACGAGTCGACCTGGTGGGAAAGCAGAATCAAAATTAAGCAAATAAATGTGCCAATGCTGAGATTCAAGTTCATTGGAAGCAAGCAGAGAAGCCCAGCTGAAAAATCATGGAGTTTTCACAAGCAAGATTCTGGGAATAAGGGGGGTGATACTTGTGCAGTTAGGATCCTAGAAAAATTGGTAGTGCATTGTTCTATGTCAGCAAAGCTTGTAATCACTCTCAAATATCCTCATTAAATATTGACTTAGATGTCTGCTTATAAATAAACAAAAAAAAAAAAAGGAAACAATATAGTACAAATAATATCAAACCATCAAGTACACGACGAAAGGGTTCGATAAAAATGAGGAAAAAATGAAGCAAGCAATGCTAAGATTTGGGAAGATATAACAGAGAATATTACATTTTCGTCACCATTTAAGCAAATTGATTAAGACTGCATGAAATTTATATGAATATGATGTAATATGATCAGCCATTCTCATATCTTCAATGAGAGAAAGGGACTCAAACATAAACATTGTCAAGCAATGCTTCTATATACCACTAGATAGTGAGCTTTTGTTCTTAGTTTTGTTTCTTTTGCATATTATTACTTTGCAAAGCACTCCAATCTGAATTCGACTTGGAACAATTAGAACACAGTGGACTGTTTGGTTAGAACTTAGAAATATGGAGTACTATCAATGAGGAACCTACAGAAATAAGTCCTCTCTTTTAGCTTAAGTCCCTTTAATTTGGCTTATATAATCAATGAATTGGTTGAAGAAACGTGCAATTCTTATATGAGAACGTCGGATCAAAAGAACTTTTCAAATCAAATCCGCTTCATAATTTTATATCGAAGATAAAGCCTTTGTAATGTTCATAGAATACAAATGTAACTAGGACATTGCTTCTTGTTGTAAGATTTTTCCTATGATGGAATACTAATACAAATAGTAAATTGCTTGTGGCAATAAGATTTTTTTTTCTTACCTTAGATGCTACCTTATTCTGCCCATGTACTTTGGGCCTTTTTCTTGGTTTTAAAAATTACAATTCAGAGTATGTTGTTGGCTATATTTTTTAGTCTTTATGTTGATTTTATTTGCTAATTGTTCCTTTTTTGTCGTCTATGAGTTTATATGGCTGAATTTTGAAATTATTGTACAGAGTCAGTGAAATAGGTTTAAAGAAAACTTTGGACCCTTAAATTAGTTACTACTCGGGAACATTGAAAGAAATCTACTAAAAAGGATGGTCTTCACTGAATAATAGTTAAAAATAGTTCCAATGAAATTGCTTGCCCACAAGCCATGCTCCAAAGAATTTAGCTAAATTGCAACTTTTCGGGGGGGGGGGGGGTGCTGTGGAGAAATTGACATTGCCCATGCCTAAAGTAAAAGAATTGAGATTGTCAGTATAAATAATTGTATGATCTAACCTAGAAGAGAATACATTTACAGATAAAATGTGGTGGGTATTTACAACAAGGTTAATTACCCAAGAAAAAGAAAAACCTTGAGAACTCTTAAGGAATAGTGAAAACATATAAAGATTGAACCTATTATTGCCTCTTCCTCCTTACTGATCTGTGCAGTTGCCATGACCATGCACTCAAGGATATCACAAGTCCAAACCCAATACAAATCCAGAATATAACCAACCATTTGGGCATGACATTAGGAAAAAGTCCTGGAAGGGGTAAACCACATATAGTAAATTAAAAAAGAAAAAGAAAAAGAAAAAACCGTAATAGATTTGCTAATGGCAATGGTAATGAAGCAAGCAGGATACCAGCTGAGTTGGAAAACACACCATGTCCAAACTTGATACAAATGAGGAGCTCCACAATGCAGATAGCAAGTGAAAGCCAACAAAATGCTCCCACCTTTTTCACGGGTTCCCTAGAATAGCGTAGTAGTTGAGCAAAAAATGAGAAAAATCAAAAGATCATTGCATGAAAACATCAAACCACTGCATATGCCCCATCAGAAGCATGGAAGAAAGTGAAATACCTGTCTTGTAGGTAAGAATTGTACTCACGAATTGTTGGTATTGCGATAAGCCACCACAAAACCAACCTATATATTATGAGGGGATTTCGAGGAGGAATCCAAAGACAAAACTTCAGAAAGAACGTATTGAGTTCCACAGTCAAGAAAACAATACAAAGGATGAGAACTTGAATAAATCGGAACGGACCAAGAAAAGGGTGCCATTCATCTTTATCCCACCTGGCAGGTGTAAATTGACCCAGTGTTCTTTTGACCTGAAATTCAAAAGGATGCAATAAGTTCCTGTCTCTAGATCATAATCAGCAGCTATCAGGGTTATGGTACACTATTAGTATCTCCTTTGTAGAGGAAAAGACATGAGTTCTACAACTGCTGTTTTGGCATGGCTATCACAAAATTGAGTACAAAAACTCATTAATTGGAGTACCGAGGGAGGCAGGGTAATAACCAGCATGTGGCAAGGAGCAAATAGCAAGAAATCAATCTAAATAGTCTGAACTATCTAGAAACAGATAACAAGTATGCAATCTATAGTAACAAAACAAAACAAAATGGTGACACCTATACAGGGATATCAAGTTATGTTCATCCATGGCAATAACTAATAGAAGGAAAGCATACAACTGCTTCACGTAAAAGAATCATTGAAGGAAAAGAAGGTATATCTCTTAACACTTATGTCCTTGAATTTGGTTAAGAAGAAAAAAAGCAGCTTAAGTACAGTAAGGCTAAAACATAAAATGCTTCCTGGTACAGGAGATGATAAAGGCAGCAATATATTCTTTCATTTATACCCTTATGCTCCAGGCCAGTAATGTCAGTCACAGCATGCACGCATGTACATGAATTGAAATATGTTTGGAGACATAGGCATTCAAAAATGCACAAAGGGAGGATTTAAAATGCCCTGAAAACTGGTTGCAACTGAATATGTTGCAGCAGTCAGCAAAGCCACTACATACAACCACCTAAAACAGATATTTGTTTTCAATGAAAATACATGCAAAATCTAAGGAACTGCATTTTTTGCTGCATTCGTATTACAGAAAATTTCAATAGTAATTTTACCACAGTAAATTTAGATAGCGCATTTTATAGCAAATTAAATAAAATGAAACAGAACTTCACAAAAAAAACATTGCAAACCAGCATACTTTGCCCATGATGTTTGGCTGCCTGCTTATACCAACCCACTCATAAGTTTTACCATCAAAATACCGAACAGTACGCATTCCAGCCCAAATACCTGTAGAGCAAAGATTTTAGCACATGAAAGTGGGGTTTCATAATAAAAGTCAATAGGCAAAGACATAAGAGGATTGGAAGGTTTAGGAAAGAGGCTGGAGGCAGGGGGAAGTTACACTAACTGTTTTGAGAAATGGTCTCCAGAATGCATATACTAACAACTAAACTAACAGAAGATGACATAAGCGAAAATGACACTGAAATTGATCTGCCAGTTGTTTGCAATGACAGTTGTTTTACATTCTTCCACCTAATTGTTTTTTTGAATTTTCTTTTAACTATCATTGATGGAACTTGCAGCCATAATGGACTCGCCGATTTTGGCTAATTAGCGATATGGGAAAGATAATGCCACAGGAATTACCAAATGCATGCTATTAAGAAACATACAGGCAAGAATCCATTCTCCGTCTGCTCTAAAGCTTACTTCACATGTTAAAAAAAGAAGGTACACAAGTTATATGCAAAAGAATGTCATTCTTTCATATTTACTTAACACTAGTTATTTAGGCAACATAAATAATAAGATGACCCAGGACAAGGGGCACTACATTCCTCAATATATAACAGCAGTCAAGGATAGTGGAATCAAGACTATCACCCAACAAGCCAAGTATTATGTATCAGCCTTGGCAACAACGAAGTTAAAAAGTGATGACCATGCCAACGACAGCATAATAATAAACTAATGCTAAAACAATTCATTGACAAAATTAATAATCCATGCATCATAACCACAAGAAACAAAAAAAAAAAAAAAAAAAGGCTCAAAATTCCTACCAAACCAATTGCAGATTAATATATCAAGAATAATGCTGTCCCACCAGCATTCGTTGAAATTTGGCAACATGTGGCGAAAGGTAAGCTGAAAACACCAGTACAAAAATCACCTCAGCAAACAGAAGACATCTATGTATAGCACTTGCTTCAAACTGAATGAAGAGCAACAGAATAGCAGGCAGATGGTAAAAGCTGACCTCCATTAACTCAAATCCAATTGAAAGTACCCACAAAAGAGGCTGATTACGGATCATTATAGCTTTCCCCCACCATCCAAGTATATGAGCCAGAACAAACTCATCAAAAAGCGTCTCCTAAAAACAAATACAACATATCGGTCCAGCTCCAGGGGCGTGTTTATTGATGACACATAACAAAGAGACAGAAGATTCAAAGGCATGAGACAATAAAGATAACATACATAAACATTCTTAAACCTGCTTGTCGGACTTTCAGGCACGTAAATTCGGCAATCGGCACCATATGATCTTTCTGGAAGTTCTGCACAGAGAAATTGCATAGAACATAGACCTATCACAAAAATATGCTGATAATAAAGTCCATCAGAACAAGGATGACTGACATTCATTCTGACCACCAAAAGAGAAAACCGCATTTATTGGTAAAATAAACAGAAGGATCAAATCCTTACCAACACCAAGATCAGGATGCAGGAATTTCATAAATTGCCGAGCATCATCACGCTTCTGGAAATAAGAAAAATGAATAGGTGCATCAGAATCTACTGACTACAATGATGAACAGCAACTTATATATGTCTGAGCATACAGCAGTCAAGACAGGGTTCATAAAAGAAGTAAGGGAGAATACATCCCTAAATCAGTCAGGCTACATTGATATATCCTTAAGAATAATAATGCATTGTGTTTGTCTTCAATAATCATATGGTGCACAAAGCAAAAGATATTCTGCTGATTTGTCAGAACTTATCATAATTGTACTATATCTTGGGAATGCATATTCAGGTAATTTGAGCACACTCCTCTAAAAATGAGAAATAACAGGAACAAGAAGAAGACCAGGGGCCCATTTCATATTCACTTTTTTCCTTGCCACTCAGCAAAACTCTGATGCTCATTAAGGAACTTTACAAAGAAGTCTGATAAACAAACTTATTTTCTTCAGTAAATTATGAATATATACTTTATCCTTTAAAATCCTTTAACACAAAAATTTACTCGACACCAGAGAAGAAGCTTACTGTCTAGATAAGCCATAAATTCTAGCTAAAATAGGCAAAAGAAAATGTAAGTGCCCCAAAAAACTAACCTGGAAGAGCAAAAATGTTAATGCGACGAGGTAAATAACAGCCATTCCATGAACTAGGCGCCAAATTGCAGGATGTGGCCGGATAAGTACTCTGTAAATAAGACTATGAGCGGACTCAGAGAATAGACAAAAAGAGTTTTGAACAATACATGAACAGACCAACAGAAAACTTAAAGCATCTATGCCATATTCATGAAGGTGTCCCTCTTTAGCATCATCTGCTTACAAAAGAAGCTTATTAACAAATACCATTTACTGCACTGAAATATTTATAAATCTTGACAAGCCATCTTTAAACATCTGATAAAGCTAAGCTAAGTAGTTAGAAAATGGATCTGTTATTACTACTACTATGCATCCAAAACTAATCCTCAGCCAATTTCTTCACCCAACACAACAACACAGCAATTAAGTGACAGGAAAATCAAGGATGTATTCAAAGATCTAAGTAGCTCGAAGCAAGGACAAAGGAATTCACATAAGAATAAATAGGACAAGTAAACAACTTACGTAGAAGGAGCTTGTAACAAGCTATAAGCAAGAAACACTGCAGTCATTGCCCACACACCCCTATGAAGGCAGTAAGTAAAAGTTATTGAACTTTTCAAGAAGCCCATGTAAGACAAGAATGAAAGAATTGAATAAAACATTGGCAATGCAATATGGTAAAGCTTTGTAGAACACACCTTTTCACAGAGGTAACAAGATCACTTTCTGAACAACGTTCAGGATCAAGAGCTCCGCTTGCCCATCTGGGAAAATTTTCAAATAGAAAAAATTAGGATAACGAAACTTTTGACAACTAATGCCACGTCATAGTGATGATTGTTATGCTATTTTGCTTTTTCTTTCCAGGAAAAAATGTCTATCAGAACCAGAAAAGTTAAAGAAACTTAAATGCAATCAACTTAGATCAAGAAAAACAATATAGAGAAATATACGTAATATAAGTCAATAATCAGTCAATCTATCAAAATTCAGAGTCCAAAAAATTTTGAAATAAAAAACATAAGGATTAAACAATTTACACGAGAAAGCATGCACCAATGAGTAACAAAGTAATGGTACGAGGCTTGTAAGCCCAGGCAGTCCATGGATCAAGCTCATCTTCAATGTTTGATGTGCTCAAATCACCATTTTGATAAGTGACCAGATCCTTCCGTCTAGCTCTCCGAAGACTATTCACTTCCATAGCCCAGAATATCAAGTATTCTGAGCTCTTGCTGCAAGTCAAGAGAGAAAACCAATGAGATGGATAATATTCTCCTAAGATATCATTAATAGATAGAAGACAATAGAAGATAATTTTCCAGTAATGAAGAAGAAAGGTAGAACAAATATACAATTGTGATATCAAATTTTGCAACTGAATGACATACACATTCTTGGATAACCAAGATGAGAAAAAAGTAATAATCCATATGACCAGCCAACATGAAGATTCATAAAAAAAAATACCATCTTCGTAACTATGTAATTAAGAATCACCGAATTAATTCTTCATCAGCCATTACAAGTCAAAGTCACTATAATCCTTCCATCCAAATCAAAGCTACAATCTGAAGAAAACTATATACCTACAACCAACTCTCAAACTCTTCTCTCTCACAAAACACAATTATAAACAAACCTCATTATCAGTGATCATGAAGAGTGGTCTAAAAGAACTCAAAAGGCACCTGTGAACAAGTCAAATATTAGTAATGCGTCGCACAGCAAAAGTGCAATCTCTACGGTCACATTTGCAACCTTTCATTCCTAAGCATCAAATGCACACCGTAAAATGACTCACTCTAGCTTCAAAGAGCACATGTTTTTATGTGAATTTATAGCTATTTACATCATATTTCAATAGTAAATCATGACAATGTAAGACATAAAAGAATCTGTATCCAGTAAAAAAAAACAAAAAACTAAATGAAGAAAACCAATTTATTTAAATGATCCCAGCAGAATCACTGACTAAAAGATGTAGAAACTAATTAAAAGGATCAAAACTCTCAGTGCCAAACAGTAACAACCAATCAAACGAGTCACTGAAAGGCCCCAAAATAAGAGAAGTTTCCAATATGCAACTAAAGTTTCCTCTTAATTTACACGGAATCGCAGCTTTGCAAACCCTAATTAGCCTTCTCTAATCCATGAACGGTAAAAAGGCAACTCACAAAACAGTACCAATCTGTTCAAAATTAACCAACTTTTCAACAACATGATTAAAAACCAAAAAATGGTAAAATTGACGTCACTATCAGCCCCTAATCAAACAATATCCAATAATGATTTAGTAAAATCATTCATTGCATGCAATGAAAAAGCAACAAAACCACGACCAAAACTTCAAATAAAGCACCGATTTAAGAGTCTTGAAACTCTTCTTTCAACTGAAAACTTGATTAATTCGTCAAAATAACCAGGACCAAGTATTCAAAAACAGCGCAAAATCACGTCTAGTGCATGCGAAAAATCACATAACCCCGAAAAAGATTAACAGAAAGATAAAAACTTTACACACACAACTCTTTACATATAGAGAGGGTGACATTGAAAATACATGTGTAAAGTCCCTATACCATACTCGTATGCATACATGTTCGCAAAAATGTTAGTGGCAGTGATTAATCATGTAAAAATGATTTGGTGAGAGAGCGTACCAAATTATTCTCTCTTTTTTCCCCTCTTACTGACGTAGAGAAAGGCTGACGAGCGATCCCCAGCGACACGATTGGACAAGGAAGGAATCTCAGCCGTCAGATCAAAACCCAGAGAGACGGTTATCGATTTGAGAGAAAGAAAAGGAGGAGAAGACAATAATGGCTGGCTTTAGTAAAAGATAACTCACACTTCCACACCAATATTAAACACTGTCAGCGTGTGCGCGTGAATACTGATTGTAAACACCAAAACAATGTATGGTGCAGAAAAAGGTGAGGAAATGTTATAGTATCAGAGAAGGGAAAAGGAGAGATATAGAGAGAGAAAGGACAGGTGTGAGCTTTTTATTTCAATGGCAGCAGGGCGGCGAAAAGGCGGTGATGTGTTAACGGTACGGTGGTCAAACCAAATTTTTAGAGAGAGAGAGAGAGAGAGTTAGAGAATCAAGATTTTAAAACATGGGGTTTCTCATTTTAAGCTTGTCAGAATTTGGTTTATGTTGGAGAAAATGAAAATCAAACCCGGGGGTGGAGGGCGGGGATACCAGTACTGCCCTGTGGTGGTGGTGGGATATTCGATTACTTCAGGGGAATACATTAATTGTCGCCCCATTGATACTGTTACAAAGATATTTGACTTGGTTGGTCTTGAACTTTTATTTCGTCCAAACTTATGTTTAATTTTTTATTTCTTAAGTTTATTATATATATTTATGTGATATTTTTAAATATATATTTTTTTAATATTTTTAAAATAATAAAATAAGTTTAACTAATTTAACTCGATTCCAAATCCTAAAGATTTTTAACGGTACATATCTCAAATATGCTCAAATTGTTTTATTGTCATTCCTGATTTTGAATTCAAAAATAATCACCATTATTACGTAATATGATTTATATAAAATTCATCATATATAAATGATCCTAATAATTCAAAAACCCATCTAAAATTATTTGAGACTTGGTGTTCGGTTGTCATCTTTGTTTTTTATTTTTGAATCTGGAAAAATATATTATGCAATGTTTGGTACATGGAAATTAAATAATGGAAGGAATATAATCAAATCAATATTAGGTCATCACATATTTGGTAAGGTTAAGCAATGATCATATGAATAAAATGGGTACTGCATTATTATGGTATATATTGATACAATGAAAATTTAAGTATTATTCAAACGTTCGTACAATCAAATTATGTTTGGAATCGAAATTAATGGTTACAACTTCAGTTCCATAATTCATATTTAATGTTTTAATTTATTCATTGCGCATAATTTTATTTGAAAATTATATTGTGTGAATTTCCTAATTTATGTTGCTTTCTATTTTTTTCCCTTTTTTTCCCAGACAACCTATTTTGCAATTCCATGCAATTTTCGATATTTCCCGACATCAATTTTACCATTTTGTAACATCCAAACTAGCCCCCTCCCTAATGTTGGGATATTATATTTAGCTCCCTTAAGATTTAGTCTCTTAACATATTTAGTCTGAAACTTTTTATCCTTTGGCAAAGCACTCCTCCATCGTTCTATTACTTTTTAAAACAAAGTCCAAATTTCAATTTATTGTTCTAAAGCTACATATAATAACAAGAGTATTTTCATTTATGTACCTCTTTAACTTTCATTCTTAGCAATTATCTCATAATTAATAATTTTAATTATATTGATGGATTTGTCGATAATTCAATACTCAATTAAAAATTCAAATGTGTGGCTTATGATGTAAATTCACCAAACCTAATAGTGGATAAATGAAATACATTGTAATGTAGCCACTCAAACAAAACCTTCCTCCACTAATACCGTCAATCTACTGCAGCAATTGCAACTGGTATAGTGGATGGTCGGAAATTTTGACAAGGTTAAAGGACGAAAATGGAATAACAAAAGGTGCTTTTTCAAAGATAAGAGAAGGTTTGTGTGGGGGAAAAAGGGCATTACAGTAAGAGTTGGGATTTTATTGAAATAAATTGAGACTTTTTTCAACGTTTTGGATAAGACATGTCTTGATATGATGGTTATAACAATAAAGATGTATTGTGTAGTCTGTAATGTTTTTATTGCCTGTAAATTTTTTATTTTTTTATTTTTTTTTACTTTCATTTAATTTTCAACTATCAACATATGAGTCATGACTTGGAACTTATATACATTACATATATATATATATAGTTTGAGCAAGCAAATTAAATTCTAGTTTTACATGATAATATTAAAAAACTTGACTAGTATAACACACCTCCATCTAATTTTGAACATTTTATTGTTATTTTAAAATCTTCAGAAAGTTTAGTCTTAAAAAGCCTTTTTTTCCCATAGACACAATCATTAGTCTCTATTATGATCAAAAAAAGAGCGGGGGGGGGGGGGGGGGGGTAGGAAAAGTCATCACTAAAGATTAAAAAGAAAATGGTTCAAAATATCAACTTTTGAATGTAATTGGGCCCAAAAATATTTATTGAACTATATAAAAAGCCATGTCAGAGGTAAACAATTAAAGCAATGACCCAATTCATCTGTGCACAAGACAATTTTTTATTCATCAATTCATCAAAAATTTGTGTCCACTTTAATGATATATATAAGGACATTTCATATTTATACAAAGCTATTATGACCCTTTTGCCATTTTTCCATTTAATGATTAATGGCCAACTTGGAAGCCTAGGATTGTACATTTATTCCTATGTTAACTAATTGATTAATTCCTTTTGAATATTCCCAACATTATTATTTTAGCCAAAAAAATAGAACTCACTCTTCATTATTTTTTTTTTCATTTAAGGGTAACTGGAAACAATAAAAGAAATATTTACATTACATTTGTGTATTGAATATTAATAAATGGCAATAAATTAAGAATTCAAGAAAATTGTGACTTCTTAAAAGATAATGAAGAGAGAATCACTATGATTACAACTTTGGAAAAAAATTAAACTCCATGTGATGTTAAACATGGAGATTGTTTGACTAAATAAAGTGATGATGATTAAACATAAGTCAATAAAACAATTGTCTTGAAATGATTATTAATTGCATAATGACAGAAGATATTTAGGTTAACATGCATGTAATCACATCCCTAACCTAAAAGTACTTGTCTAGACAGTTGGTCAAAAGTGGACTGAACTGAACTCATGTTGAAATTAAAGGACAAAAAGGTTTAAGCACCAGCCTAAGCCAATTGCTTGCAATCTCAAGTCTCAACATGGCTGTTGAAGACACCAAAACCATGAATCTTGAAACATCATAAATATAATGAAATATTGTCATACTAATGTCTATAAAAGTTGAATTACAATGGAAAAACATAGAAGGATGGCTAAAAATACTTCTTAATTAAGTGAGTCAGATAATGAATGAGTTGAATGTTAGAAAAAAAAAATCCATCATTAATTTTTCGTACTTCTTCTACCTTAAATAAATGAAAATCTTTCAAAATTATGAAATACATATAACATGAATACAAGAAAATATATGATTCAAGATTATACAATGTTAAAGGTTCACTTTCTTACTTCATAATATGATGATGTGATTGACTCAAATTCGGGTAGCTTTTAAGCTTCCAAAACTATTCCCATCAAGTACTAAATCATAAATCCCTAACAAACGGAATATGGGCATTAAAAATTATTTATGATCCCAATTATAAAGACCAACAAGCCCATCTAGTGGTTCTATTGTTTCCACCTGACAAGATTTCCAAACCCCATATGGTTCTTGAGATTTTGACCAACTTTTTTTTACTGTATTGTTTTGAAAATCACAAATCTAAGATCCAAGATCAACTTGTAATATAAGAATATAGGAATAGTTAAAGACACTATAGGGTAGGGCTTCTTCTGCCCCTAGCCAAAGATCCATTGATTTTCATCATCTCTCTAAAATAATCAAGAAAGAGAAAAAAGGGGTCCCCTAAACTTTAGTGTCATTTCAATTGAAAAAATGTGACAATAACTTTAAGCAATTGCAGGTTGTGACTAAGACATTAATGGTGGCCAACATCCCAGCAAACACACACAGTGTCATGACAATTTTTGTGTTATCACCTTGTTGGATTAGGTCAATGGTGTGTGTGTGTGCGCCCTATTTGCACCATTGATGATAATGAAAGGTATGTGTGTCGCCTTGATGGGACATAATCGTGACAAAACAAATTAGATCATCGACAGCAACATTATAAGAAATGTCGTATTTTTTTTATTTTTTTTATTTTTTTTATTTTTTTTTTTTTTTGGGGGGGGGGGGGAGGGGGGAATGGTGGGGGCGCGCTAAATTCAATAATTTTTTTTATTAGTTTCAAATTCAAGTGAAATCATAAATGTAAGTGTACCTCTAGTAATAAGATTTGTGTGGTTCAGACAATGGACAGCAAAGTGTTCGCCCTGTTTTCGATGGAATAGTTGGATCTCACTTTCCCAATAAAATTCAAACTCAAAAGAAAATTGAAAAGAATATATATATATATATTATATATATATATATATATATTAGTGGGAATTGAGGACAGGAAGGAGCATACCTTCCCAAGCTGTCTCGAACTCGTATAGTCAGATTCGATTTCTCTCAACATTATTTACCTAATCAATTACATGATTCCGACAGACAGATCAATGTCGCATTCCGAGGACAATTTACTCCATTTTATTTTTCGAATTTCTACTAATGTACAAATTACTGAAATGTGGTCCATAAGTCTACTTGACCTGTGACAGAACAAAAAATTAAAAAAATAAAATAAAATAATATATTTCTAATCGAGCATTGGGACTGTAATTACAGCCCAATGCAAATTAATTTAAAATACAGAAAGGGGAAATAAATAAACAGTATCAAATGAGTGTAAATTTGCTTACATTCTTCCAAAATCTAAATTGGGCTTTCACTATATTCCATCAAGAGAGGGGGATCGATCTTGGATCAACCTGTACATGGGCTAGTTTTCTGTTGGGACCCAATAATTTTGCGGAGATCAGCCTTACATTTATCTGTAATGATAAAAAAATATCATATCTTGAAAATATCAACTTTAGGTAGAGATTTTCTAAAAAGATTTACAACTACATCATTTTCCATTCTGGTAATTGAAACTGATTAAATTCAGCGGTCCTGGAACTCGAGCTTTGCAGAATTCAATTCCTGCCAAATGGATAGATTTCTAATATGAGTAAGTATCCATAGAGCAGAAAAAGCAAATAGCAATATAAAACCAAGAGAGAAAAATTCCTGCGAACACCACACATTCAGGCCATGAGAACACACTCATCACTATCATAGCTATGCGCCTTCCGATCATTTTCAGGCTAAAATTTAATATATACAAAAAAGGGAGGACCAATTGGCTTAGTAGGGTGGACTAATTCTAGAGCAGAGAGAAAGCATCCATTTCCCACCAGTGTCGGTATTTCAAATGAGCTTCTAGACTTCCCAGGTCAAGAAGCGCTCCAGAAGGCCAAGGAAACATAAGCCAATCATAGTCCGTCCAAAGGCTACCAGAAAGCTAGGTCGGATGCCTCTACCCAAAATTAGATTCATCTCAGAAGCAGAAATAAGGAGAAGACAGCAAATATCTCATCTTGAACTTGCAACTGTCTTACTTGATGGTTAAGTATCAGCATGATGCTTCATGACCCTTCTGGAAATTTTCGTTGCTAACATGTTAGTGGCAAAGCACTTCTTAGCCAGGGTCCATGTGAGGCTGTGGCTAATTTTTTTTATACCAACGGGCATTGCTTACTTCTTTAGCATAACTCACTGCACGCCACATTCAAAGATATACCCAAGTTTATCTGTGATCTTTCTTGCTCTTTTTCAGCAACATCGACATGTGGTCAATATAATCATGACCGACTCCATTCCCTCCCAGCAGCCATTGCAGAGCCTCAGCTGCTGCGTCTTTTTCTGCTTGCTTCTTGTTGTTGCAAGGCTGCCCCATTATCTGCATACCATTGAATTCCACAGTTGATCGAAACTGGTTGTTCTTTAGCTGCTTAGTCTTGTAGCTGGGTGCGGCATGGCCTGCCCGTGTCAGCAATGTCTGTAGCTGGCTCTTAGAGTTATCACCTCCAGGGCCACTTTCTGTATTGTATATCAAGGCTGGTTTTTGTGCCGCAGCTATTGCTGCAAAGGATTGATTGGAGGGCTGTAGTACCTGACGGTTGAACACAAATCTGCCACCACACTGATCTTCTGAGATCAGCAGACGTATTGCAGACATAAGCTCATGATAGGAGTGTATTGCCATTGTGGGATTTAGGAGCTGCACATAAAAAAAATTAAAAAAAAAAAATCACCAAAATTAGATTATCAGCATTGGTTTATTCAAACATAACCAGCAACAATACAAACTGATTTTTCACTTGCAAAATCAACATAACGACATGAGCAAACTCCATTGCTAATGAACACCTATGAAACCTTTAAAAGAAACAAAGAGACAGGCATGATAGATGGCTTCATTCTTTTCACTCACTTTGGTCTGAATTAATTCATCAAGCTCTCTCCTCAAACTCTGGTACAATTCTGCTATAGCAGGATCCATATAAAACTCCAAGTATCCACCCAACATCTTTAAGTGGCCATCCTGTGAAATCATAAAACGAGTCCCATCAGCACCAATATTCATAAGTCAATCTCAATAAATACGGATTATTTTTAAACTGTACTTTAGGGCAAGAAAATAAAGTATGCAGATTGAGAAATCCACCATATCCCCTCTTGAGATGCTTCCACCAAATAGGAGCAGCATTGAATCAGACACCGCAGTCGAATCCCGCAGAAAGACAGAGTTTACTTTGATTTTTTCATTGAACACGAGCCATGGATATGGTATTCTTGAGTGGCGTGCGTTCACCGAGTTCTGAGCCAATTTCAATGAGACCATAAGAAAACCTCTATTAATCTATAAATCTTCAATCACAAAAGCAATTAAAAGACATTAAGCTAGTGGAACACTTACAGAGTATAAATGCACAGGCCCATCTTCCATTGTTTTCAGGGAGAAGGATCTTTCATTGTGCTGTCAATGAGTTTAAACCATGTTATTGAAAATGAAAAGGAAGTGTGAATAATGGTCAATGGACACTAGGAAACTAACTAGTCAACTTGCTGGAGACATAATGGGTTAAACGAATTATAAAATGACTTTGCCAATCAGATTTCTTGAATTAGTGCAACAGCAAGAAGGCAGCCATCATCATCTTTTCATGTACAAGGAGTTTAAACACCCAACATTATCCTCACACAGCACAGAAACCAGGAAGCAGGTTACTAGATAAATAAAATACACCACCCAGTTACTGATACTATTAATGATCTTTGTACAGCTAATAACACCATGGCTTACCACAACAGAGCAAATTCCAGGATACAAGCCATAACAAATAATTGCACGAAGGAGATGCTCATCATAGCTCCAGACACTGTAAGTCGTTGGGTTGCTATCAACAAGACCTGTATCCTTTAGCAAAGAGTAGAACTCCTGACGAAGGGAATCAATAGCTTTCATTGACTGTGCAGACAGAAAATTTTTCCAGCAATATTCATGTGCAGCGAGATCTCTATCAGCAACTTTCCAGCCCTCATATGCCCGGACAAGAGCAAGATGGTCACTGTAATCACGTGAAAACTGTGCTTTTGCCACTTCCGCAAGCTAAAACAGAAAACAAGTATGTTACTGACAATTGCAGATGTAATCTCGTCAATCCTCAATAACAGGGAGCTCTCATTAGACCTCAGACCTCCATTAAACTTTCCCATATTCATTAGTAAATGACATATAAACAATGCTCTATTTTTTTTTACTTAATTGCCAAATGCAGAACAAGCATTAGAATATTCAAGAAAATTTTTGCAGAGTTGTGAAGTCAACATCTAATGCCTCTTATGGAGATACAATTGCCTCTACCCTCATGCATTTCAAAGAGGAATTACAACATGCAATTGGACTTCAAGTAGTCTGTCTCAAAAGTATATAGCGCATTTCCAAACCCTCAATTTCCAAGGAAGGTCATCCAGCAAAACAGAAAATATAAAAATGGGAAAAAAGAGAAGAAGCACACTCATGAGACTCGCAGTGAAAAGCAAAAGAAGAAAATGCAGAGCATGACATTGATGCATGGCTGATGAAGGGAACAAGAAGAGCTTTGTTTAGCTATGCGAAGAATTCTTTAAACAGGCAACGAATAACAAATAAAAACTAATTGTGAAGTTGAATTTTCACTGAAATTTATCAACAATAGAGACTATATACTTTCACTTACCTAGAAAAAGATAGTAGCCTAATTCTCTGATTTTCATTGAAGTTAGGCAACAATAGAGACTATATACTTCACTTACGTAAAAAAGAATAGCAGCCTACTCACTGATTTAAGTTCCATATTTCAGGAAAAAAAATTTACAGTAGAACTGATATAGATATAATCTTATCCCAGACTTCACTATAATGTAGACTTCGAAGCATCTCAGAGTTAACACAGAAAAAAGGGACATCAACAATAGAAAACTCTAGGTTCTAAAACTTAAGCATTATGTTGAGATGGGAATGGTACTACAGGAAATCCATATAGAATTACTTTAACATTTATCTTTAACAAGCATTAAATTGGATAAAGCATCTGACAAGAAAGACAAAAAGTTTAATGCTGACTTCTTTTGAAAAGTAGCTTCATCCATCAACAAATCCATGGTAAGAATCTCCTTATTTTTACTAAAGCAAGAACATGCAACACAGTTCCTAAGATTTCATTCCAAGAATCGAACATCATCAATGCATTAAGTCAAATAAGACGATTCTTTTATAATTATCAACAGAAAATCAAGGGAAGGAGGTAGAAGTTTTGCAAAATGATGGTAAGAAAAATAAAGTTAGTTTTCAAGCACCACTTCTGCAAGCAATGTCAGTATGCAGAATATTTCATCGAAATGTGTATAAATATATATGTAAGAATGTGTATAATATATATATGTCTGTGTGTGTCAGTATACATATATATAGAGAGAGAGTAGGTTAAGCATAATTGTTAGTCCAAGGTGCCAAAATCTCTGGCAGGTTATGCGCAAGGCACAAGGCGATGCATGAGGCCCATGAGAGTGAAGTGAGTTGTGCATGCTTTTCAAACTAATAAACAAGACCAATAAATTTCAGCATTCCAGACGCACACACCAAAAAGAGATCCAAGATATCAAAGGGGATGCGTTAGGTTTCACATATAATCTGGGATGAAGAAATAAATTCAACATCTTTACGATCATCTCATTTCTAATTTCAAAGAGAGTATAAAACAAGAGCACTGCAAATTGGTGAAAAGCAGTGGTGGAATGCAGATCTTCTGGTGATGTTCCTTTACTATCATAAAAGCCACCCAGGATTTGGCATTTGTCAACAATAAAAAAAATCAGATAGTAAAGTCCATTGTAGTAAGATGTACTGGCACAATCACCAACAAATATTTTTTAGATACTTTGACAAATCAATGTGTATGGTAGAAAGACAGCAAAATCAAAAGGAAACTTTTAACAAGCCACACTTTGTGTGTGCCGTGAGCCTTTTCATTCATGCATAAAAGCATAAAAAAAAAGCCCGACTTATAGAGCCTTGAGTATGAACAAGAGAAAAAAAGGAAAAAGCCTAGTGGTAGGTCTCGTCAAGCCTTGGGCTTGGGCATGTGCCTTTTGAGTCTTTAACAACTGTCAATGTTATAACATGAATGTTGGCAGGTTCTGATGGAAAACTTTACACATGATGATGAATTCGTAGGGAAATCAATATATGTGCAATCTTAGAACAATACTTGATTTTAGAGTGTTTCTTACATCCTTCTTATCCAGTGGAGCTAAGAAAGGATCACGGACACTTAGACCAGCAACAACACTTAATATTGGGTCCAAGCAATTAAATATAACACCAAGAATAAGCATTTTCCCAAGTTTGGGCTCCATGGGAAGCATTGTCAAGTAGCGTCCTGCGAAAGAAATCAGGAAAATGTATAAGAGAATGCAACCTCATTAACCAAAAAATGGTTGAGATGATAAAAGACTTCTAACTTACCTAAAACAGTCAAATTCTCATTCTCATCTAAAGCCCCAACAATCTTTAGATATTCAATAGCATTTTGAACCTACCATGAAAAATAAGCCTTAGACATGGAATTAGTAGAGAGTGATATGACAACCTTAGAATGGAACTTGTAAATATGCTTCTTTCATGATTTTGTTATCAAAATAATGTTTCGTGAATACACTGCAGATAAAACACGTAGGCGACATGCAATCAATGAAAAGATGGCGAAACCTATCTGAGTGAGCATTACCGCAAGATACTCTGGTGATTGCAATGCCTTAGATAGGAACTCAGAGATACCGCCGAGTTTCAGACTCTTGATTTGCAAACAAAGGGACTGCAGAGGAGTCCTTAGAATTTCGGGCAATTGATAATCTGCAAAAGCATCATATACGCATCTTGGATAGAGATGGTAGCATTCTCCTGGCTGAACACGTCCAGCTCTTCCTCTTCTCTATTTACAAACATAAAAAAGGAAAGAGAGATAAAGGGAATTAATATAGAGAAAATAAATGCCAACCCAAGTGATGATTAAAATGCCAGTAGATCATGGCACCTCTTATTATAGACCATTTGAGCATGTATTATAACAGAACAAAGTCATTGAGGTAAAACTTTTAGTCCATCTATATCATTTTGTCATCCCAAAGGATATTTTGTATAAGGCATCTCAGTAGATGTTCTCTATATACATTTTTATCTTGGTGGTACTGTCATCTGCACTTTTTTTTTTTTTAAAATTTTATCAGCACTCAACATCAAAACTGAAAAGTACTTAACTCAGATTCTGTACTCGCAATATACTTTTAGAATAATCTTTTCTTAGATCACATCACATAACCCAAAAAATATTAGTGGATATAGTTTTACATAATTGGCCAAAAGATTTCTGAATGTTAGAGAAACAAGAAGCTGATAAGCTAATTTCCATGATCAAACAATCAAACTTAAGCTGAATGTTACGTACTTGCTTAGCTGAAACCTTTGAAATCCAAGAAGGAAGCAAACAAGGAGTGTTATTTAGCGCATCGTATGATGACTCTTTTGCCTTCCCGCAGTCAATAACGAAAACAACGTCATCAATAGTAATGCTGGTTTCAGCTATGTTGGTGGCTAAAACAATCTTCCTTATTCCATCTTCAGGTTTGTCAAAAATCAATTTCTGCAATCATTGAAGATCAAAACAAAGTAAGCAAAAATGACAAGCAACAAATACATGGGAAATAAATTTCTGTACATTTAGAAAAAGAACAGGGAAATAATATATATCATGAAATGGCCAGGAAATGGAATAATTTTTTTATCGCTACTTAACTTACTAGAAAAAACAAACAAACAAACAAAACGAAACAAAAGTTCTGATTTGATTTCCAAGAGAAGATTAATCCGGAAAAGTTTTTTACATACGTGTATACTGTACTTTAAATGCATATCTACCTCTACCATTTGAAACTGCCTCCTAGTGCTTTAGGTCTTTAAATTGCATAATGCACTTTCTTATGAGGAAAGGGCCAAAAGATTTATAAAAAAAAAAAAAAAGGCCAACACTGTACAGAGAGGAGGTTGACCTGTAGGAGGTTGTAAATGTGAATATGCATTCACAAGTTAGATTAAAAAAATAGATGAAGTTTCGTTTCTTTAGAGGATCAAGTAGCCCAGTAGGTGACATTTGAGCTTTGCTAGCTTAAAGGTAAGAAAAACTTTCAATTGGTCTAAACACATGTCAGTTTGTCGTGATCTGCCAAGCAGTTAAGAGCTTCAAAAGTACATTAAGCTATTAAACGTGCCACGTTTTTTTACACCTAATCCTTGGAATAAGTTACTAGGTAAGTATCAGGTCACATGACAAAAGATTATTGAAGAAAAGATTGAAAGACAAAAATTAATTGGAATCCATTTTTAATATTTGCTTTTTCTATGGGAATCTGTTTATATGCATGGAGAAAACAAAATTACTAAAGCTGTAGGGTGGTCAAAGTAAATGTGGGATAATATACGAGATTAAGCAGTGCGATAATTGCACCAGTGCACCAGTTAACGAGAAAATATTAAGATCTAGCACAAATATGAGTTGGTGAGATGGAAGAAACAGAGACCACAAGTTCATGGTAAAAATAGAACCAATTTCAAATGTGCAGACAATACATGAACCAAAATAAACCAATTGATAACATTCACAATGGAAGACAGTAATACCTACATACCAACCATGAAGACAATAAAGTAATATCTCAATCACCTGTTCTGCACTGCCCATAGAACCATGGCATGCCAATAATAAAACCCGATTTGTATCTCCTAGTACAGGATGAGCTTGAAGCTTATCTTTCAGAGAGGTTATGTCATCCCACCCAGTCATAAAAACTAAAACAGCACCTGGCCTTTCGTTTTCACATATGTTGCATAGAAGATATTGTATGAGATTGAAACCAAGACAATCAGGATTCCAGTATGACAAAGACTCCCTTGTCCGAGCAGTAAAATCCTTGAAGTCAGCAGCACTAAGTGCGTCCTGATTCATTTTTCAAGAAAATTGCTTAAATCATCATAAGGACATAAACCCATAACATTGCCAAAGTAACAGAGCAAGTAGATCACCTCAACTGCAGAAGCAATTTGGCTCTTTCTCTTTCTTGGTGCTTGTTTGCTCATCTTCCACATCTTTTCCATACCATAATCGTCTATTTGATTATAAGTTGTCAACTGGTATCCTGTTGTCTCCAAAATATTTTCTAAGAAATGAGTCCGTACAGGATAAGTGAAACCCTAAATCAAAAACAGTGGGAAAAAATTAGGGTAACTTCAGATTTAAGTTTATAGTACTTTCTAAAACTTGAGTTCGTACTAAAGTAAAACCCTAAAGGGGTAACTTTGTATTTAAATTCATATTAGTAGTCATACAAAGTTCCTCGCAAAGCATCTATTCTACTCATAAAAACAAAAAGTAATAACAAAGAAGCTAATTGTTGACAGTGACTGCTAATAGATCTGTATCTGTTATGGATTTAATAGAGCAAATTTACTCTCATTAAACAACAAGATATTGAAACAAACAATAATAGAACCCCCATTATCACATCACACTTTAACCAGAATTTCATAGTGAGAATTGCAAACTAGACCTTTGTGTAAACTAGTATTTGAGGAAAAATCTGAACTTGTTCTCTCTCATTAGTTGTATAACTAATTTAGCAAAGTTCATTATTAGTTATGTTCCTAGAATCATTGGATTAGATAAATTGGAGTCAGTTTCCTGATTCTTAGGAATCATTCCTTTTTTGTGTCAATATTTATTCTTTTCCATTTTTATCTCCAGAGAAGATTTGTATATAATTAGATAGAATGTATAAATCCAACATATATGAAAATATATTTTATTCCCTTTCTCCACATGGTATCAGAGCAGTAAAGCTCAAATTTCCTGGGGAAAAATAGCGCCAGGCCTTCATAGCCATTTTCATCTATGACTTGCCTTCATTTCAGCACCTCTGGCGATTTTATGCCAATTTTCATAACCATAAACTTAATTTTTCAGCCTTCATAGCTGATTTTTGAAGAATGTCAGAAACTATATTTCTATCATCCCAATTACAATTACAAGCAGGTCAGGGCTAGAAACAAGAACAATTGGGGTACAAAAGCTATGAGACCTACAGAAAACTCTCAAGACTCTCTCGAGAAATCATCAAGTGCATGTTCATTGGATTTGTCAGGTAAATATATTTGGAACATACATCGGAGAAAACCCTTCCAGACTTTTGGGTCATTGATTCTGGAGCCACGGATCATATGACCCATTCCTCATGCAACTTTAACACATACACACCACGCCCTAGTAGTAAGAAGATTGTTGTGGCAGATAGTTCGTTAGCTACTGTAGCAGGATTAGGGGACATCCATATTAGTCCCTCATTTGTTTTGAAAAATGTTCTCCATGTCCCTAAATTGTCCAATAAACTCTTGTCTATTCAAAAGCTTACTTAAGATATAAGATGTTATGTGACTTTCTTTCAAACACATTATGTAGTTCAAGACCAGTTTTCGAGGAAGATGATTGGACATGCTAAAGCAAAGGAATGACTCTACTATCTTGAAGCAACAAGTACCTTGACTGGTGTCAAGAGTAAATTACCCACTTCTTTTCTTTCCTCTGCAAATAAAGATACAATTTGGCTATACCATCGTTTAGGTCATCCATCTTTTGCGGTCTTAAAAATTATGTTTTCATCCTTGTTTAAAGAACTTGATATAAGAAGATTTCCTAGTGATGTTTGTGAGTTTGCAAAACACAATCGTGTATCTTTCCCAATCAGTAACAATAGAAGTTCATTATCTTCTCATTTGGTCGATAATGATATTTGGGGTCCCTTAACTGTTCCTAACATGTCTGGTTCACGGTGGTTTGTGTCTTTTACCGATAATTGCACTAGAAAGTCATGGATTTTCTTACTTAAATAAAAAACAAAAGTGAGTACCATATTCGTAACTTTCATTCCATGATCCAAAACCAATTCAGCGTGAAAATTAAGCGGTTTAGATCAAATAATGCAAGAGACTACTTCAATCAATTTCTATCTCCTTGCTTCCAAAAAGAGGGCATTGTCCAGGGGTCATCTTGTGTCAGTACTCCACAACAAAATAGAGTGGCTGAAAGGAAAAATGGTCATTTATTAAATTTTCTACACGAGTCCTATTATTTCAACAAAATGTTCCAAAATGTTTTTGGGGAGAAGTTGTTCTTACTTGCATATCTTATAAACAAACTTCCTTCGAGGGTTCTAAGGTTCAAAACTCCTATCGAAGTGTTTTCTCAATCCTATCCACATTTTAAAGGCATAAACAATCTTACACCAAAAACTTTTGGTTGCACCCCATTTGTTCATGTCTACAGTGCACATAGAGGAAAACTAGATCCGAGGGTAATTAAACGTATCTTTGTTGGGCATTCTCCTACACAAAAAGGATACAAATGCTATCATCGACGTCATCTTTGCAGAAGACACACCATACTTTCCCAAACCTAATCTTCAAGGGACCCTACACTGATGGAAAATAGTTACCTCTTCTTTCCTAGTTTGCCTACCTCATCACCTATTTCAATGGCATTGCCTTCATCGCCCACTCACACCTCAAAAGCTCCAAAACACTAAAAACTCCAACAATCCAAACCACTCCAGAAACTCCAGCAATCCAAACAACTACATGGGGTGATTCTACTCTTGATCATTCGAAACAAGTTTTAGCATATTCAATAGGGGAAGCCCCTAATACTAAGCCAAGGATTGTTCAAGAATCCAATCCAAATCTTGTGACTAAGGTAATATATGAACCTGAGGAAATTTCTGAATTTGTACTTGATAATAATAATATTAATCTGCCTATTACCATTCGAAAATGAACTAGAGAATGTACTAAGCATCCACTATATTCTCTTTCAAATTTTGTGTCATTCTAGAAATTCTCACTATCACATAGAAGTTTCTTAGTAAGCATAAACACAACTTCTATTCCAAAAAATCTATCTTAGGCATTGTCTAGTGAGGAATGCCATGAAAGTAGAGATAGAAGCCTCCTGGTTTTGAGAGTAATTTGGGAATAAACACAGTATACAAAAGGCCTTGTATGGACTTAAGCAATCACCTAGGGTATGGATTGGAAGATTTGCAAATGTAGTGAAAGTCACAGGTTACAAACAAAGCCAAGGAGATCACATTTTGTTTATCAAGCATTCAGAGACTGGGAGAGTTACAACACTCTTAATTTATGTGGATAATATCATCATAATAGAAAATGATGAAAGAAAGGGGAAGCTTTGAAGAAATGCTTGATCAGGGAATTTGAAATCAAAGAATTGGGAAGACTAAAATACTTTCTAGGAATTGAGGTTGCACACTCGAAACATGGGATTATTATCTCTCAACAGAAATATATTACTGATCTTCTGAGGGAAAGCAGGAAACTGGCTTGCAAACCAGCTTCTACTCCCATAGATCAAAACCATAGACTAAGTGAGATAGCTGACGGGTCTCCCGTGGACAAGGAGAAGTATCAAAAACTAGTGGGTAGTCTATGTTGTGAGTTCGGTTAATCAATTTATGCACAATCCTAAAGAAGTGCATTTGCAAGTTGTTCATATAGTACATTACTTGAAGGCAAGCCGTGGAAAAGAAATCCTTTTTAGGAGTAATAAAAGACTTATACTTGAATCATGCACTGATGCAGACTATGGAGGATCTCTTGTTCATAGAAATCTACCACGGGCTATTGTACATTCCTCGGTGGAAATTTGGTGACTTGGAGAAGCAAAAAGCCAGATCAAGCGCCGAAGCTGAATTCAGGGTTGTGGCACAAGGAACTTGTGAGTTATTGTGGCTGAAGATCATTTTAGAAGACTTGAAAGTGGAATGGTCCAATGAGATTATATTGTGATAACAAATCGGCTATTAGTTTTGCCCATAACCCGATACAACATGATAGAACAAAACATATTCAAACTGATAGACATTTCATTAAGGCGAAGCTGGAAAGTGGATTGATATGCACATAATATGTTTCTACTGGAAGTCAATTAGTCAATTAGCAGATGTTCTCACAAAAGGTCTCAACAGTACAATATTTCATCAAATGATTGGCAAGTTGGGTATGGAAGATTCCTATTCTCCAGCTTGAGGGGGAGTGTGGAAAAATCTGAACTTTGATTCTCTCTCATTAGTTGTATAACTAATTTAGGGAAGTTCTTTATTAGTTATGTTCCTAGAATCATAAGATTATATAGATTGGAATCAGTTTCCTGATTCTTACGAATCGTTCCTTTTTTTGCGCCAATATTTATTCTTTTCCATTTTTATCTCCAAGGAGATTTGTATATAAAAAGATAGAATATGTAAATCCAACATATATGAAAATACATTTTATTCCCTTTCTCCACAATATTAACGCGCCTGACCAACTAGATACTCCTACTATAACAAGAGTTACAGATGCAGAATTACATTTTTGCACATCAGACAATTGGTGCTCTTTGAAGAGAAGAGAAATCAAAGTTGCTGCTCTAAACTTCCATGGTCTTAATAAGAAAAACAAATGAAGTACAGATATCATGGATATAACTTGCATCCACAAATACATACCATTTGATATTAATATGCATAAAATCCCACATTGTTGACTAAGAAACTTAAAAAAAAAAATAATACCACTGATTTATGTCATACCACATATCACTTTACTATCTGACTGCTCATTAATGGAAAAGTGTTGTCAACGCACAAAAATGGTTGCCTCCCACATAAATGTGTCAAATATATGGACCAACATTAACATACATAACCCATTTTGATTTTAATACAAGAGGAAAATTAAAACCACTCTGATTATTTGGCAATTGAATGATCCATCACTTGAAAGCATTCCCTGTCTACCCATATATGACAAAGCCACAATGACATTCTATGGTGAGTACAAACTATGGAAAAAAGTCAAATGTGGTCCTGGTTATTTGAATGATCAGTCACGTGAAAGTAGTCCCTCTCAGCCATACAAGAAAGAGGAAAAAAAAAAAAGGGGCAGAATAGTCACCATATCTCGTTTCCTATCTCATCCTCTAGTGCAAATCATGAAGTAACTGATTCTTTGACTCACTTGCACAATCAAATCATAACCAATATAAAAATAACACATTATGCTAATTCCTTGCCACAAAATGTACAATACGGTGCACTTGAGAGTGTAGAATTGCAGTGAGAAAACTTAGTAACTTGGATTAACACTTTCCTCAAGTTGTCCCTGAAACATCAACTTAAAGTCAATTCCGCGCTTAACAACTCCTCTAACCATTAAAGTTATAGCTATTTCATATTTTTCACATCTCGTTACAATCTATCTACGATAAGTACAGATTTTCTTGTAAAGTTGGTTACATTGGCCCAAGTTCTTTTTATTATTCAGATGTTTTAGTCAAGTCACCATTAATAGCTGACTTCTCAAAACCAAAATGCTATAACTTACAGAACCTTCATAGCTCAGAAAGGAACAATAATGCACAACCGAGCATATTTACTAAGACATGGCTAGGTTTCCTAAATAAATGGTTTAATGAAGCAAATAAGATCTGGAACAATCATGGCGTGTGAGTCCAGAATTTAGTCGAGAGAATAGACAAGGGAGTTAAAACCAGACACCTACAGGGATTCGGACCGTTGGAGCCCCACCAAAGTATGATGAGAAGAGTTCTGCATCTAAGGTTGCACTCATCAAAATAAGCTGTAATTCTGGTCGACGAGGAAGAAGATCTTTCAAAACAATAAGCAGAAAATCTGCATCAAACATCACGAAGAAGTTAAGAATGAGTCTTCACCATGTTCAATTTTACGAAGTGAACTGATACAAAGAATACCTTCATTTATCCCGCGTTCATGAATTTCATCCACGATAATATGTGTTACACCCTTTAAGTTTCCATCAACTAATAATCTGCGCAACAGGATGCCAGTTGTGCAGAAGAGGAGGTGGGTATCCCTTCCTTTCATACCCTCTAGCCGAACTTTATATCCAACCTGTAAAGAGGGGGAGCCAAGAAGAAGGGAGGTACTGTTACACTTTGACTTAAAAAATTAAAAAAAAATGTTACTACACAGGTGATTGTGTTTGGTGTATTAGAGACTCACTGTTTCCCCCAGTTTCTCCCCCCTCTCTGTGGCAATCCTCTCAGATACAGACATGGCAGATATTCTTCTAGGCTGAGTACATATAATATTGCACAGGGCCCCATGCATAGAGTCTATCTCAGACTCCAAAATAAATTGGGGAATCTGGGTGGTCTTCCCGCAACCAGTTTCACCAGAGATGATGACAACCTAAAAAGCTCAAATTTCCATTCATTAACAGTGGCATCAAAATTAATATTGTCATATAGAATGCCATTACCAAACCCTTAATTATGAATTTTACAGGGCAATAATTTTTTGCAATTACAACAATATTTTTTTAATGACATTCTCAACCACTTGAACACATTCATTAAGACAAGGGAGAGCACAAGAGAGAGAACAATTTACAAGGGTGACTGCAAGTTGAAAGAATGGAATTGAGCAAAATACAGCAACTGTAATCAAAAGAAAGCTACAGCTTCAGATTCAGAGGCATCACAGATGAATGTCAGATAAAGAGAGCTTGAGAGTAAATGGATCCATTTCTGATGGTCAGAAATAGAAACCCCTCCCCTTCACCCTCTTATATTTTAGGTGTAAACTTTAAAGGTCAGACAGATTGAAAAGAGCCTTTCTTAGTTTTAAAGCGGGATATATTATTCAGGACAATACAGGAACCAGACGGTTGAAAGGGGAAACTTAAATAATCTTGTTGTGAGAATATTTTTGCCAGGTACTCACTTCTAAAAATTATTTGTCGAGCATGATCTTTAAATAACCAAGACAACATGGAAAACAAAGAATTGCAGCAATAATGGGTGAGTACAGTTGCATTGACTAGCCAAATAAGAAATAGCTTTCGTACGTGAAACAACACAAACAAGAGCATCACTATGACAGTTCATCATACAACAGTTCAAATAAAAAATAACTGATAGCATATTAAATCCAAGAAATAATCACAAAGGTGAAATGCCTCAAATTCTGAAATACCTGGTTCTGTGAAATGGCACTTAATATAGCATCTCTCTCCTTATAGGCAGGGAGACTACTACGGAAGTGCATCATCTTTCTTCCTTCAGGAGATTCCTGTAAAAAACTGACGAATTTTATGATGATGACTGTGCCACTTTCTATATTAATTACAAACTTAAGTGACCACTGTAAACAGATATTTCAATGGGGAAAAATCAAAAGTATTGGATCATATAAACAATTAATAAGACTAGAAATCAGATGAAGAAGTTCAAACAAAATTAAATTAATACACCACCGCCAAAAACTAAATTAGCATGATTTGAAGTTTTCTTGACTTTAAACAGGAGAAAAATGGGCTTCAGTCTCTGATAATGATAATAGAAAACTTGGGAATTTGTAACGTAGTATTTTCAATTGTTAATTCAAAATCCCAATTTCACAATTATTGTGCATCCTAAAACTGAATTTTGATGCATCAAATTTTCAATTAACGCATATTACTGAAACAATAAGCACTTTAAAGAATATCCATCAAACTCAGGTAGCTTTATATATACAGGGCACATAACATTAACTGTACAAAGTAAAATCATTCTATCAATCTGAAGAGGCAATTGAACCTGCCAAGTGTGTTGCTCATCACGCATTTGCAGACTTCTTCGCCAGAAAATTTTCTCCATGGCAGCCTTACCATGTGGAAGTGGCTCTGGTTGCTCAAAAAGGCTTTCATCGGTAGCAATACTGGCATTACTACTTGATCTTGAAAACACACCCATGCTCTTACGCTTTCCAGAAATGAAGTCCACGAGATAAGCATCCACACGCTTTTGCACACCGGGAGGCAAGATCACCTGAAATTTTCTCAACACAATTGGAGAATATAAGTGAAGAACTCCATGGAGTGCACACAACTACTCAGAGTTTTGTTTCACTAGCTTTTCTTATTTATATATTAAGTTATTTTGGAGTTGGGAGATGGGGGTTGAAGGGCGTAGCCAAATTGATAGAGAAGTTGAGAAAGCTTTGAAACAATGATGAGCAACAAGCTAGTATTCCACCATAAAGTCACAAGTGCCAAGATTTTGAATAACTGAACTAATATTAGATGAAAAATGAAATGAATTATAAAGATGACTGAGAAAAACCAAATGAATACAGAAACGCTATTATGTTGAGTCCAATAAAACATTGCATGAAACACCACAAGAAAATACCTCCCTCTGGGGACGCTTGTCATCAAGATCAAACCGATAGTTGGGCAATGGAACTTTACTAACAACAACTACCTTCATATATAGGTGGCTGCAAAATTTATATTTCTGGAAGTTAACCTCAAAAGTGTATGAGATTTAAGACTTGAATACAAATCACGCCAAAGATACCTATATAAGCCCATTCTGCTTGCTAAAGCTGCTATTTGCTCAAAATCACGTCTATCCTTTTTCTCTCTTGATACTAGCTCTTGCTTATCCCCATTGCTTAAAAGAGTATTCAACTTCCGTTTCCATGCAATAATATTCTCTGAGGAAGAAGAGCCCTGAAATTAAAAAATGAAGTTAAAAGAACAAATACGAAGATTATACAAGCATGTTACACGGAAAAAAACAAATAGAGCACAAGATCAGACCTAAACATTCATATCAAAAGAGAAATATCAATAATAATATCTACGGAAAACAGTAGACAACTCCAAGTTCAAACCTAAAGGTACAAATCAAAAAATAAACTATGATGTGTTCTGAATGAACAACAAAGACATTTTGATGAGCATGGTGGGTTGCTAGTTGCACGTATTTTAATGTCCTCTTCGCATCCTCCCAACAAAAATAACAATCTTCACAAGTGGTTCTGTTGCAAGTTTTAAGCTTTTTGATGCTGGGAATTTCCAATAAATGGCATTAATATAATATCATGATAAAAATATACGCGAGGAGATTAAGCCGATCTCCCGATGATGTTTGGATTCAGATTGAAGTGTCCCATCTTTTCCAAGATCAATTCTCTCCTCTACCCTTAATTTGGGACTGGGTAATTTTTTGGCCCCCATGTGCTAAATCAGAAAATGCAGTTTTTACAAGATTATTTGATTACCTAACAAGATTGGTATTTAATATGAATTTATTTTCTTAATCAGTTTGTCTCTAGTTCACAGAACAACTTGTCCCAGTATCCTGTACATCCTTTTCCTTATCAACAAATTTCTTCTTTTACCAGCATTCAGAAAGAAGAAGAGAAAAAAATCTCTGATGTATTAACTGCACTAGAAGTATGGCTTCATTTTTTTAAGTGCAATATAGTTTCTAAATTAAAGGAAGAAGTTAGAGATGACAAGAGGTAAGAGCAAAGAAAGGGACAAATGGGAATGATAATATCTAATTGGCAATCGACAACAACTATGGATAATGTTATATGGGCAGACTCATTTATGAAGTCCTCTTCCACCTAAAAAACAACTGAGACTTATCAACAATAAATTGAAATGCCACGGCCATTAATTTGATCGCAACTATCTGCAATATCTAACAATCCCGTTTGTCATGAGAAACTCATCACCAAACAAGAAATTCCCATTCTGTTTTTGTCTCTTTACCACCATAATGGATTCACCCTGCTGAATACATTCCTAGACCACCATTCAATAGAAAATAACTGTATGCATCAAGATTGTCAAGTTCCATATTGCACTGAACTACTCCAGACGATAAACAAGGCAAAGAACATTCAGTAACATCTAAATTCAAATCCAGCAACAGTGATTAAAGCTAATCCAGTTTCACCCAAATAATAAAAAATAACAATTCACAAGGAAGAGTCAACATCAGATAACTACAATGGATTCATGACAAATTTACACCGCACAAACCCCAAAATACAAACACAAAATGACATACATATTGCGTATCTATACATAAAACATACAGGTTGTGCTGAAAACTCGAATTCACGATCAAGACCTTGCTCGGCCACCTCATCATGCCGCGAAATTTCCTTCTGCTGTTGAAGTTGCGTCTGATAGTGATGAGGTGGCAAGTAAGGATAAGAATTAACGGTACTACTATTACAATTACTATTAACTTTTGGACTAGTAAACGAGCTCCGCTTGTCAGCGTCACTGTAAGTGGTTACATTCGTAGGCTTGGAATCGGTGGTGGCAGAGGCAGTGGTGATTACAGAGCGGAGGCGGTGGTGGGGAGGTACGTAGAGCGCGCCGTAAGAAGACGGCGGCCGGTCCTTCATTCTGCAGAGTAGGCGCGGCGGCGGCCGTTGGGTGGGGGAGTGGGGTTTTAGGGTTTTGGAGAAGGAAACGTAAGGGAAGAATTGGAGAGAAAGGAGGTACATGCAACACGATAAATGTGCTCGCACGGCGTAGTAGCTAGGTGGAAGTTGTTCTGGTCGGGTCGGCTTGGAATTGAGCCGGGTTTTTTCACCACGGCGGCGGGTGGTTGGGTTTAGCGATGGAACTGAGGAACAAAACTGATGACCGGAGTTCTAAGTCTGGAGAGGGACGTGAGGCGCACGTGCGGATAGTAAAAACTGACACAACGCACGTCATATATTAGTGGACTAACACCTCAGTCCTCAAGTATTGATGAAGGAATAATTATATAGATATTTGAAAACTTTTAAATGAAGAAAAATTTAGGTCCCAAAAATCATCCTTAAAAATTTAAAGTTATTAATATCATCCTTAATTGCATTTTGTCTTCAATTTTCAGACAACTAAAATGATGGTCAGATTTCTAATATGCTCTTGTATTAAGTGAGAATACATTATCGAAATTTGATTTCGGCTAAGTTTATTTAAAAAATTTATAAATTTATATATCTTATAAATTGTTACATTTATTTTAAAAATAAGTTGTTAGAGTATTTCGATAAAATAAGATTATTGAATTTTTAATATATTAACAATGATAATTTTGTAAGTAGAATTAATATTAAAAAAATCAATTAAAATAAAATCTTATAAAATCCTAATATCTTATTTTGAGAAATTAAGATTTTTTTTTTTTTTTTAAATTACAAAACACTTTAAGAAATCTTATAAGCTCTCAAATCTCAAATACCAAATATCTCCGATTCGATTTTAATTTAGTATACATTAAAATAAATTTTAGTAATTTCTTCATTAAAAACCCATATAATTACAAAAACATATTTTTTTAATTTTTAAAAAAGGCAGATTGTTGCGGTAAGGGAAAAAAGATCCTAGCCATATGTTCCCTTATTTTTTTGGTAAATTACTACTTGTCTTAAATCTTGATTAGGCAAGCCTCCAGCATAGCATAAAACTTAATAGATATGCAGGTTTCAGCCCCACTAAGGCTATAAAAAAATAAAAAAATAAAAAAATAAAAAATTGAGAATAAATCTGCCCATAAGTGAATTCCTTATAGATCCATTTATGGAGCATACACATTAAAAAGATGTAAATACTATAGTTACACTAGATGCACAAGTTCTCAGTTTCACAGTAGCATACAGATATACTAAATAAACATTACTTCAAAATGGTACATTAAAACCTTTACCACTACCCCAACCTTATACAGGCCAAAATTTGGATGCTTGGTTCTCACTTGCACAACTTACTAGTGTTATTATTCAAGCACTAAATAACTTTGATTAAAAAAGAAGGAAAAAAGTGAAAGAAAAAGGGCTATTGTAGTCTGAGTCCCATCGGCACCCAAAGCTAGAACAGCGAGCAACTAAGCAGATGACAACAATATCACCACTACCAGCTTTTGCGCCTGTACTTAGTATGTATAGCCCTTCACAAACATTCCTTTCTTAGCCTCCTCGCTCTCACCCTCAGCTGAGTACTTTCCAAGTTGTGCCAAGGAGTTTGCCTTTGCACGCACCAAAAGCGCTTTTTGTGCAGCTTCTACATTCTCTGGGCGACCTTGCCATGTCTTGAGCACGGTGTTCTGCAATGCTCGTGCATAAGAGAAGGAAACATGCCATGGGTTGGGACTTTGGTTCATTGCATTGAGGTTCAATGTTGCCTCAACTTCAGATTGTCCTCCTGACAAGAACTAAAACCAGAAACAAAGTCTATTCAGAGACCACTGAGATTAAGAACAAATTTACATAAAAAGAACAAATAATCTTGGATTAATAGTAAAAGAAGAGATGCAAAAAAATGCCCGGCCATTGTGACCAAGGATTAGTGGCAAGGATATAGTATATTTCTGATGCAAGTACCGAGTCCATGTAATGACAATTTTATAAGGAGAACAAGCACAGCTCAGCATAATCAACTTGTTAAAAAAACTAAAGTGCGGTAAATTTCACCAAATGAACGTTTTTCCCAAATGATTGATGTCAATATAGCTATCATGGCCTTTCAAGTATCGCATAAGTTATAGATAAGCGCAACCCTTTTTTTTTACCAGGGTATGGAAATTGATCCAAGGAAGAGGCTCAGATATGATGCTTTAGATACCAAAAGCAGCAGACCTTTTTCACATTGTTTATGGGTACATTATATGTTTGCTCTTTATACGATATAATCCAGGCCAAATGGCTCAACAGCCCCCCGCCCCCCAAATTCTCAGTAACTACCTAAATATACTGTACTCATATACCTCCTGGGTGCCTAACCAGGAAGCTATTCAGACCAAAGGATTCACATTTTCATCACACAAAAGCCAAAAATAACAGCACAGCAGTGTGTAATATGATCAATAATGGGTCCATGAGCTAGTACCATGATTCCTGGAACTGCAGGAGGCACTCTTCTTCTAAGCATGGTGAGTGTATAATTGGCAATGGTATCTGGAGAAGCCTTCTCTTTGTGTTCAGCCCCTGGAGTTACCATGCTGGGTTTAAGCAGAATCCCTTCAAAAGTAACATTGTTCTCCGCCAAGTAGTAGAAAACCTCGGCCCACACTCTCTCTGCCACTTCAAGTGTCCTCTCGATTGGGTGGTCTCCATCAAGAAGAATCTCAGGTTCCACAATAGGCACAAGGCCGTTGTCCTGTATAGAAACATAAAAATATATGACTTTTTTAAAGCAAGTCTTATCCTCCAGTTCTAAAAGTACAAAAACAAGTCAAGCATAGTCTAAGAGAAGGGCAGGGCGAGGAAGGTGTGGAAATTTGAATAGTTACCTGAGAAATTGCTGCATAACGAGCAAGACCCCAAGCTGCTTCTTTAACAGCTAAAGCAGAAGGACCGCAAGGTATGCTTACAACAGTTCTCCTAAAATATTCGGATGCAAAGGCAAAATGGTAAGTAACACAAAGGTATTCTGTAACAAATAAAACAAATACAGATTATGAGAAAATAGCAAACCATTTTGCAAAACGAGCCCCTTGCTTATAGTATTCGGCAGATCTAGAAGCCAGTCCATCTAATCCCTGGCACCAAGATTCATTGTTTGACCCTGGTAGTGGAACCAAACCCTGTCAAAAAGAGAAAAAAAAAGGGAAAGGAAATGAAAAGATAGAAGAGAACAAATTACATTGATGTCAGGATATCACCAAGTCCAAAATCTCAGGCAATTTGATAATCAATGGAGAACTTATGCAAACATAATTTGAAGTAATGTGGTAAAGCTTGGAAGAAAATTAACTTTATTTTAAACTCACCTTATCAACTTTGATACCCGGAACAATGTTCTCATCCGCAAACAGTCCACAAACTTCTTTCCATCTGTGGTTGACTGGTAAAGCGTCTCTTCAAAGAGAATGGCACCAGAAATATATTCGCCCAGGCCAGGAGTGGTCAGCAGAAGTTGTCTATAAGCCTGCCTGTTTGTTTCCGTGTTGTCAAGTCCAATGGATGCCAACCTCTTTCCACAAGTCGCATTTGATTCATCAATCGCAAGGATTCCCCGACCTGGAGATGCAATTGATTTCTACTCCCAACAGAAACAAAGCAGAAACCACTTTAGCAAGGACACTAACTTGCTAATAAAGAGCAGCAAAACCTTTGCATTATCCAGTTCCCTACTACGTTACTGCAATATCGCCATTATACAATGAAAACATGTACTTGTACCATCTTCTTCTAAGAGATACTACCAAAAAATTAGAAAGACGGCTAGATGAAAAGAATCAATGAAATGCTGAGTACAGAAATTGAAGCATCCAAAATTAACTAGGCTCCTATAAACTACCAATAAAAAGAGCCGACCAAATGAAAATATAAACAAGTGAATGATAATAATATTTTTCCTTTGCTGTTAACAAGAATTTATATATTACTTGTAAAAAATAGAAGGTGGGCTATAAATGTCCATATGTGTTATGTTGCACTCCTGTTTCAAGCCTAGTGATGAAAGCCAATGCTCACCAACCAAACAATAGTGCAAGCACGTGAGTAAAACCTAACCAACCCATTTTACAATTAATTAAAACACAAAAAAGGTAGTGGACTCTCAAAATAATTAAATAATCAACTGTTGCAGTCAACCAGAATATTTATTAACAAGCATGATGCCATAGTACAACAGCGTGAACCATGACCTCACAATCATATATACAAATTAAATTTAATACTCTCAACAAATTTCAATAATGGCATAAATTATACTCCTCAATTTCTTCCATAGCCATTCAAGACTTTTCAAAACTAGCATTCATCATGCTGAATTTAAACAGCCAAGCACTAGAGCTAAAATAAATCAAATTTCATGTTAAAGCTACAAAAATAAAAGGTAAATTAACGCAATTCATTCATAATGGTAATAGTTTAGCTTAAAAAGTTCAAAAAAACAAAAAAAACCATAAAATTGCCGTGAAGCATAAATAAAAAAATTGAGCAAGATCCGAAATAAGTTATGAGATCTAGTATCAAAAGTGCATGCAAACCTTAGGTTAAAAAAAAATACTCAAAAAATACATTCAAAAAAGCACAAATATATATTTGTCTACGTATTTCCTATACACTCCAAACCATGATCACCTATACATGCAACATTTACACAAAATTCGAACCGGCAGAATATTAAAGTTCAAAAATATTGCAGTAATACAAACTAATAAAACAAATACTACTATGTACCAAACAATTCATCCACACGCAAGCACGAATAAAAGGAGAAATCGCTTACGGCTGTTTTGATGAGCTCATCGGTGTAAGATCCGGCGCGGATGACTGATACTCGGCGGGTGGGGAACCGCGCCGCCGATCCGGGGCTCAGATTGACGGACTGCTGGCCGGCGATCCACGATGAGGAGGCGGCGTTCAATTTCACCAAACTCGAGCAAGCCATCTCTCTTTTATTCACCTAGTAATTAACTCCGTGCGAGAAGAGAGAGAAAAGGAAAGAAAGGAGGAGAGGTTTTTAGTGCGAGTTTGAAAGGGCAGTGGGCTTAGTAAGAGAAATAGAGTAGTAATAAATGGGGAATGAGTGGTTTTCGTCTTTATCTTGGAGAGTCCGCAGGTTGGCGATACGAACTATAAAAGGACAATCCACATGCGGATCTACCAAACATGGACATCGTTGTACGTCTCTATATCAGGTTGTTACGAAAATTACCTTGGTGTCTTTGGCTTGGCCCGACGGGGTGGGGTGGTTTGACGAATTGGTTTTTAATAATTGATATTCCAATGTTGCATAATATTCATGTTAATGTAATATTTATTAAATATTTAAATAATATATAAATATTTTATTTTATAAAAAATTAAACATTTATATTTCATTCAATGCTCATTATATTATTTATCAAATATTATATTTCAAAGAACCAAGGTGAGGATTTTGACGAATTGGTTTGTACTAATTGATACTCTCAACTCCAAAATTAAAACTCTTAATTGAGTAAATATAAAAATATAATTTTATATTATTATTTTTAAAAGTAGTAGCAATTCTTTCAAATTATTAAAAAATAAAATTTTATTTTAAAAAGTTTCAAAAAGAATTAGAAATGATAGATGACCGTGTCTGGCTAAACTTATTTAAAAAAATTTATAAGCTCCTACATCTTCAAATATTTTTTGTGTTTATAAAATGTTAGATCTTATTTTAAAAATAAATTAGTGAATTATTTAGATAAAATAAGATTATGAATCTTTTAAAATGTTCATAATGACAATTTTATAATTACAATTGTCAAAATTAAAAAAATTATTAAAATAAAATTTTATTTTAAAAATAATTTTTTTATAATTACAATTGTCAAAATTAAAAAAATTATTAAAATAAAATTTTATTTTAAAAATAAATTTGGGTGTAGGTATTTTTATTTTATAAGCTTATAAACTTTCAAATATTTTTTATTTTATTTTATAAGCTCTTTCAAAAAAAATTATAAAATACTATTTGATAGCTTATAATTTTTTAAATTCTTTATAAAATATTTTTGGAAAGTTTATAAGTTGAATCAAACACCAAATATTGTTATTACTTTCCTTTTTTTTTTACATCTTATTTTCTTTATGTGGTTTATCTTTTCTAAGTTCTAACAAAAAGAGTTCAAACATACTACAATAATTAACAAAATTTCATACAAGTTCTTATGAAAATAAAATCAAATCAAATCAACACTAGTACTTTCATGTGAAAAATTAAAAAATATGAAATTATGAAATCACTTAAACAAATAATAAGAATCAAGTAGTACATGAATATGTGTGAATGATTTACTTTGCGATCTCCGAATTTCTTCACTCAACTACTTGAAACCGTAGAAAAATCAACAAAATTTCAAAAATATTTTTGTGAAAAAAAAAACCAAGTTAATATCGGTAATTTCATATGAAAAATATAAAAATATAAAAATATGAAATCACTAAAACAAACAATAAGAATCAAGTAGTACGTGAATATGTGTGAATAATTTACTATACGATCTCCGAATTCCTTCACTCAACTAATTGAAATCGTAGAAAAATCAATAAAATTTTAGACAAATTCTTATAAAAAAAATCAAATTAATACCGGTAGTTTCATATGAAAAATAGAAAAATACAAAAATATAAAATCACTTAAACAAACAATAAGAATCAAGTAGTACACGAATATGTGTGAATAATTTACTATGCGATCTCCAAATTTCTTCACTCAACTACTTGAAATCGAATTAAAATCAACATTATTTTAGACAAGTTCTTATAAATAAATTAAAAAATACCAAGTTACTGATAATTTCATATGAAAAATTGAAAAATACGAAATTATTAAATCGCTTAAGCAAACAATAAGAATCAAGTAGTAGGCGAATATGTGTGAATAATTACTACGCGATTTTCGAATTTCTTCACTCAATTACCTGAAATCGGAGAAAAATCAACAAAATTTTAGATAAATTCTAGTGAAAAAACAAAAAAAAAAAATCAAGTTAACACCAACAGTTTCACGTGAAAAATAAATAAATACAAAATTATGAAATCATTGAAGCAAACAATAAAAATCAAGTAATAGGTGAATACGTATGAATGATTTACTACGCAATCTCTAAATTCCTACACGCAATTACTTGAAATCGTAGAAAATTACTAGTATTTCAAGTAGTTTGATAACGAACAACAGTTTATGGAAGTTTTACTCGGAGCACGAAATTTGAATCTTATCATAAAATTAAAAATATTGAAATAACTAATGGTGTATCCAACTCATTTTTAGGGGTGTCAATGAGTTGAATTTGGGACGGATATGATAGAATTTGAAATCCGCCCTGCTAAGAAAAATATAAACCCGATATTCGTCACGCCTCGCTTCCATTCCAAGTCTGATCAAAGAATAAGAATTCAAATAATAAAAAAATTTAAATTCTATTGTATAATTAAAGTTGCTAAAAAACACAAATCATACATATAGGCCAACATGCTGCTAATCACAATAATAATTTACAATCATATAATCAAAGTATCAAACAAATTTATTTTTCTTAATATTACAAGCTCCCTAAATATATTTTAAATTCAATTCTTCAAATGAAAAGAGAAAAATAACAAATTAGAGTGAAAAAATTAATAATACAAGCCCTCAAATCACACATAAAAATAACAAGAGTTAACATTACTCATCAAATTACAAATCTCAATAAAACAAAATCAACATCTATAGTCCAAGTTTTAAACAACTCAACACAATGGAATTAACTAGTCAATGCCTCACTAACAAATTCTTCATCATCTTCTTCCTCATCGAGTATTATAGGACAAATTGATATACTACCAAGTGTTTGAACAAGTCCCTAAAAGTATAAACAAATATATTATGTAAACTTTGTTAAATGTTATAGATAGAATATAATGATAAAAATAGAATTATACAACCAACAACAAGCACACATCAATGTTTCAAAAGTAGTTGGATAAAACTTGCTACGATGAAGACTAACTATTCTCCCACTGGTACTAAAAACAGATTCACATGCAATATTTGAAATTGGAATAGCTAAAATATCCCTTGCCATCTTTTGTAAATTAGGATACTTAACTCTTAAACTTTGACGGATATCCATTTTTCTTGGTCGCTCTCTACAAGTCCTCTAATAATGTTTTTTTTCAAATGGATAGTTCCATAACTAGCTAGAGCTTTGAGACCGGTTTTACAGTAGTTACACTCAACATACTGAGTGTTTTCAACAATCAATCATGTAAAGTGGTTCAAAACCTTCAATATATGTTTTATCTTGCAACTATTTTCATAAATATCCTCAACTTTCAAGTATCATCACCTTCATTATTATTCTCAGAAATAATTTATAATATCGTATTGCTTTTTCGATGAGCATCAGATGGTAGAGAATTATCTCCCTTTTAGATTTCATCTGTTAATTATTGGTGGTAATTAATAAATTAGTGAAAAAGCTGCATATACAAGATATTAAGAAAGTGAAGTAACAAAAATGTACAAGAAATGTATAATACATTATATACAACATTTAATGTGATAAATAGAATAACAAGTCAAATATCATATGGTGTGTGGGATAAATAAGGGAAAAAACTAAACTTATCAAGAATAATATTTAGATTACAAATTTCAATATACAAATAAGATTGAAAGTCACCTAATTCATTTTGGAAATCCAATCTACAAATCTAAATTTTGATGATTTGACATAAAATGAGCACAAATTAAATTTTTATCTTAAGAATTAAATAAACAAAAAATACTAAAAACTAGTATTAAATCAAAAGTAACTCATTTTTGATAAGAAAATCTTTCTCCTATGTATATTATTGTATTATTACCATAACAAAAAATTATTAAACTATAAGAAAATTTATTATTGTTGTGGTAAGAAAATCTAATTGAATAATATTAAACAATAAGATAAATTTTAAGATTTAAAATTTTAGTATCATCAAAATTAATTGCAACACAAAGAACTAGTTAGTATAAAGATAAAGTGGTCTCACTTGTTCTAAAATCAAAGGGAGCAGTATATTGTTTAGGGAAGTTTAATTAATTTATTTTACCAAAATATTTTACTTCAATAGTATCTTTTTTTATATGCTAACAACTTCTATAAATAAGCTTTTGGACCCTAAATTTGATTTAATTTACACCTTTTATTTTCTTTCAATGCTAGAATTGGATAAAAGTTTTAGTAACTATGTGAAAATCAAATTCAGATTTTGTTTAGTACTTAAATTTTAGTGAGTAAAATATTAAGAAAAATATTATTTCTGCTTGAAATAAGGGTATTTTATACCTATTTTTTTATACTTATTATTTTTTTTTCTTTCTCTTTTACCTAAAATTCAAAAATGGCATATTACTTAACTTTTTGGAGCATATGGAATTAGACTTGTACTATATAATTGAGTTTTTCATAATGATTTTGCCTTATTATTCTATTTATCAAATATGATACTGTGGCAAAGAATGGCGATCATACAATTTTTCCTTTTCAATTTCTTGCTCCAGCTGTTTTTTTTTCAGCTCTGAATTAAGTGTACTTGTTATATAATTAATTAGATTTGTTCAAATCAAATCTAAACCAAAATTTCATGTGTAGCTTCTCTTCTTTAAGTTTTGGCATACAAACAAAATTAATTTAACTAAGACTTTTAGTTTGTCTTAACTTTTTTTTTTTTTTTTTGCAGTTTTGCTTACTTGTATTAGTTTTGTCTTCATTTTCCTAAATACATAGATTTAAACACAAGAATCTATGGAAAATCATTCACAAGTATATAATATGTATTACCATTTACCAAATAAGAGAAAATTTGAGGTCTTTATCAGTGGATGGTGTTGGTCTGGTGGGATTCCAGGCTCACGAACAACGGTGACAGGTGTGGACTGTGGAGTAGTCATGGGGAGAGAGAGTGAGAGACGTAAGGCTCGAAGGAGAAAAATATTAGGGGTAGTTGGGTGGGAAGAGAAAAAGAATAAAAGAGGCAAACACATAAACCCTAATCTATTTATACTCCATATATTCGAGACGGGTCCTCTTGGACCTGTTACTCGCCCCGAACTCGATGGATCTAAAAAAATAAACTCATTACCCATTTATTCAACTTGAACTCATCCTGAACGGGGTGGGTTTGACGGTTCGGGTAAGATTTGGATCCACTGACATCCTTACTAATTTTAGACATAGTTAGGTATTTTTAAATAGTTTATAATAAAGCTACGAATTATAATAATCTTTAAAAATTAAAAATTACTAAAACTAATTGAAAGATAATGCTAACTCATTTAATTTTTTTTCTTTAATTTTTTTATGTTTAATATGACTTATTTATTTTCACAACACTATAGTTTACAAATTTCACTAGCAAATGTCTTACACAATCACCAATATGAAGTTCATTCTTTTTATAATCATACCAATATCTCTATAAATTCGCTATTAGTTATAAACACACACACACACAAGCAAACACATATGTGTATGCTAAAATAATAAAACAAAAAAATAATACAAATTAAAATTTATTAAACATGAGGAATAAATATGAATACAATTTATATTTCGATCATTTCATTTTTCTCTTCACAAGACTTTTTGGAATTTAAAACTTCGAACTTAGGATTAAGGATTTAATATTTTCTAAAGTTGATTTGGCCTTCAATTGTCATAGGTGCAACACTATAAAAATGAATTAAACGCTATAATTTGATGAACATTTCAATGAATGCTTTGATATTTACATTGAAATGCCTTGAATTTGATGAACTTAATTAATATAATTAAGATCCTCGTTCAATATCTCTCTTATTTTAATGTAGAATTTTGTGTTGATTTTTTCGAAAACACCCCTATTTATACTTAGGGGTTGGAGCTCTTGCTAAATTAATGTACAATTTGATTGGTTTTTACTTATGCCAATACAAAATAGAATTTGAATTACTAATATATTGACATTTCCTTCTTTAATATCCAAGACTCAATCTCATATTTAGCATTATTTGATTTGCCCATCAATATTTAAATATTTTATTTAATATTAAAATTCAATTTGAAAGATTCCAAAATTAAAATGTAAATATAAATATAAATATAATGAATGAAAATTATAATACACATATAAGTACATAATTGATAACAAATCTTTCGTATCTGCAATATGTTGGACAATCGGGTCATAACAAATTGTGTTCTAAAATTATTAAGAATTGTCATTTCCTACATCTATGTCACACATTTTCGTGGTCATGTATCACAGGAGATAAATATATATATGCATGTGTGAACATACACATATGTATTATAAATATTTAGTAGGACTATCAATGAGCCAAATAATTACATCAAACAAAAAACCAATTACACAACATCCACACACAAAAATCATCATATATATATATATATATATATATAATATATATATTTAAACATCATGAAATGATGATTGCATCAAATATCATATATACGTAAAACACGATTTTCACAAAAAACACGACTTTCACAAAAAACACATACAATCACAGATGTTGAGTGAACCTGAAAAATATGTCGTTTATACCCAAGTTGTCGTTTATGGCATATAAGTTTTTTGGATTAATTATTTGAATTTTGCGTTTCAATGATTTTTATTTTTTTTTTGAATTTTTAGGCCCTTGGCTGTAAAAGAGTTGCACACGTACTAGTTGATGACCTGCAATCTCTACTGACGTGGAGGGGAGCACATTTTTTACTTAAAAACAATTGTGAGTATATTGCTTGTGTGTGTGTGTGTGTTTTTTTTTTTTTTAATTCTTTTATTCCAGTTCATGGGATTATTGCATGGTTTTACTTCAATATAAGTTCATTTCAGAAGAGCTAGGGCTGTCATGATTCTCTCCAAGAGAGAGTGAAGTCTAGGGCTTCTTTGCTGGCTGTTAATTCATTTATTTAAATTGATCTTTTAATTCAATGGAGTTGGATATTGGATTTTAAATATTAAATATGCATCGACTGTAGGGTACGAAGTCTTTTAAGAAAGCTAACTCATCCTCAATATCAAGAATTTATGTCGAGAAATCTCAATATTTGTGTAATTTTCCCACCTTTTTTTTTTCTTCCAAATTTGCTCTTGTCCCCCAATGTTGAATCTTATAATAGCCATTCATATTTGGCCATCATTGTGAATGTAGTATCTGTGTCTCAACCTATTTTGTACTTGTACTCTTAATTGGGTACTTGTCACTTATTAATAATGCCTAACCAATCAATTATAAAATAAAAAAATAAAAAAAAATATCAACATACTTACATGTTATTTGGATGTATTTCTTATCTCTTCATATCTTGTAGAAGGCTGCAAGCTAAGTGAGACAGTTTTTCACATGCACAACAAATAATTCAAAAAGCTTGACTAGTATTTTGGAAGAGTGGCGTTTAAAAAAAAACTTAAAACTACATTAATTGGGATTGGGAAACGTGAAATAAGTTTGGTTGGAGAAGCCAATTCAAAAATTAAGATAAAGGATTTTTGTAAAGATGGGATTTAGAATAGTTGCAACATATATTGCCAATTGAATCGTTTTTATATCAGTGATTCGAGTTATGGCATTATTACTCTATTCTTGCTTATGTAGATATTCCCTTTGGTGATTTTATATGTAGAGATCATATATAAGTCTTAATTCTACTTTTTATTTTTTGGTTCTCATAGTGAAAAGAAACAATGCAAGGCACAACAAGGTTGAGTTTGATGTTGCTAAGAATGTTACAATAAGTCTCGTTTTTGTTTAAAGTAAATATGTGCCAATCTTTTTTTTACTAAATTTTTGGTTCTGTAAAGGTATAAACAGATATGTCTTAAATTAAAGTTCTAAATTTTCTTAATTCTTTTTTCGGTGTCTTAAAAATTTTCATGTACTTTTCTCCTTTTTATTTTTTATTGTATTTTGTAAAATATTTTGGACATATAATCACAATAATATGAAACGATATAATTATAGTAATTTTAAATAACGATATAGTTAAACGAGAAGGCTTGTTTGAGTCGTATTTTAATATACTATAAATTTGGTATTTTAAGCAAATCGTGTTTGGCATTTAATAGTGTATCATATTTAATAAGTATGATTATGTTGAAAATACTACATCCAATTGTATATATCGAATATTTATCTAACCACACATTCGTTTATGTGTAGATGGTATATACCACAATTCACATATTCACACATTCACACATTTACATACGTGTTTTATGTATAGATACTACATTTGACTGCGTACACCGAATATATATCTCATCAAATATTTGACACAACACATTCACGCACGTGTTTATATGTAAATAATACATGATATATAATGAGTTTGCATTTCATCATATATTTACACATAAACACATGTGTTTTCACCACAAATTCACACATAAACATACGTGTTTCCACCACATATTTATATATAAACACACGTGTTTTTATCATATTATATATGAATATGTGATGAGATGAACATTCGGTGTATAACACCGAGTGTAGCATCAACTAAACCGAATAAATAACACAAAATCACATTAATAAGTAAAAAATAAAAAACAAATAAAGATCCATAATCACCTAAAAGTGGAAATTCACAATCACCTTTAGCTGCACATTTAGTTTCATACAACCCTGAATCTTATACACCCCAAACCCTAGCTTTCATCGTCCTCGTCACCACCATCTTCTCTATTCTTACCTTAAAAAACCCTAATCCGCCACAAAAATGCCGCTCTAGGTCCCCAATTACCCCTTTATCGACATACATTTGACAGAAACCTCCCCAAAAGGATTTATCTATTCCCCGATGTCTCTCGACGGCGCACCTACACCAGGTCCACTCGATGGGAGACCCGACCCAGCCGGTGGGGCCCAGTCGGGCCACGCCAACGGAAACATTAATGGCACGGGGCAGCAAAACGGCGCCGTCGTGGCGCCGCCGACGTACTTGACGCACAGGCTGAGGCTGAACCCGAATTCGGATCACAAGCCCGATAATTACGAGGATTTGGAGCTGGATTTCAGCCCGTTGGTCTTCAGCTCGTTGGAGAGATATCTCCCGCCAAATCTCCTCCTCCAGACGCGCGATGTGAAGGTCAATTACATGCGCGAGATTCTTCTCCGGTACTACCCCGAAAGCGAGCGCATTAGGGTACAGTGCAGAATTCGCTTTCCCCTATTTGAATTTAGTCTGCGTGTGTTTGTTGGGGTGAGGCTATTTGCATGTGGAGTGTTTAATATGGGTACAAGCTATGTTGTCGAGTGCACGTGGTGCTTTGCACGGGTTTTGGACAAGGTCATGTTGTAGAACTTATAAGTGAGTGCGTGCCTATGAAATGGTGGGTTAATGTATTGAATTTTTAGTAAGGTACAACAGCCACTGCGTGAGGTATCACGCTGTTAAGCTTGATATGATCAGATTCTCATGTATTTAGATGAGGATCCAACGGTACTAAGATGGAAATTCTGTGATGAGAATCTGGCTGCTGGTTTTTATAGAACATAAGACTGCTTTTGGATTTTTGGGATGATTTCAAATCCTTGGTTTTTAAATCTATTAATTATTGAATCCCATTCTTTGGAAAACAAAAGTATTTTGATAAGGACATAAAATCCATGATTTTTTGCAATGAGACCTATAGAAAACAAAAGCATTCTATTAAGGACTTAAAACCCATGATTCTTCCAACGAGACCTTGTGTTGTTTCAAAGCCATCTAAACGTAACTAAGAGTTTCAATTTCTAATAAAATCCTTCTATCAACCTACCCTTCGATATTGAGTGGATAGGGTAGTATGCTGGATGGTACTTTAGCTTTTACGCATGAGTACCCATATTCATGTGCGTATTTTGTGCGTCTTGGACTGGGAACTTAAATGAAGCTTCTGGGCAATATGATTGTTTAGATTTTGGAAATGGATGACTTTGGAAGAAGGCATAATTTAGATGCTTGGGATGCCCTGAATTCGCCAGGTCTTGTGCATGTGGACTTAAATTGTGAATAAAGAATTGGTTTAGGGTTATAAATTGGGTCCACAGCTGCAGGGATGGGGTTTCGTCTTTTCCTCCTCCATAGGCTTCATGCAAAGCTTAGTTTTAGGCATTCTTCTATTCCATGCTTTCCATTTTGTCCATTGGACACTGTTATCATCTCTCAGTGCGTATGTGCGTACCAAACATATAATACAATATAATAATACTCCATCATATGTATGCATTCTCATACTATTCAATGCAATTGAGAATTTACAACTACCGTGTTTAAACAGTTTCAGAAGCACAGAGAGTACAGGCAGAAGATTATATCCAACTATCAGGTATGGTTTTTATGAAACTTTTGATTACTGATGGTGTGTACTTGAGTAATATTCATATCGTCTCAGATGCCTAAAACGACCCTTTTGCAATTAGGCCTTACTAATGTGAAATCAAGTGCTTAATATTACCAGCATTTTTATTAGAAAGATCAAAATGAATTGGAACAAATCGGCTTTCAGGGGGATTAAGGAACATTTAGTACTGTATATAGCCCCCTTAAACTTATACTGATTCTTGTACATTTTTTTGTATTCAGTGATGAAAATTTAGCTTGCATAAAAGGAATTTGGGTTTTATTCCATTTTGTAGAATTTGCTGTGGCATGTTATCTAGGGTACCAAAGCTCTGCCTCTGCACTAGGCTAGAAACATGCATGTTGAGAAAATCAAATTCCTTCTTACTTTGAGAAAGTTTGCCAAGTGCTTATCAAAAGATCAAAAAAGGATGAACTTGATATAAACCTCATATTATAATATTTTTACTCCTTGAGATTCTATGGCAGGAAAGGTCGTGATTGTTATCTAGCAGTCTTTGTTGCCCTGCGTGATCATTATCTGCATCTTATCCTCTTTCTCTTTTTCTGATTTCATCATGTAAGTGCAGAATTCTAACATACAGCTGACAATTGTCTTTGTCTTCTCAGCGTCTACACAGGGATCTTTATACTATGCATGCTGCAAACTTTTTTGTCCCCTCGTTCCTCAAGGCGATCAATGAGAACACCGAACAGGGTTTTAGAACCATAATGTCTGAACCCTCGCCAGGAGTCTTTACATTTGAAATGCTGCAGCCACGATTCTGTGAAATGTTGCTGGCCGAGGTGATTTCTTTCATTCAAGTTATCATTCAGCATTAACTTAATTTAATTCTTCCAAGTAGTTTGGCTTTTATGTCTTCTTATCATGATGATTGCTCAGGTAGAAAATTTTGAAAAGTGGGTCCATGAGACAAAGTTCAGAATCATGAGACCTAATACAATGAATAAGTATGGTGCTGTTCTTGATGATTTTGGCATGGAAACCATGCTTGATAAGCTCATGGAAGATTTTATACGCCCAATATCTAAAGGTGAGCATTTTGCTTACTAGTATGAGCACATCTGGGAATCTGAGTAAATGCTTGTTTCGGTGTTAATCCTCTCCAGCGAAAATCTTTTGCAGTTTTCTTTCCTGAGGTTGGTGGATCGACGCTCGATGCTCATCATGGTTTTGTTCTTGAGTATGGGATGGATAGAGATGTTGACCTGGGTAAGTGACTATATCCAAGTTTTTATTCCTCGATTTTGCATTTCTTATGTGTTTCTATGTTCAATCATTTTCTGAATGTAATTATTATTTCCTTGTCCTGTGCTGTATCTTATCGTACTACATTATTCATGGGAATCACTATTATGATTTATAAGGACTTGGTCCATTTGGGTAGCTACTACTTGACCACTTGGATTGAGTAATCTAATAGTACTTTAGGCTCCAGTAAGTCAAGGGAAGTGGTCTAATTGGGTAAATGAGATAATAATTAGCAAATTGTTTATTGTAGAAGACATTATTTCTTCCAGTTACACGTATATGTGCTTGTATGGTGTGCCTTATTGCAGGGGTTGAGCTTTCTGCAGCATAATTTTCTGGACATGTCGATCTACCTTCCTTGGGGATGTCAGAAGGGAAAATGAATTACTCTGCTGCTTTGTATTTACTCTTTAGTAGTAGTTTCAAGACTTATGTTTGTCAGTTTCTGTATAAAGGTTTTTTTTTTCAAATTTTCTAGTTACTCCTATTTTTTAATTTTTTTAGGAGTAGACAATAGATGTTTGTCTATTTTTTGGGTATATATCTGTTCCTCTAAGTAAAACCGGGCTTCAGTTTTATCCCTCAAGAAGAAAATGAGGGAGGTCTTATGTTATATGTCTCTTAATAATTCATGGGAAAGACTGGCTTAATATGGATTGAATTAAACTAATTTCTCCTCGCACCTGTACTGCATTCTAGGGCAGCTCTATAATTTTTCTTGTGAAGCTATCCCAGTCGTGTGTTGTACCACTTCCATAAAAGGATGCAAATGTCAAGATTGATTTTGCTAGTCATGGTTCTCATTGTTGTGCCATCTAGTGAGAGAGATACACTGTTATGTCTGTCTCATCGTTGTTCTATCTTTCTTAGAGAAATATAGTAATATGATTAACACTCCTCTTTTCGATTAACTTTGTTTTCCCGAAATTATCCTGAGGGCATGCAATTAGAGATGCTTTTCTTTATTTCTGTCAAATTGAACTTCAGAGTTATTGTTTTGTTGGTTAGGTTTTGTTTGAGAGTTCTATGATCGGGCAAAAGCGCCCTGCTATCAAACTAAAGCACTAAGAAGCTGTGTATATTAAGGTGCCTTTCTCGTAAGGCTAGTATAAAGGGGCATCGAGCGTTCTTTGTGAGCTTAAATTAATACTCCATCTCATTTGGACTGTAATGAAGTTCTGAGAGTTGTTTAAGGTGTTATTTGATGTAAATCTTCAATTTTGTCCATGAAAGAATGGACAGCATTCTTTTCTGTTTGAATTTTGTGAAATAGATGGTTAAAGTACCCTTTGGAATATGGTTCAATGACTTTATCAAGGGAGCATTGTATGAGGACATCTCACTGAGGAATTAGAATCATTTTATAATGGAATTAGGAAGCGCTTTTTAGTTGGTTATGACTGTGGTCCTTTCTTGCTATAAATTGATTATATGTTATACTCTGCCAGTGGTATTATTTTATGCTAAATTGATAAAAATGACTATTTCTTCTGGAGTATGAAGGTGTTGTTTAACTATCTGTGCTCCATTTTGATGCCTTGTGAACTTGGGCGAAAGAACTATTGCATATCCTCTTCAGCATCTCCCCTCTCCTTCACTGTATATTTGACAAGAAGTTCTTACTAATCTTATTACTGTTATTGCAGCTTTCAAGTTATGGATATCTTGTTGCTAAAAGTTCTCTTTTAATCTTAACAAATTTAACTTTGTAGGTTTTCATGTGGATGACTCGGAAGTCACCTTGAATGTCTGCTTAGGTAAACAATTTTTGGGTGGTGAACTTTTTTTTCGTGGCGTACGGTGTGAAAAACATGTAAACACAGAAACACAGTCAGAGGTGAGTAGTTTTAACTGCAATTTCATCTTTTTGCCCCTGTAAATAGTCCTCTTTAGAAACACCAATTGGTTTTATTTCATGGGAATGGAGTTGATGATACTTTTTCTAGTAGGATTAAATGTTACCATTGAAACATAAGCTTGATCAGTCAATATTGCAATAATATGGCTGACTTCCTGTTTTATAGTAAGTGTTTACTTACTTTATGGTTATTCTTGATATCAGGTTGGAATTGTATATACTAGAATTTTCTTGTATATTTATTTATTTATTTGTTTACTTAATTGCTGATTATACATGGAAATTTGTTTGTTGCTTGCATTATATATTGTTTTGTTAAGCAAGTCTTGGAAACAACCTGGTGTCATCCTTGGAGTTGATTTTTTCTAATGAATGTACTGATAATCACCTTCTTATTACCTTCACATATATCAAGTTGTTGAGTATACTCTGGGGTTTGATTGAAACCTTTCAAAATTCTGATTGGTAGTCTTCTACCTTAAAAGCAGAAATATAGTCTACCTAGTAGATTCTTATGATTTAATGACTAAATTGGACTTTGTATTGGCTCTTTTGTAGGAGATCTTCGACTACTCGCATGTCCCAGGGCGTGCAGTTCTTCATCGTGGTCGCCATAGGCATGGTGCTAGAGCCACCACGTCAGGAAATAGGATTAACTTATTGCTATGGTGTAGAAGGTACAGAACACCCTTCCGTTTGCTATATATCTGCCAGTCCTTTGGCTTTTAAGAACCTAGTGCTATCTTCCTGGTTAATGAAAAAATAAATAAAAATCATTTGCAATTTATCCAAAAGCAAAGAGAACATGTTAGTGCAATTGCAGAGAGCGTAATCTTCCCTCTAAACTAAGTTATGCTATGTATAGGAGGTGGTGGTCTCCCTAGATTTTTTCATGGAGTATGTCCAAACAATTTAAGCCTATTCATTGAAATTAGATTTTTGTTTGTTACCACTACTGTGTCATCTAAATCTTAGGATTATGATTGGTTTTTGAATGAGTCATTCTTGTATCATAAACATGAACTTCCTGCAATTCCATTTTCAATTCTGATATCTTCGTCCTACAGTTCTGTTTTTAGAGAGCTGAGGAAATATCAAAAAGATTTCTCCAGCTGGTGTACAGAGTGCCAACGTGAGAAGAAAGAAAGACAACGCCAGTCTGTTGCTGCTACCAAACTGGTATACTAAAATCTTGTACTTGGGGATTATTACCTTGCTTTTTTTACTGGAATGGCAACACTGCACCTTTTTTTTCCTCTTCCTTAGCTAGATTATCTTCAGAACTCCGACCAAAGAAAAACAAACACCAATCACAAACAATTCTGGATGAGAAAGTATTCATTTGCCAACAGTTTATTTACCGTACAAGCTACTAAAATAAACCAGTAAAAGTTGGTACAAAAGCTACATAGTGATGATAATTGCTATAATAAACTTTGGCAGATGATAGAGCTTACGGTGTTATTGAAAATCTTGATATATGGGTAAAGGTGGTCTGCTGGTTTATAGTTAGATATGGTTGTTTAGAAGGAATGATAAAAAGGCAGTTAAATGAGTGATTGCTTTGGAGGGTTATGAGCAGTGATTATAAATGCTGTTGGCTATGAGAAAATACAATATTATTGTTTCAGAAATGAGGGGGAAAAATACAAAAACAGAATAGCAGCCGACCATAGTTTGCAATTTGCCTGGATGGGGAGTTCTGGTTCCCCCCACCCTCCATACTTGCAGTCAACACATGCATTCTGGTCCCCTCCTGTCTATTGCAATCTTGCTTTTGATGAAGGGGAACAGCATCATTTACAAATATTCACTGCAAACCTGCTCATGCATCTCAAATGGAATTTGAGTTCTTCTAAAATGTTTTGTCTGGCTTTCCAGGAATTGCTGAGGAGAGAGGGGCAAACTGCTACTTGAGCTCCTTGTATTTGCTTCCTCAAACTGTATTATATGCCAACTTATCCTTGGAGAAACAATCTTCATTGTCAGTAGCATGTGAAAATGATGCTTTTATTGTCTTTTTTCTTTTTAATTCTAAGCACATATGTATATGAAAATTAAGTAGGTGCAAGATGTTTGGATTCATCTCCTGACCTGAAGAAGAGTTCACTTATGTGATTATAAACTATCATTCTTTACAGATTTATCTGTTTCTAGTTTTGTTTGATGGTGTCCTTGATCAGCAAAACATTCTCTTTGATTACAGCTTCTGCTCTAGGACACCAGATATTTTGTGTTAGAATGTCATTTATTACTCTTGAACATTTATATATCTTATGATCCTTGAGATCATATTGTGACAGCTTTCTGACTTAACACCGCCATGAAGAAAGAACTTGGGTTTCCTATTAAAGATTCTTCTCAACTTTTAGTCTTAACATAGATACAGCTAAAGACTATGCTTATTCCTTGTTAGGAGGAGTTTTTGAGAGCCCTGTTGCAATGTAATAAGAACTTCACTCAAGAAGATCCCAGAAATGCAGGCTATTTACGGGATTTGCAAGTTGCAATACATTGCACAAGGCTTCATATTCGAAAATAATGATAAACTGTTAACTTACTTTTACGTTATGTTTGGATTTTGGATTTTGGATTCTCAAATGGAAGAAAGTATCAAAGAATATTTTTTCAATCAAACTTAACGTCAGTTTTTCTATCTTATAAACTTCTAATACCATATCCTATAATTCGTATGTTTCAAGAAAAAGTGTATCCAAAGGAATTTCAATTATTTATCTTTAAATACTTTTAACATTTTCTAAGTTTCTTTCTAAAATGATTGGTAATTAGGAGAAAATCTGTTCAAAAACAACATATTCTAATTAAAACTTTCACAAATATTTAAACTTATCACCTAAATATTATTGAAACATAAAAATAGTGGGAAAAATAATCAGTAAATGATAATATATTTTTGATATATTCAACTCGTAAAATTTGTAGATTCTTACTAAAATTTCATCAAATACAATCACATCAAATTAAATTTAGAGTTAATTTAATTTTACCTCTCTACTCTTATGGTGTATTAATTTACTCTTTGTACTTTTAATTATCTTATTTTATCCTTTTGTATTTATTTTGTCTCATTTTAACTCATTGTACTCTCAATGTCTCATTTACTCTCTTGTACTCTAAAAAAATTAATCAAATTACGTTTACGTATTATTTATAGTAAAATTACTTTAATATGTTCTAAAATTAATAATTTTATATTTATATTTTAATATATTTTTCAATTTGATTAATTAATACTTGACATTAAATTTATTTAAATTTTTATTGTACTTGTCTTTTAATAATTATTTTTTAATTTAACATAGTTCATATTAAATTAGTATAAAGTAAAGTATTTTTTATTAGTTAATACACATTACTTATGAATTTTCTACTCAATATAAATTCAAAACATATATATAATATTTTTAAATAATATCTTACGAAATACATAAAATATTACTAATATTTTTTTTTATTAATAGAATTATCATAAATTCATATAAATTGTGTTAAATTAAAAAATAATCATTATAATTAATTAAATATTTATAAAATTAAATACTAAAATGATTATGATTTTTTAAATAGAACATAATTTCTATTAAATTACGATAATTCGAGTATTGATAATTTATTTAATAGTATTAAATTATACTTAAAAATATTTTTTTTTAAATTTAACATTATTTTTATGAAATTTTAATAATTCCATAAACAATGAGAAATTTATTACTAATATTTTATGTATTTAACAAAATATTTTTTAGAAATATGTTATATATTTTTATATTTATGATAAGTAATAAATTTATAAGTAAAATGTATTAGCTAATAAAAATATCGTACGATATAGAAATTTAATAAGAACTATATTTATAAAAAATAACTATTAAAATTTAAAAATAATAAAATTTTAAATAAATTTAATGTTAAGTGTAATTAATTAAGTTAAAAAATATTAAAATATAAATACAAATTTATTATTTTTATAAATTTTTAAAATAATTTTATTATAAATAATTAATAAAGATAAATTTGATTAATCTTTTTAAAATACATGGGTAAAATGATGAGTACAATTGAAAAAATATCTTTATGTAGCCCCACAGTAATAGCAATACGCCGCTGCAGGTGATCAGTTTCTCCATTTATTTTCCCGCTTCACACTAACCACACACACTATAAATGCCTTCCCATTCAGTTTTCAACAGTAATTACTGCACCACTGTTTTCTCTCCCGAGCCTTAAGCCTCAAGGTACTTCTCTCTCTCTCTCTCTCTCTCTGAGACACACGGATGCGAATATGCAATATTGTATGTGCGTTTTCAGCTAAATCTGAGTAATGGCGAGACTATGGATGAGAATTGTGTTTTATCGGATTACAGAGTAAAGGTATTCACATCAATTTTGGGGAACCTACTGTTTTTATGGTGTTTAGGACGATTTGTTGAAATAGGACTGAGCAGTTTTTGCTATATCTGTGTAATTCGAAAAGTTAAATGCAAATTTTTTTGATTTTTGATTTTTCAATTGAATTTGCGACCGTGGGTCTGTAATCGCGACATAATTGAATATTTTTAAGATTTCATGGTGTGTTTAGAAATGGAGCCACGGATGATTTTAAGACCGTGGGTCTGTTTAGAAATGGAGCCTATTCTCATAATTTAATGCGTTCATGACTAGCTTTAGCTGCTTTTTTGATGAAATTTTGATGTAAGAAATCTGTAATTGATAACTTAATATATTTATTTCATCCGACCTAAGTTTTGCTATCCTGATCCTTTTGAATTATGGCTAATATAATGTTTATATATGCAGTGTTGCTAATAATTTGGGAACTTTTCTCAAAAGGTTTGAATTGAATTATTGAGCATCCAATGATAAATATAATGTACCAAAGGAAACTAATAAAACACAAATAAAATTCTCAGCAACATGTGACAGATTGTTGTACAATAAAGTAATAGTATAAAAATTTAGAATTTTTTACAATGAGTGTATCTCTTATTTGCTAATTTACTCCTTTCTGCTGTGTGACATCCTTACAAACATAACCTCCCTATGGTAATTGTAATCTTAGTGCATTGAGGGCACTTTGTTCATTTTCAGTTCATCAAAACATGAGTCCACATCTGGATACCTATGCACTCAAGGCAGTGACTGACTTACCCGCTCCTTTTCGCTCAGCTTTTAGTTTCAGGTACTTCTCTATTAATTCATTCTTTCAATACTCCAATTGACATGGAAATTTGGTTGTCCACTGACATGCAGATGGTCATACCTTGATACAAGGAAACAAAGATCATTTTTTGAGGCCTTAGTCTTCTAAGAATCCTAAGAGAATGAGTGCTCTGAGCAATGGCAGATGTTTATTTTGTCCAAGCATTTACAAATGCTTTTCTAGAAGTACAGACCATGGAAATTGATCTTGCTAGCTTGCCAGACCAACATGCGACATTCAGAAAGGTTCCCACTCAAAGGGGATGGATAAAATTTTATTAGCTTTGCCAATAATATCATTTTACGGGATAGCTGACCTCTATAATTGTTTGTGATATCACTCCCGTGACTCTTATTGAAAATGTTATTGTTGTTATATCTTTTGTAATATGCGTGCAGGTATTTCAACTCATTGCAGAGTGAATGCTTTTCCACATGCTACCTTTCCGATGTAAACATGGTCATTTCAGCACCAACTGGAAGTGGAAAAACTGTACTTTTTGAGTTATGCATTATGAGGCTTCTCTCCAAGTTCATCACTGGTGATGGGAAATTCACCCATCTTAAGGGGACCCTTAAAACAGTAGGTTTCTGATGATATTACTTATCAAAAAGATTGATGTGTTTATTATTCTGGAGAGATCACCATCGTCTCAACTACGCTGGTATATTGTAAATGACTACTATATTTTGTACTTCTTTAGGCAGTGGAGAAATCTAAAACCCTGCAATAGTAATTGACTTCAATAATATGATATCTGTACGATGGCATCTGAGACAATAAATATGAAAGCCTTTTCTCATTTCTTGGCATAAAACAGAACCTGATAATTATTTTATAATTCCTTTTTCAAGTGGATGTGCTATATGCAAATCCTGGCTATTATCTATTGCAAAAGTTCATCATTCTATAACTCAAAGATATTAGGCTATTGATTCAATTGCATCCTTTTATTTTCCTTTTAGTTGCTTATTGGTGTAATTATATTGTGTTGTGAAGATCTACATAGCGCCATCAAAGGCCTTGGTACAAGAGAAGCTCCGGGATTGGACTCAGAAGCTTGGACCATTGGGAATAAATTGCCTCGAGCTAACGGGTGATAATGAGTATTACAGTATCAAGAGTATACAGGATGCTGACATCATTCTTACCACACCTGAGGTTAGTTGGCTAGGAGACTTATTTACCATCTTTGAATGATCTTATCCTGGCTTAGACCTGGCCTCCCTCCCTTCCCACAGAAATTTGACGCCGTGACTCGTTATCGCATAAAAGATGGAGGCTTGAGCTTTTTCAGCGATATTGCACTTGTGCTTATTGATGAAGTTCATTTGCTGAATGACCCACGAGGAGCAGCACTAGAAGCAATAGTCAGCAGAATTAAAATGCTTGCTTGCAACCCTGAAATGCAATCAAGTCCTTTATCTTTTGTTCGTTTCCTAGCTGTTTCTGCTACAATCCCAAATATCAATGACCTAGGTAATCTTCAACATGTGTTTGATTAAAATGGTTTGCATTCTGAAATCTCAGTATATGGGGATAATGGTTGATAATTTACCACATTTTACTTTTCGCAGCGGAGTGGCTTATGGCTCCAACTCAGGGTATTAAAAGGTATGCTCAAATACTGTCACATGGTAAGTGTGTCAATTGATCTCATAGCCAGTTATTGTGGAATTCTATGAGACTGTCTCTTCGCAGGTTTGGAGAAGAAATGAGACCTGTAAAGTTGACTACTAAAGTTTTTGGTACGCATAGTTTTCCACAACAGTAGTTCCATTGACTGTTTCTATCAGTAATACACAAACTTATGAGCATTATGTAAAGTTGCCAAATGTAGAACAGATGATAGTTGTAGCAGCTTAGAATTATTTCCTCAATAGAGTTAAGAACAACTTGTTTGCTTGCAGGGTACACACCAGCGAAAAATGATTTCTTATTTGAAAAGGTATGCTTAATAATCCATGATTAATGTTCTGGATGATTTCTTTTCTTAATAAATTACTATATCTAAATCACCATATATCAAAATTCTTTTATATTTCCTGATGATGAACTCTTTGTTGTTATTATTCAGAGACTTCAGAACTATATTTTTGGTAAGCCTGAAAACGTCACCATCCAATCATACTTGCTCTAGTTAATTTGTTTAGGTACTATTTTAATGGGCATAGCGATACATTAAACTGAAACCATTAATCTGCAGATCTTCTCATGCAATTTTCTGGAGGAAAATCTGCCTTGATTTTTTGCTCTACCAGAAAAGGAGCACAAGAAGCGGCACAACGACTCTCTCAGATAGCAATGACTTTTGGTCATTCAAGTCCTTTCATCAAAAGCAGAGAACAGCAGGAAAGGTTAAGGGAAGCGTCATTATCATGTAGTGACAAACAAATGCAGTCTTACATACTTTATGGTGGTATGAGATCCTTCTTTCCTTTTTCATGTGGGGGTTGGGGTCCATGGGTAGGGGGTGGGGAAAGGTTGGAAGAAGGTTGAAAGGCGGAGTAATTTAGGTTATAAGTGTCAGTTTAACATCTGAGAAATTTTTCTTGTGCAGTTGGATATCATAATGGTGGACTTTCTTTGAAGGATCGCAATCTCATTGAAGGCCTTTTTCTGAATGGTGACCTTCAAATTTTGTGCACCACAAATACTCTGGCCCATGGAATTAATCTACCAGCACATACTGTCGTCATCAAATCAACACAACAATTGTATGTCTCATAATTAATTCCTAATATATTTGTAAGTCCTAATGTGGGCAAGCAAACCCCATCCAGATATTCTCGGTTATGCCTTATCATCAGAGGGTATTGATTTAGATAAATAATAAGCGGGTGGAGAAAAATCTAGTACTCATGCAGCGGTATCATCAGTGCTTTGCTTGACTATCTTTTCCAGTTGTCAAACTACTCTATCCAAGTACCTCTTATTTGTTTCCTTGGAGGTGATTAACATTATTAGAATTTTATCATTGTCCTCTGATATTTGATTTTCTTCTAGCAACAAGGAGAAAGGGATATACATGGAATACGAGCGATCCATGATATTGCAGGTGCATTACTATTTTTCAGATCATTCTAAAGAAAATAAACTAATGTTATCACACAAAATACATGAGGCTTTTTAAACTTAAGACTTGGTTGGTAGTGGATCATGGTAAACCTAGCACGATTAATTTTGGGTGCACTTGGACCAGCTAGGCAATTATGATGTTGACACCCGAATGCCTCTTCTATTGAAATGATAGCCACCTCTATTTCATGCAGATGAGTGGAAGAGCAGGCCGTCCTCCATTTGATGACACGGGAATGGTCATAATTATGACTAGAAAAGAAACAGTATATACTCCCTCTCAATATAAAAAAGGACAGATAATGAATAAACTGCTTGTTTTATAACCCATGTAAATCATATCTCAGGTCCATTTGTACGAGAATTTATTAAATGGATGTGAAATGGTGGAATCACAGTATGTCCATTTCTGACCTCTCTTTTTTATTTGCCTCATAAAAAGTGAAGCACCTCATGTATCATCTGACTTGATCGTTTTTGTGGTTTGCTTCTCTCCAGATTGCTTCCATGTGTAACAGAACATCTAACTGCAGAGATAGTTCAATCAACTGTCTCAGATATAACGAGGGCAATTGAATGGATGAAATGCTCATACTTGTATGTGAGAATGAAAAAGGCATGTTCTTTTAGCCTAGTGGGAGGACAGAATTTGGGAACTCCTTCATTAGATTGCATTTCTGAAAGTTTTCATGCTACAATCAGAATCCTGAGAATTATTCAATTTTAAAAGGCCTGCCTGGTAATCAAATAGAGAAGCATTTGCAAGGTAATTTGGTCAGGTTGGCCAGATATTGACCCTTGTGTTTCCAGTACCTGACACCATGTTTATATGCTTTGCCAGAGATTTGTGTGCAGAGAGTTAATGAATTGTCACAATATCAGATGATCTGGACTGATGAAGATGGTTTCCTCCTTAAGCCACTTGGTATATCATCAATTTGTTGCCACACTTTTCTGATTATAATGCAGTACAGGACTATGATTCTTTTCTCGTGTTCAGAGCCTGGAAGGTTGATGACAAAGTACTATCTGAAGTTTGACACAATGAAGCACATTATACAGGCCCCTGCAAACTGCAGCATAGAAGACACACTTCATATTATATGTCGGGCAGAAGAAATTGCATGTATTTGTGCCTTCTAATTAATACTCTCTCTTAAGCTATGAAATTTGGATAATGTATGCCATTTTATCTAAAAATGAAGGGATACAACTGCGGCGGAATGAGAAGAAGTTCCTAAATGACATAAACAATGACAAAGATGGCCGGCTTCGCTTTCACATCCTTGACGATAAAGGAAAGCGAAAAAAACGCATTCAAACCAGAGAAGAGAAGATATTTGTTCTGGTGAATGACTGCTTGACTGGCGATCCTTTAGTGCGTGACTTATCCATGAGCCAGGTTTCACTGCCTCTGCAAATATTTTAAGATGTGTAGTATTTTCAGGACTCTAAATTTATTTGTTAAACCATGACTAAATGTTCTTGCTATAGGACATGAATTCTATATGCTCAAATGGGTCTAGAATTGCAAAGTGCATGAAAGAGTATTTTAAGTACAAGAAAAGCTATAAAGGAACTTTGAATTCAACACTGCTAGCCAAATGTTTGCATCAGAAGTTATGGGATGATAGCTCATACTTGCTGAAACAATTACCAGGCATTGGAATGGTGACTGCAAAGGTTTGTTTCTTGAACTTCGAATGCTATTTGAAGATCTGACATTGTCGTCTATGAAGAGATAGCAATATTTTTGTCTTTGTGCACCTGATAAAATCTGATTAGGCACTGCATTCAATGGGAGTAACATCATTTGAGACCCTGTCTGAAGCTGATCCAAGAAAGATAGAGTTGGTGACTGGTAGAAAATATCCATTTGGGAATCATATCAAGGAGTCATTGCTGTCGCTACCCCCAAAAATTGAGATGGTAGTTGAGGAAACTGAGGGCCAAAGGACAGGGAAGTCCAAGTTACTGATAACATTAACTCGGCTATCACAGCCAGTACAATCAACTAAAAGACATTATGCTGATATGGTATGCCTGGAATATATCTTGAAACTTTGATTTCCGAAACTGGTGGTGTTTCGATCATATTTTTTTCATAAACTTGCAATCTTGATATTAACTTTGATTTTCAAAGTCTTTCTTTTCGTAAAGTAATGCAATTGAAATTGTTTCTAACAGATGATCGGTGTAGAAGAAGATAATCTCATTCTGTTTTATGAAAAAATAAGGTACAGTAAATTGTTTGAGCTTATATTGCAGACGTTAATGCATGTCTTAGATTGTGGGTTCATATTCTTCCTTTGTTGTTTCTGAAACTCCTTTTCTGGTGGTCCAGATTGGAGGATTTCTCAAGGTATGGAAACTACAGACCTCAAACCCTTGCTTAAGTTTGATGAGTGAAAATACCCGAATTACTTTTTTCATATTCATGATGCACTTTGCTTCATGAGGTAGCTGCCTGGTGTTTGTGTATTGGAAACTCTTGCGTCTGACATTAAATTTTCTTGCAGCCCTTATTGTGCAACAGTGTTATTTTCAAGTCCTCAGCAAGGAAAGCTGACAATTAAGGCAGATCTGATATTTGAAGAATTCAGTAACTCCTTTCTTAATTAACTCCAATATATACACTTATGTTTTTTAGTGCCGGCTGAGGATGCATCTAGTTTGCTATTGATGTTATTGCAGTTGGCATTGATCTCCATCAAAAGGTTATCATCACACCACCAGTTGACTTAAATGGCATTCACAAATATAGACCAAAGGAGCTCTCCTCCTTTAATCCCAAGGATGTTCACAACATAAAAGATGACAATGATTATACTTCTCTTGCTGCCTCCAAAGAATCTCACTACTCCAATGAATTGATAGAGGACTCAATTTCCATGTATGCACTAACTCAAATTTGATTATTCAAGTAATTCACTTCGGACAATGCTGGCTTGCTCTTGAAGTTCTAATAACTGTAGAAAATTATGATTTCTTATATGATTAACCTTGAATTTTCATGTTCAGGCCCAGCTTCAAACTTATAGATGAAGAATTGGAAGATGGTAAAGAACTATTGTTCTCTGGTCCTATTTTCTTGTCCTCCAGCCAGCTCACCATCGCTGTTTGTTTTTCTAATGTTGAAGACAAACCTGTTGTTGAAACTGAAGATGATGACTGCAAAATTATAACTGAAAGGACAGTATTCGACCATATACGGAAAAAGGCAAAAAGTTTACCCGGTTTACCCATGTCCAATGATACGTGTTCACCATCCTTAGAGGCCTTCACACTCATCAGAAAACGCACTCGGAGAGGCATCTTGAACTTGATAATGACACTGAGGTTTTGGAAGTACAAGAGAGCAGTAAAATTCCACAAAGCAGAGTGGCTATTCAATATCCCGAACTTACAGAACCAGAACAGAACATACACATTATTGACAAAGATGGCCCGGCAGATATCCCTGACAGCTCTAATGGCTCTTATCTCAAGAAGGACACAGGTGAGCAATTGACGAGACAGTACTTACATGATAAATGATCTTGTCTGCTATGTGGTTTTGACCCCTAGTTATAGTTATATTAACTCAAGTTAAATTTCCTGCAGAAATTTGGGCTGTAGTAAGCACACTGGCTACTGAACATCAGAATATTGAATCAGGAACGTTGACTGAAGAAACAATTCTTGAACATGCAAGGAAAGGACAAAGGATCTTGAAGACGGCTAATTCTACAATACTCACCCTGAATTGTGGAACCTCTCATTCACAGGGGAAGGTGCCCTCAGTCCGTGTATCCATGGCAAAGAATGATATTCGACTCCCTGTAAGCTCTGGTGAAAGAGATGTGATTAAGCTGTTGTCTCCAGGTTTACAGAAAAGACAGTTTTGTTCACTGGCAATGGCGGGAGAAGTTGAAAAAGAGAATTCATTTCTTGGGTTTCAGAGTGTGTTTTCATTTCTTTAACTTTTGGGGTATTGAGACACAAGCAACTGTGTTTTAAGTCTACATGGTTGTATTAGTGTTTCTTTGATTTCCATAAAGTTGAGTTTTTACTTTCTTTGTTATGTTTCCTTGTATAGCTATGGATTCAAGAGAACTCTACACAGAATTACGTGACCCACATTTGATGAAGACAATGCTATATCAGAGGAGAAGAAATTACCTGAACTAAACAAAATTTTCTTGTCCATAGTACTATAATCTTTTGTTTGGTTTTTCTTTCTTACTGTTATCCTTTTTTTTGGTACCACTATAATCTTTTATAAGTAATAAATTAAGGACTTCAGATATAAAATCTGCAAAGCGATATTTAAATGGTATCTTACAGGCTATAAATACCCCCTTTGCCATCATTAAGATTCATGGTAGAGTGGAACCCATATGAATTACTGAAATCCATTTTTTGTGGATACAGGAATATCCCACAAATTAATCTACAGAACCAAGAAATCTTACAAGTGAATAGCATTTCATGTCAGTCATCTTATCCACTGCACCATCCGATGTCTCCATTTCCATCAAAACATATGTTGCAGAGGTAAGCCAGATCAATAGAAATACCTTTGTAAGGGTGACTATACCTGAAGCCTTGTGCTGATGATAATCTCCAAGACCAGTTCAATGGACTTCCTATGCACAAAAAAAAATGTGTGAATTCCATTAGCTACCACCACTTAAGTTGGTTTCCTCTTCCTCCCAAGAACGGGAGCTATCTGAAATCTGGGCCCACTCATCCGCCATTTCTTCAATGCTGCTATGGAAGATTGGCCAGCTTCATACACTTCAGAGTGAAATACCATGTTAGAACAAAATCCTTAAATTAGAAAACGGTCAAGTAAATGAATTTGTTCCTTATGATGAGAATTTGCTATACATTGTTATTCACAGGTTCCATAAACTCACATTTGGCTTCTTCATTAGTTAGAAGTGTCAAGTATTTGGGAGCCACTGCCAGCGTCAGAGTATGGCCCCTAATCAGGACTTCCTTGTATCTGGTCCGAAATGCTACAAGAAGGAATGGCACTATGGTTTTGTCACCAACACTGTTCATTATATGAGGCCGAGCTCAGTGTTTACTTCAGGACCTCTGTTTTATTGGTATGGAGTCCAAACTTCTGCAAGCAACATGCTTATACCACAATTTTTTGTAGAACTATACAACAGCTATGATGACAGAGACTGCATCTAGCGTGGTATACAACATAAGAATAGAACTAGATAAGAATGCACGAGGTTTACTGTGGATTCAAGTTCTACAACTTGAGGAAGAACAGCATTTTGTTACGCCTTCAAAAACTATTTCAAGTTATAGTCACAAAAGTTAGATGTGATTCCTTTTCAGTAACACCTACATAGCCTTCATTACACCCATTAAAAGGTACACATTACTTCAAAAACTATTTCAAGTGAAAGTTACAGAAATTAGATGCAGTTTGAAGTTTTAAAGGGCACTTAACGGATGGATAAATTTTGAGGTCCTATATGCACACAACATTCTCCAAGGATTTTATTTTATTTTCCACACGGTATGGCCAATAAATAGTAGGTATGGCACAAGAACAGAAAACAAAGGATTGGACGAAACTTACAGTGGTGCAATCTTGCATCCTAATTTATAGAAATATGGACCACATGTGCAGCATCAGCCCCTATTTCTTCCCATGTTTTGGATCTGGCAAGCAACACACAAGAAACTAATCAAAAAGGAGAAAGTACAGACTCAAATATTCCATAACGTAATAATCCTTTAAAATTTAAGTACATTGTAATAAATGTGTGAAGGGCTCAAGTAAGCTCAATAGCATTTTCCTGCAGACCAGAGGAGAAAATATAGAAGAATGTGGGAAATAAAATAGGGCATCTTCTAACATGTTTTCTTCAAATCATCTGATTTCATTTTTGTTGCGTTATCCCATGTAATCAAAAGAAACAAAGATTGAGATACGTGCACTTCTTCGGTTTTCAACCTTGTTTTCAGGAAACAGGATGCAACAAAGAAAACCTCATCATGGTGAATACTTTATTCTGTAATACATAAAGTAGGACTAAAATGACATTACTCTCTGTCAAAACATGGAGGAACCCTTATGGATATAAGTTGTCTCAAATACAATTCACGGACCAGCCAGAAGGGCAGTTCTACTCTGGAACCAGCTTCCACCTTGGAATGAGTCAGTCATAGAATTAGACAAAAGGAACATCAGCTTAAACTACTGTATGAGGTGCCATCACCATAAGCACATTTGAGACAATATATATCTTATTTGTATCATCACTTGAGTCAAAAAGCCCAACCTCATTTGCAGCATGTTGAAATACAGATGGAAAAAGCTAAAAATGAGAGCCAAAAAAAAAAAAAAATGAAAATCAGAACCACCACTTTTCCATTTAAAAGACATGGAACGAGTCTTATACCTCTTCTTCTGCTAATATATCATCAATGTCATAATATTTTGCCATTCCAAGGGAAATTCGTCAATCCTAATAACTATGCAGAATCCAACTTCACAAGTGAAAGCTGCAATCTGCAGACAGCCAAAAACTTCACTCAAACAATCACCTAAGAGGAAAAAGGAAGGAACGACGAGGTGCTGACAGCAGAAACAAGATTCACAAGTTAACGGCAAATCGAGGAATATACTTAATTTCCGAGTTTCAAGAAATATGCGCAGCCAAAGACACAAACATTTCGATACACCATATAGAGGAAAGAAATACAAAATTTTGACATATCGTAATAAACCCAAAAGCTAAAATGTCGTTCCATAGAGAGCAATAATCCCACCTGAATTACTAAATATAATTATAATAACAGAAAGAGCACATACCCTTCAAAATTAATACCAAGATTACTATAAAATTACACCCGACAAATAATCTGACGATAAAACGCAGACGGCAAAAAATAAAAAATAAAAAATTAACAGCAACAATAATTGAAAAAAATGAATATATGGACATTGTGTGTGTGAGAGAGAGAGAGCCAGGAGGGTACCTGGCAATACTGTGTAAGACGTTGAACTTGAATCTGAGCTCTAAAAGACTTTGGATCTTTATTTTCTGTTTGATTTTTTTCTTTTGCTGAAATGGCGCCAAAACCATTACAGGGTTCACAGGTCTTGAATCTGAGCTCTAAAAGACTTTGGATCTTTATTTTCTGTGTGATTTTTTTCTTTTGCTGAAATGGCGCCAAAACCATTACAGGGTTCACACGTTTTTCAAGTTTTTACCCCCACTCGATTTGATAAAACGCGTCCGAGTGGCGTCTTCCTTAACTTTCGTGTGGAATTTTCGGTTTATTGGGAATCTGAATTCCGCGTCGGGTAATTTTTCTGGTAAACGAGTAGAGAAATATAGCAAAGAAGTTGGATCCTACTCAACCATTGTTCTTAAAATCGATTAGAATAAATTCAACTGAGAAATACAGATCGATTTGATTCGAGTAAAAATATAAAATTAAAAATTATCAAAATCAATTTTGAGTGAATTGATTAAAACTAAATTTTAAATTTTAATTTTTTTTAAATTAAATTTAATATGTCGTTATATTTATTTAGTTATTTAAATTTTATATTTTATTAAATTTTATTTATTTTTTATATTTAAAATATATTATATAAAATTAATTTATTATATTATTATTTTATATAATATAATAAAAATATATAATTAATAATTGATTGAATGAATTGAACGCTAATTCTCAATCAGAATTCAATTGTGAAAATACTAATTTAAACTTTTGTGGGCTGTTTTTGGACCATGGCTGATTCTGAGTGTTAGACTTGGAGTAGAATTCCACTCGTGATTAAATCTTGACTACATTCTCGGTTCTCCTCATCTCCCCGTTTCCTTATAAATACCCCTTTCTTGGTCCTTTTTATTACCATATTTTGTATTCTCTGATTACTCGGTAGCTGATTCACCCTCTGTAAGCCCTTCTTTCTCTATACTTCTCTCTCTACCCCTCTTGTACTCTGCCTCATTAACACGCTGCCCTTTCAAGGCATCGTTAAGCCCCATCCGTTTATTCTACCGGCTATGATATCTCCCTCCGTTGTCAATTAGCCAGTTTTGATTGTGATTATTCACAGCCATATATGTAAAGTTTGATTGTAGAGTATGCGTGGCTCTTGGGTTTGATTGATTTCTTGTGTTTCCGGCCAGTTTTATTGAAAGAAGACTCAACAACACCTCGTCAAGAAAGCGATCAAACCCATCACGGAAATCGCGGCCGCATTGGATGTATAATCAGCGTTTCCAATTTCGATTTTCGGTTAGAGTCCTTTTTCCCGATATTTATGTACATTCTTTTTCCTCCTTTGTAGCATCTCTGGAATTCAATAAAAAAGATATCACGGAATACTTTTTTGTTTTGTTTTAGTTGATTTTCTTGCTGAGACTCGATTGTTAACTGTCATTGGATAAAAAGTTCTTATTGTCGACTTTTTCCTTTTCTTTTGTTGTTTTAGTGAAAGAAAAACAAATATATTGATTCTTCAAGAAGAAATAGTTGATGGGTAGCCCTCGATCGAGTAGTATGGCTACTGCAGTTCGTATTGGACTATGGGAACCAATTTCAACTAGCGGCCCCAGTGACTTTGATGTTATTAAGACTCGGGAGTTGGAAAAGGTTGGCTCCTTAAATCTTTTGATGAGTTTTTACAAATATTCTGTTGAACTTTTGATTGAAATTGAGGTACTTTTTTGTTTTATGAATAATGCTGGTGGTTCTTTGGGGATGGGGACAATTTGGTTTTTGAATCTAATAATGTAGTTTTTTTGTTCCCTAAGATTGGGGGATCATGAAGGTATTGGAATCAGAGATGCAACTGTCAAAATTGAATTTATAATGGAATTCAAATGCGATGCTGCAATCCAAAAATGCCTATGGAATTGAATTACATTTCCAAGAGGTGGGAATTTGATGTGGATGAGTTTGGATTTCTAGTGTTGTAATCAGAAAAAAATACGAGAAATTGGCTTTTTGTTTCCCAGAGTAATAAGAAAAGTTGCCTTTGGGTTACTCTGGAATACAAACACAAACCATTAAAATTGCAGTATTAAAGAAGAGATAATGGTAATTTTCTTTACTTGAACCTAGTTAGGTGGTGTCAATTACTATCAGTGTATTGTACAAAAGATAATAAACCTTTTTAGCATCCTGATGCATTATTCTATTTAAAAAAATTTACCTATTTTATCAGCATGTTGCCTATCAACTTCACACAGGCGCCGATTGTCTTGAATTTGATGTTCTTAAGAAGGGCATGCTATTTAAATTGCTATGCAAAATTGCCTCTGCTCTGGGATTTAGCACCATTTGTTCCAGTTTCTTTTTGCACTTTTGTATCAGCAGAAGTTAGTGTTACTGCGTGCCACAACTATGATGTTGGCTGAAAAGTTTATTACATCAGTTATTTATCTTTCTATTTCCTTTTCCGTTTTAAGGGCTACTGATCCGTTGATGAAAGGACTATCTAATTATTATGTTCTATTTTTTTAAGATGATTAATTGTTTCAATAATTAAAATTTGATAATTAGTTGATTAGCAAGTTGAAGTGACTGGTAATTGCTCTTACTTGTATAAATGGGCTATCAGTTTCTTGCAAATGCGGGATTGTGTGAAAGTCATGAAGAAGCTATCAAAAGGGAGGAAGTTCTTGGGAGATTGGACCAGGTCATCTATTGTAATCTAAACAATCTAGTTGTTCTTTTCACTGGCGGTTGATGCATGAATTACTTATCTGCAATTACCTTGCAGATTGTGAAGACATGGGTGAAGAATGTTAGTCGTGCCAAAGGTTATAACGAGTCGAGAGTACATGAGGCGAATGCAAAAATTTTCACCTTCGGTTCTTATCGGCTTGGTGTATGAATTTTGTCTCTTCTTCTTATTTTTGTTTTGTTTCGCCATTTTTATCTATTGCTTGTTACACTTTTTCTTCACTTTTCTTCTTCGATATTATTGCCTCTGCATTATGTGGACAGCCAAGTGAGAAGCAAATACTTCAATCAATTTTTTATGCCGCTAACATAATGTTAAGACTATTTTCTTTGTCTTATGCAAACCTACCCGTTCTCTTTTCTAAGGGCTTTCTATAACTTATATAGTGCTTGTCTGGTTAAGAAAAAGAAAAGAAATAACGAATTGTCCTTGTTTTTCTTACTACATTTTTTATTATGTTATTGCCTTTCTGAATTATCATGATTCTTGATATTTGGGAACCTGCAATAAAACTGCACTCTTTCATTTTGTTTCATTGCTTTTGACCAAAATTAACTAGCTAGGATCAAACACATACCACTAGCTAAAAGCTATTAGACGACACAACTTTATTTCCATTTACTACTGGCAATGAAAAGCACCGTACTAAGGTGATGGTCGGCATGAGGTGGTTGCACCCCATAAGCGCCGTGGGTTGGGGGCGGTTAGTTTTTGGCCAGTTATGTTCTCCCAAGTCAAAGAATGCTGTTGACAATAAATGCCAATAGCCTAATCTATAAACATTAACTAGAAGCTAATAATTTGTTAGGCAAACTCATAATTTAAGTTATCTGGCCTTGTAGAAAAAAATCAGTTTCTGTCAACCAAAAATGCTAGTTGAGTTAGATCCTTGCGTAATTAACTTACAAAGCTCTGCACCTTTGTTATGTTTGAAGGCCATTTTCATGTGAACTACACAGTAAAACCATATGGAACTGCTGATATGAAAGAGGTTGACGAGGGATGGATTTGGAATTATTCTAGCTGATAGAGAAAGGAATCAGTTAGGTTGTCTGTAAAGGACAAGGAGAGTTTTGTCAATCAGCTAACACTCACTGGAGTTATAATTTTTTATGTAGACTGTATTGATTGCATTTTACATTATAAAAAACAATGCCAAAACTCTTATGTCTTTAATTAATTTCTAACAAAACAACATCATTGTCAGGAGAAATATTTTCAATAATGAGAGTTTATGAAGTGCAACTAATTTTCTTTTCAGATTTGTATCTGAATTATCACAACAGAATCTAAACAACATCTAAGTAGTAAAACTTTTAAATAGGGCTAAATTAGCGCCCTTTTATCAGGTTGTAATTGGCAGGAAGGTTTCTTTAAATGTGGGATATATTGTCTTATATGACACTGAGCTCAGCTACAAGCTACTATCCCTATTATGCTTGGGTTGATATGCTTCCTCGTATGCACTTTCTTGTACCATTTGTTTCTATTGTGTTTAGCAAGTGACTAAAACTAAAAGCTGTTTTCCATTTTATTTATGGTTGGATGTGGTCTTATGTTACAAATCTGGAGTTGAACTTTTATTTCGTATGAATGATAATTTAGTCTAAGCTTGATTAATTGGCGCTACATGCTGCTTGGATGAAGATTTCTACATTATATTTAAAATGTTACTTAGATAACATTCAAAATATGATCACGCAGAAGCCAAACAAAATAACTAACCCTGGAAAAGATTATTGTTCAGAATATAGGAATTTTGTCTAGAATTCCCTCTTGAGGATTTGACTTTTGGTTTCTTTCTAAATGTAAATTGATAGGTACACGGCCCTGGTGCTGATATTGATACCTTGTGCGTTGGACCAAAATATGCTAGTCGAAATGTAGGTGACTTGCTTTATATCTGGAAACTTTGCCTGTTGAGTTTTGATAGTTGATGAATGGATGAAAATAACTCTTTCATATACAGGAAGACTTCTTTGTTGAGCTTCACAAGATGCTGTCAGAGGTTCCTGAAGTACAAGAGCTGCATCCTATACCTGATGCTCACGTTCCAGTGATGAAATTCAAGTTTAATGGTGTTTCCGTAGATCTACTTTATGCAAATGTGTCCCTCCGGGTTATTCCTGAAGTATGAACCTTTTGTCTTTGTAATTTCATATTTCTAGTGGGCATTAGCATTCATTTTTGTTTCAGGAACACTACACTTTAATGTTATATATCTGGTGACGGATATGTTTAATATTTATGCGTATTGCCTGTGGAAATTAATCAAAAGTTCTATCTCCTCATTGGAGCCTATGTTATTTATTATCTTGGGCATGTAGTGTAGTTCAAATTTTATTAGCGAATGTGTTGATTTGAACATGTGCCTTTGGAGTATTATATAATTTCTTTCCTTGCGTATTGGTATTTGCTTGGTTGTAGGACTTGGATATATTACAAGAATCTGTACTGCAAAATGTGGATGAACAGACTGTTCGCAGTCTCAATGGTTGTAGAGTGACTGATCAAATATTGCGTTTGGTCCCAAATATTAAGGTGTGAATAGCACAATTACACGTTGAAGTATTTTCTTAAGTGATTTCTAGATTATATTGTTCTTTTTCTCTTTCAGACGTTTCGTACTACTCTTCAATGTATGAGGTTGTGGGCGAAGCAGCGTGGAGTTTATTCAAATGTGAGGAAATTAAGTCTGCAATCCTTGCTTTTCTATCATTCTCTTGTGTATGAGTAGAGCGTTCATATTTTCTAGGTTAAGTCTTTATGCTTTCATCTTGACAGGTTACCGGATTCCTTGGTGGTATTAATTGGGCTTTGCTTGTTGCCCGCATTTGCCAGCTATACCCAAATGCTCTACCTAGCATGTTGGTCTCTCGCTTTTTTAGGGTCTACAATCTGTGGCGGTGGCCAAACCCTGTTATGTTGTGTCCAATTCAAGAAGGATCTTTAGGACTTTCTTTTTGGGATCCTAGAAGAAATTACAAGGATAGATTACACCGGATGCCAATAATAACTCCTGCATATCCCTGCATGAATTCTAGCTACAATGTGTCGACAAGCACATTGCGGGTCATGGTGGAAGAATTTCAGAGGGGGAACGAAATATGTCAGGTACTTATTCTACAGTCAATAATTTTTTCTAGTTAAGATTTGGGCATATGATTATGTACTGCTTCCATCTGAAACCTTACATTTTACGAAGGCTCCTTGTTTGTTTGTTTTATTGTAAAACTTATTTACTTAGAAGTGTAGGTCTTTTGATGCTCCATGCCTGGTTCTATGTTCATGGCTACTTTGAGTATTATTGTACATCTTTACCAGTACAAAGCTGGTTTTCCATAATTTTTATCGAGTATTTGTTCTTTTGGTCCGCTTGGCTTTTCTACAGAGTGCCGAAGTGGCCCAATTCAGTAAGAGTAGAATAATGATAATTTTCATTTTATGTAAATTGGAGCCACATTTCCACTTAAGGTTGTTTCTCAGATTGGGCCCCTTAAAATAAAGGGAAAAAAGAATAACACTAGCAGGTGTGATGGAGACCTGTGTATGGGGGTTGGGGCTAGTGAAGATGGAAGTTTCTAATCTTGTACTATGCAGACATTAAAAGCATAGCTGATTATCTAATAAAGGCCACTTTATTGTGTACATTTTCACATCCAAGCAACTAAGAACAATATTTGTTCCTTACTAGAGTTATATCAGGAAATGACAATTGGTTTTGGTAAGTGTAAAAATGGTTTTGATTTCCATGGCATGATGTTGATGGCTATATTTTCTGGATTGTATGTTTTGTTTTATGATTTTTCAATCTCGTTTCCAGCTAGTAAGGCTCACTTTTGAGACGGAATTTACTCCAGGATCTGTACATGATCTGGGAAAACATTCCTTTGTCTTTGACAGTCATATATTTTGGTTGAACTTTGGCTTTTACTCAGCTATGTAAGAGCATACACTTGGGGAGTTGATTATAGTCCGCTTCTGAATATTTCTTCGGTCACTTCTTGATATGTTTTCTTGTGCTTCCTTGTTTATTTCAGGATTTGTGCTTTTTGTGGCACTTCTATTAAATTCAGTTTTTATGCATGATAGGCAGTAGAAGCAAGCAAGGCTAGCTGGGATGCTCTTTTTGAGCCTTTTGCTTTCTTTGAAGCATACAGAAATTATCTGCAGATAGACATAGCTGCAAAGAATGATGGTGACTTAATGAATTGGAAAGGTTGGGTTGAGTCAAGAATACGCTTGCTTACTTTGAAGGTTAGCGGAATTGTTCCCTCTTTGTGTTATCTGGGGTCACTTTCAAGTATTATTCATTGATTTCTCTGTGTTGGACGTTTTTTTGCTGTAATTTGATTAATCCAGATTGAAAGGGACACAAATGGGTTACTTCAGTGCCATCCTTACCCTGGTGAATTTTCAGAGAAATCCAAGCCATTTCAGCAGAGTTATTTTATGGGTTTGCGAAGGAAACAAGGCAGTAATCCTCAAGAAGGTGTACAATTTGATATAAGGATGACAGTTGAGGAATTTAAACATGATGTATATGCATACTCATTCTGGAAGCCAACAATGTGGATTCATGTGTGCCATGTGAAACGAAATGACATACCTAACTTTGTCTTCCCTGGTGGAGTCCGGCCTTCCCGCCCTGCCAAATGTGCCTCAGAGTGTCGGTCAGTTAAAAGGTCACTGGGATCCAACTCCCGACAAACTGATGCTGTTATGAGCAGGAAGAAAATGAAACAAGATGAAGTCAGTAGTGGAGTTAGCTCGGCAGAGTCTTCGAGCACTGCCATTTGTAGAAGCGATGCAACTTCTTTGGATAGTAAACAATTGGAATCTGATTTTGGTGGCACCATTTGTAATCCGGCATTTTCTGAGAGTATATCTAGCCACGGCACTGAAATTGCTGAATTTGGTAATAGCGGATCCCCTGCTGGGCCTTCATCTTCCTCTGGTGAGTCTTCTCCTTCTATTATTGATCACCAAGGCACTTCAGAAGTGCATGATGGGCTTGTAGAAGGTGTACAATTGAATATTGAAATTCAACACAACTGTGAGGCCAAAGAAACTCAGCCATTGACGTCCTTCACTGCAGAGCAAGCTGTAGGAGTCACAATAGCAGGGAATGGAGCCACTTCCTCCAGTATTCAAATAAACGTGGACTTGGAGGAGCTTGAGGTCTTGTCAGCTAACTTTTTACTCCTCTGTCTGTATGCAGTGGCGATTTTTTCTTGTTTCTTCATTCGATTTTGCCATTGTAAAATGCCAAGTTGTGATTGCTACTTCAGTCTTACATTTAATTGGAATTGTAAATTTGAATTGGAATTGGCAAGAAAGTTTGAGAGTTTATTCAACACCAAAGTCCAGCTCATGAATAACATTCCAGCAATTATATTGTTCCCCGTATCAATTTATGTCTATACACCGGTGCATATTACAAGAATGTTAGCACCAAGGCAGTCTGTGATGAAGAGATTGTTTTACATTCAAGAAGCACTATGATTGCTGTCTCCTGCTATGCATACGATTGACTACTGCAACTATATATGTACAAGGGAACTGAGATCGACTTCTGATTTTCCCCTTTGCCTGGATGTAGCCTCTAGAACTGTCTGTAACATCCGCCAGGGCATCCACTTCAGCAAATGTGCCATCCCAGAAGCCCATTATCAAGTATTTGTCTACTCAAGTTGATCGAGTTGAATAAATTAAACGGTCTCACAACTTGTGTAGTAAAAGTTCACTGGTTTCTTTGCAGGTTCAGCTTCACCTCTTTAGCAAGGGCAACCAGAAGCGCTGCATGAAGGGATTTCTTCAAAGCACGTCTCCGATGCATGAAAACCTCTGAGAGTCTTGGTCTGAGGAGAATGCAATGAAGGGTTTAAACTGATATGGTTATTGCCATCATGGTTTTGTTAATGTAATAGTTGCTTCAAATTTCTCCTTCAGCTCGGAGCCATTCTGAATTATTCGTATTTTTCATCTGTGTGTGTGTGTGTATATATATATATATATCATGTTAGCATCTTATAAATGTTCGATTCAATCAAATTACCTTCAGCTGCTTGTATTCTAGAATAAGTGCAAGCATTATTATACAGAACAGAAGGGTTTTTTTTTTTTTTTGTGTGTGTGTGGGTTGGGGTTGTGGGGGGGTGGTCATATTTGAGCTTAAATGGGCAGGGAAACTTCCCTTTGATCAATGGATGTTCCACAATAATAATTTGTTGTGAAACATCAAAAGCTTTGCTAAACACTTTTCCTTATAGCCAGTTTTATTTTTATTCCAACCAAAAAAGAAATGTTTAGTTGGTTTACTTTAAACACAATATTTTTGATTAGTTTGAATAAAAATCTATATTTTATTTTATTTGTTCTTTTATTGATTTTGCACTTTTTTTTTTTTTTTTGCACATAATATGATGATGTATATTGATGGTTAAAATTTATTAATTAATTGTGGTCGAAATGCTATAATTATGAACGTATAGTTGAAAGGCGTATGTGTGTTATTGTTATTTTTTGAATTAAATGGTTTCATTAAGCAAAATTAATTATTATTATTATTATTATTATTTTGCATTGGTCCCGTCCGAATGCAACCCAACCCAACCTATTTTGGACACATGTACTTGGGCCCCTTTTAGACATAACCCATTTCAAATCAGACATACTTGGACCCGACCCGATCTATCCATTTACCACGCATAAGTGTGTGTTGCTGTCAAAATAATGGGCTCCATTTTCAGGGAGGTCTATTGTTAGGGGTTGAATCAACTTGAATGCATGAACCTGTCCATTTCAGTCTAGGGGTGACCCTCTCCCTCTCCCTCTCCCTCTCCGTATATATATATATATATATATATTGCTTTCATCTAAGCAGATAGTAATAAAAATAAAAATTATTATTAAATTTATAAAAAATTATTGTACAAAAATAAAAATTATTGATATTTAATGCATATAATCTCTGACATTTTTTACATTATCAATCCATATGTTATTCACAAATACTGACTTTCATTTTACTAAAATAAAGGCAAAAACACAACATACTTAGGCATATACAAGAGTGTCATGGTACCATATACACCTTTTTTAATAATTTAGTACTGATTATAAAATAATTTAATATAAAAAAGTTAATTAAAAATGTTAATGACTCCTCTTATATAGCTTGTCAACGAAAGAAAAGAAAGCAAAAATAAACTGATCTAATTGGACTAGAATTTTTTTTTTTAATTATGTATGAGTCAATTATCACTGTCACTCTCATTGTCAAATTCATCAACATCATCATCATCATCATCATAAACTGTGTCTGGAATGTTCTATTTCCAATAATTTATTACTCCATTAAAATCAAGATTTAAAGTAGTAATATTAAATGCAGATTATTTGAAGTTAGTGGAAGTGGGTAGAGATTAATACAATTAAATATGATAATAATGTACTAAATATGGCCTATCTTTTTGCACCCCACTTTTGCAACAGCTTGTAATTAATCAAGAACATTCTAATTAGGTCAGAGATTACTTTTCTTAATTAGCTTTAGTTAATTATCTTGAAATTTTAGTTACTTTTAATCAGCCTAGATTAGGTTGTTATGGTCAATTAAGTCAGGCTTGTCCCTAAACCTACCTTCAATTATAGGTCACACTGTGTTTTTTAATTTTTTTTAAATTATAGCCAAATATTTTTCTATTTCAGTAACTAATTAAATCGAAAGATGTTTATTAATAAATTGTCTTAACTCGTTATTAGATTTTATTATTATTATTATTATATAATTGTAGAGAGAGGACTGTGCAAATTAGGTTTAGGATTTTTTAATTATTAATTTTTTGTCTTTGTCCAATAAAATTTTGAATAATTAACTATTGATATAACTCTTTTATTTTAACAATTTTTTTGGGGGATATTATGATTAGGTGATCCTATTACTAAAGTGATTGTACAGTTTGGCAATGAATCAGTGATTTAAATTTATTTCTGTAATCTCTATCCCCTCAAGTGATACCTAAGATTCAAGTTTCCAATAAGTCCTTTTAATTATTAGCTTTTCATAAGCTTGATTAATGTTTATCCATTATTTTCATTGACCTAGCTATCCCACATGAAGAAGACTATGATATCATTTTATGTCATCTATAATAATTTGCCAAAGTTTGGAGATATTATGTGAATAAGATGCATTTTAATATGATTGTGTAAGTTTTTTCAATAGCAAAATATTTTCTTTCTTTTTTTGTTATCAAACCACTTTAATGAACTCATCGTATATAAATCTTAATTAGACATTACAAAAATTGTTCAACAAAGCCAAAGCAAATTAGGGAAACTAATATAAAATTAAACAGTTATCTTTATATGTTTTGGTGGATTTAAGCTCCATGCCCTATGTATGTGGAGTATCGAACCTCAACTCTATTCATTTAAATTCATTTAAAAATTTTTATTATAATTTGGTATTGTATTCGTATTTTACATAATAAATACATATTAAACTTTTATAATTTATGATAAATGTATATTTAAAAAATATTTTATATACTCGTTCTATATGATATGTAATATGAAATAAAAAATTAAATTAAAACAAAAAATTTAAGTCAGCCTTGTTGGCAGACGAGATAAACGTGATTAATATAGTTGGAGTGTTATAGAGAAACACTAACTCACTAAGGTAATTTTTCGTGTGGAACTCAACATGCATATTTTTCTTGGCCTAACTATATATATATATATAAGAAACTCTTGACCATGACCATATATAGACCCACACCTTGTATATGGCTATGTCGATGACCATGACAATGATGTTGAAGGTGACATGCTTAATTAAGAAGAAACCACATCAAAAATTCCCAAAAAAAAAAAAAAGAAAAACATACACTTTTCAAACAAGATTTGGAGAATCAAAGAATTAGAACAGCAGCTGGCAATTAGCAAATCCAGAGGTGGCATCAAGAGGCCCATCAATCAAAACACACAAAATTATTTTTATTTTTTATTTTTATTTTTATTTTTTAAAAAAATACATCAACTTGAGGTTTTCTAATTTAATTAAGTACACATAAATGTGTGGTCGGTGGATATGTAAACTCTTTAAGCAGAGAGTTTAGTTTTTATTTTTTATTTTTTATTTCCCCAATTAGCAAAATCAAAGTCTTTATCTTTAATTTCTATAATCCTCTTGCTAATACTCTATGATTTCATGTGCTAATTGCGTATTACACTTAATTTATTCTTGCAACTTGACGAGAAGATCTTGGCAAATCTTTTTAGTCAGATGGTCGTTGTCTGAAACCCTAATCATCACCGCCCTAACGCGTTTTTAACTCCTTCTTAATTTGTTTATATTATCTATTACTATTATCGTACTAATCTTCGTCCTTTTATTTGAAGTTTTTTACTCGAATTAAATTAGATAGACTTAACCAATTATTGAGCTTAAAAAATATTATTCGTTTATTGATATTTTGTACGTGGATTAATATTTGAAACATAATCCGCAAAAAATATTGTATTATTATTTTTATTAGACTTAAATAATACAAAATATTGTTCTTTTTTGCACTCGAAAATTAATTTCCAAAAAATTTCAAAATAAGAGAAGGTGAAAACCCAATGCCAAAAATAAGTAGGTAATTCAAGTTGGAGTTGGTGCTTTTCACATTTGGTGCTATTTTGCCTCCACAGAAATAGGTATGTATATGCCTTGAAAGTCTGAATTATCAGTTCTTGTGCTAAATCCTATATATCTTCATTTCCAAGAATAGTAATACTTTACTATTAAGTTATCACATTATTATTAGCAAATGCACTGATATATATATATATATACTTTATTATTAAGTTATCACATTATTATACATACATATATATATAAGCAAATTATCAGTGCTCATTTCTTTTTATTTCTCAATGTTTCGAATTATTTTAAATGCTATATATGTGGCGAAATTAAAAATTTCAACTATGGGCAAAGCATAGATATGAATGTACTTTTCTTCACCTACCATTATTCTTAAAAAGAACTTCAATGTGACCATGATAGAGTGGATAATTTCAATCAAAAGAAAATTAAAAAGTAATGTTGATATTTGATACATGTTTCAAAATAAATTTCTGAAATTTCATAATTCATAGAATCGAAGTCATAGAAAAAAGAGATAAACACAAATACTTAAGTTAAAAAAGTACCACCAAAAGGTGGCAAAATGACGACCAAAATAAGCATTTTATCAATGTGACCAAATTTGAGCATGTTGATAACATCATGGGGATATATGGGAATAAAGCAACGTTGGAGGTTGAGAAATTAAGGTCTATGGAGTATGGACGTCCACGTCGCTCTCCAACTATTTTAAGGAAAAACCTATTTTTAAAGATTAAATGAGTTGGTACCCCCTATATATCTGAAATTTGATGCATTTTTTATTATTTTGTGTTGTATTTTTTGGTCAATTTCATCATCCTGCAACATTAGTTTTTACATTGAAGAAAATACAATTTCATCCAACAATTTTAACTATACATGGATGTAGATACTAAATATCTTTAAGATTTGTCTTAGAATTAGACATAGTATGCAGTTGTAGCTATGTGTAAGTGTTAAAAAGGTTCACGACTTTGAAGCATAACAAGAATGATTGAGTGGACTTTTATAATCTTTTCAAATTTATGATTTTCCCAATTTGCGAAAACCTTACTTCTAATAATACTTCTAATAATACAAATCCTTGTAATACTTTCACTTGTACTTGTAGCAGAAGAAATATTACGGAGATAAATATAAAGGGCCCAATGGTGGGAGTAGGTCGGCGGCGCCCTCAACTTCAATTTTGTTAAAAATTAATATGAATTTTATATATAAAATTATTAAATTTTAAAAATTTATTTCTCTTAAATAATAAAAAATATTTTTTATTTATTATTTTTTTAAAAATTAACTTTTGCCCGTTTATATTTATTTTCTGACTCAGTCCTTCAAAAGGCCAAACACTAAATTTTATTGCCGTGGTCTTCGTCTTTTTTAAAATATTAAATACTTCATTACATGTCTTTTCTTTTCTAATCACTTAAGCTTTTAAATTAGAATATGAAATCAGCCAAAATATTTCGATCAAAAACAATGACCTACTTATGAAAAATGTACGTGCTAAATTACTTCATGTGATCGACAATAGGCGACTTTAGAAATTGTAATCTTTAAAATCGAAAGTAATTTTATTACTATAAACAAACAAAATAAGAATAGGAAAGAAAGAAAAGATTAATAGAATTAACCAGTTTGAGCAGATGATATATTAAAAAAATAATATTGAAAATCCATCTTTGCATGACATAAATAGAGCAAAGTATGATCACATAGTTGACGTGTAAAGTGGAGTAATTAATAGACAACTCAATAGGGACTAATCCCACAATTTCATAAATTAAACCATAATTACAATTAAGTTAAATATTTAGCACTTGCACATAATGAGCACATAAAACATAAGAGTTGACAAATTATATTGTAACAATCTAGAGGTACTTCGATCACTATGATTATGTAATTTACATTCACAGAGGTAACAGTTTACTATCACAACATACTCTCTCTATATTATATATTGAGTTTAATTGGATACAAAATTGTAAATGATAGTTAAAAATTAAAATTTTTAAATATATTTATAAAATTATTTTCAAAAGTAGCTATTAAAAATTAGTGGTGTCTCATTATTATTTCAAAATCCCATTTATTTGGTGGGATTGAAGTGTGCTACAAATATTATTGCCAGAAACTAATATTTAGACTATAAATAATAAATAAGGAAATAAATTAAATTCCTTTTCAAATATTTGGTACATTATATACAAGAAAAGAATGGAATTCATATTTGGATAAGTTGATAAAAATATTTTTACATATATATAGATATTTAATTTATATTTAGACATAAATGCATATATATATATATATGAGGTAGCACCTTGACAAAAGATCAAAACCCAAAAACTTCATAATTAAATATAACTTCTAGAAAAAAGTAAATAAATTAATGAAAATTTATGTCAAATTAAAACAAACAAAATTTGAAAATGACTTTTAATTTTAAATCCATTTGAAAAATTATAATAATAATCCTAATAAAATAACATAAAAATATTCCAAAGTTTGGAACCCATCAACACATGGGCCATCATCCATCCGACTCCGAGTTAAAATCTCCAACTCTTTAGGCCCGTCCCCTTAAATACACCACTCTCCCAGTTCATTCTTTCTTCCTCCAACCCCCCACGCCCACGCCCACGCCCACCCCTACCCCTACCCCTACCCACAATTGCACATATTGCTATATACACACATAGATATAGTTATCTATATATACACACGCATAAACCAGTCTCTTGCATGAAATCTTGAAGAAGTTGAAGACAACAGAAAATGGGTCTGCAAAACCAGCTCTCCGATGTGTCATCGGAATCTATCCTCGTACTCATGGCGGTGCTCATCGGCGAGAGCGTACGCTATCTCCGCTCCCTTCTCTTCACTATCCTGCACGCACTCGGCCTCTTCTCCCCCCGCTTCGACCCGGATGATCACCATTTCGGCAAATCTCTCTACGACGTCGTCGGGTCTGGTCTAGCGGGAGTTATCCTCCTCTGCGAGCAGTTGAATCTGAATCGGGTCCGTTCATACGCGAACCAATCCGACGACGGTGTCGACCGGTTCGGCTCGGATTGCGTGGTGTGCCTGAATCGGATGGGTGATGGGGACCACGTGCGCAAGCTAGCGTGCCGCCACGTTTTCCACAAGGATTGCTTCGACGGCTGGCTCGAACACCTCAACTTCAACTGCCCCCTCTGCCGCGCGCCACTGGTGTCAGACGAGCGTGTCGATCACACGCGGAGGCGCGTGGGTGGGGATCTCCTGGCTTGGTTCCCTTTTCAATGACGCATCTCCATGGCGCGTGGTGATGATGAGCTTCATTGACATATGACGATGGCTCTCTTTTCTTTTCTTTTCTTTTCTTTTCTTTGCTTTTTCCTCTTTTATCGTTTCTTTAAGGTTTTCTAGCAGTTTTGACCTTTGATTTTTTTTTTTCTTTCAATTTTTGGGAGTTTTTTCTCCTGGTTTTTGAAGAGTTTCAGAACAGGCTCTTTTTCCCCTACTGTAAATTTTTTTATCCTTTTTTTTGAATAAATAACTATTAAATAATATTTTTTTCCACTTTAATGAGAATCATTGTAATAAGAGACCTATATTTTCATTTTTATGCATAATATCTTATATTTAAAAATCATAATTTGGGTTATTTTCTTGTAATTGGTAACTAAGTGTTTCTTTTCCTCTAACAAACTAACAAGTTGGATGTAGAAATTTCCTGACAAGTATGTAATTATCATTTTAGAATTATTATCAAGAGACATTATGAAGGTCAATTAAATTGGTGGCAAATAAGATGATTTCAAAATCTAACTTAGTGGACTTGCTCATAGAAAAATTCGACAATAATACTTAGGTGGTGTGACCAATTTAATTTTGTTAAGTGTAAAAATATATATAAAATAAAAAGTATTCAAATTTAATTATAATTTTTTGTTTCTTCAAAATAGTGTAAAGGGGTCATCAAGAGTGCATTTGAGGTACGCATATGCATCAAGACCAAAGATCTATGCTCTTAAAAAAAAAAAGAAAAAGAAATTAAAATTAATATTTATTTTGCCTAGAAATGAAATCTGATTGATTTTTTTGTATGTGAAAGCTTTGATAGTTTGCGGATTGATCTTCTGAGTATGAGACTATTTTAGCGACTTGAAATCTATCACAAATTCATTTATAGCACACAATTTGCATGTGAAAATTTTGATTGATAAAGAGTGAGAAAAAGCAAGAAAATGGACAAAGGAAAAAAAGGCAAAAGCTTCTAAGGAGGACAAAGTTGATGGGAAAAGGGAATAGAGAAAAAAGATGAAACCATCTAGAAAAAATAAAAAGAAAAAGACCAACACGCACATATATGTTTTTCTCAGTTCCCTTTTTCTTATCAACTTTGTCTTACTTTGGAGCTTTTGCCTTTTCGTTTCCCCACTTATATATATTTATATATACATTAATATATATATATATGTGTGTGTGTGTGTGTGTGTGTGTGTGTGTGCCACTTGCAAGTAGAATTTGCTAGAAGGAAAAAGATTGTCTTTTCAAGTTTACTGAAATGAGTATTTTACATACCTTTTCACCCTCCATTATTTCTGACACTAATTGAGGTAAGATAATGATGCCCAACCCGACTACAATATACCCTCGTCCATGCGGGATTCTCACAAACAATGATACAGTTCGGACAACATTCTAACAATATCCGTTTTATTGGACAAAACACATTCATTTGATTTTACAGTTCACAACTTTAAAAACTCTCTTACAAGATGAGTTGTATCTCAAATTTATATATGCAATTCATTTCTGGGATTTCAAACTCCTATCACAACAAACAATAAATATAAAAAAGAATTGATCGACATAAAAAATAACACTTTGCGTATTAAAAAGTATCATCGCATGAAATTATACATAATTTTTTTTATTATTAACTTTATTATATTAATTATCAACATATATAAAATTTTATTCATAATATATATATATATATATATAATGAAAAATAACACAAACAATATGATTTGTAATAAAAAAATTCCCTAAATAGAAATTGAAGCTACTACCTCATTAAAAAACTCCTACACAATTTCAACTTATAAGATTGTATGCTTTTGAGTTTAAGACAATAGAAGCTTGTGGTTGGCACGGGATGTTTGATATTCCAAAAGATGAGATTTAATCTCATCCACTAATGAATTGCCTTTTTTAGGGGTCAATTTATATTCAACTTTGTGTGGTTATTCGAATTGATTTAATATTTTGTGGTAGTGTATAGCTTAAGACTCTGAATTACCGACAGGCCCAATAAAATGCTCGTACGGCCTGGAAATCAAACTTAACTTTGTGTTAAGTCCAAATTCTTTTCTTAGGCCTACATATGTACGTCCAGTAGCCCAAACTAACATTTAAAAAGGCCAAGTATATAGTATGTATGAATTTGAAGCAACCCAAGCCCATCTTAAAAAATATTGTAACTGGGCTTGGGTTAATTCATCCATATATCTTCGAAATGGGTTTGGGTTGATTCATAGGAACTTGATTTTTTGGATTTAGATGTGAATTTATTTGTAATATAGTCTAAAATATGCAATTTTATTTTATCTAATTAAAGCTTGAGTCTAATTGAAGCGAGTTTATTATGGTTCACGCTCGACTTGAATTTAAGTTCTAAAGTAAGGCTCAAGCTTGGTTTGCTTTAAAATTATGTAACCTCGAGACGAATATTTTCAAATTGACTTGCAAATTGTACAATTAACAGTCCTATATTCAACATGAGAAACTTAGATAATTTATAGGGAGGCTAAATCGCTATAATTGTATTCGTATATCGAGAATCATGTGATTTTCCTGTATTTAATAGTGTAATCCTTAATTAATACTATGCTACTAGCTTAACTAGTCTAGCTAGCTAGCTAGAATAAACACATGAAATTCTCACAACCATTTTTTTTTTTTTTTTAAATATTTAAAAGTTGCCTAGAAAATTATTATTAAAACTCAAATTTTTGAGTTCTACTAGTTCATTAATGAACCCTAAATGGTGGCTGCATGCAGAATTCGTAGTTGCAGCAGCAAGTCCCATCAAATTAGTGTCCCACTTCTCTAAGTATATATCCATGTCTTCAATCTTAAATTTCCCATGGCAAATCCACCATCATAGTACTTTGGAAAACACTTTCCTACATATATACACGTACACATACATAGAGATACATGTGTATAGTATGATATCTATTATGGAAAAGAAAAAAAGAAAAGCATGGCAAACATAAATCCCATTAATATCAACTTTCACTCAAAATGAATCTATTTAGTAAAGCAAAAGATAAAAAAGGGATGAGAAGTCAAAAAGCAAGCAGTAACACTTTAGTTTTGTGATATTTAATTCAAGACTGAGCAAATTACATAAGAGGTGTAAGAGATGCATGCCCAGCAGCACAACAAAATATTCCACAAAAACCCCCACTTTTGACAATATATCAAAACCACCACTAAACTATAATCCACCACAAGCAACCTTAATTAGTACCCTATGAAGCTTAGCTACCTTGTATGCATCTCTTACATCCCATGTTTTATCTGACAAATATAACATTAGAAAAAAAAAAAAAAAAAAACAAGCTAAGGACAACAAAGTGAAAAAAAAGGAAAAGAAAAGACAAGACGAGGTTAAAGATGGAATTACAAGACCTAACTTAAACATAAAATCGGACCGCTACCCTCAATTCCCCGCAATGCAATGATAGCGCTCTCCCAATTCTGCCCCTAGGCTAGAAACTCGGGAGGGCGAAATTGCAAAGCTGTTTTCTTTGTTCTCTATGCCATGAGTTGCTTCCACATTTTACATTTCCAGCCACCTCCGCCTCCTCCTTATTCCTCCGCCGTAGCCACCACGTGAACCACCAATCATATCCTTAACCAAAAGGGTCAAGAATGAATTGCAGAAAAAGGATGGAAGAATGAGGTAGCTAGAGAAGCTAGCAAGAAAGTTAAGAGAGTATAGAATGGAAAGTAAATATAGGTATAAGAGGAAGAAACATTATGAGTCATATATAAAGGCAGGACTGCAAGCATTTGGGTTGAGCTTCACTCTTGTGCGAGTAGAAACAATTTATTACATATACTCTCTCTCTCTCTCCATCCACACACACACACACACATGCATAGATAAATATTAAAACTACTGCTATAGTTGGTGTTGAAATTGTAGTTCAAGTGGGGTTAAGGGCATGTTTGTGGGGAATGCATAAATCCCCACTAGCTCGTATTCCAAGGGCCTTGGAGTTTTCATACTAGTAATATATATATTCCCATAGGCGAGAAGAAAAGTGGCACTTGATGGGGCTGGTTTGTCTGTGATTGTGAACGTGGCTAGCTTCACTTTTGTGCATATATTTGTGAGTTTCTAATCCTATCGCTCTCGCCTCAAGACAAAAGTCTTCATCGACAACTTTTGAGTTTTATTACCTTATTATTGAGAATGGTCGTGTGTGTGTGTGGTTAATTTTATTGTGTATGATGGCTTGTAGTCTCTTGATTTATATAAAGAAACGAGAAATTGAAAGCCAAGACCATTAGGGATAAAATGGAAGACAATAATTGGAGAAAGCCAAGACCATTAGGGATAAAATGGAAGACAATATTTGGAGAAATGCATGGTGTGGTTTTTAATGTTTGCTAAGCAAATTTTTTGTAAATTGGATATGGATTTTAACATTTTAGTCTTTTAACATGTTTTTCGATTTCGTTGCTTTTTATCTAGGTTTTATGCAATCTCATGGTCATGTATAAATAATTCATTCGTACACATGATCACACTAATTGAATGAGGTTTTATCAATTCATATTTTGTACATGGGTAATCACATTTCTGTAAGGAAGTCTTATCTTATATATGCATTTGGATTAGGGTTTCATATCCAAAATTCCATAATCCAAGAATATAGCATTACAATTAGTTATACTTCTTCAAATTACTTCACCAGATGAATCTAAATACATAGTTCATAAAAACTGTTATCTTTATATGATTTCTCTGATTCAATATGCTAATATTGTAGCTTGATTAACCACTTGGTACTCATCAACCTTTGTATATACCTAAAAGGATATGATGAATGGAAGCCCTAACGTGGGGCTGATCAAGTGACATCTAACAGATTAGTTGTCGAGGTAGTAAATTTCTTAGAAGTGAGAATTTATGATTGTCATCTTTATTTGTATATACTTTTTACAAGTTTAATTATATTTAAGTTGTCTCTATTGATAATTAGTAATAACAAAAATTTGTAATAAGATTATTTGTTGTCACTATATATATATATATGTGTCATTAGATATCAATAGTGATAAGTTAAACATTATACATATATTACTAGTTGTTAATTGATTAACAACTTAAATACTAGCTTGTGAGAACCATCATTGTGATAAAATAATAATTATTATCTCTTAATATATATCAGTAGTGATAATTTTCACATTATCAAATAAGTCAGGATTTATGTATTTTTTTTTTTTTACGTACACCCAACTTGAGCCAAACGAAATTGAATTTCGAACCAAAAGTAAACCCCATGGATCCTTTGACAATATCTCCTCTAAAGCAAGCAACACTGCGTAGATAACCGGAGCAAACAACCCCATGCATGACTTCTCTTACTATAGATAACCGGAGATTAGCTTTAGTTGGGATAACTAGTTTAGTTACCTTCCATTTTTATTGTCTTGCATCTATACTTTAAGCTTCTCATTAATTTAAGCATAGAATGATTTTAATTGAAAGTCGCTCGACAAATTTAATGATTTTTTGATTGCAAATATGATCTTACTCAAACCTTAAATCTGGACAAGAATACGTAGAAGATCGAGATAGCCTTCTATCCCTCCGAACCGCATAAAACAACCCATCCAAATCAATTTTTTACTTAAATAAGTAGAATTGAATATATAGTTGAATTGATTATGAGAAAATATATTCTATTGCTATATATATATATATTTATATTTATATTGAAACCCATTTGTCAAACAATAGATGTTTGGGAAGGGAAGCCCTTTCCTAGAGATGATATGGAGGGCTGAAAAGAAAGAAATTAATGAGACACCAAAATGGGTTGTTAAATCACTTTATGGTGGGATTTGTCCATCACATTGAAAAAAGCAGATTTTGTAAAAGCTGAAATCCATCCACAAGTCAGCCATTAGATTCTGATCATATTCCATTTTATTTATTTATTTCTTTTCACTATCTATTTTTGTTTTCCACTTAGAATGGGGGTGCTCATGATGACCAACAAAAAGTTGTGCATTATTTCAAATCACTTGAGCACAATTAAAAAGCATCCCTAAGTGCTTAAGTTGATTTGATTGAATGGAACATGCAATTCTTGTTTCTAATAAATCATTTATCATTGATTAAAAAAAATAATTATTCATATTTCATATGCTATAATTGATATTGACATTTGAATTTTTTTTGTGTAAATGTTATAGTTTATGCAATAAAAATTAATAATAAAGTGACTGTGTGGAGATTTTTTTTACAATAACTCATTAAATTGATCCATGAGTTCTAAATGCATTCGTATTTACACACACACACACACACACACACACGTGAACACTGTGATTTCTCTAATAACAAGACTTTATTCTCTAAGTTAATTTATATATATATATATATATATATTGTGTCAATGCCCTTTCTATCCCTGCACACACTATTATATCCCAACCTTAATCTTATCCTAGTCCTCCTTTTTTATTTTACAAATTAAATTACTTTATAAATTATAATAATCAATATTGGCAATCATAATACCATAATCATGATTTATCCCTTATTGTTAGATTGGGACCTACTCTTGAATCCCCCCCCCCCCCCCCCCCCTCCCTTTTCTTTTTCTTTTTTCTTCTTTTGGGACGGAGGGGGTGGGGGATAGGTAGCTTATTAAATTATTTAGTAATTATGAATTTTATATTACTCAATTGGGTGTTATTAAAATGTGTCTTAAGTTATCCCTCCATCGAGAAAATAAAGATAAAGTGGTTACTTTTGTGTTGTTAACAGTTAATTTAATTATTTTTCAAGTATAATAATAAATAAATTATATAATTTTTCAAAAGAATAGCTGAATAAGATTTTGACAAAATAAATATTAGGATATGAAAGTTTAGGAGTATCAAAATTGTTAGATAATTAATACAATAAATTAATTAAAATATTAAATATTTTAACTTTGCACTATAGCAAAGTGAGCATTTGTTTAGAACCTAAGTATGATATTCGAGTTTCAACAACGTCGATATTTGCCTAATATGACAATAGTTTATTTATCTGAGTCTTATGCTTTCAATTAGAGCAATTAATTTTATTTAGAGAGTCATTAATATCTTATTATGATGAGCTATACTCCCTCTATTCTAAAGTTAAAAATTTTATTCGAATGAAAATTTAGATAAAAGTTGAAAAAGAAAAAAAATAGTGTAATTTTACACTAATACTCTTAAAAATAGCAATTGTAAATTAGTGATGTCAAATTACTATTATAAATGAGAAAATATTTTTAAAAATAAAATTTTAAAAATTAAGAAAATAAGAGTGTTTAATTTAAAACAGAGAAAAAAAAAGTACATTTGCTCATTTATTTAAAAAAAATATATGATGTAAAAAATAAAATATTAACATTATCTTTCTTAGTTCAGCCATCACATTTTAATTTAAACATTAACATATGAAAAATAAAAATTTCCATTGGAAGAGAAAAATCAATGATTAGGTACTCGAAAGACCTAAGCTAGCTAGAGATGGAGAGGTTGGGAAAAATCCAAATAGGGAAAAAAGAAATCTTTGGAGTGTCCAATCAGTGTCGGCTCATCAGTGGACAGGTAGCGGCGCGTGAGCCTCGAGACGCCGCTTCAATTCCAATTCCCATTTTGAGCCGTTTGAAGCCCCCACTCACTCTCCGCATTAGCCGTCTCGATCTTTGAAAGCAACACCAACAGTTGAGAGTTGGTGAAAATGTTGCGGCTAATTTGCTTTTGGGGTTCATTTTTTGGGAAATTAATCATCTTTATAGGAGTGTGGTAATGTTGTCCCCAATTCCACTTTATTTGATTTCTTTTAGGTGTGTTTTGGATCAATTTCCCACGTATTTCAACTAATTAATTTTTAAAAAATTTCTATCTTTAGAGTTTCGCTTTTAGTGCACATCATGTTTTTTTATTTCATATTAGCATAAATGATTAGAGAAATTAAGAAATTCTTGTTGAAGTTTTGGTATGATACTTTTTTTAGTAAAAATAAATCAATCACACACCGATATTATAGAATTTATAAGAAAACTATCTTCACCTTAGACTTAAGAATTTGATCTCTTTATTTTATAATTAATTATAAAGCATGATCGTATTGTTTATTGATGTATTGAATTTTGATCAATCAAAATTGGAATTGAATTGTGATCGACCAAATCTATATACTATAAAATATGAGAGCGTGTGAAGAAAACAAAAAATAAAATAAAGGAATGACTTGCAAGAACTAGGGCCAACTCTAGTCGTGAAAGTTGAGACTCGAAATTCTGCAATTGTAAGGCATTGAGGTTTAATAAATGCATCATACTTTGAAGCTAATTTGAGTACTATTCCTGTAACTCAAAAATGAGTTACTTAAAAGTTTAGATATCTTTTGTTTTCTTGGTTTCTTGTATTTTAAACTATTGTATTGATTATTTTACAAATATTCCTAAATTTATTTAACTTGAATATCTCATCCTAAGCTTGAACATCCCATTATTCCAAAAAAGATTGTTTAAATCATGCAAATAAATGGCAACAGCTAAGAATGCAGGCCTATGCATTGGATCCCCTAGGAGATTATGGGGTTCATAGGTGTACTATTTTCACTAAAGGTAATGTGAGTAGGTTTATGTTGGGTAGAAATTGAGGCCCATGTGGTACCACTTTTCTTTGAAAATTTTACATTTTTTTCACTTTATAACCATGCCTTTCCCACTCACCCTTGGTAAAATCATATGGAAATCATTTCATGCACTTATATAGCAAGCAATTTCATCAAAAAAAATGATTGGGTAATCTACATATTTTGGGCTCATGTGGGGTCCCTAGTATTCTTTTTCTTTGTCATTGAGCAATTGTCTTCTTCAATTTGGCTCATTTTGGTGGAGGATATATGCCATGATGGGATATGTGGGTGTCCCACAAATGCAATACAAGGATACTTTTTTTGTGATGTGCATTTCAAGAATTGATGGTGATGATTGATGAATGATATGTGTGCCTTAAATTCCTTTTACAATTTTAGAGTTAGGGCTTTTACTTTCAAATTTAATCATAGGTTACTCTTCCTTGTCTCAAATGAAAAAAATAAGGGTGTCTTTTTGTGCTAGCATTTGGTGGCATAATTTGTGTTAATGGCAATGGCCAATAAGATAAGATAATGGACAATGAATATTGAATACGTCACAAGATACTTTATTTGAAGAATTTTAGATATCAAAGCATTCTAAATGAGTCTAGGTCACGAGTTTAATTTGTGGATTTGTAGGTTTATGTTTGAATTTAAATTCATCAGATACTAAGTATCGCTGTGATCGTTTCTCATACCTAGCATGCATTGGCTGATGATGGAATAATTTACTGTTCTTCACGGGTGATTATCATTGTTGAAGAAAGATATTATGCTAAAGCTTGTATTTTGACCCTAATCCTTAACTTGATCACACTTTGGGCCAGACTCTACCCACTTAATCACGCTTTGGGCCAAACTCTACCCACTTGATCAGTGGGCTTGAGGCCTTTGTTCATTTAAGATGTTTAATATGGGCCTGGCGTTCAAAAGCCTAGTATCCCGGCGTTTGGATATGGATCAGTTTAGATGCAAACTTTTCTTCCGATTCTTCGCCCAATAGAAAATAAAACAAAGACTTCAAAGCCTTTGACGAAATCATTCCCCACGCATGAAAACTATAATTGAGAAAGACGAACTCTCAGTCTGATCAGAAGTTGCTTAGCCAGCATGCAAAATTACATCATTGCAGAGTGAGTTTTCTACTTATACCAACCATACAAATTATAAGTAAGGCAATGCATTATTATGTATAATGGCATTTTTAACGTAAAGCAAGTCGAAAAATCATGAAAGCATACATTATCATTTCACCCAAAGACTTCCTAAGTTCCATGTAACGAAGCCTCATCCATCATACACACCTTTATCATGTTATGACTTTTATACTTATTTACTTACAGGATCAAGTTCTACTTACTTACAGATGCCAACTTCTGACACTTTTTCCAAGTTTGATGTCACTCTCGAGTACTACAAGCAGCTCTTCATGCACATTCAGTTCCAGTTTCCATCAAATAATGAGACCATAAGATAGACTACGCTAAGATGTTACCGATAATTCAGTGGCTCGAGAGACTTGGAATTCATTGCCCTTGTGAGTTGTTCCTGGTCAGTCAAAGTATGGCGAAAGTGGCAGCGGTGGCCATAAGGGCAAGGAACACCATTTAGGACCATGCGGCAGACCTCAGTCTTGTAACGAGGGTGGCGGAGAACAGGACGGAGCTCTTCAATGCCATGAGCAAATTGGCAGTTATCTCCATAGGGGCAAGTTCCAGTCTGTTGCCATTTGTTGCACAGCTCAGTCTTGAACATGCCCTGATTGTACACCTCAAGTTCAAGTGGTTGCTCCTTCTTCCCTCCTTTCACATATACCCTTTGCTGCATTAACAACAACAAATAAATAAGCCCACATACAAATTGAAGCCAGCTTTTAATCTACTGTTAGCCTGTCACATGTATTTTCCTGCATCATAATTTAATAACAAAGCTTGCCAGCATGGGCTACTGAGAAGACATTCTGGTCTTACAAGCATATAGAATGAAGTTACTTGAGAAAAAGCAAGGGGACAAGGAGAAAAGTTTGCGAACTACGACAACTACCATAAATGCATGCTAAACATGTTATAGTGAGAAATGATAGAAAGCTTATCATAAAGATTTCCTTCTGACACAAAAACTTCAACATAACTACCTGTTTTATTGCTGCAACTCAATCAAACAGTAAACCCATATAATCCAACATCTAATGGTAGGATAGCACTCAAGAAATGGATAAACACGTGGAAATATGAAGCAAAATGTACCGTCCCATTATCAATTTTGTTATGGTTTGATGCTTTAACACAATCGCCTCCTTTTCCGCTGCTCCCGCCAGCCCGAACTGCCTTCAGATACCCACTAGAACGAACCGAAATACTCTTGGGCAAATGAACCCGCTCCACTCCTCCCCGTCCACCCCGACCCGAATCCATCACACTAGTCGGGCTCTGCGCCACCGCCTCATTCCCACTAGAGGCCTCCTCTTCCGCACCGATACCCATCTTTCGCAATCCATCCACCACAGAATCCAAACCCGGACCAAGATCCTGACCATGAAACGGCGTCGCGTTGAGCAACAAATTCATGCCATTGTTCAAGTCAAGGTTGGCCATTTTGAGGTTGACGTTCTCCTGGCGGAGGGCCTGCGCCTGCTTCGCCACCTCACGGAGGTGGGAGAGCACCCTCTGGTGACGGTCCATCAAGTCCTGATGCAGCTGCTGCTGCTGGATTTGAGGCAAGCACGACGTTAGCACATCGTCACTTTCCCTGGAAGGGGAAATAGAGGAGACGTCGTTAAAGTAATCGAGGAGAGGCGAATGCTTTGGCGGGAAAATTGAAGGGTAAAGTGACGTGGCGAAATCGTAGTTGCCTGTGAAAGGCCGCGAAGCTGCAGAGACAGTGGGCTTTTCATGGCCTGAGATTGAGATTTCTCTCTGCATCGCTTTTATCCTCTGTACATATATTTGCTGCACAATTTAAAAAAAAAAAGAAAGAAAGAACAGAAAATATGAGAATTACATCAATTTCTTTCTAAATTGAGATAATAAATCAACAATTATCTCACATATTTTCTTTAAGAGAACTACTACATTAGAGATTTTTTTCTTCTGATGTTCAAATTGTTTCTTGGTATATTGAAGGAAAAGCTTCAACTCAATATCATTTTGATGAATATGTACAGAAACAAGCATTAGAATGCTTCATATTTCTTAATTAATTGAATAAGAACTAATCAAGAGGATTCTCTCATATTTTCGTCATTAATCAGGCCTGTAAAAACAGTGCGAATTTAAGAAAGAAATCGCGTAAATGGATTGAATGAGCAGTAATTTAGGTTACTTACCTGATTAACAACAAAAGTTTATACGTAAGCTTTGATCTTGAAAATACCTTCTGCTCTGAATTTCTAGAGAGAGAGAGAGAGAGATTATTATTTTAGAGAGAGAAACAAAATATTGAGAAGTGACGAGGAAGAAGAAGAGAGGTGTATTTATATATGCAGTTTGCTGCTTCCTCGAAGCAGGCAGGGGCAATTTGGGAACGTGAATTTCATGGCCATTGATTCAGCTCAGTTGTTGGACGATGGAAATTGGACTCAACGTGCCCTTGCATGGTGATAGCTTTTCGTATTGCTTTGGAGGGTATTTTCGCCATTTTAAATCGGGCTGTTAAAAATTATTTGAGCGGGAAAATTATAAACAAGGAAGATTACAATATAAGTACGTGTACGTTTTAAGTTTTTCCCAAAGTAATTAATTTAATGTTATGTTTATATAATCCAGAATATTTACTAGTAACATTTTTTAAACAACTTTTAATAAATCTATAAAGTTATACAAAGACATGGTAAAATAAAAAGATTAAGTAGGAGTATTATAAAGATTTTACGGGCAATGTATTATACAATTATAGAGCGAGAAAATTAGTTAAAAAATTAAAAAAATCATATTGTGGGTACATGTGACTTAGGATTGAAAAATAAGTGTAAATTGCTATATTTCATTTAGAATACAAGGAATTATTAGTTTATTTTGGGAATATAGGTAATTCTCGTTTCCATTTTTGAAAACATATGGTATATAAAAGGCAATTTACCCACCAACAGATACGGAGCAAGGGGGTGGAGGGGCAACAGCCACCTCCCCCATAATTCTATAAATTTTTAAAATTAGTATAAATTTTTTATATAAAATCACTAAATTTTAAAAGTTTTGTTATTTTTAAAAAATTAAAAATACTTCTTTATATACTATTTTTTTAAGAAAAATAAATTTCATCCCTGTACTTGTTCGTCCTTGGCCGCCGATCATAATGAGCTTATGATTTTTATGCCAGTTTCATTTTTGTAATTATTTTTCTCGTGTACTTTATATTGAAAGTTGAAGAATATGTTGAGACTTGAACCAATAGAATATCATAAGTTGAGGCTTGAGATGATTAAACAAATTAAGTATGATTATCAAAGACAACTAAAAAGTTGAGGTAACTATCAGATTTCCAATCAAGTTGATTAGTCTATTAAAATTTCCTTTGTTCATCTGTCTATTTGACTTGTTAGATGCTATATTGATTCATATGGTCATCTTTCAAGCTACTACAAAAATCGCAATAATTTCCATTTTTCCACTTTTCTAGAGTTGCATTCTTGCTTTATTTTTTTATTTTATTTTATTATTATTATTATTTTTTATAACACAAGTATCCCAACTTGCGTTAAAATATATTTTGGATTTTCAAAACCCTTATCCCTAAAATTTTAGAGAGGTAAATTGTGGGATATGCCTCAATTGGATCACAGATTCTTCATAAACTGTATATTTTTGTATACAAAGAGTCACTTTTAAAGTGATTGATCGTAGTTCCCAACTTGATTTTTATTTTTTGAAAAGCTTTTAGCTGGTTGTCCCATAACATTTCTGTTGTTGATTTATGGGCCCTCCATACGTCCCATAAACTGATTATTGGGGTTTTTCTGAAACCCCTAAAACGACTCTCTATCTTGATAATTCTTAGAATTTTCTTGAAAAGAAAAATCAACAAAAAAAAAAAAATAAAAAAATCATGTGGGCTGTTCATTTTTGTATAGTTTGTTAGAGGAACAAATTCCAGTTTCCAATCAATCCTTTTCATCTATCTTACTCCATAAATTGTAGTTAGTTGAAAGGAATAAGGTGGTGCCCAAATTAACACACAGCTTGCAGTTAGTAAAGAGCCATTTTGATTGCCTTTTTATTGCTTGTTTTGGAAGTTTTTATGTAGCAAGAAGCTGTTGGTGGGCTTGCAAATAAGTTTTCAGGTTTGTTTGAAAAGTAGATTAAAGACAGAAGCCATTTGAGCAGACAAAAAACCATGATTATCTTTGAGGGACTTTGCTTCTTTAACACAACTTTAAACCAACTCTTTAGTATCTGAAATCTACAAATAATATGTTAGGTAAAAACAGGCAATGATCCCATTTGACCAATACTGGTCCTTCTTGTTATGTCATGGTTGTTAAGCTACTAGCCTGCTTCATATTACTTCTTACTGACCTTCTCATATAAGTTTCATCTTCTCCACCATTAGGGCGTCACATGTCATGTTTCACCTCGTACTATGCCTGAAATATGGATACAAAAAAATCATTTTTGTATAGATATATCCAAACAAAGTTATAATCTGTTCTATGGATACCTACGGACACATAAAATGTATTACCTCTTACTATGCCAGAAAAATAGACACAAAAAATCATCTGTCGTATACCTGTCAAAAAAAATCCAAACAAAGTTATTATTCGATCCGGTTAACAAATAGCAATAATCAATCTCTACATACCTATTTTTGTCATTGTTCTTCCATTTCTTGCTTCATTTTATTCCATATATTAGAAGGTGTCATGAACATTTCAACATAACTGGGAACACAGACAGACTTAGGTAATGCAGTTAAAGGGATAAAGATGAGTGGCCTAAACTTTTCATTGATAATGAAGGAATAACTTAACTTGTTACTCAGGCTTTTTCCAGTGCTTCCCTGTTTCTTGAGCCAACCCTCCAGCAAATATGCCATCTTCATTAACATTGATGTGCAAACTCAAATTTCCAATACTTAGGCCATAAGTTCCAGGTCATTATTATAATTTTCATTATCGTAATGCAACAGATACAAGAACTATGTTTTCTGTAGATCAGACTGCACATATATATAAAACATACATGATAAATTCAAATGATTACTGATCTATTAATCTGCAAAGCTAACGAAATAAGCCAATAACCACTATTGTATTGTATCTGAAATCATGATTCAGATTTTCCATAGACAGTCTCCACCCCATTGCCACCATTTTTGTCTGGACACAGTTTCTGGTTACTAGAATATCTCATTTTTTGGGTTCGGGTTTCATTGAAAAGTGTTGAACCAAACATCTACTTAAGAGGGAGGCATGACAGACAAATTCCTGTCATCTCCAGATAAATATGCACGAGCATTTGATCCGTAGAATTTGAATTCAAGAATCCATACAAGAGTAGTCAGACAAGAATCCTTTGAAAGTCTTACAAAAGCCACCACTCCATATATGAAATTGTTTATCTCCAGTACATAAATTCCTTGCCTTGAATTCATAGTCTCTTCTGAATTAAGAATATTAAGAAAACATTTGTATGGGTTGCCTGAGATAAGTTCTTTCCATCTGTCTATTATATTGATTTTATTCCTACTCTCCCTTAAATCGCAATTGTGTTTTAATTTTCCCAAACACCCTGAAATAAATCAGGCAATTACCGGTTAGCAATGGAATATTGAAATATTTCAAAACAAGGAAGCAATTGATTAATTTCAGTAAGCCCTGCTGAGAAATTGCAATTTGGAAGGTTTCCATGGGATCATAATAAATTTATGGAAAGCACAGATAGTAAAGTAGGATGAAAAAATGTTGAAACTTTGAAGGTTTCCATGGGATAGATAATGCAAATTTTGAAGAGTCTTTCAAATTTATCATCCTAAAACAAATTTACATTTCAAATGAGACAGCTACAAGATCATCTTTAACATACAGTACATAGTAATGCAGAAGGCAGAATCAAAATTTGAGCAGCAGCATCTTCATGAGGACTCTCAGACTACTTCTAATCAGCATTCTCTTGCATAGACTCAGGTTAAACTGCGACACAGGCTAATCTCCATGCGAACCTACTAGTTCAAGAGACCTCAACAACTTCAATAAAAGGCCTGTCAATGGGTAGGGTACTACCCAGGCCCATACCCGTAGAATGCCCATTACATAGTGGCTTGTTTTACCCCACCCCAGCGGAGACCCATCTGATCTGTGGTTCAGGTATACGCACCCTTACCCATATTTTTGGGTCGGGTATCAACCGGAACCTTTTTTTTTAATTTATTTTTAAGTCTGTGTAGCAAGCATCCAAGACTGTTCAAGATTTTCCACAACGGTTTGCAACTATTAAATGGACATTCAAGTTCAGGCTAAAAAGGAGGCCTTATGACAGGAATTATGTGAATGAGATGCATTCAAGTAGCTGGAAAGGGAGGTAATCTTGAGTAGTGGATTTTCATCAACCACCTGGATCCTGAATTAATAAAATTATTCAGAAATGTTCTTCCTAACAGGAAATGGTTTAAATATTGCATTTGGTCGACATTAATTGAAATAATAAGATTCTGCTACATTTGAGAAAATCATGCACGTTTAATTTTGTTTTTATCTCCACAAAAATCACCAGATTTTATGCTTTCATAAAATGCATGGTGCTGAAGATTTATCAACATATAGAAAGATACTCATTAATGTTGTTTTCCACTTTATAATATAGCAATCTTTCTTTCAGTTTGTGCTCTCTCTCTCTCTCTCTCTCTCTCTGAGGTTGCTCAGTTTCTTCATCTATTGTACTATGTTTTAGTGAGTTTCTTGAAATGGATTGTGCACAGATGAGTCAAGAAAAGCCTACTGCTGTTCCAACACCTTTTCGTGGCCTTCGGGTGCTCCTGGTTGATAATGATACAGCATCCTTGTTAGACATAGCATCAAAGTTGGAAGATTATTCCTATAGAGGTACATTTATAACCTTTTCTTCTTGTATATTTGCCATTACTAGTCTAGAATGTTCAACTTTTCAGGTCTTGGTTTGCTGATGTTCAGCACATCTGAATTTAGCTAAATCGGGCGGTATTAAATTTAACAGTAGAAACCTGTAATATTAACATAAAACTAACTTTTATAAATGTTTTGTAAATTTGCTTGTATAAACATTCTAACTATTTTCGTGATTTCATTGATTTTCTTTGTATTGTTCCTTTTTTTGGTTCAAATACTTGTCATATCTACCAAGGCTTGTCATTGTTAGTCAGGGATCTAACACAAGAAGTAGCCATCTAGTATAGAAATTGTATTGATATCTGCAAATGCTTTTAATAGCCAAAAGAAGACTTAGTTTTGTTGGAAATGTATGGATTTAAGAGGACCTGATTCTGGTAAGGTTATTGGATATTTAGCCTGCTAGAGATCAGAGGTCAACAATTTGTGATGGTCCTCAATGTAGATTCTAAGTGCATAAAAGTTTTATCCACATATAGTTGCAATCCTACAAAAGAAAATATATATTTTGGATTATAATTCTTTTTGGTTTTGTAACAAAAACTGATTTTTATTGATTTTGTGATTTATCCTACTCAGAGTTTTGTTTTCTGAAAATTCGTATTTATTGGAGAATTATTGGTTGGATTCCTGTCCTAAAATACTTGGATAGAGTATCTTTGTACTTGTGACTTTCCAGGGCTTTTTTACAGCAAAATCCACATTTTTAAGAATCTTATGCTGCTTCTCCTTTTTTTCCCTGATGATGCAGTCTGTTAAATTTCTATATGAATCAAAGCTGCACTGCTGAAGTAAGGGATTAAAAATTTCGATAAAATACATGGGGAAAAAAAATAGAAAAAATCATAGTATTTGAAGATGATCCATAGACGTTTCTCATTCTTTATTTCTTGCAGTTACCACCACTGAACTAGCTACAGTTGCACTGTCCATTCTCCAAGAACGCACAGATCGTTTTGATCTTGTAATGGCTGATATTAACATGCCAGAAATAGACTGCTTCAAGTTTATCAAGAGTGTACAGCTTATCAAGGATTTTCCTATCATATGTAAGACTTGTACTATCACTGAAGTATTTTCGTATTTTTCTTTACACATGATTTTCATGTCTGATAACATTTGCATTCAGTGATGTCCTCGGAATTCAAGAAGGATATGGTGGAGGAAGCCATGATAAAGGGGGCATGCTTCTTTCTGAAAAAACCAATTTCTTCAAAGAATCTCAAGAATGTGTGGCAGCATGTATATAGAAAGAGTAAGTACGAAAATATCAGAGGTGGAAAGGCAGACATCAAGAGTGATGCTGATCAAGAAGCTGACTGTCATGGAGCTAAGGTAGAAGAGGAGGACAAAGTCCTTGAAATTGTCAATGAAAGAACGTTGTCTGAACCTGAAAGTGAACAGGTTGGGGACAGCGATCAAATAGAGAATGATCTTGACGATCTTGTAGATGGGAATATGTTAACAAAATTGACAGGAATTTGCACTAAAAGGTCTATGTCAACAGTAAATGATGGACTCAGAGAATTTAAGAGGAAAAGAACAGAGGATGAAAGTAATGAGAGAACAAGAGCAGTTAGTAGTAACTCAGAACAAGGCAATTCCCAAAGTCTCAAACCTTTAGCAGGGAATGGGAGAGAAATGGAAGATAAAGAAAACGGAATCCTTGAAAAGAAGTCGCGCTTGTGTTGGACTCCAGATGTTCACCTCAAGTTCAAGGAAGTTACTGATACAAAAGGGGAGAGAGGTACAAATATTAATTTAGATTACCTAAGTTCATACATCTGATGTCACTATAATGTTCCTAGTGAATTGCATGTTCTCCTTTAACATACATGTTCCTATACTTAGAATCACACCCGGAAAGCGTATTAGAGATGATGAAGGAGCCTGATTTGACACAGAGCCAGGTTTCCAGCCATCTGCAGGTATCAAGTTTTCTCAATTCATAGAGATGATAAAGGTGCCTAATTTAGCATGTTCATATGCATGTTCATTTATGCTATGAAGTAGTTATCATTTGCTGACAGTGGCCCTTCTGTTTCTTTCAGAAATATAGAGTTCAATCACCAACTACTGAACTTAATCGAACAACTTCTCTGCCCACTGATCAATCTAAAATCTTTGAAACATCATCAAATTCTCACTCTTTTTGTGAGGGAGTTTCTCACAGCAACCCCCTCAACTCATCCTGGAGTTGACAGCTTAGAAACACATGGTAACCAGCATAGTCTTTCAAAAAAGTTGGGGGATTTCCATAAGCAGGTAGATAGAAGTCCAAAGCTGGATGAACTTCAAGCATTCGCAGATTCAAGTCACTTTCCCACTGCTTTTTTGAAGTTACTTCAAGAAACAGATACCACAAAGGAGCCAAACTTTTGTGAAGGTTCACCAATTTAAAGTAAGTTTTCTACCAGGATGGCTGATGTGAACCAAAAGCTGGAGTTAATGACAGAATTGGCTTCTTCATCGTACTCTTTGAATCAAAAGCAACTTCATGGCCAGTGTGAAAACTAATGAAAGGAAGGAGTGACACAGTGGATCTCAATGTTCAGTTGACTCAATGACAGTTATCTTAAAGTCAGAAGATCTTCTCCAATGGTGAATAACTTGCATCAAGAAAAGTCTGAAGAGTCCATTTTCTAGGAGGAAACTTTTTCATAGGTCAGTTTCACATTTAAACTCCATCCTAGGAACGGAGCAAAAATTCTTAGTTTTAGGGAGCCAAACAGATATATTGGTTCATATGGGTGGATTTGGATTTTTTTTTTTTTTCTATTTACGTATAAGAGAAAGTGTGGGACGACCGTTTGATCCAACCCTACTAGCTCCGTCTCTATCAAACCCATTTATCATCAATTTTGGAACTGCTGGTAATCACATTATATTTACCAAGTCTACAGTGATATTTGCTGGTTTAAAGTTGACAACCAAATGTGATTACAATGCTGCTATTGAATCTGCTGCCAGCAGATGAACTTAACTTTTGGGACATTACAGATCCTACCTTCAGTTTTATATACTAATCAGATATCAGCAGTTATGCAAGCAACACTATACCATATTTACTTGTTTATGTTGCCTGGGGAGACGGTGAATGAATATGAATCACACATTACCTAGTGTATAAAATGTTTAGATTAAGTACAGATTATTACTAATTAGGGTTAATGTATTATTATTTACAAACAAAGAAAAGTTACCAGCCAGTGAGCCAAGAATGCACGATTGCCCCATTCATTTGCACGGAGCTATGCCCTCCAAAAATTAATAGAGCCCACCTGAAGTTGGGTAAGCCCGAGCAGATCTCATCCAAGAATAGGACCACAATGAAGGTGAGAAGGCCCATAGTTGGCCACACATAAATCATTGTCACAGGCCCACCAAAAGCCAGGCCCTGACTGTATCTCGTGGTCGTTATGCCTGTGAGAAATGATTTGAGAAAGAGAGAGTGGTTGGAAAGTTTGCAATAGCATTGTCCACGTCCAAAAACCAAACAGAACCAGGCCCAAGTCAAATTTTCATATTTTTTTAATGAGAGACCATTTTTTAAATTTTCATGAACATGTTCATTTTTTTTAAGACTGAATTATAAAAATTATCATTGAAACTTAATTAATTACAAAAAGAAAAAAATATTTTTAAAAATTTTAAATACCCTTTTGATATATTTTTTTTTATTTTACAAATATTGAGGTCATGAGGAGGATATTTATAAAAGAAAAAAAGCAAACCTTAAAAGATAATATCTCAAGAGAGATTATAATTTTAAAAGATAATTAAATTTTTGTATAATTAAGCTAAATTTTTAGGGTAAATTTTATAATTTACCCTTTTTTTATTTTATACATGTTTGGACACATTTGACAGGAATAGGATCTGATAATGGGCGCCTCACCTCTAATACTATATATATATATATATATATATATATTTATTTATATATTTAATATAGAATTTATTCAGATTCTCAACTAATACAAGATAAAAACACGTGCCTATGAGGAAAGTAATTCGAGTATGATTCCCTAGCACATATTCATTCAAATTTCATTCAAAAAGGAGTTATTCAGATTTTTGACTGATTCTTTGGCTAGACGGATTACTGCAAAGCAGCAACATGGCACACCCCGATTAATGTCACCACCACCATGAATCCAAAAACTCAATGACATGCTCGATTTTGTGATGGTGTGTGCTAGATATCACCAAATAAGACAAACTAACAACGTTCAAACCCTGATATATAGAAGTAGAGATTGTGTCAGTCTACGATTTTTCAGTCGATCCAAGCAAATCATCATGGTAAGAGTAGTCGGGAAGGGGCATAAGCAACACTACTGTCCTACATCTAACAAGAGTATTAACACCTGTTTCTGCTACTTATGTGCATTGTATGGTCGAACACTAGATTCAATGCCTTCTCCCACTTTCCTTTTGTTCGAGGATTGAGTTCGAGTCGTGAGCATTGGGGTCTGGTAAGTGAGATCAGACGTACACACTCTCAAGTTCTGATTGCCTTACAGTGAGACGATTTTCGTTGTTTGTTGATGATCGGTTGTCATTCTGTGACTCTGCCAGCATACTGAAATATGCATGAGGTGCCCAACCTGCATCTCCCAAACAAATTAGTTCGTTGATAGGAGTAAGCATATCAATGTGAATAGCCACAAGTAGCCTTTCGAAAAATATACAGGACAAACAGATAGATCTGTTAATATTGAAAATGTGACATAACCGTCATACGCCTCTAAACAGTTTCAAGCATTTGTCCACTTCTTCGGAAATTATATGCTTAAGTTCTCATTCCTCAATTCCATGATTACAAATCAAGATAATATAAGAACTTGCAACAGAAATAAGAGGGGAGCAAATTCTGGGGATGACTAAGGTGCTGTTCAGCTTTCACAAATAATTGCACTAAATCCTACACTTCCCTATTCAAGTTTGAAGATGAAATAACATATTGAATTTATGTGGCAAGCATGATTGATAAATCCTCAAAGCATGTCAGTAATCTAGTGAACAAATTCTACACATAGATATTACTTAGTTCACAAAAATTAGCAGGCTAGATTTTGATAGTCAATAAACATATAAGATACAGAGCCATAAGAATGTTGGCCAGCAAACTGTATCTATTCTATTAATTCACAAGCCACTGACGTAATAATGACACATCTCTAGAATTTTGTTCTTAAAAAGCTTCTATTGATAGTAAAAATGACACATCAATGACCAATCATTCTTATTGCAAGAAATAAATTCAAAACAGAACACAAAATTTGTTTCAAACTTCCAATTTTTGTTGAAGAACCTGCTATACTTCAAACAGAAGCACAGTGCAGCCACTATGCCATTCCAATTGTTATCTAAAAACAAGCTCAGAGAAGAAAAATACCATCTACGTCATATGGTGGTGGGAAGAATTGCAAGTAACAAAATGACGCAACTGTCAACCCTGCACATAGAGCAATTAAAGAAGATTACATATAAATATACAAGTAAACCATGTAACAAACCAAGTAAACTTGGGAATAGTTTCAATTTCATATTTTAAATACCTAATAGACCTCCAGCAAAGACATCTTGCCAATGATGCCAATAATCATCAACTCTTGAAACTCCAACTAATGCCGCAAGGAGTAAGGGCACAAAGATAATGCAGAGCTTTGCTACATGGCCTCTACGATCAAATACTCTAATTTTACCAGACAAATACCAGGCCAGGAAGCCAAGACCAGCAAAGGACCCTATGAGTCAATAACCCACATGCCATTAAGCTTCTTTACATCAAATGTACAATTGAAAATACACTAAATAGTTTTCTTTGCAGGTCTTTTTATTATTTAGAAACTAAATAAAACATATTCGAACAAAAAAAGACAGAGCACTAATTTGCTTGAACTCGAATATAGCCATAAGTCAGCTGTTAGATTCATGAAATCTCTAAACCTAGTAGAAAAGGACAAAGAAAACAAAAATCCTTTCTTGCAATTTCTTCTCCATTTTGTAGTGAAGTAGGGATGGCATATTTTTAATCTAATTTGAATTAGGAGCACAAAATATCATGTATTGTTCACATGCTTTATGAGTTTATGATCGAGGTAAAAAATCCACAAAAGTCCCACGAATGTACAAGCATTTAAAAGAGTCATCTCTCATCACAAGATAGGTGGAATCATACAGCTTTACTGCCATGCCTCAGGCCCACAAGCATGATCAGACACATGGATGCACCAACTGACTAGCCCTACCTAAGAACCCATGTTTCCATGTGATAGTCAAGTCCTGATCTCCTCCCATTCGTGTTGGATATCACATTTTCATGTGATAAACAGAAAAATACCAAAAGGATATGCTCCTAAGACAAGTTAGACTAATGAATGTGAGAGAATTTAAGCATAATCCGTTAAAAATGAAGTATATCCCCAGCATTAGAGAATGTATCAGTGAGATGAATACCATGTCGTTAAAATACAAAAAACAGGTGCTTCTGCACTAATATCAGTGAGAAATTAAACAATTCATGAATGATTCTCAAAATAGAGGCAAATTTTACCAACAAAAATACTATATATTCCGAGCAATGGTCTGTTTAATATTTTGCATGAATGGCATTAGCCATTATATACAAAAAATGCATCAGACCAACTGGTATTAATTAAGACAACAAAACTGATGCAGGAGAACAAAAGAAGGGAAATTTTAAAGTTCACTGGTTAATATTCAGACGAGAAAAACATATTGGCAACATAGGCTAGAAGACTAAGAGATGGAAAGTTTCTTATAAAGGAGAAAAACTTGTAGCGCTGACGTAAGTCTTTGAAATGTGCGCAGGTCATACTCACATGAAGTATGTCCGCTGGGAAAACTTTTATGACCTTCTCTTATGACACTCTTCAATCCAGTACACTGGACATCCCCTGTCACATTATGAAACAACTATCCACCAAAATGCAGAAGTACTGTTACTGAATAATATTTGTGACAAACGCAACAGAAAAGGCTGTGGCTTTAAAATTAAAGGCATACAACAGGACTCACCCCTTTACCATCAGGGAAGCAACGCCAAAAGAAGTCTGGTCGAGGTCGACCAACAGCATCTTTAATTGCATCAGTAAGAACACCAGATATAAGTACTGAAAAGAGCAGGCCTGACAGTGGATACATATAATCAATACTATTGCAATTCTAAGCTACTCATCCATGCAGTTAAAAAGGAAAACGACAGGATTAAAGAAAAGAGAGAATCATACCCAACACAGCTTGGTGTAAATCGTAGACATCTCGTCGAATAAAGTAAAAGACGATGATGGCAGTGAAAGGCAATATTATTGCAATTATCTGTCATAGATTATTAAGAGCAATTGGTTATCATTTTCCGAGGAAAGGAAAATAAAGGTATCACGTCTTATAAGTATATCTAGTTGCGATGGGTTCAAAAGCACACATAGCATACCGGAACAGCCCAAAAGGGAACAGTGTTGTCTTTCAAAGGGTACTTGAGGTCTGTCATCATATCTTCTCCAACAAACGGTGAAATGGTTCTATGACATTCAGAATGATCTCTATCACCACAAGCAGCATAAGAATAAACCAATCATGCATGTGAAACCTGGCTACTTGAGCTCCATGAGATCTTATTGTGTGGGCACCCAACTGAATCTCTGGCATTTTGACCACCTAGAACAAATTGAAGTATTTAGTAGTCGTAACTGATTATCACTTGGAAACTAAACCAATCTGTTAACACAGAAGAAAACATCTCCTCTTTTATCCATCAAGAAAAACCCTTAATAAAGTCAAAATCACAAATAAAATAGTCATGCAGGCTAAAAAGCGACACCAAAATAAAGTTTGCGAATAGTGTGCATCGAAGGAAAACTATTTTCAAACTTCAAAATTCAACATATTTTCTATGTTAAACTGAAATGCAGCAGGAAAAGGTCATTAAATATAATTAGTTCAATTTCTGCTGCACAAAATAAATGACCATATGCTCGCCATATCAAACAGGGACAAAACAATGCAGATTGCTAACTTCTTTCTTCCTGTAAAATTTTCATTTGTGATTTTTTTTTTCCAGTAAAATTTTCATTTGTGAACTATAGACTATAGCACATACTTTCATCTGTTAATAACAGAATAAGATCTCCACTTGATATTCCAATTGATTGAGTCCATTCTCGCTGTCCAAACATAAAACAACAAAAGGAACAAAATGAATTTCCAAATTTACATTAGCAGCACCCAAAATGAACTATATACAAAAGAAGTTTCAAACAAAAAAAACTTGAATACGCTCAAATCCATAGCCAAAGGAAAAAATCATCATTTCTAAACGCTAAAAGGCTGACTAATCCAATTGAGTGAGTCCATTCTCGCTGTCCAAACATAAAACAACAAAAGGAACAAAATGAATTTCCAAGTTTACATTCGCGGCAACCAAAATGTATTATATACAAAAGAAGTTTCGAACAAAGAAACTTAAATACGCTCAAATCTCATAGCCAAAGGAAACAAATCATCATTTCTAAACGCTATAAAGCTGACTAATCACAGAACATAATAACGAATACAACCAAAAAATCAATTTCTCCAACAGGTAACTAATAATTTTCAAACAAAAAATAAAGCGTTACTGTAAAAAAAAAAAAAAGAACATCTAAATTTAAAACAAAAAGAAAAAAGAAAAAACGAGCTAGAGAAATACGGAATGTGAACCTGAGGAGAGCAAAAGCCTGTCAAAGCGCGTGAGAGAGAGAGCGAGTTTCTCCAAAACTCAAATAAATGTAAAAATCTAAGCGGAAAAGGACAGGAAAAACAGAGAGGAAACACGCGGAGTGGTTTCTTCACCAAATCTACCTAGCCATTTGCTATACTTTGATTGCTTATACTGATTAAATTCAGGACCATTTTTCCAATTTCAAACTCAAAAACGAATGAGAGAGAAAGAGGGTGAGACGGTGGGGCTGACGGTTTCGTCTTCTTTTGTCAAAAGAGAAAGCAACTCCAATCCAGATATACTGAACTCGTATAAAGAATCAATGAATTTTTGAATTATTTAAATACAATTTAAAGATACAGAATGAGTTTGTTAATTTTCAATGCACGGCTTTGTATGGTTGGTTCATTTTCAAATTATGTTTTGCTTTTCTACTATTTTATAATACCGAAAATATATTGATTTTACTTATTAAATAAATTATTTTTTAAAATTTTTATAAATAATTATCAATTTCGAATATAAATATCTTTTTTGATTAAAGTAGGACTCAAAATATCAATGTTGATATGATGTATTATTAATTTTGAAATAATTAAAATTTATAATTGAATAATAATTTTTCTTTTTATAATGAAACTCATAAAAAAATTAAATAATAATTTTTTAATCCAACAGAATTTGATTGATGAAAGAAAATATTTGATTTCTCTTATATTAAAATGTTATTTTTAATCTACAAATAATAATATATTTACACTATATTCAAAGAAATTGTCAGTTTCACTCAAAAATCAATATAAAAAATAAAAATATATTCGAAAACATTTAAAATAACTGATGAAAATAAAAAATAAAACCATACATGACCTAAATGTTTTAATTTAATTTTTCTTACTGTTTGTTTGAAATCTTTCAAAATAAGATATTATACTGTAAAATATAATATTTTAAAATTATTATCTTAATTAAAATAAATTTAAGTCTCCCATTGTTTGTGTTTTTAAATTATGTATTTGAAAATTTGTGAACCATTTATATTTATGAAAATTATAAATATTTTTATGTATAAATCTATATCTTTGTGTAATTAAAAAGACCTTCAATTTAAATTTTGGTAATGCTCATTATTTATTTATTCAAAAAATTTGTATAGTGTTTTGAAAGTTATGTTATTTTTTTCTTTTTTCCAACAGTATAAGCATATGATTAGTTTGGTCTTAAAATAAATTTTTATTTAAATCTTTGATCAAATAATATTAGACGAAGGTATTTAAGAAAAATCTATATAACTCATGTTAATTCTTGCTTATTTTCATTATTCTTATTCTTTCATAGTTTGAGAGTGATTGTCAATAATTTCTTTTATTCAACGAATAATTTTATTTCCAATCTCTCTACTTTTTTATATGACTCAAAAAATAATAAGACGAAATTCAATTGCTAATGATATACTTTTAACTTTACCTCTGAAAAAAGCACGTCCCATTTTGGATCTCTAGCAGTTTTCTCTATAGAAGTACAGGAATCCCATTTCATTATGTACAATTGTACATTTGTGAATCAAATGTAGATACTCCTCTAACTTTATTATTTTATTATTAGTGGATAAAAAGTTACTTTTAATAGTTAAAATTATATTAAGTTGAACGTCACTATAAAATAAAATTATTCATTTTGAAATAATTTATTGTTGTAGAATAATCCAACCATTTCCAACAAAGTATCAGAAATTAACCTTAATTTTATGAACTAAATATAGTACATGTCTAAATAATTCATCATTTACTTTTCAACAAAAAAAGAAATAATTCTTCATTATTATAAATAAGCCCATCATAATCAGGTTTCCACGTTTAGTACCTTCCATTGTTCCTGGTGGTTGTGTTTTGCTCTTTATATCACATTAATTCCTTTAACATGTGACAAAAGTAACCCAAAAGTAAAAATTACTTTGATTCTCTTATACTCAATGCTACTTTAAGTAAGAGACAAGTATGGCCTTGCTGCCTATTCTCCTTAAAATTGCCTTCCCTTCCCAGCTAGGTGTCCACCCATTTTAAAGAAGATGTGCAACTTTCTTTTCTTCTTCTTCTTATTTTTAATTTATAAATTCTTTGTTTTATAATTTATAAAATTTATTTACGTGATTGTAATACATAGTCACAATTACAATTATAAAATTTTATACAGGTGATCTTGAAGCGTGATTTTTTATTTTGTAAACCTAAACTCAACATGAAGCAACAGCACTTTTGTAATACTAAGCAAATAGTTTTTATACAGCTAATAATTCACTTAAATTATTGAAATGGGTACCATCATCAAACATATCTTCACAAGATGAAGGGGGGAAGATGAACAAATTCACCAACTAGATACTAACAGCAGAATTGGTTACTGAGGCAACACAGTTGAGAAGAGCGAATAACAAATATCTCTAGTTCTACCTTTTTCCTGACTCCATGGCATCAAAAGTTGAGTCTACATTGTGATCTACCACAATGCTGTTTAATGCAGATTGTTGTTGGTTCATTCCTAGCATGCTGGTTGCGACACGGGGCTGAACTGGTTGAGAGTTGGAACGGGATTCCTCCACTGCTCGGAAATATGCATAAGGACCCCATCCTGCCATCAATGGATAACAAGAGTTAGGAGCATTTCTCTTCATATTGCTACATAAAATGCCGTGTTTCCTGTTCTGAGTTAAGTCATTATTTTTGTAACATCATAAAGTTCCTCCAGAATACGAGATCTTCTCTGGGCTTCTGCATGGATACAAACATTTAGAATGTTTCTACGAGTGTTAATTCGTACCATCCAGAAATATATAGTTTTCCAAGAGAGTTCCTTTGAGTTTGAAATAGCTTTAACCATGATAAGTTCAAGAATGCCTTGCTACGTTGACTTCTTGAGTTGGAATATAGGGATGCTTTCAAGGACAACTTGTGAGAGGAAAATAAGACTGCATGGCTTTAAGAGCCATTGCAATATGTTTTGACGGATATACTTTGGTATTGCTGGCTTACAAATAATATTTGTTGGTATGAAGGGAAATAAAATGAGTCATTTTTTGTGAAATTTCAATGCTCAAGCCGATCAATGATGTGCTGGAATTAGTGAAAACACCAATCGGTGGCTCAATGCATTCGACGCTTCAGAAGTTAAGCAAGTTAATGCAGGCAACTAGAAGAACAGGCTGCAGGCAAATGAAGACTCTACCTTCTCTGTGGTACGGAGGTGGGAAAAACTGCAGGTAGCAAAAAGTAGCCACGACAAGGCCTGCAAAGATACAAAGATGTAAGTAGCATGGGACAATGAAATGTGGCCAATTTAACCTTCTTCATGTCCAAAGGGGAATGCACCTAGGAGAGCGCCAGCAAACACATCTTGCCAGTGATGCCAGTAGTCATCCACACGAGAAACACCAACGAGACATGCAGCAAGGATGGGAAGAAAAATAATGCATAGTTTTGCCACATGCCCCCTGCGATCAAAGCATTTGATTTTTCCCGACAAGTATAATGCTAGAAAACCAAGACCTGCAAATGACCCTGCAAATCATCCTAAAATCTATCAGATGATCAGCCCACAAACCATTAGTGGTAAAACTAATATAGACAAGAAGATGGACCGAATCTTTAAAAGTTCATTCGGTAAAAAAGTAAACAGGGAAAAACATACAGCAAAGAATCACTCTATAAAAATGACAACAAAAAATACTGGTCATCAGTTCAGAAAACCGAGACTGTAATTTTGAAAATCAAAGCCATGACACAATTATGTACATTTTTCAGCATTGTATATCCTGAGGAGAAGTTAAATCATAAAGAAGTCTTACATGAAGTATGACCACTTGGAAAACTCTTGTGTCCTTCTTTTATATCACTATCTTTACCATGACACACCACATTGCCCCAACGATCATACTCCTGTTAAAGGAAAAAATATAATAAGATAAAATAGTAGGTTCATATCTGAGAAGAAGCTTTTTGCACAGACAACAAATCAGTTAGCTTTAATTCCCAAATCTGATATATTGTCCTCTAAAAGGATTGAATCATTAAACAAAACCTGAAGGGCTTAGAGAAAACCACTATTGATGCAACACGAAATTCCAAAAATGAGAAAAACAAAAGCTACATAAAGGTGTTTTTGTTTCTTTTCTTTTTATTTTTTTTTGGCGAACTAGAATTGCATAACATATAATTTTCTGAACAAAAAGCACTTCAACAATAGTGATAATATAACTCCATATTCAGAAATTAAGATGACATACGTCTCGCCCATCAGGAAAGCAACGCCAGAAAAAGTCAGGCCGGGGTCGGCCAACTGCATTTTTTATGGCATCTGTGAGAACTCCAGTTATCAGTACAGCAAATAAGAGTCCTGCAGTTCAGTCATTAACAAGTTATCAGCAATATATTGCTCTGCTTAAGCAAAAAGGAAGTCCCTTGTATTATAAAGTTGGTACTAGAAAGGGGCAGTAGACAACTATAATTCAGTAAAATCAAAGGAGAGAGGAGAAAGTTGAAATAATATTACCTAGTATACTATGGTGCAGATCATAGACGTCTCTCCTCCGAAGATAGTAGAGAATGAAGATGGCAATTGGCAGCAGAACTGCATACAGCTAATCAATCACCAGAAAAAAAAACAAAAAAAAAAAAAACATCATTTGATATATGTCATCATTAACCCTTGAAAAAAGATGTCTCTAGGAACTTAAAGACACTCACAGGAACTGCCCACACGGGCACCGTGTTGTCTTTCATAGGATACTTAAGATCCATCAGCATGCCTTCCCCAACAAACCGATAAAATGGGTGAATGATATTCAGAATGATCTCTATGACTACAAGCATTATCAGTATCACCCAATCATGCTTATGATTCCTTGCAAGTTGTCCCCCATGAGACTTAATGGTATGTCGGCATTCAAGCTCAAGCTCATTTGGTCTAACCTGTTTGATAGTACATAAAATGCATGAGCACCAAAAATTCAAAAAGCCGAAACACGAGTTTTCCTTGTAACCTAGTCGACTAAAGCTGAATACACATCTGACTATAGTAATTTACTGAAAGATACACTTGCAGTAACAACATGAAATCCTACTTAAAAAAGGGGAACCATAATTATGCAGTTAATAATAACATAATTGTTGAAAACAAAGAATTTTGATGATCATGGTTATAATCAAGGCAGGTGGAGCAGGAGTTGCACTTTTTTTTCCAAAAACTACCAGATTTTACCACCCGTTGAATCAAGTTACATAAAGGTTTTCCGTACCTCGGCCAAATTAAGTTGCAGATATATGAAAGAGGTCATTTATAATTGAATAATCAATTAAAGATGTCAAAGAAACCAAATTAAAACACACTAATCCAAGCTACTTTATACCTAATACTAACTCAAACCCCACAAATTAAGAAAGTCAAATCTTTTGAAAAAATCCAAGTCCAAACTAAACTATTTATTTTATATAATTTCTTGATAAAGAGGCATTCTTGATACGGTAATACTCTTATACTAAAGATACATCATATATCAGAAAAAGCACAAAGAAGAAAAGAACACGAACAAACCTGAAACATGTTCCGGAAATTCGGAGTAGGACAAAAAGAGATGATATTCCTCCAACCCATTTGCACAAAATTGGAAAGAAACCACTTACTTCAAGCTCAGATTCCCCAAATTTTCTAAAGGAAAATTACCCACAAAAAGAAAAGTGTCAGTGAACAAACTTTATAAACAGTTGATTAGAAAAATGGTAAATAAATACAAAAGAAGCATAAAGATTCTGAACCCAAATGGCAAGAAAAACAGATATCTTTTTATCCTTAACAGTGTCCCAACAACTAATGACATTTTCTCTGGGTGGTGAAAATTTAATGATGGAACATAAGGAAAAAATTAATGATACCTTGCAGATATTTTACTTGGAATTGCTGTCAAGGGTTTGAAAATGGGACCCCAATTTGCACTAAATCAAGACTTCTTTTGCCAATAATAATATCAAATTTTAACACTAGAAAGGGTTGCTAAGTGTCGCTCAATTCTTGAAAATCTATTAGAGATAATGATGATAGTGAAAACTAACTGTCCACAAAGAGAGAGAGAGAGAGAGAGAGAGAGAGAGAGAGAGAAGGAAAATGGCAATTTTGAAATGAAGGAAGAGGCGCTGGGCGGAGGGACAGTTGAGCAATCCTACATAGTCGTTGTTTGTGAAAAGCTACGTCGTATACAGTTGGAATGGAACTACACTGCATAACGACTGTCTTTTCTGTTATTTTGGAATTGTCAAGGAAATTGTCAGCCCTTGACCTCAGCAGTTGGATTCAATGACAGTGTCGTAGTTTTTCACATCAACTATAAATAAATAAAAATTATTATTTCGATCCATCATAGAATTACACGCACAAAATCATATTATTATGTTTATTGCACTAACTTGCAGCTAATTATATCATGACAACTCGATATGTATTTTATTAATTTTTTATTCAGAAATTATTTGAAAAAAAATACATAATCATATATATTTTGTCCTAGTTTTTATGCAAAAAAGTGCTTCAAAAATTATTTTGGTGCAGTCTTAATAACCAAATAAATAGGGCCATCTGCCTTTCCTTACAAAGGGCCAGGTCTAACTAGGAGGGTGTATGATTGGGGGTTGGTGGGGGGGGGGGGGTGCTGGGGTCCAACTCCATTTCCTTGCATGACATGGTTTATTTTGTCAGCACATTATTTAACTATTAATTTTCCGTGTATGAGTGGTCAAGCATAGTTCATGCGGCGTGGCAAAATAGAAAGGAAAAATTTAAAAATTGACTCTTTTTATAAGAACATGTTATAAACCACTAACATGTAACAGATAATGCCATCAATTGATTCAAGCAGGCAAATCCTAGCTGTTGATTTGATGCAACAAGCTGTTTGTTTACCAACGATTTGAAAATTTATATACATGTTGTACAAGTTTATGGATATTCAGAGAGTTGAAATTAGACGAAAAAATAAATGTTACGTCATTGAAATTTATAAATTAAAATTACAATTACGCACAAAGATATTTTTAGAATTTCAAAGTAAGGTATATAAACCAACTTAACCGTGTCATGCTTTTACATTTATTTATTACGAACAAATTTAGTTTGGATTACACGTCAAAAAAAATTATCAAAAAAATAGAAATTGAACATAGTGTAGTAAGCAAATTAAATTTTATTTTATCTATATGTTTTGAAGAGGCGTTGAGGGTTAGAATTTGATATGCGCTTAATCATTTCAACGTTCCATCTTGACTATATTTTTTCTATGCTAAATGAAAGCACAAAAATATTAGAAAAAGAAGAATGAATAAAGCTTGAACCAAAAAAAAAAAAAAAAAAGAGAGGATAAAACTACTTATTGATACAATTATTCATAGATCGAATGCTTACTTGATGGATGTTTGTCATGTAGTAAGTTCAAAGTAAGTTAAGTTCAGCCCTAATTTTGATGGAAGTTTTCAAATTAAGCTCTCATTGGAGTGGACGGGTTTTTTTTACTAAAATTATTTAAAAAATCTTATATAAACTCCTATATTTTTTAAAATGTTAGATTTTATTTAAAAATAAGTTGTTGAAATGTTTGGATAAAATAAAATCATAAATTTTTAAAGATATTAGTAATAACAATTTTGTAATAAAAATTATCAAAATTAAAGGAGTTTGTTAAAATAAGATTTTATTTTGAAAATAAGTTGGGGTGAAGGTATTTCCTTTTTTAATGAATTTATAACCTCCCAAACAACTTCTTTTTAATATTATAAGCTTTTTTAATAAAAAAAAAATTACCAAACATTTTTTGAAAACTTTTAAAATATTTTAAAAAACTTCTAAACTCAACTAAACATCCTCTTCATATAAAATCGAAATAAATACAGAAACAATGAATAAATGACGATGCAACTGTTCATTACCTTGAGTTGTTTGGCTCATGAAAGGAGAAGATTAATAGATATGGTTCTTGTTTGTTTGTCAATGTATGTAAATAAGACTAGGGCATTACAAGATATATGTTTAAATATTCAAGTTTGGTAATTTATGAATTATAACAAACAAATGACTTCATATGTGTTTTAAAAAAATTAACAAATAAGCCATAGGGAAGGGTTGGGCCTTGCCAAGGAGTAATAATTGCTACTTAACACCAGCCCATATTTTGGGGTCCAATATTTCAGTCCAAATCCAATCCATATAGCTTTTGTGCTGCAAAAATTCTCATAGCATTTCGAAGCTAAGCTGAGCTCATCTATGGAGGCCTTCAATCCCAATAAACATCTAAAAGAACAGTAAGCACAGTCGAAAATATGCGCATTAAATTGATTTCTTTTCTAATTGTTGGCTGCTGGATTTTTGAATGTTTATGTGATTTGATGGAGAAATCAAAATTTTGTTTCAGATTTGTGAGCAACTTAACAGGGTCTTCCAAGCTCGAAATTTTCTTTCTCATCACAAATCTTTCGGTGAGTACTAAGCTATGTCCTTTTTTTTGTTTATTTTTCGGATTGTGATCTTATTGTGTGCCTGTTTTTGCCAGGTTTTGATTCTTATTAGACATTGCATCGGATTCAAATGGACCAATTCTGGTAATTATATTGTTGTAAACTCTTCTGGAAAGTACATTTATAGTCGACGTTGTGTTGTTTTGTTCATAGTAGTGTTTTTATTGCCAAATATCAGTTTTTGATCGTGGTCCATTTGTTTTGTCAGGTTCTGTTAAGAAAGATGATAATGCTTCTGGCAGTGGCAAGAATTTGAAAGCCTACATTGCGGATTTGACTGTTGATTTTCTCTGCATTGCTGTTCCTTATATTTTATTTATGACTGTAAGTATTCTTAATCTGCAAAAATTGAAGAATCTTCCACTGTAATATGTAGTAGCTTAATCTCTGTGATTAGTTTCTGTGGTCCGGACTTATGAGTGCCAAAAGGAAATAACAATACATAGGAAACTTAAACTTGCCTCTATACCAGAAAAAAAGAGAAGCCTTTTCTTGAATTTGTCTTATTCCATTTCTGTTGCTCAATTCCCTGCCTTTAGTAAATTTTTTGACAATAGAAGCATATATGGGAATGATAGCACATTGATACCTGTTTCGGTTGCCTGTGAGAAAAGCCTCATCATTTAAGATGTCCATGAGAAAACCAATATTTTCCCTTATTGTCTCAAGGGGCTTTAACAGCTTCCTGTCTTGAGGTGAGTCCCCAGATGTCTCATAAGTTTCAAAAACATTGGCTAACAATAATGCTCAATTTACATTATTAAGGAACAAGTTTCTTATGCTTGGCTTCCTTTTGCTTGGGTTCTTTAAACTCCAAGAGACTTCTAACCTTTTCTATATTAAGTTCACGTTAGTACGTAACTTCACTATGCACTAGCAGGGTAAAAAATTAAAATTCCTTTACACAAGCAGCAATGTTGTGCTCTATAACTTTATGGGATGGGAAGGATTTCAAAATAAACATATCTAAATTCCTATTGGTATTAGTGGTCTATATTGGAGAAGTGGCTCAAGACTTTAATGATTTTTGTGTCTTTTCACTAGATATGGAAATTGTGTGGTGATTGTAGTTGGTAAAATGACTGGCCTGTGGCAGGTTCTGGCAGAATGGACTTATGGGAACACAATCTTGGTGTTTGTGCTGCTGCTTTTCCTGAGAACGTTTTATAGGTAAACCTGTGAGCTGTAAAAGATTTTTATTTGGGTTTTTTCTGATTTTAAGTAAGATGTCTGAAAGGCTTTAGTGATTCTTGAAATTGTGCTAAAGTAGATTTTATATAACTTTTGGAATTAATTTAATCTTCAAAACAGAAATCGATCTTCATTCTTGCAGGAAGGCGGTGTAGACTCTGTTAGGGCAAATATCTCATCCTATAGGGTTTCCATGGTATGTGGTTAGATGGGCAGGTTGCCTACATTTCTTGTTTGGATTATATTTTTGTTGAAACTTTTTGGTGATGAGGATGACTTCATGCAGATGCTTGTTACATGCCTCTGTATTTTGGCTGTTGATTTCAAGATATTTCCCAGAAGATATGCGAAAACAGAGACATACGGCACTAGCTTGGTGAGAACTAATGTGCTGTATTCTAGCACATATGTCTATCTGATCCAGTGCGATTTGCTTATAACTTTCTGTGGTGATTTATTTCTCCTCCATTCCAAAATTAGAGATCCTATTCGTCTGATTATGGAGTTATAAATGAGAGTTGAAAAAGTGAAAGTTTTGTGCATGTTTACATTGTTTCCCTTAAAAGTAGCGGGTGGGAGTTAGTGATATCAAATTATTACTTTAAATGAGAGGTACTTTTTAAAAAAAAAAATGATTTTATGAAATGAAGTCTTATTTTGCAACGTCCCAAAAATGGAGTTATAAATGAGAGTTGAAAAAGTGAAAGTTTTGTGCATCTTTACATTGTTTCCCTTAAAAGTAGCGGGTGGGAGTTGGTGATATCAAATTATTACTTTAAATGAGAGGTACTTTTTTTAAAAAAAAAAATGATTTTATGAAATGAATTCTTATTTTGCAACGTCCCAAAATGGAGTTATAAATGAGAGTTGAAAAAGTGAAAGTTTTGTGCATCTTTACATTGTTTCCCTTAAAAGTAGCGGGTGGGAGTTAGTGATATCAAATTATTACTTTAAATGAGAGGTACTTTTTTTAAAAAAAAAAATGATTTTATGAAATGAAGTCTTATTTTGCAACGTCCCAAAAAAGAAATAGGAGTAATAAATTTGGGATAGATGGTGTATTTTGCTTGAGTAGTGGTTCATGGAGTATCAGTTTATGTTTATTTTACTCACTAGAGTTGTCCTTTTAATGAACAAATTGGACCGGGCATTTGATATTTTATTTAAGATACTAGTGGAAAACTATTGTCCCAGGTTGTGAGGACCTGGGGTGATAAATTTGTAAGCATGGTCTTATGATATGCTACTAATTTTCCTCCCATTGTCTTTTGGCCATGCTAGATGGATCTAGGTGTAGGCTCATTTGTAGTAGCAAATTCCTTGGTTTCACGACAGGCGCGTGGCATCTCAAATATGTAAGTGCTTTTTTTGTGTTTTTCTTTTGTAACTGTTGTTTGCCTTGCCTACAAGTTGACCTTTCTCATTTCATGAAGATTGTTTAGCTGCTTATGATGGTATGCTATCTGAATTTTAATTAAGTTCATGTTTGCGTGTATTGTTCTATATGATAATGGCGTTTGAGATTCAAATTTATCTGGGGACTTTTTAGTTTCTGAATAATGTATATCTAGTCATGTATACTTTTTCTTGTGGCAAAAATGGAAGGAGTAGTGACATTATCTGTTTGTAAAAGCTGTAATTATATCACGAGGTTTCAATAACAAGGGCAAGGTAAATTATTCCTTATTTCCATGTGCTGGCCGCATGCTGCTCTCTTTAAAAAATGAGAAATTCTCTGCAACATTGTTTATCTTTTTAGATGTGGTTCCAGGGAATTAATATTGCAAAGACTATTTATCCTTTTCTGTAATTATATATTGCAATGCCTCTTCTCAATATTTTTCAAGTATTGAGGCCATATTCTCCCATTCATTCTCTAGTTTTATTTATTAATTAATTTATTTTTATTACTATTTATATATGTACAATGAGTATATCAGTCTATCATTCATAGGGTGAATTCTTTCTTCTCTTTAGTCTCTCCTTCTAGTAACCAAGTTATCCTTGATCGCATTGCCTGTTGCAATGGATAGTTTGATGATTTTGCTTGTTGTATGGTCATACCGGTCAATCATACTTCCTCCTTTGAGTTATATTGCCAATTAAACAAGTGGTGAAAATGGATTTGCTCGCTCATACAACTGCCTATTTGGATTTTAGAGTTGTGGAAAAGAAGTAAAGGTGGAGCAGGAACACGGTCACTTTTTTTTTTTAACAAAGTAGATTAGAACTTTTATTATATAGTTGAACAATTTTATGAACTAACAATATTAAATTGGCCAATATCTTCTGGATACGTGTACATGCATTACCTTGTAATCCAAAATCCAAGTGGAGCATCCAAAAAAAAAGGGAAAAAAAGAAAAGGTGAATCTGACCTGGAGTTTTGGGTACTTGCTTTCTTTAAGCTATTTGTCACTTATTAATTTATTTTTTGCATTCTATATCCTTGCATCTCTCCATGGCAATTATCGGGAAAACTTGGTCCAATGATTTATTTATGTATGATTCCAGTTTGTTGTCTTACCCTTTTCTTTGCTTCTGAGTTTGGTGGTTGCTTATTGTTTTAGTATTACTATTCAATACACTGTTCGATAATTCTTTCAGTTGCCAGTTTCCACTAAACTTTTGTTTAAATTATCTATTTGTAGAGTTGTTGTGATTGATCAGGTACTCTTAATTTCTTTTGTGCGCATGCCAAACCAGGACACTGAGAAATGCTCTTCGTTCGACTAGTCCATTAATCATTTTAGGGTTTGGTCGACTTATTTCCACATCAAGTGTGAATTATCAGGTGCAGTAATTTGTATCTTCATCTTCTCTACTACATTAATTGCTATATATGTTCACATTTTTTGTCTACTAGCTACTGTGACATATTTGTTGCATGTGCAGATTTAAATGTATGTTTTTATGCAAAAATCCGGATCTGATATTACTGATAATGTAAAAAACTGTTGAACTAAGTGAAAATTTAAGGGTGAGTTTTTTTTATATGTAGAAAAGGTACACAAATTAAATCCTAAGAAAGTTATTAGGACGTATTGATGACATTCTGATATACAAGACATGCTGAATAAATTTTGTTGGATTAGTCAATAAAAAGAGAACCAAGAAGAAACTTTTCAATGACTACAAACTTCTCAGTTCTTTTTCTAGAAGGTAAACTCTAACTCGTACTCTGGAACAATGGTATATTCTGTAGCTTGAAATCTTCAAAACCCAAAATTATTTTCTTGCTCTTTGCTTTATGAAATTTAGAAAATTGTAACTGAAAGGTTTAGATGAAGTTAGAAAGTAAGTTTGTGTATTTTATGAATGAAATTTGTAGAAGTTTCGTTCAATCATTTAGTTAAATTTTAATTTAATTTTTCATATTGTTGTAAGATTAGAAATCAATATGACATCTCTAGATGAAAGCTTGACATTTACTATTTTGCTTGTTTCTGTTGAATGTACCTTCAACAGTTGAATAGAATGGAGCATTCATTTTGCTGATTCAAATTTTTAACATACTTCTCATAAGTGGACTGAGACTTCCAAGTGATGTTCCCTATTGACTTAACCAAATCATCTTCCTATGAATTTGTTCATTTGTGCATTTTTCCAATCTTTTTTCTTGTTGTTCATGATCATTTTTCTTCACCCCATGCCCCTGTAAGGATTTCGTTTGCATATTTTCCAATGATTTAGCTTGTCTTTTGTTCTCTCCCTGCAGGTTCATGTTGCGGAATATGGTGTCCATTGGAATTTCTTTTTCACTCTAGCTGCTGTGGCTATCCTCACGTTAATTATTAACGTTCATCCAAAATACTGTGGGATTCTAGGTTCCTTCATCCTCATTGGTATGCTGTACAATTTCCGTTGTCAATTTTGCTATGACAACTGGATGAATTATGTGATCTGCTCATTTAACGTGGGTGAACTTATTTGTGATATCAGGGTATCAAGCTTTACTATTGTGTGGGCTGAATAAATATCTCCTTTCTGAAGAAAGGAAAACAGACATCTTTAGTCAAAACAAGGAAGGAATATTCAGCATATTTGGTGAGAATCTCTCCATAAGTAAATAAAAGTACTTTGGATATTCCTTGTTCATGTATCTTTTTGTTTCTTCTATTTTAAATTTCTTTTTGCATGGTTCTTCTCAGTGGGAAGGTGAAGATGGGGGGACAACTAACATAAACAGCTTAACCTTAAAGTGACACATCAAAGCAAAACATAGTTAAAGCTGGCAACTAATATATATACATAATTATATACTATATATATATATATATTTCAAAACAAGCTTAGCCAACGAGTTCTCCCCTTTGAGTTCAAAGGTCTTAATGGCTTCCAAAGTGTGCGTGTTTCTCTACCCATTTAATAACCTTGCATCATTCTTAGACTCAGATCCCTACCTGACATTTGTACTGAAGTATGGGCAGCATAGCTGGAGTCTGTCCTAGATTTAAAGGCTTATGCATTCTGTTGGGCTGCTTTTCCAGTCTCAAATGCGGCATTACCCATTAACATTTTCGAGATATATTCGTGAAGATACACTGAAAATCTCTTATTTTTCGACTTCTATTTAAAACTTATATTCTTAACAACCCATTTCAAGATAAATTTGTGAAAATAGACTTTATATTATTTTCCTAGAATGGTACTTTTAGTTATTGTTAGAATGTTTTGTTGATCTTTTCTTGCTTTCAGGGTATTGGGGTATGTATCTTCTTGGTGTCAGAATAGGAAGCTATCTCTTCTTTGGAGACAACACTGATGCTACGTTAAAAACCAAGAAATGGGCAAGGACTAGAGTTTGGGCTCTTTGCCTTTTTTTCTGGTATGAGTAATGGATTTCAGTCTCAGCATTTGCTTCTCTATCATCTAATTGCTTGAATTACTACTTAGTTTGATTTTCCTCATGTTGTCACAGGTCAATAACTTTGCTTCTAGACTGGCATGTTGAAACAATATCTCGTCGAATGGTAATTGCCATGCTCTGGCACTCTGATGTATCACACTTTCACACCTTCTGAGTGACCATCCTTTATCATTTTATACCCCTTCTTGAAAAGGAGAAGAAAATGACTTTAAAACTTCTCTGCAGTGCAACTTGGCTTATGTTTCTCTCACTTTGGCTTCCAACCTTCAGGTAATTACACCGTATGAATAACCTGGAAATGTATTCTGTTAACATCAAGTACTAATATACAAATAATAATGATATCATACATGAAGAAGAGCAACAACAATAAGAACAATGATAAAATTAACTCAAAAGTGGTCTTGAGAGTAAAGTGCCTGTCGTTAGTCTTTCTAACGTAGAAAAATTCGTGGAATTGAATTATGTTTTGTAATAGATGATCCCATTCTAGCATTTTATATAATGCATCAAATCATAAACTAACATCTTTGTATTGAATTTTAGTACTACTCTATGAATTTCTAATAGTCATGTTTGCTTGTACTAAAAAAAGCTTTCTTCTATACTTTGTTAAATAAGATAATGTCAACTTGTCCTTTAACGTGTGCTGAACGTAGGAACAGATAACAAGTGCTGAATGTGTAATCTCTAGAGGAAATCGCTTTACTGATGATCTCTAATTCTAGTTAAACTTAGATAAGTTTGTTTAAATTGTTCATCAGTATGAGGAATTTTGGAGTCTTTGTTTATTTGGAACAGGTCGATTCATTATTCTGGAGGGTTTTCTGAATTCAAAATTTTCTTTCTCTGTTTTGTCCCCCATTCTCATGGTTCATAATCTTTCTTATGTTGTTTGCTTGCCTTTGGTGATTCGGTTTCATAATTATTACATTTTCAATTTGTACTGAGTGGTATACATAATATATGTTCACGGATGTGTTTCCTTTTGTTACATTCCGGTAAAGTTGGTTTAGTATGTGGATTTGTTTGGGAGAGAGACTCTTTCATCTCAATTTTAGCACTCTGAAACTTGCTATTTTATGTTCTTTGCCCATGCCAATCTAGCAATAACGAAATCGAATTTTCAGGTATTAGCCATTCTGATGATGTCTGATTTTGTATCGGGGTGTAATAGTTCAGCTCTGGAAGCAGCATTTAATCGAAATTTACTGGCATCTTTTCTTCTGGTTAGAAAAAGTACCCTTACTCGTACTTTGCATAATTTTATGTTTTGGTTCGATCCAGAGACTTACTATACTTGATTTGCCTTAACGCCTGCAGGCCAACGTCCTCACTGGATTGGTGAACTTGTCTGTAGACACCCTTTCTGTATCCCCAATCTCAGCTCTAGCCATCTTGTTTGCCTATACATTCATTTTATCTTTTGCTGTTGGATTTGCTGATTTTCTTGGCATTAAGTTGAAGTTTTGGTAGTGACTACATACGGCTTGTTTGGTTTCCGTCTTGTTTGAATAGTGACACTATAAACGGAGACAAATATTTCTCTTTTTTGTCTAGAAACTATATCATTAATTGGGCTTAAAAACTTAGGTACTAAAATTATTGGTCCCTTTGCTTTCAATTTCCGAAATACAATTTGTTCATTCCACAATGGTGGATGTACGTGAGGGAAAAATACTTATTTAAAATGATCATTAACAAGGGGAAGATTAGATTGATGAGTTGAAAATAAGTCCAAAACTAGCTTTTCAACCAGACTTCTAGGCTTTAGCTTAATATAATCATCAACTGATTCTTTAATCCACTACCACTAGAATAAAAACCAAAAACGACATGTTACTTTTATGTCACCACCATCTTAAGTACTAATCTTCGCGTAGGAAAAGAAGTATTATCATTTCACTATCTCATCCTAGTAACGAATATATTTAGGAAAGTTAGGAAGAAGTGATTGTGACTTAAGATAATTCAAAGTCCCACTTAGGTTTCCTAATAGATTCTTTAGGGCAAAGTAGTTTTCCTATGTGACGAAAAAGCTTCATAATTTAATTAATCATTCTTGCTTAATTGTTCAATGTTACCAAATTCCCTCTGCTCACCACAAAAAAATTCAAAATAATTCTTGATCCATCAATGACGTTTTACTTATCCAAGTTCAGGTAAATTCATTACGCGACTGTATTGTAGATTGATAAATCCTTCTGAAATTAGCAATAGCTCAAAAAAAAGAGAAGTCTTGTTTTCATAGTCTTTGTGAAACAAGAGAATCCATAAGAAAAAAAAAAAAAAGTTGGGATCTTGAATATCTGAAGAGTAAAAAGCAAATAAGTATTTAAATTGAAATGAAGGGAAAATATACAAAGGTTGTAGTATTAGAAAAGAAATTAGTAGAACAAAATTAAAAACAGGTCAGTAGGAATGACAATGGAGATTGTCATAATTCTAAATCCGTCTTGCTAGAATTTTTAGAAATTCGCATTTATAGGGATTTGGATTTACCTTGAATTTGGGTTACACTCGCTAAATTCATTTATAATTTTAAAAATATTAAAAAATTATTTTTTAAAATAACAAAATTAAAAATTTAAATATATATATTTTAAAAATAATATAAAATAATATAATATAATACATATAAATTAAAATAATAATAAGTATAAAATTAAATAGAATTTATTTCGGGATGAAATTAATTTGAAAAGTAAAAAATTAACCTTTATCCTAAATTCATTTATAACTTAAAAAATCTATTACAAGCAAAGCGGACTCAAAACAAATCCCAGTTTGAAGCCATCATTTCCATTCCTACAGAGAAGCGGGGAAGTGTCTTGAGAATGATGACCTAAATCACCTGACCAAGTGACCAATCCTGCACAACATACCTTTACCCCACCCCTCCCCACCCACCAAACTAGCTGTCAACCCACATGAAATTCCATTTCACCCACAGTTTCAAACCCAAGTTTTTTCATCTTCTACACTTTTTATGATTTTATTTTTCTCCCACCCCCACCCGACCCCCCACTTGCAACTTACCCCTGTCCTTCCTATTCTTTACACCCAAGCCCCACTTTCTTCTCATGTTTCACCTCATTATTGCAAAGTTCAAAAATATTCACATAAATCCATACACATACTTATATATATATAATATAATAATTATTTTATTTGCCCTTGTGGATAACTATTATCAGGATTCAACCTAGATTTAGATAATCCTCAATTCCCCTCTCCCCACTTTCCTCCCTCATTGACCTATATTTAAAAAAATATATCTGAAATTGGAAAAATATATGGTTGTCACAAGAGAAAAAATTATACTATTTATGAAATTGAGATTATTAGAGTAACTTTTTGTATGTCTTTTAATGCAATGACCAAATTATCCAATTTTAAAAAGATAAATGTAAGATATTTTATGTCATCTCCATCATTTTATTTCTAACACTTTTTGCTTTTTATCTCTAATTATATTATTTTTCCTCTCTCTTCTCTCTCTATTTCTTTTAAACTCCCTTCAATTTTTTCTATAGCTATATTATTTTGGATAAAAAATCCAAAAAATATATTAATATAAAAAAATAACTATAATAATTTTATATATTAAAAAATATTAAGCACATGACATCTAATATTGTAACACGAGTAAATAATTATGACATACAAATACGAGTAGCAATGTTGCATGTGTATATATGTGAATATATACATTTGCATATTTAAAATAATTACCAATAAATGAAAGGAAAAAAAACTCAATTAAATAAATTGGAAAACAGCTGGAGTAAGCAAGAAATATAAAAGCAGGCGAAAGTCCTACCAGCTCATCTCCTTTCACCATTTCTCTCTCCTCTTCCATTTTTCCAACTCTTCTCCTTCTATGGAGGCCCCACCCCCACCCCCACCCTCACCACTCTCCGCCGCTCCGCCCATCCCAACAACTACCCCCACGGCGGCGGTCTACCCGGAATCCGTTGACTCCTCCCCCCGCTCCCGACACACCGACTCCTGGGATGCCGACCCGCCGCCACCCCAACTACCACAGAAGCTCCGCCTCATGTGCAGCTACGGAGGACACATAGTCCCCCGCCCCCACGACAAAACCCTCTGCTACATCGGCGGCGACACCCGCATCATCGTCATCGACCGCCATACTTCCCTTTCCGACCTCCGCCACCGCCTCTCCAAAACCCTCCTCCATAACCAATCCTTTTCCCTCAAGTACCAACTCCCCAACGAGGACTTGGATTCCTTAATCTCCGTGACAGCAGATGAAGATCTTGAAAACATGGTGGAAGAATACGACCGCCTTAATAATGCCGGTGGGGGGTTGAAACCCGGGCGCCTTCGCCTCTTCTTGTTTCCCAAAACATCGTCGAATATTGAACAGCTTCTTGTTGAGACTGCGTCGACTAAATCGGAGGACTGGTTTTTCAACGCTCTTAATGGTAAGGCAAGTACTTTATCTGCGGCTGCAAGTGATCGTGGGTTTTCGGAATCTTCCTCGGTGAATTGTCTCCTTGGATTGGATGATGATTTGGTGGGGAAGGCGGCGGTCGTGGGGAAAGATGCTGAAGCCCAAATGGAGGGGTCAAAAATTGGTGGAAATGGAAATGGAAATAATGTTATTAATCAGGATGTGCACTCGGTCCCCGATTCTCCAATGCTGGAAACGACATCGTCTTTTGGGTCTACTTCCAGTTCTCCGTCCGTGGCAAATTTGCCGCCGATAAGGGTGCACGTGGAGGAGAACTCAAAGGTGGGAGGGTTGGGAATTGAGGACCAGTTTCAGCAGATGAGTGTGGGGGTTGTGGGAAATGTTAATTTGGCGCAGACGCAGAAGCAGGAGGAGGTTGGGGTTTTGTGGCTGCGGGCGTCGCATCTGGGACGGTGGTTTCTGGGGTGCCGGTGGTGGTTGGTGGTGAGTATCCCAATCGGGTTTTTTCTGATGATGAAAGATCAGATCATGGTGGGTACAGGAAGGCACAACAAATTCAGCCGCAGGCACAGGTACAGTTGCAACAGCATCAGATTCCTCAGTTTCATCAGAAACAAACTGTTGCCTTTGATTTGGCTTCTCCAGATTCAGTTTCAAGGTACACTGTTGAAAGAGTTTCTAAAAATATCTCTAATTTGTGATCTTTATTTATGTAGTATTTATTTGTATATCTTCTTCTGTGCTTTTGTGTTCAATTCTATAAGTAGAAGATGATCTGAATTGGGATATTGATGATTTAATTGGCACAGTGAAGGAAGTGTAACAAATCCATTGTCTAGGCAGAGACAAGCTATGTATCAAGAATCAATTATGCAAACACAATCTGGAAACACTAGGTTTACTGCTAATCAAGCTGATCTGAAGACAGGGGATCAGAATAATAGTAAGGTTCAGATGCAACCGCAAGTTCAGGAATCTGGTTATGTATTATCAGGCCAATATGATCAGAATCATCCTCAATTTCATCATCCACAACAGTTTGTTCATGCTGGTAACCAGTATATTCCGGCTGGAGCAGTTCCGATTACATCTTATTACCCTATATATCCTTCCCAGCAGCAACACCATCCACACCAGCCCATGCTTGACCAGCAGTACCCCTTTTACTTTGTTCCCGCTAGACAGACCCAAGCTTATAACTTACCAGTGCAGCAACCCAGTTACAGTGAATTGGCACCAACTGCTCCTTCTAGTCGCCCCCAGACCCCTCCTGCTGCAATAGCCTCTCATGTGGCTTACAATCAGGCAATTAATGCTCCTTCTTCCAAACCTGAAATGGCTACAGGTGTGTATCGAACAGCAGCTGGAGCAGCTCCACAATTGGTCCAGGTCCCCTCCAGCCAGCACCAAGGACAATATGTTGGATTCACTCAAATTCATCATCCCTCTCAGTCTATTGCTCCCTCTTCAGCAGCCAATTCTACTTATACTTATGATTTTGCTGATCCTACACATACTCAAATGTATTTTAATCAGCCTTTGCCACCACAGTTGGCTGCTCAATACCAGACCCTGGCATCAGCCCCTGCAGTGGGGCTACCCGATACTTCTGCTCAGCTTCCTACAGAGAACATGAAGCAGCAAGTTAGGAATTTGCAGCCATGACAGGTGAGTTGGGCATAGATAAACAATTTTGCAGCAGTGGGTTCGATTTATCTTTGGAGTTTATGTTACAGTCTGTCTTATTATTCTTATTGGTTTGTGGTATGTAATTTTAATAGGTAATAAGGAACTCTGGTGTTTTTTCTTCTTTCTCTTGTGTATGTCATTGCTGTTATCAAGTGAAGATGGACACTCTCTGATATCATACTGTAAAATTTCAACCTCAAAAGTTACAGGGTCAGCCTATATATCAGTTATCAAATAAATATAAAAGAGTATAAGGAACTTTGGAGCAAATCTCTGCTTTTAGTCTAGTTATCTTCTGTTCGTGGTGCATCTTTGGATTTTCACGGGGTGATACTACACTGAGCCACTGTACATGTTTGTTTTCTCCGATGCGGTTTTGGTGAATCTCATTCAATAGCAACTAATTTTAATTGCTTGATTAAATACATAAAGTTCTCGGTATTTTTCTTTTTCTATTTAAGATCTTTATGCCCAGTAATTTGAGATGGAATATACTGAGAACTTGTGGTTCTTTGACACACCTGCATATTTATTTGGCTTACGTTTATTACTACATTGCATTATTTTTGGAGATGGAATGGCGAGACGCAAAGTGACGCCTTCTTGCTAGACTATCCCATGCCACTCTGCATCTTTTTTCTTTAATACACAGTTCATGTATTTATCCCATGTAGTTATTGTTTCTTCATTTCAAAATATCAGGTTACACGTTCTCTGGTCATACACATCATGTCTGTTGCACACGGCGTAGAACTTCATTAAATTCACGTTACTGGCATGCATTTTTCCGCTATCATCTAATGATTGCAATCTTGCTTTAAGTACATTTATGACATATCTCACATTAGTTTGCTGTGTGAAGCCTCAGTTTAGGTGATCTGTAAAGTTCTTATAATCACATTTTCCATATGTGTAGCTTTGCTTTTCAAACTTACAACTAGCTATCGTGTCTCTGTCCTTGTTGTAACTCGTAAAGCAATATTTACTCACTCCAAAGATGAGTTTGTTACCTGTTTCATCCTGGATTGTTAATTTTAACTTTTATATGAGAATCTTGATCTACTCCTTTCGCAAATATGTTGTTTATAAAGATAGGATGGCTTATCGCACAAATCATGCTTTCTTCTCTCTAATATGTTGTGCTGATGTTGCATATTCCATGTTGTAATGATTGGTAGTTAGCATGAAATTTCAACATTTATGTTCGCACCCATCCAAAGTGATTGAATGTTTTACCCTTGCCAGCTTATTATTTTACAGCTCATAGTTTCACTTATCTTGCAAGCCTTTCTTATCCTAGATCTCTGATCACAGGCAAAATAGACTCTTTTACATGTATGATTTGCACTAACTGGTCTCTTTCCCATACAAAGTGAAATCTTAATCTAGTTTTGCTTGTGCAAATTCCTCATTCTTAATAGTTAGCCCCTCAGATAGAATGTATGATAAACACCTTGGAGGAACGTACCTTTTTTCCTCGTCATTTATGGTCATTTATTAAGTCTAAGATGTATGATGCAATGTTTATGAAGTGCAAGATATATGCATGCGTTTTGCCGACTTCTGATCTGTGTTTGGACAATTTTTTGTTTGAATTGCAATTGTAATACATCTTTCTTTTTCATGGTCTGGTGGACAACAATGAAGAAAAATAATATATATGATATTGGCTACAGTGGACCGAGTTGGTCTACTAATGACTACATGAGAGTGGGTGGTAAATCCCCTTTCATCCAACGGTTCTAGTCCATCCAAGAATTTCACTAAATATTTGAATGACAAAATTTCAGAGTCAGTTGATTAAATCAGTGTGTGGACTCTAGCTAATTAAATCAGTTAATTAATCCCATTTTATATTAATTGATCACTTATTTTCATGTGATTGTACAGTGACTGGTGCAGTATCTTATGCCTTGTGTGTTCACTAATTAAGAATTTAGTATTGGTCATTAACTAGGGATTAGTATATGGGTTAAAGGGTACGAGGAATATGTAATTTCTTATGGAGGAGAGAAAAAAAAAGAAAAACAGGTTATTTAGATTCTTCTGACAATGAAAAGCTGAAGCATCTGCTCTCCCATGCTACCATCTCTGACTATTTATGTTTGAGCATTTAAAGTACTTTGAAATGCTGACTCTGTAACATGTCATAGCCAGATCCTCTCACCTGTCTGCATCTCTGGATATTTAATACCTGCAAGAAATTTATCTATGGTTAATTGCATAATAAAACACCCAAGATTTTCATTTACGAAGCATAATTGAATGTTGTTAATTATTATGTACGAGTGATTATTATATTTAGAATGTGTTTATGATTCTTTATTATGTAGAATTATAGTTATACGAAATTTTATCTGTCTTACTTTTCTTTAGTTGTTTATAATTATTAATCTTTGAAGTAAGTTTCAGTACTTTTGGTGGTGGTTTGATTTCTTTGCCATTACTAGTCAGGGATGTTATTGGGTGGGTTTGGTCGAATTTGATACTCGTTCCGTTAATGTTTTAGGACTCAGATTTGGTGGGTTTGACTCTTATACTATTTTTATTATTTTAAAAAATATATTTTTTATAAAAATTATCACATAAATATATTTAATAAATTTTTAAAAAATATAAAAAAATTTAAATAGAGTAGATTTGGGGCGGGGAAAGTTTGAAAACAAAAATTAAAAATAAAAATTCAAGGTCTATTTTAAATTTGTTTATAATAGTAAAAATTTTCCTTAAATATGAATGGTTCGGGTTTAAAATCGAATTATCATTCCTATTACCAGCCCTTTGTTTGGATAAACGGCACGGTTAATTGGGGTTGCTATCCAATACAAGGATGTTAGCGTTGCTTTGCTCAAAGGCCAAATTACTAAAAATAGGTACGACACTTACTTTTTATTGCAACAAATGGATTGTAGATGGGTTGATTCTATATATTTTTCATTGTATACACTCGCATCTAAATGTATTTTGTAAGTATCTTCAAATTATAATCTACGGTAAATCCCATAAAGATAAGGGCGAAGCCCATTTCAATCCACCATCGAAATAGATTTTGGAATTATCTTCATGTAATGGTAACTAAAAAATACAAGATTTTGGATGAATTTATGATCATTTACCAGTTGAGATATACTTATTTTGGGGCACACTACAGACATATAAATATCATAAAGTGGATAAGTAGATACTTTTTTCATGAAATGAAAGCAACTGTATAATTTATTGAAAGAAAAAAAAAGTTGGTGAGCTAAAACAAAATTGTAGTTGGAGTGTAGAGTCAAGTTTGGCAAATGCGTGTAACAAAAGGCATATATGCTCTCATTATTACTTATTTTCAAAGTTCCATCAACTTCTTGATTTCTATATTGTATTTTTTTTGGTTAAATTCTTTCTACTTTTACTTTTATTTGTCCCTTTTGTTCTCTACTATAATTTGGCTACTTGATTATTTTGGGTTTGAGTGAGGTAAATTGAGAAAAAGATCATTTTTATTTGGTTTTAAAGGGAAATACAAAGAAGTAACTTATAGGAAGGTAAAATCACGATGTATGCGCTAATCTATATGCATTTTTTTTTTTTTTAGCTTTTCATAATTTTCAATTTCATTTCAAAGTTTTTTCAATATAGTGCTTATTTATTAGAAAAGAAATGGTTTTGGTTTTTTTTTTTTCCTTTCACTTAATTAAATCCCAATTCAAAATGAAGCACTGCATATACTCCAAAGATTTCAAAAAAGAAAAAACACACACACACACACACACACAAAAGTAAAAGTGAAAACCTTGCACACTTTCATCTTTTTATCCTCAATCTCAATATTAGTAATATAAATTCTTTCAGCCGCACCATATATTTTAATCGAATATGCTCCCCATAAAAGAGTATATTTTGTGGGCGTACTAAAAAAGAAATATATTTATTCTTCAAATCAAACAAGAAGCAAATATACCAGTTCTTTTCTTTTCTTCTCTTTTTGGTAGGATAGTGGAGAAAGAATTTCACTATGCAAAAAGAATCTTGGAATCTAAATAAAAACTTATTAAAATGTCATATTAAATAGTAGTCAAATGTTGATCACGGATTCAATCTTCAGTCTTAAGTACCACCAATTTGCCGGGCCTACATATCTTCCATTTTGATCCTTTTCACCAATGGAAACTTTCTTTTTATAAATGAAAAATGTTTTAGCAATTAAAAGAAAAGAATAATGTCTTGAAATATGATATGTAAAAGAGGAGAAAATTTATTGAACCCGTTTCAATATATCAAATAATTTAAGACTTTGTTTTTTTTAAAAGGATACTTGTTCTTTAATTTCTATTCAAATAACTTAAAATCATGATCAATAAAATTTTAGTTGCTTGCTAAACAAAAAATAATATGAGATTCAATATGAAAAATAAAACCAGCCAAAAGGGTTGAAGAGGAGACCAAGTAGGACAATTCAAATGTTACAAAGCCTGCAAAAAAATCTAGTGTGTATATGGGACCATTCTTTGTTATTTGAATGACAAAAGGCGCCAAAGAAATAGGATAAATCCGATAAATAAAAGCTTTTCAGTCAAATCCCATCAAACTCGAAATTTCATTTACTCACTCCCATTACGTTAAATTTGGTGTAACTTTTACATTAAATTTGATATTTTGATATAATTTGTCCTAAATCATCTTCAATCACTACATTAAATTTTACATCAAATGAATATTTTATTCTACTTTTTTTATTTTTTAATTATCACTTATTTATTTTTTTATAAAGTTATTTAATTATTTATATTTTATTATTACTAATTCTACTAAATAAAAATTACATATAATTAATATTATATTTATTGATTATATTACAAAAATAAGTATTATAATTAATATTACAATAAAAAAATACTACATTGCACACCATGTAGAAAAAAAAACTTTCACAAAACAAATATAAAAACTAATACATTTTGGTTATTTAATTTTCAGAATTAGTATATTCATTCCACAAATGAACAATTAATGCATTTCGAAGTGCAAAGTGAGCATCTTTATTCTTGATTTGTCTATATCGAATAAAAAATTATTGAAAGCGATCATTTTCATCTATTGTATTTTACTTTTAAATTTTATGTAAGTAATGTTATTTTAATGTATTTATTTATTTATTATTAATTATTATAATTTATCGCAAATGTTAATTACTTGTTAATTATGACAATTAATCACTACAAATATTATTGCAAAATAATAAGAAAACTAAACTTAAATAAATAAAACTAAATTATAAATTAATTAAATATATAATATAGGATACAAATGAAATTAAAATTGGGAGTAGAACAATTTTAAGGGTAAATTGGGAATATATACACTAAACATCTCCAATCCAACACCAAAACACCAAATTTGGTGTAATTCCATCTCCAATGGAACACCAAATGTTACATCAAATTTGGTGTAATGTATATATTCTCAATTTACCCCTAAACTTTTTCTACTCCCAATTTTAATTCCATTTATATCCTATATTATATATTTAATTAATTTATAATTTAGCTTTATTTATTCAATTTTAATTTTTTTATTATTTTGCAATAACATTTGTAGTAATTAATTATCATAATTAATAAATAATTAATATTTGCGATAAATTATAATAATTATCACAATAAATAAATACATTAAAATAACATTACTTGCAATGTAGTATTTTTCGTTACTTGATATTAATTGTAATGTTTATTTTTGTAATATAATCAATAAATATAATATTAATTATATGTAATTTTTTATTTAGTAGAATTAGTACCAATAAAATATAAATAATTAAATAATTTTATAAAAAAATAAATAAATAATAATTAAAAAATAAAAAAAAAGAATAAAATATTCATTTGGTGTAAAATTTGGTGCAGTGATTGGAGATGATTTCGATCAAATTACATCAAAATATCAAATTTGATGCAATGGGTTGGAGATGGCCTAAACTTCGTAAACAAATATTTACAAATGTAAATCCTGTCGAAACCCATCAGATTTTCACCTGCCAAATACATTATGAATACTGTCGATAACAAAATCTTTCATGGAATACGAAGATATTGTTAAATGATAAAATTGAAGTCTCGACTCTCAATATAAAGAAGTTTTGTATTCAAATCTCATTAATATGAATATTAATCTATTTATTTAATAATTTCTTTTGTTAGTATTTTAAATATTGATGTAATTATTCATACTTTATTAATTTAAAATCTGGATAATAAATTATATATACCTTACTACTTAAAAAAACAAATCCATTTATTTATTTTTATCCATAGATTTCTTAGAACCAAACTCTTGATTTGATTTGAGCCGTTGATGGGGGCATGATCATGATGACTGCTCCACAACATGTTTGAAAGTTGACCGCTTCAAAGAATGAATTGGGTCAAGCACTTTTTTTTTTAATAATATTTAAAGTAAATATTTGTGATGCACAAGTATGGAAGAACTCATTGAATTTCCACTATGGAAAATTTTTGGTTGGGTTGAATGTTATTTCAATTAATCAAGAACTTTTTCATTAAAAGTGAATGGTGAAAACCACTTGTCCTATGTGATTTTAGGGCATTGAAAAAGCACCAAGTCAAAATCGATGTGTAAAAATAAATTATTTTGATTCATAAAATTATTCAGGAGGTGCCAAGTTCCCAACGGATACATTTGTTTGAAGTAGCAAGTTACAAAAAATGGCCAAATCAAGATTTTGACATTTAGGAGTATGACAAACATCTCAACGTACTAAAATTACTAAACATACTGCATAAAACTAATACTTTTAAATAATTCAATCAAAAAAATCTTAGATAATAACGATATTTGGTGTGGTATGAATTTAAATTTTCAAATGTCAACTCTTTGTTAGTTTTCAACTTTTAGACAGGTTCCTATTTGCGACAGACACAAGTCGTTAGGGCGTCGGAATTATCCCGACGGAAACCCTCCGACACTCAACTTAGAAATACAGAGAAAATGATCGTTTGAAAATAAAGAATTTAGAATTCTAGAATTGTGAATGAATTGCACACCTTATAAGATAAGTTGAACTATTTATAAGTTTTCGTATAAAGGTTATTATAAGGTGTTGAACGATTCATGTGAATTTCATGAGTTGATAAGATTTATTGAAGTGAGACATCTTATTGAATTGTTCCAATTATTTTAATGAGCCTTATGTGTTTGGGTCTTACGAGACATTTTGTTGAGTTTTGTGTATTTGGACCGTATCTCATCAATATTTTAGTCTATTTTGATAAAAAAACAATTACTCTAGTAACTACTCACTAATGTGGTTCATTAAAGCAAAGTCACATTTGTTAATAATTAGTTAATTACTCGTAGTAGAACTTACAGGAAGAAAAAAATTTGATGTAAATTTGGAAAATGAAAAATTAGGGCTATAAGTAGACCATATGTTATTGCTGTATAGGGGCTGTTCGCGTTTGTACAGTTTGGCTTCCTATCACTTAGTGGTCAATCTAAAAAAGTAATTCTTGTAATAATAATAATAAAAAAAAATATTATTTGCAAAAGGCCCATAAATACATTAGATATTTACATGTCGGCCCAATGGCCCGTCGAAACTCGAAACATTTAGTTGGGCTTGAATGTTCATAATATATTTTTATGTTTATTCAGGTTATTAATGAAGGGGAATTTAATCCGCATCCACTAATGTTTCGATTTGATTACATAGAATACATAAACTTCAATGATTTGATTCGATTAGGAGATTTGTTATTCAAAATCAATAAAATGGGTATGAAATCGAATGATTCGATTTTTAAAAAGATTTGGATCTGTTAATTTCTGATTATATTCCTCACTAATAAGTTATCTTATTTCACATTTAGTAATATACTTTAAACTATGATATAATAACTTTTCTAATATACTATATGATTAGTTATTTATATTTAAATCTTTTTCAAAATTGACCTCAACTCAATTTATTCATAAGAAATCTGTGAATTTGATCTTGGTTCGAACTATTTATTTATTTTTGAATAAAATTTGATACCCATTACTCATCATATATCTCTTTATAATAGTTTAAATTTGGATCTAAAATAATAAAATTTGGTTCAAATTCCTTTGATTGACAACCCATATTTTAATTGCCCGAGTGTTGGAGTCATGAGAGCGGTGACCACAAAAGAATGAAAAACATGTCATGACAAGACCGTAAATTACTGGTTATACATGAAGCATTTCTAAGAGAATTCATGTACAATATCAACACACTTATATATAGATATTAAAGAATAATTAAAAGGTGTTTTACTAAGTTTAATTGAAATATCTAATAAGTTTCTATAACAACGGCAACAGGTGGATTTGGAACTGATTTGGCCAAATATAGATACATCATATCAATATTTTTTTAGGACACGAACCTATACTCATATTATTGGGTTAAACATTTTAGATCTATTTTATTATTTTAAAAATATTAAAAAATATTATATTAATTTTTTTTTAAAAATATATTCTTTCTAAAATATGACATAAATATATATAATATATTAAAAAAAATACTTTTTTTTGAATGAGACGGGTTTGAAAATAAAAATTCAAAACTCGTCACAGAACCATTTATAATAGTAAAAATACGATCCTCTTTGGGGACGGGTTTGGATTTGAACCCGCTACATTGCAATTCCTAAGTTTTTAAATTTTATAAAATGTTAAATTTTAATTTTAAAATAAAATTTTAAAGTATTTGGATAAAATAAGATCAATGTATTCAAATGATGTTAATAACAACAATTTTGTAATTATTATGATAAGATATAAATGAGTTTGGTATGATATTGAAAATAAGTTGGAAATTTTTTATTTTTTTCAAACGAGCTTATAAGATCATTTTTTAAAAAAATTATCAAATACTTTAAATTTTTTATAAGCTCTTGAACATTTTGTAAGATGTTTTGAGGAGTTTATAAGTTACCCAAACACCCTTTAAGGAAAATCAATATTTCTTTAATGAGAAGAGATTAATACTTAATTAAATTAATATCCATATTTATATTTTTTTTTGTGGGAATCCAACCCAATAATCTCAGTTCCAAAGACTTAAGCATCTTCATAATATAAGATAAATATATATGTGTGATTGCGTTTTAAAAAATCAGACCTATAAATTCGTATCTGAAAACGTGCACAAGTGAGGTGCTGATCAAACAATCGACAATTTAAAATGGAATATGATAGTATTATTCTCATAAAAATCAAACTATTCGATATTCTAATTAATATTGATTTATTGTACATAATAAATTAAATTTAAATATCTTTAATCATTTATTACATCTTAATTACGTTATTCGTTATATCAAGAATAGTTCTAAATTAAAACTAAAGGGAACAAACTACTATTAAATATATATATACTCATACTCAATAGGATTGATAAATTAAATATCTCGTACAATTTTTAGGGTTCGATCTTATTATTTGAGTAAAATATAATTTGAAAAGCTAAGAGTGATAAAAATTTATACAACTAAATCACATTATATAATTTCAATTTATGTTCGATTCAGTTAATTTAATAACTAAATCAAGAACAACACTTTATACCCTCTATTATTCTCCTAAAATACCTCACTCGTGTATTAAAGAATATATGCTCAGCTGCAAATACTCAATACCAAATATTCTTATCCAAAATCCACTATTCTTTCTTCAAAAATTTAAAGAATAAAACTATAACAAGTGGAAACATACCCAGCAAGCAGTCTCTAAATCCCACTCATTTCACGTCACCATGCATCATCAACAATTGTTCCTTACAGATGTTCCACTACTTTTTTAATGTACAATTTTTTAGACATAAAGTCGAAGGAGGTGGCCAATATGCATTGGATCACACATGAATAATTATTAATTACTATAATTAATAATATAATCTCCCTTTTGAGGGGGGTGCTGGTGGACATGGTGGCCTACGAGATAGGAGTTGGGACCAAACTATGTATTTCTGGTACTATAAGATTTCTTAGTATATATTTTAGCCACCTAAACCTTCTGTGAGATAAATAACGTTGCTGTTTTCATATTTATTTTAAATTCTAACCAACAAGTGATTTTTTAGGATTCAAATATGTGTTCGTTTTGGTTAAATAGTGTCTTAATTTCACTCAACTATTATCAAATATACATTCTTTTCAATCTATGCGAAGATTCTACCACAGCACCTTCTTGTTCTAATTGGTAAGCTAACACCTAGATTTGAGTAACTCTTAAATCAAATATCTCAAACAAATAATAAACAAACCTGCCAAGAATTAAAGAAATATCGTTAATTTCTTGATGTTTGTTTGATAAATCTTCTTATATATGTACTCGATTGCAATTTATGTGAATTAATTAATAAAAAAATGACCCATAAGGAATATATGTAAAAATTCTCCAAAGTAGTGGATCCACAAAAGTTGCTCACCACATCAGCAATTGCATGGTATAATTGTAACCTCTAAATATTCTTTATGATGGTGGGGATTCCATTATCAACACATGATCTCATTCTCCCTAGGTATAAATATACCCTCCATGGCTGATAATCCATTGTGCAACAAAGAGCCAATTTCGAGCTTTCATTAGGTAATTACCATGCTTTATTTATTCTCATTTTCTTGTTTCTTCTCTCCCATCAAAGCTTCTACTTAAGTTGTTCCTATAGTTTTATGCATGGATTTCATCATAGCATATACCATATCAGTATTTTACATTGATCTAAAACTCGAAAACTTGTTAATATTTATTCGTATTAATACATCTACTCGTACTTTTGTGTCTGTCTCTTTCTTTCCTAGCATTTGTTCCCCAACCCTCTTACTAGATTCTTCCGCATGTACCTATAGTTTCCACCCTAAGTTCTTTGAAATTGGTGTCAATAAATCTTTGGAACAAGATTATTTGTTTTGGACAACATACCCTTGGAAAAATATATTGAAATACTTTGACAAATGAAGGTGAGTTTTTACAGGGACTGGTCTACGCTACTGAAAATGGAAGATGTCAGGTCTAGTGGTGCTAAATATGAGTGCTTGCTCTTTGGTACATTACTAATCATTCTCTATCGATCTTTTTCTTAGTGTTTTTTCTTTAAAATTAAGTTTACAATATCAATTTAATGGTTGAAAATTCAGGGGAGATCATATATGATTAATTGCATTTTCCTTTTTCGTTTTTTAGATATGGATGATACTTTGTATCCTTTGAGCTTGGGGATTAACATGGCCTGTCGCAAAAACATAGAAGGTACCATTCTTGTATAGTGTTAAGTTATAAACATAATTTCGGATGAATTTTGATTTTCTAATAATTTATTATTGATACATGATTCGTCTTAATTTGTAGAATACATGTTGCATTACTTGCATATTGAAGAAAATGAAGTCCCTAGGATGTGCTTGGAGTTGTACAAAGAATATGGAACAACAATGACTGGTCTTAAGGTATAAAAATAAGTAACGTAAATTGATTAAGATGATCAACCTAGATTTTAAATTTCTTGCTTAGAAACTTATGCCTTTGTCGTTTCTTGCAGAAGCTTGGATATGAATTTGATAATGATGAGTTTCATGCCTATGTGCATGGAAGATTACCATATGAGTTGTTAAAACCTGATCCAGTATTACGTAATCTCCTACTTTCCATGCCCCAGCAGAAAATAGTACGTCCGAATTCAAACATTTGAATTTTTTTTGAGGGTAGGGTGGTGGATTGATGCTCAAAACCTTCAACACAAACAATCGTGTAAACGAGAATATGTTATTTTCTTGCTGCAGATCTTTACGAATGCAGATGAAGCACATGTAGCTCAAGTTCTCAGTAGGTTGGGAATAGAAGATTGCTTCCAAGGTGTTATATGCTTTGAAACTCTTAACCCTCCACAAGATATTGTTAAATGCATAAATGGTGTGGATGAAGAATGCATAAATGGCCTGGCCATTAAGACATTGAGCGTTAAGACTCAAATTCTGTGCAAGCCGTCCTTAGAAGCAATGGAAGCTGCCATTCGCATTGCAAATGTTGATCCAAAGAAAACAGTTAATACAAAAACTGACCTAGTCAACAGATTTTAATTAATTGTATAGACAACATATGATTGATGAGAGTTTCCATTTTGCTTTGTTAGATATTCTTTGATGATAGTGTTCGTAACATTGCCAATGGAAAAGCAGCTGGGCTTCACACCGTAATTGTAAGTTCAGAACATTTTCCTATTATTAGAGTAACCATATTTCCCACATTATTTGAAATCTGTTACATAGTGAACTTGAATACGAAAATGCAGGTGGGAAGATCTACTCAGGTGCCAGGTGCAGATCATGCTTTAAACAGCATACATAATATAAGAGAGGCCTTACCTGAGATATGGGAAGATGAAGGAGAGCACTTGGAGCAAATAATCCAGTCTTCTGCAGTAGAAACTGTTGTCCTAGCATAGATCAGATTGTCTTGGACATTTGATAGGTATCCTAAGAAGAATCAAACTAATGTGACTACGTCTATGAGTTGAAGACACTACATACCAGATATATGGTAGTAAAGTAATGCTTGTTGATGAATAAAATTTCAGACTAGATGAAATTGGCTTGTGAACAATATCAGTGCAACAAATTTAAAGCAACTGATTGTAACATCTCTGCAACTAGCATACTTCTACTATTCAGGTGTCCTTTGTTGTTAATATAGCCAACATAGTTTATAATACATCCAATATCTCGTGCAATTTGTGAAAATAAGCATCACCATCCTGATTGAAATTCAGTGAAGTGACACAGGAATTAATTACAAACAACTCATATGGTACCAGTACCACATAACTGGCAGCATTGTATGGAACTTTAATTATCAAAATTTGATTCTTCCATATAAAGCATTATGTTCTTTCTAGAACTATCTTAAAATATAAAATTGTTTACAGTCTTTATTGAACTAAAGTTCAACAGACTCATTGCTCCTAGGATTAGGAATTGTGATAAAGTCACAGGCAGCACAGTTTTGCATTGCACTGAACTTTTTAGGTGGTACATGGGTAAATTCATTCATCTAAAACAAGAACGAGGTGCAATATCAGATATACAATTGACAACCACTATAAATTGTTTTATTGTTTCTTTCACAAGTTCCCTGAGTCGCTGAAAACAGTACACCCTACTATGAACCTGAATACAATATTTAGGTAATTACTGATATTACTACTATTATACTGCAACAGGTGGTTGAGTTGTTCCAAAAGGTAAGTACTGATATCGTTCAAATGGGATCTTCTGTTTTAAATCTTATCATTCAGTATGTCAGGAGCCACCATGAATGTTCTGAAGTAGATATTTAGCATTGTGCAAAAGAGAATCAATCTCCTCGTTTGCAGCATCAAGTAAGCGAAGTTCCTTGATCTCCTCCTGCCACTTTTCCATTTGTTCCTTGTGTATTCTGTAAACAAATTAGAGTCAGAATATGTAGCAAGTTCTCATTTCCAGTAATTATGAGCCAGTTTTACTTCTTTTTACTTACAAAATCATCCGTTCTTCAAATTCATTGCTCAGTTCCTTCAGCATTGACTTCCCTGATTCTAGCAGCTCTGACACCTTCATGAAATGATTATCAGAGGCATATATTCTAACATGATTATTCCAGAAACGATGCATCATGTATGAAGAATGCATTTAAACAAGGTATTCTCTTGAAAGTCACGAATTCTCCTGTTCAGATCGATTACAACAAATTACTCAGTACCGACGTTGTGGAGTTTTACCATTTGAGTGAAGTTATTGATCTTTTCGAGAATGTGAGCAATCTCCATCTCAACTTGTTCGGAATTCAAAGCTCTTGGTTCATTTTCTTCCCCTGGAACCTGTACAATGGATCCATCTTCCACCAAGGTCTCCTTATCCTCCACCTATTAATTAATATCTTAATTATTAGGATAGCAGAATTGTACTTCTGATCTCTTTTTGCCATCTTAATACTCGGGAAGAGCAGAAGTGGAGAAGACATACAGAAAGTTTCATGCGTTTTCCCATTCCACTGGTACCTTCATTTTCCATTTTGAATGGAACTTGTAAATACTGGAGGAAAGAAGAAATATAAATGATCTCATCCTTCATAAGTACCCATAAAACAATGCTAAAGCAGAAATCAGCCAACCATTTGTGTGTCTTTTTGGTGTTAGGATGTTTGTGTATTCTAGGATAGCATGCGGCAAAAATTGTCTTAAAAGTCCAATTCTAAGGTTATTGCATTTTCCTTTTCACATTTCTTTTTCGGTTCAGTTATTGGCCAAAAACCAACTAATAAAAAAGGATTTACTGTTTATTTTTCTTAATAGAAAAGGAATCACTACTTATTTTCTCTTTCTTTACTCAAAAAAAAAAACTGAAGAAAGAAACAAGGATAACCTTTTCTTAGTAAATTTGATAACTGAAAAAAGATTTACAGAAAGAAGGATATAAATAACAGAAAATTGTTAAAAACAATATAAAAAACCAGAACTTGATCAGTCTACACTGATCACATCTCTAACTATGCAATAAGGAAGTTTACACCTCTGCTTTATAAACAGTCAGCTTATATCAATGAATCTGTAACAGGCTGCCATGCAAATCTCAAATCAACAAAAAATGAATAGCCACATATTGATGTTTGAAACCATATCCAGAAGACAGAACTCATAAAAGGAAAATCAGATCGCACAGTCAAAGTACTTTCAATGAAAAATTAAAAGCTGATAAAAATGTAAAACTGGATATAGGACTCTATCAACCAAATGAGAAACAACAAGATTTCTTTTAACTCTACTTTTCCAATAGCGAAAGTCATGAACAACTGAAGATAGTTGTCAGCTTGTGCTAAGCATTTAATAACATATAATTAACAATCAGCGAAGAGTATAACATTTAAACAAATTGAGAGGAGAAGATAAACGTGCATGCTTTTGTGCACATTTCGCTTGATCAATTTTGAGAGTCTTACTTCCCAATATTAAATCACACAATTCACAGCAATAATCCAATTAAATACTGATGAATTGAAAACCAGCAAAACAAAAAATTTGATGAAAAAACTAAATAATCCAACTACATTATGTCCAGACATCAATAACATAAAAACACGCAACAAATTAAATTCAGAATAAGCTATTCACCTTCGTCTGATGCAATTCCACAGATATTAAACCACAAAATCAAATCCGAAGTTCAATTTTCCCCTTTTTGCGCACTGCACAGAAAAACTATGCAGTTCATAAAGTGAAATGCACAGTCAGCAAAAAATACGACGTACTTTAATGGAACAATGCACAGATTAAAAGCCTTTTGATATTGAATCACTAAATTTAGCTTTTCAACACCTCCTTTTACAGAAACGGAGTCGATTATAACAAAACAGTAACAAAAATTCAATCGGAGTTTGAATGCAAATTAGAATTAGGAATTACCAGATTATATCATCAGCACAGCGTGATAGAATGTGTATGTGTGTGAGAGAGAGAGCTCTGAATAAATGCGACGGCGACGGCAGAATGTGTGTGTATATGTGTGCAGTGTGCGTGTGCGTGCGTGCGTGTGTGTGTGTGTGTGTGTGAGTGAGAGAGAGAGAGAGAGAGAGAGAGAGAGAGAGAGAGAGAGAGAGTCCTCTGAATAAATTCGACCGCGACGGCATTTTATATGCATCTGCAGGGGTGAAAAAAAGAGAAGTGCTTGGAAATGCGCCAATTCTCCCGCTGCAGAAAACATTTGAGTAAAACATCTTTTTAGTCCCCAAACTCTTCAAATTGTATATTCTAGTCCTCGACTTTTATGTGACAACGGGGCTGATCTTTAAATAGGAAAAAATATGTAATTGTCAGCAAAGTTAATTCTTTTTTTCCCTTCAGTTGGATGAAATTAGAAGTCATTATCACTAAAATGATTTTGATCCCTATAAATTCTTATATTTTTTAACTTTTGTAGTTTTGATTGTGTAACAATAATTAGGCTATAATGAGCTACTTAAATTGATACACGAACAAGAAAAAATTATCATAGTTTTATTTAAAACTATGATTCAAAGTCCTTTACATTTTTGTAGATTATCATCGAATTCTCTAGCGTTTATTTCTTATGTAATAAATTTTAAAAATATGAATGATCAATAAATAAATTTCATTTCATAGTTGTCATATTCCAAAAATCTTCCTCCTCAACTTGCAATTGGAGAAGTATTGGGTTAAAAGTAGCACTTAGCCACTCACCACTTACTGTGCTTAGAAGATTTTGATATTTCCAAAATATAAATTATGGAATTGTATTGCCCAATAATGGGGGCAATCATGTGATATTAAGGAAAATATTGGAATGTTCTTATAGTATCTAATACTATATCAACCGCCCAACTATATTATCTGTTCTTAAAAAAGTTTGGAATGTAACATTCTATGCATGGAACAAAGTTTTGGGGCACAGCAAAGCAGAACACTTTAAAATTTGCCATTTTGTAACATGTTTGATAGTCTGTAAAATGTTCAATCTACAACAAACACTAGCATGTTCTGCTGCTTCTGATAAATGCCAGATTTGCAGCTGAGAAAGGAGATTGTAGCACTTTGGGGGATACTAGAATCCAAGCCAACTTTTGGTGCATCAGTTGAGCCCATCCCTTGTACTTGTGTTCCTTTGTTACTCCCTTTGAAAATCTACAAGTTAAAAATGGCAGAAATCAATGACTCATGATGTTATCAAGTCTTTCTTGCCTTCCTCTGTCCCTACTTGTTCTTACCACCTATGATTCGAGGTTTAGCTCATTGTCACAGGTGTTTCAAATGGAGGCAAATATATGATGGACTGAGTATAGTTGATCACAACCCTGATAAATCAACTGATATACTTCTTCAACCCCCCCTCCCCCCCCCCCCCCACAAGTCTTTGTATATTCCAGTCCGAGACTTACTATCCTTGTGCTCATGGTAACATCATCATTTCTTTTTCCAGATCAATATGCTCTTAAATGTTTTGTCGATCTTCATAATACAGTTCTATGATTTGTGCAATAATGAGGAGTTATATTGATAAGAAATTTCTTGGTTAAACGATTCTCTAGGATCGCTTGTTCAGTTGATGAAAGAGGAGTCAATGGAAAATCGCTATTGCTGTTGATTGCAGAAAGCTATGATTTTCAAGTAGATTGGCAGCAGCTGCATCCCCAGCAGAAAAGGGCTAATAGCTTAAACCCACGAAACATCAAAGAGAACTGTGATGAACAATCGGAGGGAACCCAAAGCAAACAATGTTAGGACTAATGTGAAAGTTTACATGGATGGTGTAATATTTGGCAGAATATTTTGCATACTTGAGCTTATGGATTATTTGAGTCTTGCTCTTCAACTAGAAAAAATGTTTGGTGTGTTCAAAAATCTCATCACCCTTCAATTTTTTCAAAAAATACTTATATGGCTCTATTCAAGATTTATGAAGGGATCATAAATGCTTGAAATCAGGAAAGCAGCAATATGTGGTCTTAAGGCTGTTTCAAGATGAGTCACAATTCTCATTTTTTTACAAGGACAAAGATGAGATGTCAGTGTTGGAATTAATTTCCTAATATAGACTTACATATTTAAACAACAATTATATTATAGGCTATCTAATTAGATAAAGTCAAATAAGTGATTTATCATATAGACTCTAGGAATATCTTTAGGATATGGACTTTGTAATGTATAGAGACCTAGTACTAGTCAAATTCAAGATTGATGGGATTCTCTTTGACCTAGTATATAAAGAACATTATGGGTTATGCTCCCCAAGTCATATCATACAATATTACTCTCTCCTCTTTCCCATCTTAGAGAGAGACCCATTGAGTATTATAAGTTGATTTGACTGTGGAAGACGTATAGCCCAATTATTTTCATTGTCATGGATTCAGTAATGGCGGAGGCGGCGCAGCGGTTGTCTTTAAGGAGGAACGGCGATGGTGATGGTGGGGATGGGTGTTTCAACTGGTCATTTCTTCTCGTCGGCACTGCGGGGTGGTTGGGGAACTCCGGCGGCGCTGGGTTGTTAGCGCCGGTGCTCCGACATTAAGAAATAAGGGCAACCAAATGGGGGTGGTGGCTGGTAGTCTTCGCAACTGAATGGGAAATGGAAATGGGTCTTTTATTTCTCTTTTTCTCGTCTTCAGCAGCTGGGAATGTGGGTTTTATGTTTGGATTAGGATTAATTATAATTACATTAAAATCTAATTATAATTTAGGTCTAAATTTGGAATTAAGTATTAATTTAAACCTGATTTAATTGAGTTAATTCAATTATAATTGAAATTAAGTTTTGTTTTGTTTTGTATTGAAGCTTAATTTTATTTTTAAATGTGAATTTATTTTATTTGGGCTTGAATTATAAAGAATTTTGAGTCCAATTTATTTTTTGTGCTTAATTCAGTTATGGATTCAAATTTAAAGTATATTTGATTTTCGGACTTTAAATCAAAATAAAGACTAAAGATATGGTTTGGGCTCACATTAAATAAAATAAATATTGATTTGAATTTTTATTTTATTTAATCCCATTTTGTCTGATATTTCAAAATTAATTAAATGAAACAATATGTTGCCAAAGTAACCTCTATTGTGTAAATTTTATTATTTTGAGATATTTTGATGTGTATGCGAATAATAATCGGCCCAAAGGAAGATTATTGTTTGGCCAAATAACAGATATACCTGTGGTAATAAGTACGTAATGATTATTAGGTTTTCTATGTGAGCAATAATCAGCCTTTTAACAGGACGAATTGTCAGTATTTGATTACTACATTGAGAGTACCACTTTCAGTTGATATTTCTATCCAAAGACTAAATGTCAATGTTGTGCTAGGTATCTTGTACTGTGGCCTACCATTAATTGATTATGTCATTTTCATAATTATGTCGTGACATGAATATTGATTGTGAGTATTTTATTTTGTTCTCTATTCAGCTTCTGCTTCAGCTTCTACAATATCTGCCAACATTAATTCTATTCCTGTGCTGAGTGGCACAAACTTCAAGAATTGGAAAGAGAACGTGATGATTGTTCTTGGTTGCATGGACCTTGACCTTGCGCTTCGGATAGAACGACCTCCCACTCTCACTGATGAAAGTTCCTCTGAGGCTAAAAGGGACTTAGAAAAGTGGGATCGTTCTAATCGCATGAGTCTGATGATCATAAAACGTTCCATTCCAGAGACCTTCAGGGGCGCTATGTCTGAGGAGGATAGTGTCAAGAAGTTCCTTGAGGATAGTGAAAAATATTTTGCAAAAAACGAAAAGGCTGAAACAAGTACGCTTTTAGCTAATCTTGTTTCATTGAGGTATAAAGGAAAAAATGGAACATAAGGGAGTACATCATGGAGATGTCTAATCTTGCTTCAAAACTAAAAGCACTAAAGTTAGAGCTATCTGAGGATTTGCTCGTACATTTAGTTTTGATATCTCTTCCTACACAATACAGTCAATTTAAAGTAAGTTACAACACCCAAAAGGATAAATGGACTCTTAATGAGCTCATATCTCACTGTGTGCAAGAAGAAGAAAGAATTAAGTGAGAAAGGACTGAAAGTGCTCACTTGGCAGCTACCCCTCAGAATAAGAAAAGAAAAAAGGGAAATGAAACTGCAGTTGGGACACCACAGCCAAAGGTGCAAAAGAAACAGGATTCAGGATTCAACTGTTACTTTGCAAGCAACCTGGGCATATGAAAAAGGATTGTCCCAAATATGCCGCATGGCGTGTTAAGAAATGTATGATTCTCAGTTTAGTTTGTTCTGAGGTTAATTTAACTTCTGTACCTAGGCACACTTGGTGGATAGATTCGGGTGCTACTACTCACATAAGTGTGTCTATGCAGGGTTGCTTGTGGAGCCGAAAGCCAAATGATGCTGAAAGATGCATTTATGTAGGCGATGACAAAGCAGCTTCAGTTGAGGCTATAGGGACTTTTAGGTTATTGTTAAACACCGGTTGTTTTTTGGATTTGGAAGAGACATTTATTGTTCCGTCGTTTAGACGAAATTTGGTTTCTATTTCTACTTTGGACAAATTTGGTTATTCTTGTTCATTTGGAAATAATAAATTTAGTCTTTTTCAAAATTCAAATCTTGTTGGTACCGGTTCTTTATCTTTGAGTAATAACCTATATTGGTTGGATACAATTGTCTCATATAATAAAACATTGCATACTAGTTCATGTGGTACAAAACGTAAATTAACCAATGAGAATTCCGCTATGGTATGTCACAAACGTTTAGGACATATCTCTAAACAGAGAATTGAAAGACTTGTGTCTGATGGAATTCTTGATCCTCTTGATTTGACAGATTTCAAAGTCTGTGTTCAGTGTATAAAGGGGAAATTGACAAACATTAAGAAATTAGGTGCCAACAGAAGTTCAGACGTCTTGAAACTAATTCATACTGATATTTGTGGACCATTCCCTACAGCATCTTGGAATGGCCAACAGTATTTTATTATGTTCATAGACGATTATTCACGTTATGGGTACCTATATTTGATTCATGAGAAATCTCAATCTGTGGACGTGTTTAAGGCCTTTAAAGCTAAAGTTGAAAACCAACTTGGCAAAAGGATTAAAGCCGTTAAATCTAACCGTGGTGGTGAATACTATGGCAGATATGATGGATCAGGAGAACAACATTCAGGACCTTTCGCAAAATTCCTAGAGGAATGCGGTATCGTCCCTCAGTACACCATGCTAGGCACTCTTAGAATGAATGGTGTTGCTGAGAGACGAAACAGAATACTTAAGGATATGGTGAGAAGTATGATCAGTCATTCTTTCTTACCAGAATCCATCTGGGGAGAGGCACTAAAGACTGCAGCGTATATACTTAATAGGGTTCCTAGTAAAGCAGTAGCTAAAACTCTTTATGAACTATGGACAGGCAAAAAGCCTAGTATTAGGCATTTGCGTGTTTGGGGTTGTCTAGCTGAGGCAAGGCCCTATAGGCCTAATGAAAGGAAACTGGACGCAAGAATAATAAGCTGCTCCTTTGTTGGGTACTCTGAACGGTGAAGGGGTTACAAGTTTTATGATCCCTCGACTAGATCATTTTTTGAGATGGAAAATGCGAGATTCCTTGAGGAAGTTGAGTTTGGGGAGAAAGATAAAGTTCGCGACATTGTCTTTGAAGAGGAATTTATTTCTCTTCCTATAGTTGCTATTGATAATGATCAGGCTTCTATTCCTGGGATTATTCAAAATGCAAATCCAGATTATCATGACAATGTTGAGGAACTTTCTGTCCAAAATGAAGAACAAACTCAATAACCTCAAAGAGAAATACCATTGAGAAGATCCACTAGAGAAAGGAGAAGTGCGATTCCGGATGACTATCTCGTATTTCTTCAGGAGCATGAGTTTGACATAGGAGTGGTGGAAGATGATCCAATCAACTTTCATCAAGTTGAACAAAGTTCCAATTTTCAAAAGTGGATTGATGCCATGTAATTGGAATTAATTATTATACAATTCCAAAATAAAAATAAATTTAAAAAGATGAGAGCTTGCGAGCTTTCGAACACTTGCGTTGGGCTAGCGCTCTCTAAACTCGAGCTCAAGTTGGCTCAACTAATCTTAAAACCCTATTTCAATGCTAGAATTCTGCACCAGAGTGGAACTCTCTTTTAAGCTTCAGTACAAATAGGCTCGAGATGAGCCGAGCTATGGCTCGAGCCCAAGCCTAAACTTAAAAGATCGACGAGCTTGAGCTTGAGCCTAAAAATTTTCAAAGGCTCGATTTGAGCTCAATTCATTTGCAACCCTACAACAAAATACTCTCTGCTTCCCAGTTCCTACAAGACATTTCTTGGTTAGAGTAATAACATATAATCAACTTCTGATCATGATGCTTATCCAAAAAAAAAAAGAAAAAAACACCTCTGATTTTGCTCTCATCTCCAGTCAATCACCAAACCTAAAATGCAGTGAAGCCCACACAGACATCCACATATAAGCACCAAGAAATATCAGAGGAATAGAGGGAAGGGCAAGGACAGAAGACAAGAAGTAGGGAGGAAATTCAGCCAAAGACTGGTCAGAAGGCCCTCAAGCTAACTGGACAATCTGCCAGTAATCTAGCTGATAAAGGAAACAACTGCATTTAGCAGAATGTTTCCTCCTAATTACTCCATCTTCATAAAAATGACTACATCACTAAATCATTAATTAGTCTAATCCTTTTAATCACCCATGAAATTATGGATCTGTAACAAAAATGTTAGGGAAGCGGCATCACAATAATTAACTCTTTGACAATACACATGATTATACACCACATTTGTATTCATAAATTCACATGCATGCAACATAAGGCACCAAACTACATAAAACTTTATAGTCTATACTTTCCAGTTTTTCAATTCTGACCCCCATTTTCCAATCCTGCATCCTCCCCACCACCCCCTCCTCCTCTCTTTCTAATCCTCCTCCAAAAAAGATCCTTTAAAAAAGCACAAAAAAGCAACTAAATGACCAGCACGAATGGAATACCTTAATCAATTGTCCCTTCTCTGTCAAAAGCTTCAAACTTGCAGCCAAAATCCTTTCGAAGTCTGGAGGTGCTGAGTGATGATCCTATCATATAAACATTTACAACGCCAGAGTATGGAAGAGTCAAAATCACAGGGAACAAATGAAATATTGAAAAGATAATTCTCATTCTCATCAAAGAATTTACATGGCTTCCAAATCAATGTATGAGAATTACTGACACAAAAGTGTGATAAGAGGCCCAAATTTTGATTCTCCCGAACTCAGAAAACACAAGTCATGATAGTCCACAATTTGTCAATTTCAACCGCTCTTACTTTTATGGCTGCTTTATGTCTTATTTATAAACAAAAATCAATATTACCTCTATGTATTCAGCAATTGTATGCCGACTGGACCCTCGAGGTTCCTTCAACTTTGTTATAGCCTCCAATATAAGATCATCCAGCCTATATTCATGAAGGGAAACCCCACAAGATCTTATTAAATAGTATCTACAACAGATTGGCAAAACTTCGATAAAAAAGCTACTGATTAAAATATCTAATCCAAAATTAACATGCGTAAGTTTTGAAGCAACACATCTATGAAAATATGTATAATGTTTAGGAAAAAATTCACATAACTCTGGATTGCTATCTGTCATTGTTGTAGATTGAAAAATCACAATGGAGACCATAACTAAACCTTGAGCATAGACAACCACAAAACAGTCACCCCCTCCTCCCACATATTGAGTCTATTCCTAGAAAAAGGAGAGCATATGAATCTTCCTTTTGAACCATGATTAAACCAATTATTTGAAGATAAACAGTATTTTTAAATTAAACCACTAATACAGGTTATTTTTTCCTTATATATTACAATTACAAAGATAAGAGCATTTAAAGCGCCTTGAAGACATTTCGCAGGCCCAGTGAAGTAGACTCCAACAACTATTGATTCTTCATTTATTGACCCACTTCCTCCATTTCTAATAGAGCAGCCAAAATTTTCTTGACTTTGTCGACTTTATAAGAAAAAGAGATTGATATAATTAGACGTGTTCAAAGTTTGACACCGACAAAACTGAAATTCTGCACATAAATGGTATTCAATTATAGTTTTGATTTGGTATTCAATTCAAGTGCATTTTTGCACCTCAATTTACCACACCGCACTGAATACTAAATTGTTTTTTCATTTGTTTTAAATGTATTCAATATCCAAGTATTTTTAATTTACTGCTTTAATGTTTTTTCTTTTTCATTTTTTAATGTATCACACTTTTCAGGTTTTTTACTACCTAATTACTAAATCATGATATAAATTACTTATTATATAGTAAATAGAAAAAAATTATGTTAAACCATAATTTGAATACGTAAACAAGAAATGGGTATCAAGCTTTCAAATTTTTAATCTTATTTAACATTAATAGTAGAAAAGTATTTTTTCTCATTCTAACTCCTGTGTAGCATACACTTTTAATTAATTAGAAAAAATTAAAATTTTCAGAACCTAAACTTTTAAAAAGAAAAAAATTAATTAAAAAAAATTAATATGAAAGCAAGAAATAGATACCAATATTATGAGTCATTTTTTTTAATTTTTTGTGAAAAATAAAAGTAGAAATTATAATGTTTATCTCATAGAAAATAATGTAAGTTTTCTTTGAAATTTTATAGTTAAAAGAAAAAAATCAAGTTAAACTATAATTTAAATATGTAAGCAAGAAATGCGTATCAAGTTTTCAAAATTTTAATTCTATTTAACATTAATAGTAGGAAAGTATTTTTTCAATTAAAATAAAAATTTAATATGAAAGCAAAAAATAAGGACCAACATTCAAAGTCGATTTTTTATTTTTTAGTCATAATTAAAAATTAAAGTAGGAAATATATTATTTTTCTTATAGAAAATAATATAAGTTTTCTTTGAAATTATATAGTAAATAGAAAAAAATCATGTTAAACCATAATTTGAATATGTAAGCAAAAATGGGTATCAAGTTTTTAAAATTTTAATCTTATTTAATATTAATAGTAGGAAAGTATTTTTTCACATTGTAACTCTTGTGTTATAGCATAAGCTTTTAAATTATTAGAAAAAAATAAATATTTTAGAACCTTTAAAAAGAAAAAAAATAATTAAAACAAAAATTTAATATGTAAGCAACAAATATGTATCAACATTTTGAGTCGCTTTTTCAAAATTTTGTCATAATTAAAAATAAAAGTAGAAAAAAATCCACGTTTAATAGCCTCAAACACTTTGGTATGCTGTCTTGTCAATGGCCATCAAATACAATGCTTCTCTCATAGAAAATAATGTAAGTTTTCTTTGAAACTGTACAGTTTAAATAAAAAAAAATTCAGTTAAAATATAATTGAGATGAAATCCATGGATGACAATGACGTTTGGGATCTTGTCGACTTGCCTAAAGGTGCGAAGCCCATTGGTTGCAAATGAATATTTAAAACCAAGCGGAATTCAAAAGACAATATCGAAAGATATAAAGCACGTCTAGTTGCCAAAGGTTTTACTCAAAAGGAAGGCATTGATTATAAAAAGACTTTCTCTCCAGTTTCATCGAAAGACTCTTTTAGGATCATAATGGCACTTGTAGCTCATTTTGATTTAGAGCTCCATCAGATGGATGTAAAGACAGCGTTTCTAAATGGTGACATTGACGAAACGATTTATATGGTGCAGCCAGAAAACTTTGTATCTGGAGATCCAAAGAATATGGTTTGCAAATTAAAGAAATCCATCTATGGTCTCAAACAGGCTTCTCGTCAATGGTATCATAAATTTCATCAAGTCATTATCTCATATGGATTTGAGGTAAATAAGGTTGATGATTGTGTATACCATAAGTTCAGTGGGAGTAAATACATCTTTCTGGTATTATATGTCGATGACATACTGTTAGCCAGCAACGATATAGGCTTATTGCACGAAACCAAGAGGTTTCTGACTAAGAACTTTGAGATGAAAGATCTTGGGGACGCCTCTTTTGTCTTAGGTATACAGATACATCGAGACCGCTCTCGAGGTATCCTTGGGTTATCACAAAAGAGCTATATCGAAAGGGTTCTCAGTAAATTTGGCATGAAAGATTGCACACCGGGAGATACTCCTATTGCTAAAGGAGACAAGTTTAGTCTCAATCAGTGCCCCAAAAATGAGGTTGAAGAAAAAGAGATGCAAAAGATTCCTTATGCGTCAGCTGTAGGGAGTCTTATGTATGCTCAAGTGTGTACGTGTCCAGATATAGCATTCATAGTAGGAATGTTGGGCAAATATTTAAGTAACCCAGGAATAGATCATTGGAATGCAGCCAAAAGGGTTATGCGTTATTTGCAGAGAACAAAAGACTATATGCTCACTTATTGGAGATTAGATTTTTTGGAGATCATAGGGTATTCTGATTCCGATTTTGCTGGATGCCAAGACAGTAAGAGATCCACTTCGGGCTACATTTACCTGCTAGTTGGAGGAGCTATCTCTTGGAAGAGTGTTAAGCAGACACTCATAGCGCCTTCCACTATGGCAGCTGAATTCATAGCCTGTTATGAGGCATCTAATCATGGAATATGGTTGCGAAACTTTATCACTGGGCTGCGTGTTGTGGATGGTATCGAAAGACCATTGAAAATATTTTGTGACAATAAATCGGCTGTACTATATTCTAATAACAACAGAAGCTCTTTGAAGTCGAAGCATATAGACATCAAGTTTCTTGTTGTTAAAGAAAGAATTCAGAGTTGTTAAGTGTCTATAGAACATATTGGGACAAACTCCATGATTGCGGATCCGCTCACTAAGGGTTTACCACCCAAAGTGTTTCATGAGCACACTGCTCACATGGGTGTTGTATTATTTTGATAATATGCATTATTAGTGGGAGTTTGTATTTTGATGTTCTTTTGGTTTAAACACTATTTATGTTTATTATTATCTGCAGAATAAAGAAGATGGTTTATTTTCATACTCTGAATTATTTACAGTTTAGTATGATCTCATAAAGAATAAAGAAGGATCAGTTGGAAATAGGCATGTTTGAGATCACATTGCATGTAATTTCCATACTATACATCCATACTCGATCTATGTCATTGAATATGTTAGTGTGGTGACCATTGATGGGTCTAGTTACGAATAAATGTAACGAAGGTCGCTTTGATCCCATCCTTATATAGGAGATGGACCAGATTGTAACTCAGGAGATATTTCAAAGATAGATAGTATTTTATGCGCACTCAAGATTTATAATATAATTGTTTACGGTATCATATGTAGTCTAAGTGGGAGATTGTTGGAATTAATTTCCTAATATGGACTTACATATTTAAACAACAATTATAATATAGGCTATCTAATTGGATAGAGTCAAATAAGTGATCTACCATATAAACTCTAGGAATATCTTTAGGATATGGACTTTGTAATGTATAGAGACCTAATACTAGTCAAATTCAGGATTGATGGGATTCTCTTTGACCTAGTATATAAAGAATATTATGGGTTATGGTCCCCAAATCATATCATACAATATTACTCTTCTCCTCTTTCCCATCTTAGAGAGAGACCCATTGAGTATTCTAAGTTTATTTGACTGTGGAAGACGCATACCCCAATTGCTTTCATTATCATGGATTCAGGTACGCTTCTGATTTAGAATTAAAGTATTTCTTGATAATTTACATGACGATTCTAGATTATGATTATTGAATCATATTATATTAGAATATAACAGTCAGAACTAAAGTTCTTTTCTTAAACTGAAGCTAGAATTTGAAATCAAAATATTACAAGTAAAAGTACTACATTAGGAGTCAAATGCCAAACAGAAGAAGAAAAGAAAGAGAAACAACTGTAAAACATAGATCATTACATCTTTTAAATGATTTTACACAAAAATAAATAAGTAGATCAACTAAAAGAATTTCCAAAAAATGAATTGAGGTTCCAAATCCATCATCGCCATCCAATCACATTTTGTCGAGAGTAGGTTTAATCCAAGTACCATCCTCCACTTGAGTCAGGCCATAGGCTTCCTTGCTAGCAAAATTGCCCACAATTGAGTGGTACATTCCAGTGGTCAATGAGTACAAAACACCACTATTGCCATGAAACTTGTTGAAGTAAATCTTATTAGCCATGCCACTAACATCACAAGTCTCAGCAAATGATCCATTGGGACTAACATACAAACATTTGTCCCTCAAACTCTCCAACTTCCTCCAACACATTTCGGATAAATCCAGCTTTTCAACGCTAACTTTTCTGTCGTCGTTTGTAACAAAGACACCCCATATATCTCCTTCCACTTCTGCAATGTAACTCTCATGTGTTACTTCTTCCCCATCCTCATCCTCATCCTCCCCCTTCCCCTCCCCCTCTTCTTCTTCTTCTTCTTCTTCTTCTTCTTCCTCCTCTTCCTCTTCCTCTTCACTTGTTTCAGGGCACTTACCACATTGTATCCATCGATATTCTTCGTCTTTCGTCGGATCGAATATTCTAAAGTTTCTTGATTTATGATCCAAACAGTAGTACACCCCATTGTGGAAAACTGGGGGGCAATTTGAAAACCAGAAATTGTGTCTACCATTGTCCAACGTGTCTGATTTCCACTCTTTGTCTCCAAATTTAATGAGACCAAAGTCAATTTCACGGATGGTACTTGTGGTGAAAATTCCAAAAACAAAACAATCTGAGCAAGTCGGTGGAGAGGTGAAACACACCGAGATGAAAGAATCAGTGGTAGGGGGAAGTTCAAATTTCACCTTTGTGAAAGGATTGAAGAAAAATAAAGGGCATTTATCACGAGACATGAGTAGCCATCCGTATTTGGAGAAGTGAATTTCAGCGTCCAATTCTGGAAAATCCAAGTAGTAGAAGTCATTGTATAACGAGTGGAATAGTTTCCAGGAATGACTGCTCCTTTGGGAAAACATTAAGCACGGCGAATCGAAACAAGGCGAATCCATGGGTGGTGGCAACTGTGGCGGGACAGGGATGATCAAATTCCACGATTTGCAAACAAACTTGAAATTGCAACGGTCTCTGAAAAACAGCTCTGTTAATATCAAACTCAAAACCTCTGGAGGCGCATCAGACCAACTCCTCTCTGTCTCTAAACTCAGTCAAAGAGTTTTCATAATTCAAGAACTGATAGACGCACAAATTATATTGTTCATCAATTAAAATAAAAAAAATCACTACTTGCATTGAAACAAAATCATACCCATATGCTTGAGAGGGGAAACGAGGGCCCTTGGTTTTGCCAAACTTGACATAGTTAAAACTATAGGAATAAGTAGGGTTTTAGTATATATACATATATGTAAAGTTATTTTAATACGGGTAAGATTGGCATACAGTCCATTTGAAAAAGAATATATATATGTAAAGTTATTTTAATACGGGTAAGATTGGCATATAGTCCATTTGAAAAAGAATTCTTAATCCTCTTATAAGATGGTCATTGATTTCAGGATTCTTGTTAAAGGAAGTTTAAGCCAATAAAAATTAAATCCTTTGTAATATGTTATTGGGTACCAAGGAATTATCTATTTAGATTATAAGATTTAGTCTCTCTAGGATTTTTTTTGTGGGTTGTTTTTCTTTTCTTTTCTTGTTTTTTTAGCTGGATAGCTCGTGACTGTAGGCCTACTTTATGAATTGTAGCTGTGTGCTTAATTTATGTTTGGTAAGGATTTTTTTTTTTTTTAATCTTCGTTTTGTTGCTTTTGTTTTAAAATTTTAGGTGGGTTTGTTTACAAAAATACATGAAAGTTAAAAAGAAAAGGCTGGGAATTTTATGTATTTAGGTTAATTATAAGATTCCATCTTGGAATAGAAGTCAGAAGCTCTATTTGGACGAGAAAGATAAGTTTTTTGGGATAAGCTGTGGATGGGTGGGGAAATTAGAGGTGTAAAATTGTGATTTTGCTGTAATTTGGAAAGATTTTATGTACTTTGGTAAGTTAGAATCGAAATTTGAAGGAAGATAGGATGTTTAGGTTGTTATACTTTTTCGAATCAGGATTTCAATCAACTAAATTTTCACTCATCACTTAGAAAAACGTGAAGATGCATTTGATGATTAACCTTGCTATTACAACTGATTGAGCAATACATTCAAATGTCAACTAAGGATTTCTTTATCTATATCCAAGTAATTCTATCTACAAAATTCCCCCCTAAATGTGAATTCTTGGTATTTTAGAGTTGCTATTGCAAAAATATACAAATAGAATTTCTTTTTTTGGTCATATCTTTGCAAAAAGATACATATAGTTTAGATCTTGATTGCCATGTTTTGCTCTTTTCATCTTGCGGTAACTCTCTTCTTGTCTGCCGCTTGGTGATGAAAAATTCATCAAAAGGACTAAGAAGTTTGGAGACGACTACTTATCAGTAGCAACAAACTTCAACGGGAAAATTTATGCATAGATGATTGGTAGTAATATTTTTGTTGAAGTTGATTTTGTGGGACAATAACTTATTTTCAAGCAATTGGTGAACGATAGGGAACAACCTTGCAAGATTCCAAAGCCGCCACCATCAGGCTCATGTCTCTTTACTGATTATCTATTCGAATTCTGCATTGAGCTATTGTTAGTGCACATGATCCACCACATGTATTCGGGAGAAGTAGCATATTTCAGAATTTTGAAAGTAAATATTTTGGAAAGGGAGTGGTACATTCCGGTGGTCAAAGAGAAGTAAATCTTATTAGCCATGCCACTAACACCACAAGTCTCAGCAATTTATCCATCGAAAACTAACACACAAACATTTGTCCATGTTTGTTTGCTGAATTTAACTAAAATAACTTAGGAAAAGTGAAAACAAAAATCATATAATTATCACAAATTTGAAACTGATGATATCTCGAGAACCCAAATAATTACTTTTTTTTTTATACAAAAACTCGAATAATTATTAATATTATTAAAAAAGAAACTATGATAGAAAAAAACAAAAAAACAAAAAAACAAAAAAACAAAAAAACAAAAGGCATACCTATTCTTTAGAGGAAACTGAGTGACCTTGCTTTTGCCAAATTTAACAAAGAGGTATAACAGGAAAACCCTCACGTGGTTAGTACATATATATATGTAAAGTTGTTTAAAAGTAATCAGATTGACATAGATTCCAAGTCCCATTAAAAAAGAATTCCTAATCCTCTTATAACATTATCATTGATTTCAGATTATTTTTAGGAAAGTTTGTGACAATAACAATTACAGGATTTTTAATATTACAGCCGATGTCACGTAGCCCTCTAAGAATTAGAGTACCAAAAGAAGTCGTGTTATTTCCAAATCTATTTCAAAACAAGAATTTCTTGTAACCAAAAACCAATACAACTCTAGCAACACCCTATATATATATATATATATATATATATATATCTTTTACCATCAATAATCAATATACTCCTTCCATCTTTCATACCCCAGTAAAGAAAATTAGCTTGGAGAGTAGTTTGGAATTTCGGAAAAAAGTTTGGTTCCCTGACGTACGCCTTTGTTATTTTATTTTTCTTGAATGTTAGCTGCCTTGGTAATTTGAAAAATTTACTGAATATTTAGTATTTTTATTCTTGATTATAAGATTTAATATATATGTCATTCCTAATCATGGAAAACTTCTAGTTGCATTGTAGTTGTGATTGTTTGTCTATTCTAGAATCATCCCCTACCCTATAACACAATATGAAACATTTAAAGGCTTCAATAATAATACTATACTCGCGTTTCACTTGTCTCAATCTTTCCCTATAAATTGTTGGAACACCTATGAAACTCAAAAGACCCTCAAAGATTTCTTCCTCTTTCTCAATCTTTTTTCTTTTAATTCTGCTTATATAAATCCTTTCAGTTATAACTTTTGTGTCTGTTTATTCGTTTATCTTTTATGTAGATCTATTTAAACTAGTGATATTGAAGTGGGTTTTATTTATAATTGGATTCTCTTTTAGGCCAGTGAAATTCTAAACTTACTTATGAATTGTAGTTTTATGCTTAATTTTCGTGTTTGGTTAGGAGTTTCTTTTTTTTTTTTTTTTTTTGGTTGTTGCATTTTGGTTTAAAATTTTGGGTGGGTGTATTTACCACAATGCATGAAATTTAAAAAAAAAAGTTGGGAATTTTACATATTTAGATTAATTATAGGAGACTATCTTGGAACTAGAAGTTAGAAGCTCAATTTGGGCGATAAAGAGAAGATTTTCTGGGTAAGTTGTGGATGGGTAGGGGAACTAGGTTTTCTATTGTATGAAATTATTATTGTGTTGTAATTTGGAAAGGTGTTATGTACTTAGGCAAGTTAGAATCCAATGTATCACAAATTTTATATTAACTTCCTCAAGTTGGGCTGTGATTAATGTTTAGGTCACTATACTTTTTGAATCAAAATTGTAATAATTTCAATCAACTAAACTTTGGTTCATCACCCAAAAAAACGTGAAGGTGTATTGATGATTAGCCCTGCTATTACAACTGATTGAGCAATATATTCAAATGTCAAATATTTGCTTTAATTTTTCTTTATTAAATGCTAATTTGATTTCTTGGTATTTTGGAGTTGGTATTGCAGAAAGATAAACATAGTTCATCAATGAGCAAAAATTCCTTTTCTTGTCTTCCTTTTTCTTTGGATCAAACTCATCCGTGGCTATTGGTATCTCAAGGGAGAACCTACAAACCCATACTTTTTACAGCATATCAAAAGATGAACATATCAAGAGAAACATTTTCGGATTCCGCAACAAGCAAGTTTCGTCGACTTCCTATGGATGGATAGCATTGATAGATGTTAGCAAATTGCCATTAGATTGTTGTCTCATGAATATTGCATCAAAAGAGAAGATTCAACTCCCACGCATAGAATTAGAGGAGCCCGAATCAAGAGGTTGGTACTACAAATGCATCTTGTCTAAGCCCCCGAGTGACCCTGATTGCCATGTTTTGTTCTTCTCCTCCTGCGATGACTCTCTTCTTTTCTGTCGGCTTGGTGATGAAAAATTCATCAATATTTTTTTTTCTCAATAACTTCATCATCAATATAAAGATTTAAACAATATATCAAAATATCTCAACTATATTTCATGCACAAATAAGAACAAAGCTCCAAGAAATCCATTAATATATTTAAATTGTATTGTGTGAAAATAATGAATCCCACCTACCTTCAGAGCCATGAAGATCAAGAGCATAATTTATTAGCGGAACAGAATTAGAATTTTTTTATTTCTCGATCATAGTTTCAAACAAATTGGGGAATTTGAGCATTTTTATACCATCACAGTTGATTATTTTACCTATTTTCATTGCAAATATCACAAAGTCAATGATGCCTAGTTTAAATGTCAAAAATAAGGCTTTAAAACTTTGAAATGAATGCCCCAAAAAATGTGGGTATTCGGCTAGTTTTATAATAATGATTGTTGTATTCTAATATTTATAAATTATTAATTGATAGTTTATAATACAGTTTCAGCATAAATAAACTGTTGCATTTAACTTGGCCTTCTCAGATTCAGTTAGGTACATTGTTGAAAGAGTTTGCAAAAAGATCTTTGATTTGTGATTCTTATTTATGTAGTATTTATTTATTCATATATCTTTTGTGTTCAATTATACAAGTAGAAGATGATCTGAATTGAGATATTGATGATTTTAATGGTACAACGAAGAAATTGTAAGAAATTCATTGTCTAGGCAGAGACAAGTAATATATCTTGAATCAATAATACAAGTACCATCTGAAATCACTTGGGTTACTGCTAATTAGGATGATATGAAGACTAAGACTTGAGGATCAAATAATCAGCCTTGAGTGTGCACTAATTAAAAAAATTAGTATTGGTCATTTACTAGGGATTAGCATATGGGTTAAAAGGTAAGAGGAATATGTAATTTTTAATGGGGAGAGAGAGAGAGGTTATTTAGGATCCATTTGTTTTTATTTCCAAAGGGATCTTTTTATTTTTTAGAACAATTTTATTATTGGTCTGTGTAATTTGGGGAATTTCAATTTTGGTTCATACGCTTTCAAAATGATTCCAAAACTATTTATTTTTTTAATAAAAAATGGCCCTATCATTAGAAAACTAATTGCCCAAACTAAATTTGGCCGTTAGTTTGTTGAAATGGGAGGAAAAAATTTCTGTAAAAGTTTTAAAAAAATAAAAAAATGAAAAAAAATACAGGAAATTGATCAAAAAAGAAAAATTACAGAAAACTTTAAAAAATTAACATATAATTTACGAAAAATATTACAAACTTTATGAAGATTTTTAAAAAATACATTGAATTTTGAAAAAATAGGTGAAACATATAATTTATAAAAAAATTATAGAAAAATTGCGAAATTTAAAAAAAAAAAAAGGAATTTTTTGAAAAATTACATGAAAATTTTCAGTAAATTACAAAAAATTATAAAGAAGTACAGAAAATTATGAAACAATTAAAAACTTACAGATAATATATGAAAAAATGAAGAAAATATATAAAAAGTATTTAAATAAATCGCAACTACTTTATGAAACATTATTTGAAAATTATTGCACTAAAAATATAGGTAAGGATAAATTGTTTAAGTTTAAACTTTCAACAAGTACAATATTAAAATAATTGACATTACATATTCAAAAACTAAAACAAAGAAACATATTTAAAATAGTTTAAACAATATATTTGTATTATTTCTTAATTGTCAAAATAATAATTATCAAATAAAAAGGAAAATATAAGATTAATCTTCTTCGCCAACCCCAATATCTACCCCCTCCCCGCGGCCACACCTTGCACCCCATCCCCACATCCCTCCCTTTCTCGTATGTATATGTGTGTATATATGTATATGTATAGAGGCAAATATATACATATATATCTATATATTTATGTATATTTTATAGGGACTGGGTGGCCAACCCAACCCACCCCACCCCCATCCCAAAACCCAATCCCTCTGGTGTGCCTGTATCCCCAGCCCCCTTTTCCAACACCAGCCCCCGCTACCGCCGACACGCCCTCTTACTTTGTGGGGTGGCGATACTGGCAGGCGGGGTTGGGGCTGGGGTTGTTTTTTTTTCTTTTTATAAATATTTTAATTTTTAAAATAAATAAATATGAATCCTCGGATCATAATTGATCAATGAAAATTTTTCAAAAATATTTCGAAAATATTGCGTTTGTTTTTATTTTTTATTTTTTTAATTTTTAAAATAAAAAATTATGGATCATCAAGTGATGATTGATGAGATCACTAGTTTAAAAAAATTCAAATTTTCATTTAAAAATTTGTGTAATATGACTAAATCCAAGAATTTAACGCCTTACAATTTTTCTCCATTAATTTTTGGCAGATGGACTAAATTAGATGACCAAAATTCTTTATGGGACTTAAAATGCCTAACTTTGGACCAAAATAAAATTTGCTCCATTTTTTTCAATTTGAAACTCCAAAAATAAATTTACTTTACCTACTTTAATAAAAAATACAACTTATTTTCATTTCTAAATTTATTAAACTTACTAATATTTGATGTCTTTTTATATACCTATCAAAATTTATTTTTAAGCATATCAATATTTTATATTTTTTTATGCAAAAAATCATTATAAAAAAATATAATTTTATTTTCAAATCTATATAATTAGCATAGAAGCATAATTAATTCAAACATAACATTCATTTATGCATGAAAAAATTGTAAAATATTTTCAACTTTAAAATGGCTAGATATATGAAAATGAGATGATAATAAAACCAAAAGGGCTCTCAGAATTTTTCTGACAATGAAAAGTTGAAGCATATGATCCCATGCTACCATCTCCGACTATTTAAGCTATGTTTTGATTAGCATCTGGGGAATGTTTTCAGTCGCGGAACAAAAACATGTTTAATTTTTTAATTTTTCCCAAATACTTTAACTTTTCCACAAAATAAAATAAGACCTACTATGTATCATAATTATTATATTTTAAAATTATATATTATTGTTTTATATTTAAAAATATAATATATAATATTAAAAATAATATTGTGACACAATTACTCAACAAAATCGACATAACATAATTACCACTATAAAAATATCTCATCTCAAAGTACAAAACAAACATCATTTTCATTCTCATTATATTTCTCCAAAACATTCAAAATATAACCAAACATAACAGTTAGAATGCTTTGAAAAGCTGACTCTATACCATGTCTTAGCCAGATCCTCTCACATGTTTACCTCTATTGATAATTTAATTGCTGCAAGAAATATACCTATGGTTAGTTAACTTAATTACTTAATTGATCAGCCAAGGTAATTGTCCCCACTAGGACTAATCTTCAAAGTTTCATTAACTTCTTGGTTTCTATATTATATATTTTGGCTAAACTCTTTCTACTTTTACTTTTATTATTTATTCCTTTAGTACTCTACTATCATTTGACTACTTGATATAGCATTTAAATTTTGGGTTTGAGTTAGGTAAATTGAGAAAAAAATCATTTTATTTGGTTTTAAACAAAAAATACAAAGAAATAATTCATAGGAAGGTGATTACATGAGATATATGCCAATCTAAACAATTTTTTTTTTTTTTATGTTTTTCATAATTTCTTATTTCATTTCAAAGTTTTTCAAAATAGTGCTTACCTATTAGATAAAAAAAAAATGCACGAATAACTAATCTTTATATTGGTTTTCCTTTTTCCCTTTCACTTCATTAAATCCTAATTCAAAATGAAGCACAAAATATACATGATATATATACACACTATTGTAAGAGTGCGAATAACTCAAAAAAAAAAAAAAATGTATTTTAACCCTAAGCATGTTTGAGTTTTATTAGTTTTTAAGTAAAATAGTTTAAATATAACACCAAGTTTTATTTTTTATCTCAAATTTTCTTTAAAAATTGATAGTCAGAATTCTTTTTATCATCTTTGATTACAAAGAATTTTAAAATAACACATATTTTATATAAAATTAAATTTCGAGAGCTTTCATGTGATATATTATTGACATATAGAAAACTACTTAGAGAGAGTTACGGTCCTTTAAATTTAACCATGTTGCATAGTTGTTTATAATTTCTCTAATTTTTTCACTAACTATCCTATTTCTATTGTAATTATTGGGGAAGAAGAAAGATGAATCTATACTTAAAATAAAAAAGAAAATCCTAAAGTAACCAAAATAATTAAATTTTATTAAAACTTAGAATAAAAATTATTTTAGTACCTAAGTTTTGACATTAATATCAATTTATTACATAAATTTTTATAATCTTCTAATTGGTATTCAAATGTTACCATAAACATCAAATTTATGCATAATAGGTGGACACGATCTAATTCTCTATCTAGAACCTTTTAAAATGATGGATGATTATATTTCTATTATAATTGTATTATAGTAGAAATAAAAGCAAATGACAAAGTTAATTACAAGAGCATTGATACTAAAAAAAAAAAGAATTCATGATGACATAACCAAAATAAATAAAATTTTATTAATAATTAAATAAAACTTAATTTGGTATTAGAGTTTTATTATTATTCTCAATTTTAATACGATAAAATTTTATTATGCTATTATAGATACCCGAATTTTGTTATAAATATAAAATTAGTACATATTGAAGGAAGGCTTTGTTTTAATTAGACCTAATGAATAAGATAATAAGTACAAACAAAAAGTTTTAAAACTATAGAAATACTAAATATTTATTATTTTTTATTCTAAATTTGATGCAAGGTGATGGAGAAAACGAGATGTTGACAAAAGCAACATGTAAATTAACAGACCAAATTAGGCTTTGTATATTTTCAAATAAGTCTAAATAATGAGTAATTTCATCATTATATACTTGATTTTGATAAAAAATTTAATTTAATTTATTTGAGTAATATTAAATTGTGCAATAAACTTAGGATTCCCAACAATACCAATTTTAGACTTCACACAAATATATTGAGGTTTCAACATATCATTGGCATTTCATACAGGGTTCACGTTCTGGCATTTTACAAAGTGTTATTAACACTTCAAATTAATAACATGTGAAATGTGACTAAGCTAATGATATGTTAAAGATGATGGCCAAATGTTGAGTGTGTGATTATTAGGGATGTAAATAAGTCAAATTGATATACATAAGTTATTGGTTACATTTGGTTTTAATTTTTTATTTAATTTAAAATTATATTTAAGTATGATTTGATTATTAATTAAATTGAGTTCGAAAAGTTTTAATCGAGCCAAAAATGAATTTAGTTCGAATGATTTGATTTTTTACACATAAGTTATTACTTTTTAATTAAATCAATTCGAGATTTAAATCTTATTGAATTAAAAATGTACTAAATTTTGGTTTGTTATATTAAATAAATTAAATTTAAATAAATTTTTTGTGACGGATACCGAATCAAACATCAAGTATTTTTGTTCATTTTTTTTAACTATTTGTGATGATTGATAATATTAAAAAATATAAACTTTCAAAGTCATATATTCGAATGATTCAAATCTTTTTACCATATGCAAAAGACGAGTTTAAAATTAAATTTGAAAAAAGTTAAATATTGGATGTTTCACAACTAAACAACTTATAGTACCCAAACAAAAAAATTACATGCTATAAAATGTTTTAGCAGCTTTTGTTTAGATTTAACATAGATTCTTATGTAATATCGGGCTAATTGCATTTTACCCATGTGAAAAAATATATTTTAAGAAAATCTCTCAGTAAAAAGAAAGAATTAATCATTTATACATTTACAAAAAGTGCACCGACTCCTTGTACTACAATTAATCGTATATTTATTAAGAAAAAGATTAAAACACCACCACCCGTTTTGTATTTACAGTCTTATTTTTCTTTTTGGTATAATTTTTTCTTTTTTTCTATTTCTATATTATTTATTTCCACCCCACCCCCAACGCCATATTATACATGTATATACATACATATATTTTTATATGACTATATATATGTATCAAATAAATGTATATATTATTATATGTATATGAATATATATTACATGGGTAAGTTATTGAGTATATATTATACTTATTACATAAATGTATTTTTTTTAATATTATGAAGTATCAAGTGTATAGTATTGATTCCTATCAAGATGTGAACATTTGATCTCTATCAATTAAGATGTGATCATTAATATTAAATAAAATCTAATGATTATCACAGATAGGAGCATAATATTTTTTTAAATGCAAAAAACTTAAAAAACTTGCACAAGACGTGCTTATTGCCCACTGCCCGTCACAAGGGTTTGTTGCATTTTTTTTTCTAAGTACAAATAGTTCGTTGCCTTTTTTTTTTTTTCAAAAGTACTTTTGGAAAATTTTAATTTTTCTCAATGGGTAGATTGAAATTAACCCTGAGATATTGATATGAAAATGAATAGCTATCTAATTGGAATCCTGTTTTTTTGTTGGTAAATTTTATTTTTTAAGAATTTGGTTATGGTCAACAAAATCATCTTTAAGGAATTCAATCGAAAAAAAAGGCATTCAAGTCAATTTTGAAATATAGTTCAAAGCTTCCAAGATTAAACAAGAGTTCTATTACGTCAAGCTTCCCATTTTCCCGAAGTATACTAATTGGATTTTCTAAACTCTTGATTCACAAGGGGAGAAAACCAAAAAAAAAAAAAAAAAAAAGGAGATTCACGCTCCTTTTCGGCGAAATTTCAAAGGCAAAGTGCTTCTTTTCTTTCCTTGCTTGCACATTAACAACATTTGGTCCAAAATTGGCCTAACCAGCTTTCAATAATTCAACATTTTTATATCACACGACTTTTGCTGTCTAAATAAAATTCGGGACAAGCCCTTAACATGGTCCAATTGAATGTGAGAGTTGCATTCAAATATTCTTGTCATGATATGATACAGTTTATGATCGATTGCAAAGTATTAGGATTCTAGTTTCTATGAGTTCAAGAAGTAGCTACATTAAATGTAGCACTTAGTGCTTTGTCCTACGTACATAGTGTTTTTGTTCTCAATATTCTGATTGAAATCGGCTGCGAAGGACTTGTCCAAATAAAAAATAAATAAAAATTAATAGATGCATGCTAATTCTTTACCAAAACTTATGAAATACTCATTTTTTTTATTTTTATTATAAGTGAAAAAGGAATCACACTAATAAGTGCAAGTTTGCGAATTTACAGTTAAAATTTTCTGTTTATATGCAATTAAACTATGAACCATAATAATTATGTATTAATTTTGCAATTCGTGTCTATATACTAATTATATATTAGAAAATGTCAAATGTATACATTTGACTACGCTAAAAGTCAAGGCAATAACATTATTTTCAACAACGATAAAATTCTCATTAAAGATTTTCAAATGTATATACAACGACACCCTTTAGAGGTTAAGGATATGCTTTTAACTTGGTTTGTTATTCGTAATTCTCTTTATGTAAAATAATTATATGATAATTCCATTTATTTGTCTTATAAAATAAATATGATACAGTAAAACCATGGTGAGAGTAGAATAGACTTCTTTCATAAATTGCATGAGGACTTAGGTATCAAACTAATACTCTTTAGAAACTAGATTCAGTGGCCGATGTGGTTTTGCCTATGTATTTAAGATTGAGATTTCAAAATTGTATAAGTATATAATTTTGGGTTCAAATCTCACCAATATGTATATATTTTGTGTTACTTTGTTGATGTAAACATTGTTATTATTGTAATTAATTGATGATTGATGATTGTATTAAATAGATTACTAACTCATTTTTTAATATATTGATATAATATCGCTTCTAAAATAATATATATAAACTAGCTTCATTGGCATATTATTAGTACATTTTTCCTCGTATATGAACTCTGGTCATTGGATAACAGATTTGTCATATTTATCATTTAATTGTGAGTTGAATTCACCTCTTGATTGATAAGGTAATCGAATTGAAAAGAAAAAAACCCATTATTGATATATGGTAAAAGATTACCTAAAGGGTTTCTCCCTGTAGAGTTTTAAAGTTCTCGTTAATAGTTATTACAAGAGACTTGGCCACTATAATATATAGCTTTGAATGAATTTTTGTCAACAGCAAACGTATGAATGGGATAACCTCATACCTTTTTGCACACATTATAAAATATTGACTTCAAGATTTCCACGCACACTCGTTGTCATGATCCGTGCCAATCCTTATCAGCTACATTTGTTTTACTTTTACTTTTCTATTTCTTATCTAAGAAACACCAAACCCTCTGATTTCCTTATAATTCAAAACTGCCCAAATGTCAAAAAAGACACAACAAGAAACATTCAAATTATTTCCCTATAAATATCCCATTGTGGCACACTCATATACATCAATCGTTCGCAAAGAAAAGCAAAAAGAAAGAGATTAGCAGAAGTTGAGGATGTCATCCGAATGTCAAGGTGAAAAACCAACTTTTAAATAGTTCGAATTATGTGTTCCAATTTCAAGTTTCGTCTTATATTCTATATTACAATATATCAAGTATATATAGTATTTCCTTAATTATACATGCACCATGAATCTTATATACTTAACATACATCTATAATTAGAATATAAGATGAAATATTGGAACATAAGATGTGAAGTGTTTTTCAAATGCCACAAATTGTGTTGTACATCGAATGTAAAACTGGTATGTTTATGTTAATGCCAAATTTTTGTTGCCTATGTAGGTAAAAGCTCTTGGCCTGAGCTATTGGGTGTGGCCGGAGACGTTGCAGTTGCTACTATTGAAAGGGAGAACCCTTTGGTAAAAGCCATAATTGTGCCACCAGGAACAAGTGTCATTACTGATTTCCGGTGCGATCGAGTATGGGTTTATGTCGATGGCAATGGCAATGTTAATAGGGTTCCTACTATTGGTTAGGGTTGGAAATACACTGTTTGGATCGTATTGATTATGGTTCTTGAATCTGTCTTGTGGTATTAGTATGTTATGTTTCTATTTGAATGGTTGCGGCACTGATGTTTTTCATATTTTGTTTGATGTATTAAGTATCATATGATGTCAATAAATGTCGAAGGATCAGTTCCTTTTGTCTATTTTCCTATTGGATTTTGTACGTTCGCTTCCCAAATATTGAATTAAAGTTTTAATTTTTTTATTAAAATGAAAATATTCAGTTAATCGGTATGATTTTTAATTTTATCAAAATTCAGCAAGAAAAGGTGAGGGGGCAAAAGATAATATCAAATATTATACTCCCTCCCTTCTATTACGAGTCTAATGTGACTCGGAAAGGAATTTTAATGATTATTCAAAAAGTGAGATTTCTGTATATTTTTATACTATTAGTAAGAAGGTGCAGGTGATTCATATAAGTTTATTAAAATAATTATATTATTTAATAATTAAAATGCTAGAAGGTGTTCTTACAAATAAAGAAATATTGATTAAAATTAAAATTAAAAAATTCCAAAATATTTCTAAATATTTTATTTTCAGTAAGTATAGATGGATATAAATGATTAAACAAAAATATTTAAAATAGTAAATTCAATGAAATTTTAAAAAATAACTAATAATAAAACTAAATAACTTCTTATATAAATTTATGATTGTATACCAAATACCTTATTTAATAAATAATAACCTATATGTAGTTTAAAAAAGAATTGGAGAATTTTGAGTCAAGCATCAATAAAATAAACATATTGATTAACTTTTTTGTTTGAGAATAACTTTCTAAAAATTAAAGTTTTTTAAATGAATATTTTAAAATAAATAAAAATTTAAAATTAAATTCTATCTTCTTCAATAATAAAAGAGAATATGCTGATTTGAATAGGATAAAACATTGAATACTAATGAAGTAAACAAAGTTTTCAAAATGCATAAATTATTAAATTTTAATAAAAAATCTAGTGAATAGGGGAGGGGGATTGCACCGGTGGGTGGAGGGGGAGATGGGGCTAGTGGTTGGGGGAGAGGGGGAAGAGATTATGAAGAAGATGAATAGTATTTTTTTTAATTTTTTAATATTTTATATGTTTTTAATTTTATCAAAATTATGTTTTGCAATTTACACTTTTTTTTTAATTTTTAATTTGTTTTCTGTAAATCTATTTTTCAAAAAAATTAATTTTAAATATATATTCTAGTCTTTACATATAAAATTGTATTAATATTTAAATTTATTTAGTTTATGATATATGACCAAACTTTACGCCTTAATTTTGCTCAAATTATTAATATCTAAACATTAATGAAAAATAGAAATCATGAACTAGAAGGCATGTTTGGTGTGTTCAAAAACCTCATCTCCCTTCAATTTTCCTTTTTCTTTTTTATAATTCTTATGGCAGATGGGGTGGTGATTCTGGCAGGCGGGCTGGGGCTGGGGCTGGGGCTGGGGGTAGGGGTAGAGTTGGGGTTTAGGTTTTTTTATTTTTTATTTTTTATTTTGATTTTTTTAAATTTAAGATAAAAAATTGTGGATTTTTGATTGATGAGATTGAATTTTATTTAAGAAATCTTAAAAAAAAATATTTTTTTTGTTTTTATTTTTTATTTTGACAATAAAAAATTATGAATCATCAAATCATAATTTATTACAACTTTTCTCCTTTAAATCTTTACTGATGGGACTAAATTTGATGATCAAAATTCTTTATGGGACTAAAATGCCTAAATTTGGACCAAAATTAAAATTGTCTCGGACCGAAAATAAAATTTGCTTCATTTTGTACTATTTGAAACTCTAAAAATATATTTAGTTTATTTACTTTGATAAAAAAAATATAATTTATTTTTATTTTTTAAATTTATTTTTAAACCTACAAATATTTGACATATTTTAATGTATCTATCAAAATTCAATTTGAAACCTATTAACATTTTTCGTCTTTTATATAAAAATTATATATATATTTATTTCCAAACCTATATAGTCAGCATAGAACCATGACTAATTCAAACATAACATTCATTTTTGTATGAAAATCTTGTAAGATATTTCAACCAAAATCCTAGAAAACCAAAAAGGCTCTTAGAATTTTTGTAACAATGAAAAGTTGAAGCATATGATCCCATGCTACCATCTCCGACTATTTAGGCTATGTTTTGGTTAGCATCCGGGGAATATTTTTCTTCTCCAGAATAAGAACATGTTTGATTTTTTTTCATACCCCAAAATAATTTATTTTCTCTACTAAATAAAATGATCCCCTCTATATATCACAATCATTATATTTTTAAATTATTTTATTATTATAAATACATATCGATTTTTTTATATTCAAAAATATAGTATATAATATAAAAAATAAAAAATATAACACCACTTATCTAACAAAATTAACATAACATAATTATTACAGTAAAATTTATCTCATCTCAAAATATAAAACAAATATTATTTTCATTCTCTCTTCGTTCTCCCAATATAATCTTATCCAAAGTACGTTCCTAGACATTCAAAGCATAATCAAACATAGCAAACATAGCGTTAGAATACTTTGAAATGCTGACTCTATACCATGTCATAGCCAAATATACCTATGGTTAATTACTTAATTGATCAGCCAACGGATCTGCCCCACTAGTACTCATCTTCAAAGTTTCATTAACTTCATGGTTTCTATATTATATTTTTTGGTTAAATTTTTTCTACTTCTGCTTTTATTTATTCCTCTTGTCCTCTACTATCATTCGACTACTTGACACAGCCAGCCAATTAAATTTTGGGTTTGAGTGAGGTAAATTGAGAAATAGATCATTTTTATTGGGTTTTAAATGAAAATACTAAGAAATCATTGTTACTTGTTTTGTGCAAGAGATAAAACGAAAAGTCATGTAAATTCATTACATGGCTTAAATACATTAATTATTGAATCGGGGAGCATAATAAGTAAACAGAAAATATTTTAAATGATGATGAGACATACCATATATCACCAATTAATTTTCACTTTTTTTTACTATCTTTCCTAATTTACTACAGAATCATAATAATTAATTTATTATGATATAAAAAAGAAAAGAATTAATCGATGTATAAGAAAAAAATCAAATTCAAATTTCACAATCACTCATATATAATTTTTTTAAAATAATATTGAATAACTGTTTTCTCATAACATAGCTTTTAAAATTATTATTAAATGTGTCAATTGCAATTCTGTTAAATTTCTTTTTATTCGAGTCTTATTTTGAGATGATTCAATATTCAAGTAATTTGTATTTCAAATCCTAGGGTTGAAGCATGTGAAATACGTGAAAGTTTTCAAAATAGATGGGCTAATTATTTGTCTGACATTAACATAAAAAAATCATCATTAGCTTCCTAAAACCATTCCAAGAATATTGATGATTAAACATATGAAAATTTAGCAGCAAATGCACATCGATTCATATATATATATATATATATATATTAAATCACATGCAAGTTCAAAAGTCCAGTTTTAACTTGTTTCCAAAATCAAAATACATCCTTAACAAAATCGGAACACATTATAATGTATCTTTTTGAAAAAAAATCAGATTAACAAATATACGATTCCAATTACAAAACTCCTTCATAGTTAGGCAAATTTTGTTTTTGGGCGAGGAGAGATTTTTTGGGTTAAATAGTTTATTATTCCACAGGAAATTGATACTTTTTTTCCTGTTATGTGAAAATGTTGAAAATTATTTTCACCATAAAAATGAGTAAGTGATGACCAAAATTGATCAGGGATTTACATATTTTAATTTAAAAGTGAAAGATTTTGATCTCGATCTTTTATTGCAAATTCTTTTATATCTTCTATCGCTTTATATCAATTATTTATCTCTGCAATGGCAATGATGTTGTTCAAATTTTTTTTTCTCAAAAAAATTCAGTAAAATTAGAATTGATAGGAGGAAAATATGAAGGAATTATTTCGTTTGCCTGATTATAAAGTGAAAATACCAAGGAAAAAATTGTAAAATATAAATCAACATATATATAGTTTGGCAATTTATATAATGTAATTTCTAATTTAACAATATTCAAGAGATATTTATTTTCACTTTTATAAAATTAGTTTCTTTCTTAAGATTATGCAACCCATTTAGGAAGTTTATCAGGTAAGAACTCAATATATATGCATATATATATATATATATATATATATATATATATTAATTGGAAAAATGCGTGGAAATTGGTTTCTTTTGAGTTTAGTTTTCCTCTGTTCTTTTCCCCCTTGAATTGAATCATCGAAAATTTAACCTAATTACCACCTTGTTGGGCTCCATACTTGGTCCTAGTTGAATACAACAAATGAGCTACTTCATCTTTGGGCCTTCAAACGGCCCAATTAGTTTAACTTTGGACTAGTAAAAATATATCCGTTAAGATTATAACATATTTCTCTCCAAATTTATTGTCAACAGATCATCTGATTTGATTCCCATTGTAAATTATTCTCAATTAGTTGTAATTTTTTTTTTCTGATTCATTTCCATAGTTGGGAGAATGTAAAGTCTGTATATATGTATTGTAAGTTTTAGAGATAAAATATACAAAGAAATTTAATTCTTCTATTCCACAAATTTTATCCTGATACCGGAGCATTGTTCCTAATTTCTTTGTTTCTCTTGAAATAAGTTGTTTTGTTTAACACCATTGCAATGGGATCAAACTAAGAAAAACCTTTATACCATTCATCCCTCGGATAATCCTGGAGCTGTTTTAGTGTTTTTTTTATTGAATGGAGATAATTATACAATATGGAGCAGGGCCATACTAAAGGATATTAACAATCCCAAAGTTGTCTTAAAATGATTAAGACTTTGGGAATTGGAAGCAACGCGATGACATGGTGGCCTCTTGGATCGTGAACGCTATCATCTCCGAACTTGTAGGGGATGCCATTTTTGCAGAAACAACTAGAGATATCTAGTTAGATCTTGAGGAAAGGTTCTCTCTAATCAATGGCCCACGAATCATTGAGCTTCAACAAAAGATTATCTCTATATCACAAGGTCAGATTCTATCACAATTTACTACTCAAAGCTGAAAGGATTGTGGGACGAATTGAATGTTTATTCTCCTATACCTACTTGCACTTGTGATTCTAACAAGACCTTGGAAAGATACAAAGATAGAGATCGGAGCATGTAGTTTTTGATGGGTTTGGATGAAAGCTATACAACTGTATCGTGGTCAAATATTATTGATGAACCCTATTCTGAATGTGAGTTAGGTTTTCTCGTTGCTCCTTCAAGAAGAACAGCAACACGGTATAGCTATTCCACGCCCCACAGTGGAGTCTGCTGCATCAGCCGCAAAGGAGAGTGATAATAGAGGTAAAAGTTGTTGTATAATTCTAAACCTACTTGTGATTTCCATGGAATGCCAGGACACATCATTGAGAAGTGTTATAAGTTACATGGCTATCCTCCTGGCCACAAGCAGCACAAGGGTTCTAACAAGTTCAAACCAGGCCAAGCTTCTGCTAATCAGATTTCAGGCCCACCTTCAATGACACAAAATCTATTTTTTCACTCCAGAACAATGCCAACAAATCTTAGCACTAATTGATTCACAATCCAAGCTGAATTTTGTAGGTAATAATGCCTCTCAAGATAAGCTCACAGGTATTGCTCTTAATATTATACACTGCATTCATTCAAATTCTTGTATAATTGATTCTGGGGCTGCCGACCATATGGTTAACTCCCCTTCATCTTTTTATCATATAAGTTCTACATGTCATAGAACAGTTAAGCTTCCAAATGGAGAAAATGTTCCTATAACTCATATTGGTGATGTAAGGATGATACCTAATCTTATTTTAAAAAAATGTCCTAAGTTTCAAGCTTCCATTTTAATTTGATCTCTGTAGTCAAACTCACCCATGATAGAAATTGTCTTGTAACATTTCTTTTTGATTCATGTTACATACAGGACTTATCCTCAAAGAAGATGATTGGAGTGCATAGATTACATGATGGCCTTTACCTTCTTTAATTGTCAAATCCCAAATGCTCTCAAGCTATTTCCTTCTCAATTCATAATTTATGGCATCAACGTCTTGGACATCCTGAGCATAATCGCTTTAAGTTATTTTCATATTATATTTTAAATTTAAATCCTTTCGTCAAACATGAAAGTTGTGAGATTTGTCTTTAGCAAAACAAACTCGAGCTTCTTTTCCTTTAAGTATTAAAAGATTTGTAGAATTTTTTGATTTGATTCATTGTGATATTTAGGATAAATTCCTTTATCGGGTGCTCATTATTTTCTCACTATTGTGGATGATTTTTCTCATTGTACTTGGGTTTTTCTTATGCTATGTAAAAATGAGACTCGTTCACTTTTACAATCCTTCTATTTTTATGTTGAAACACAATTTAACAAAAGGATAAAAAGAGTACGGTTTAATAATGGGTGGAAATTTGACATGAAAGATTTTTATAATTCCAAAGGTATTATGCATGAGACAAGTTGCGTAAACACACCAAAAAATGGCATGGTGGAAAGAAAACATGGGCACTTACTCAATGTTGCTCGTGCTTTACCTTTCCAAGCAAGACTCCTTATTAAGTTTAAGGGTGAATACGTATTAACTACAACTTACCTTATCTATCGCACTCTGACCCCTTTATCATATGGTTAGACACCATATCAATTATTATTTAATTCAAGATTGCTTGTGTTTTGCAACAAATACAAATAGTTCAAAGACAAAGTTTGATTCTAGAGCATCCCGTTGCATCTTCATTGGCTATCCTTATGGCCAAAAGGGATATAAACTTTTTGATCTTGAAACCAAAAGAATTCAATTTAGAGAAAATAGTTTACCATTTCATCAAGAAACAAAGATACATCCTAATCAACATGTTTTTCCACGTTATACTAGTGAGATTGGCAATGAAGATGTGTCTTCTCCACAAGTTGACGAGAGTAGGCGTTCTAAAATATTTTCTTGGTATAGAAATTGCTAGATCAAAATTGAGTATTTATCAGAGTCGACAAAATATATTCTGGAACTGCTTGAAGAATTTGGTCTCATTGGCACACGTCCTTTAATGACTCCAATGGAGCAAAATCTTTGATTAAGCAAGGATGATGGAGAAATTATTTCAGATCCTACACCTTATTGACTCTTGGTTGGTCGTTTACTTTATCTCACCGTGACACGACCTGACATATCCTATTATGTTTAATTCTTAGCCAATTTAATGGCGACCTCGTCAATCACACTGTCTTGCTGCACTGAGCATTTTGCGTTATTTATAGAGTTGTCCTGGCCATGGAATTCTTCAATCAACATCTAGTTTGCTACAACGCCATGCCTATTGTGATTTTGATTGGGCAAGTTATTCTAGTTCTTGTCTTTCTATCACAGGATATTGTGCTATGCTTGGTAGTTCTCCCATTTCATGGAAATCAAAGAAACAATTCTTTCGCTGAAGCAGAGTATAGGGCAATGGCAACAACCTGTTGTAAAGTTAGTTGTTGTACTTGTTAAAAGATAATGAAATTCATCACTCAGAGCCAGCTCATCTCTATTGTGACAACAAAGTCACCGTACATATTGCAACGAATCCAATATTTTATGAACGTACTAAACACATCAAGATAAATTTCCATTTGTGAAAGGATACAACAAGAAGTAGTTCATACTAGCTTTGTTCTTTCCAAACAACTGGCTGATATCTTTACAAAAGCTCTTGGAGTTGACCTTTTATGCAGTTTACTTGTCAAGATGGAATTCAGAATCTTCACATACCATCTTGAGGAGGGAATGTTGAAAATTTAACTGATTTCTCTTCAGATTTATTGCTAACAGATCCTTTGATTTGATTCCCATTGTAAATTATTCTCAATTAGTTGTAATTTTCTTTTTCTGATTCATTTCCATAGTAAGGAGAATGTATATATGTATTGTAAGTGTTAGAGATAAAATATACAGATAATTTTAATTCTTCTATTCCACAAATTTTATCAAACTCCAACTGTAATCAAACTATAATTAAGTTGTACAATTTATTGTTGATGAGGTCTTGTATTGGTGGTTAAATACTTAAATCCAAGTTCCTAATATTCTACAAATATGATAAAAACATTGGGTTCGAGTCTCGTTGATACATTATTCATTATAATTTGTTGGTTGATAGTAAATGGATTATTAACTGAATATTGATGTAATAAAAAATCCGAGACATCCTGGGAAACATTAATAGGCAGCCCTTCTTCTATGTCCTTCTGGTCAGTTCCTGCTTCTGGGTCTTGTTGCATCAATTCTGCTTCTTTTTCTTCATTTGGACCTTGGGTCTCTGCCTCACTCAGCTCTGATGCTTCAGACAAAAATTTACATAAGCTATGGCGATCTGTTGACTGATCACTTCAGACAAATTTACATTTTAGTTGTTGTTTTTGAAAATTTGTAATCCAGTAAACAAAATATCCTTCTAAATGTATAATTTTTTTTCACCTTGCACTTAATTTCATGATCTTGCTCGGATTCTTTCTAGTCCTGCTTATTGATGTTTTCAACATCTTTTTCCAACCCCAGAAGCACCTCAATAGTGGTTTTCAAAATATTGAACCTATGATACTGATGGAAGGTCCATAGTTTCTTTGAGGTTTACTACCTGAATGACGCTAATTTCCTCTGTATTATGGCCTGAGCCAGTAATTAGTATCAGATTTGACAATAATCTCTTTCCAAGGACAAGGCATTGCCTTCACTATTTATCATGTTTGAACTACAGTAAGCCTTTTTTATTTTGGGCATTCTTTCTTGAACTTTACCTTCTTTTCAAGGTAAATTTAGCAGGAGAAGAGTTCTTGACATTTACTGGGGGAGTTAAATTCATCTACTATTTTTAAGAGTAATTATTAGCTGATTGAGTAAAAGAATTAATTCAACTTAAAATTAGTTTTTGCATGCCCTTAGCTTCATTGTGATGGCAACTAACATACTGAAATATTATAAAAGAAGACGTTCTATTCATTTACTGAAAAATTAGGAAAAACTAAGGTAGAGTTGATAATTATATGTAATGATTAAATGATATCTCAATTAGTTTTATGTAATTTCAGAAAGATATCATATCTGCATAAGTTTTTGTTAAATAATTTATTAGGACCTAAAAATTTAGGATTTAAATTTAGAAAACTATTTAGTATATAAAAAAAACTGTTCTCTACGTGCAACGTACATGTACTTTGCTAGTTGAAGAAATATTGTTAATAACTTGTTTCTTCTAGAACACAGCAATTCATTCTCTATCTTGTTTCTTCTAGAGAACTTGTTTCTCTATCTTGACCTGAAGCTGATGCTGTAATATGCTCAGCTGCTACTTGCAAAGACTCGATAAATATTTCTTCCTTTATCGATGTACCTTCTGTATTTTTCTCATTTTCAAGCAAGTCAGCTTTTATTGAGCTTTCATCCACAAATTTGGCCTCATGCATAATTGTTGACTCATGATCTTTGGCATTCCCCATCGAAGCTTCTTTCAAAGATCGCTTTTGTGAGCCATCTACTTCGGTTGGTGAGTTATCTTCATTGTCTGCATTTGGAACAGTAGTTGCTATGTCCTACAACAAGAATAAAAAACTTATGAACTCTGTTCAGTTTAAAAGAGAAATATTGTTCGTCATTTTCTTACCTAGCCATCTTTTATTAACGTATGTGCTAAATAAGCTAACAGTAGTAGAGTTTAATTGATCGTATGATTTCCACCTGAACCTCAGGAGATTCCTCCTTCGTATCAGTTGCATCAATAGTTTCTTCCTTTGTTCTGTCACCTGAGGTTTCTTGAGGATCTACATTTAGGATTTTCTCCTCGATAGAACTTGTTTCTGTGTCTTGACCTGAACTAGATGCTTTAATATCCTCAGTAGCTACTTGAAAGGAGTCAATAAGCTTCTCCGCCTGTGCTTCATCCTTCAACAAAGCACTCTCTGTGGTGTCTCCTGTTGGAGCTTCTCTCAAATCACTTTCCTTTCCCAAATGTTCATTCTGTTCCATTTGTGAGCAATCCACTTGGATTAGTGAATTCTCTTCAGCGTCCTCTTGTTGCAATATTCTGCAACAAGAATAAAACACTCATTAAAACGGTTCAATTTATATAATAAGATTGTCACTGAATTATTTCTTGCAGAACATAGCAATTCATTCTTCAACATTGTATAAACTAAGTTTCTGATAATAAAGTTAAAGAGGAGGAGGAAGAAGACGAGGAAGAAGTAAGTAACTCACGAGAGAAGATGAAATCTTTATTTCTTAGAAAAAGTACACAGAAAGTCTATTAAAAAGTTTCAAAATGGAATATTGCAAGACAGTAACAACTCCACTTGATAACAACAAAGCACTACAAAGCACTCAAGAAGGAAGATCGTTCACTAAAGGCATATAACTCACAATTCTGAAGTTTGATTGGAAGCCTACTCTACCTAACAGCTACTCGACCAAACATTATGTACGCAACTAGTCTCCTATCAACATTCATGCAGAATCCAAGTCAAGTTCATTATGGAGTAGCAAAATGAGTACTCCGATACTTATAAAGAACAAAGAGCTATGGTATTGGGTATAGATCCATGTCTGACTCAAGCTTAGTAGGGTACACTGACAACGATTGGGCAGGATCAGTAGACGATATGAAAAATACCTCAGGCTATGCATTCATACTAGGTTCAGGAATATTCTCTTGGGCATCCAAGAAGTAAGCAACAATTACACAATCATGAGCTAAAGCAGAATATATTGCAACAACAATGACTACAAATCAAACTATATGGTTGAAACACATACTTAAAGATATGGAAAAACCACAAGTGGAAGCTACAAAAATCTATTACGATAGCAAGTCAGCAATAGCAATAATAGAATCAAACATATCAATATCAAGTATCACTTCATTAGAAAATTTGAAGCAAACAAAGAAATAGAGCTCAACCACTGCAAGACCGAAGAACAGTTAGCAAATATTTTCACAAAAGCATTACCACGAGGAAAGTTCGAGATACCACGCAACATGATTGGAATCACCAAAATACACATCAAGGAGGAGTGATAACATGTGATGCACATTTCTATAGAAAATTATAGATAATAAATATTTGTAAGAAGTTTCTTGGAAGTAACTAGATATATATTTAAAAAAGGAACCTTCCAAAAAAGAAAGAAATAAATATTTTTAGAAAATATTTTTATGAAGAAGTTTCTAAGAAATATCTAAGATATTCATAAAAAAGTTTTTATTTTCAATAAAAATCTAATAGCATATACTTAGAATATGTTAGAAAAAACCTAGAGGATCAATCCCTACTGTTGGATGTTTTAAATCTCCATAGTACATTTTGAGAAGGTATTAATATAAATAGGAGTGAAGCCTCATTTGTAATGACAAGTTTATTCCACTTGTCTTCTACTATTAATCACATTCTATTATCTCTTATTACACATACTACATATTCTACTATTGTCTACTATTTTCTTTGCAATCTTTTTTCTTTTGTGACCAACAACCTACCACTACATAAACTATTTATACAACATATTCCATCAAAAGCTGATAAAATAGCACAAGTCAAAATACACAGATTCATATACGACCCGAGATAAAACAACACTTCATTTTCACTTGTTTCAGGGCACTTACCATATTGTATCCATCATCCATCGATATTCATCTTCTTTTGTTGGATCAAATATTCTAATTTTTCTTGATTTATGATCCAAACAATAGTACACACCATTGTGGAAAATTGGTGGGCAATTTGAAAACCAAAACTTGTGTCTACCATTGTCCAACCAGTCGGATTTCCATTCTTTATCTCCAAATTTAATGAGACCAAACTCAAATTCACCTATAGTACTTGTGGAGAAAATCCCAAAAACAAAACAATGTGAAGAGGTTTGTGGAGAGGTGAAACACACCGAAATGAAAGAATCAGTAGTAGGGGGAAGTTCAAATTTATCCGTGAAAGGATTGAAGAAAAATAAAGGGCATTCATCACGAGACATGAGTAGCCATCCTTACTTGGAGAAGTGAATTTCAGCGTCCATCAATTCTGGAAAATATCCAAGTAGTAGAAATCATTGTACAACGAGTGGAATAGTTTCCAGTAATGACTGCTCCTCTAAGAAAACACGGTGAATCGAAAGGAGGCGAATCCAGGGGTGGTGGCAGCTGTGGCGGGACAGTGATAATCAAATTCCAGGATTTGCAAACATACTTGAAATTGCGCCGGTCTCTGAAAAACAGCTGTGATAATATCAAACTCAAAACCTCTGGAGGAGCATCAGACCAACTCCTCTCTGTCTCTAAACTCCGGGGTTATTGTAAGACAGTTAACCAATCTTCTGCCATGTTTTTGTTTGCTGAATGATATAAAAATAAATTTAGAAAAGTGAATAAAAAATCACATAATTAATTGCCACAAATTTGAAACTGATGATATCTCGAGAGCTTAATTGCAAAAAACAGTCAGAGTTTTCATAATTCAAAGACAAGACCGAATTATTTGAAGTCAAAGCTCTATTTAGACGAGAAGAAAAAGATTATTTGTAGGATAAGCTGTGGATGGGTAGGGGAAATTAGAGGTATAAAATTATGATTTTTCTGTAACTTGGAAGGGTTTTATATACTTCGGCAAGTTAGAAACGAAATTTGAAGGAAGATAGGATGCATCACGAATTTTATATAAACTTACCAAAGTCTAGGTCGCTGTACTTTTTGAATCAAAATTTTAATAATTTCAATATGCTAAACTTTGTTTCTTCACCGAGAAAAACGTGAAGATGTATTGATGATTATCCTTGATATTACAACTGCTTGATCAACATGTTCAAATATCAAATAAGACTTTTCTTTATCTATATCCAAGTAACTCTATCAACAAATATTTGCTTTATTTTTTCTTTTTTAAATGCTAATGTGATTTTTTGGTATTTTGGAGTTGATGTTGCAGAAAGATACATATAGTTCAGCAATGAGCAAAAATTCATTTTCTTGTCTTTCTTTGCTTTTGGATCCTGATCACACTCACCCGTGGTTGCTAGTATCTCAAAGGGAGAACCAACAAACCCATACTTTTTACAGCATATCAAAAAATGAACATATTGAGAGAAATATTCTTGAATTCCGCAACAAGCAAGTATCGTCGACTTCCTACGGGTGGCTAGCATTGATCGATGTTGGCAAATTGCCACTAGATTGTTGTCTCGTGAATACTGCATAAAACAGAAGATTCAACTCCCGCACATAGAATTAGAGGAGCCCGAATCAGGTGGTTGTTACTACCAATGCATATTGTCTAAGCCCCGAGTGACCCTGATTGCCATATTTTGTTCTTATGCTCTTACGATAACTCTCTTCTTTTCTGCCGGTTTGGTGATGAGAAATTCATCAAACGGACTAGAAAGTTTGGAGATGACTACATGTCAGCAGTAGCAAACTTCAATGGAAAAATTTATGCATGGATGATCGGTAGTAATATTTTCATTGAAATTGATTTTATGGGACAAGAACTTATTCTCAAATAATTGATGAACGATAAGGGACAACCTTGCAAGATTCCAAAGCCACCACCCTCCCTCTCATGCCTCTTTAATGATTATCTACTGGAATTTTGCAGTGAGCTATTGTTAGTGCACATGATTTGCCACATGCATTCGGGAGAAGTAGCATATTTCAGAATTTTTAAAGTAAATGCTTTGGAAATGGAGTGTTTGGAGTTGAGGAGTATTGGCGATCATACTATTTTCCTTGGTTTTTATGGGAACATGTAATCGTTGTGCACTGACAAGTCAGGCGTAAAGAAGAACTCGATATATTACTATTGGAATGATAGAAACCTCTGTGTATGATATTAAAAATCGAATCAAAACACTTATTAAACAATGTCCTATTAAAAGGAATACTCTATCTTTGAATTGTTGGATTATGATGTAAGTTAACCGAACGACAAATTGAGTATTATTTAAGACTAATTAGGTTGAAGGTTTTTTATTTGGTCTTTCAATTAATTAGGTTGAGTTGATCCATTTTTAATAATCAAATGTATTCCCAGCCATCATGTCATATGTAGTACTGCAATTTCTTTCTTTTATGTAAGCATTACAATTTTGGACATGTTACTGTTGTAATTTTCTTTTTTTTTTCTTTTTCTCATTAACTCCATCACAAATATAAAGATTTAAACAATATATCAAAATATCACAATTATATTTCACGCACAAATAAAAACAAAGCTCCTAGAAATCCATTAACATATTTAAATTGTATTATATGAAAGTAATCAACCCCACCTACATAGTCATGAAGATGAGAGCATAATTTATTAGCGGAATACAATTAGATTTTCTTTTAATTTCTTGATCAAAGTTTGAAATAAATAGGGAAATTTAAGCATATTTTATATCATCACAGTTGATTATTCTACCTATTTCAATGAAAATATCACAAAATCAATGATGCCTTGTGTAAATGTCAAAATTAAGGCTTTAAAACTTTGAAATGGACGCCAAAAAAATGTGAGTATTCCTTTAGATTGTTGATATTCTAATATTTATGTAAATCATTAATTGAATGCCAAAAAAATGTAAGCACCCCAATCCCCACACCAATCCCTATATGTGTGTGTGTGTGAATATCTGAATATTTTACAGGGCTGGGGTGCGGCCCACCCATCCCAACCAAATCCCGCCGACGCGCCAGGCATCCACGGCCCCTTTTCCAACCCTAGCCCTCGCTCGCATCCCCTTTCCAACCCAGTCCCCGCTACCGCTGGCACACACCCTCTTAGCCCCTCACTTTCAAAGCTGAGGTGGCGATTCTGGCGGGCAGAACTGGGGGTATGGGTTGGGTGGGGATTTAAGTTTTTTTCAATTTTTTATAATTGTTTTTGTTCTTTTTAATTTTAAAATAAAAAATATGAATCTTCGGATTATAATCGATTGAAAAAAATTCAAGAAATTTTCTAAAAAGTTTGGTTTTTTTTTTTTTGTTTTTTGTCTTTGTTTTTGACAAGATTGAAGTATTAAAGATAACCAACAACCTCTTCTTAGAATTTCATGGTCAATTTTCTTATCTGTTAATGAGGAAACTTAGAACATGAAAGGCCTAATTTAGGATTATTTTCATCTTATAATGTATATGAGGTTTATCGATCTTTTGCATCAAGAACATGTCATTATTTTGTTAAATCCTACATTTTTTATTGTCTCTCTACTAATGATCTTGATCATGATGAATGGGCAGTTTGCAGATCACGTAATGAGGCTGAGAATTGCGCGTAAAGAGAGATGAAGCTTGCTCTTGATCAGCATTGCTTAATCCTCTCTGGCCCCATTTTAGCACCTCAAGATGCAACAAAATGAAAAGAAACCATCCTTTTTTTTTTCATTTTTTTTTTCGAATCTTCTCCACAAATTTGGATTTCTCACAGCGTGATCTAATTTGAATTGTTTCTTCGTATCGGATCGGATCGGATATTATGTCTCATTTAGTCATTTACTTTAATGATACAATTGGATCGTTTTTTTAAAACGTTTTTGCCAATCATTTTTGTTTAACTAAGGTCCATATTTTATTATTTTTGGCTTAAAAGACCTCCAATGAAATTATTAACTTGACACTATATTTGAACCTATTTTAATCTTTCCATTCCTTTGGTCTCAAAAGAAAACATGGAAAATGGTTGCAATAATATAATTATATATGTATTACTCTAATGTTTTGAAAATTGAACTGAAAATACCAATTCAACTCGTTCAATCAAGAATCGAAGGTAGGTCCGGTCCATTAGGCATATATAATCAAATTTTCAATTAAACCAACTAAAATTAATTTGATCGATTTTTATTTTTTATCATTTTATTATTTTTTAAGAAGTTTAAATTTAATATTTTATTATATTTATGTAATTATTTGGATTTTGTATTTTGTTAGATATTGTTTTAAGTAGTTATTTATTTTTTTTAGATTTAAAATATATTATATAATAATTAGTTTATATATTATTATTATTTTACATAATATATTAAGAAAAAAAAATTATTTTTCATTAGGCTGGTCCGACCGACAATTGAACTGATCCGACCAGTTCAATCGTTAATTAATAGCAAAATCAATTTGATAATCAATCCGATTATAAAACACTGGTATTACTTGTATATCAATTTTATTTACATTTTCATAATACCCTACTACATTTAAATATCTTTCAAAAAAAAAAAAAATATTTTTATCCAAAATAATATGCCACTTAATTTTGTTTTCCATACTTCTACTTTTGGCTTTTCATTTTTCTTCACTAAAATTGTAGATCCAAATAGAGCATAACTATGAACTGAAAATGCAGTGAGCTAATCTGAAGTTGCATGATTGGCGGATAATCATGATTTCAAAGGGTAGATTATAGCAAAGTAAGCTGATATAACTGCCAATATATAAGTAATTGATAAGCTAAATTCCAACAAGCTAGTAATTTTTTTTCTGATAAGCTAAAAGTCAAGCAATAGACAGCTTATTGCCAATCAATACCAGAATCTGGTCGGCAAAACATAGGTCCCAACAATTGATTAAGTCCCAATCCTAACAATCCTCACTTCATTTCAAGACAATGCCTCTTTACTTCAAACCTACTTTAATATTCTGTTACTAAATAGTACTGAGCAATTATGATCTTTTTCTTCCTTATACTTATCTAGTAACATCTTGAAGTGAAATTCCTCGATGGCCCAGAAGCAACACTTTCATTGTCAACACTCCCGATGTCAATATTCCTGATGTTGTTCCTATTCCATCCAATACTATTTGATTGAGAGAGGTAAGTGGTAAAGAGGATGATGTAGAAAGACCTTTTGAAGATTGAGAACTACAATTAATACAAAAGCAAGAAATCGGAATTAGAGACTTATAAAAGAATTTTATGTAGTAGATTTAGAGATATTAAATATTAAATAATTTTTATTTTTATAAAAAAAATTATAAATTTAGAAATATTAAATAGCACATGTGGTTGATAAGTCAAATGGCGCCCACTCTTTTCAGCCTGATTGTGAATTTGGGCTTTATACTTGCCACCTGTGCTCACCTATATGTAGTTGTATGTAGATTTAATTAATGATTGAACGTTATCTAGAAAGATGGGAGTGATTGAGAATAAACTTTCAATGCAAAGAATTTATTATATGTACCAACCTCAGAATCCTTTGCTTTGAATTACATCATAACCCTAAAGGACAATGTTTTAAATTCTGGTTAGAATTTTGCAAGCTGACTCAGTTCTTATTAACGTTTTGTTGGTTTCAACTCAACATTCCCCAATTGTACATCATTCCTACATTTTTTGTAGAACCAACAAACCCAATCTGGCCAACTATGCTCTCAAAATGAGACCAAGATTTCTTACTTCCACCGACACCCCCGCAGAATGCCATAGATAGGATTGTTCACATGCCAAAAAGATGATTAGTCTATGGCTGGAGTATTTATCAAATGAGTAAAAGTTAAAAATTACATAGGGAAAAAAGAAAAGGAACAACAAGAACAAACACACAGGACAAACTCATGACCAACAGAACAACAAAACAAACAAAAAGGTCTCCAATAAGAGCAAGAAGACAAGTAAATAGCATTCTTATGCATGTACACACATGAACAAACAGTCAACCTATAAGAGCATGCTCTTAAAGCAGACCTACCTTCAACTAGACTTTTCTAGCCATGAAGAAAGGAGATTTCATCAATATACGAACTTTCTCGTGAACATGTGTGCAATTATGCCCTCCAACATGTGGCCATTTTACAATAATGCCAGTAAATCCCTCTTGCTAGGTCTTTCCAGCTATAAGATCAAATAAGAACTTCAATGTGGTCAATGGAATGAATTTGTAGAGCTGCATGGATTTTCAATTAGAGGACACTGGCAGTCTTTCCAAAGCATCGGAGACATGCCTCATTGAAGGTCGTCTTTCAGGGCTGCTCTGTGTGCATGCCATTGCAATCTTTAGAACGGCGATCATCTCTTCTTCTTTATCGGCATCTTGAGCTAGGTTTGGGTCTAATACATCGGAAACAGGTTTCTTCTCTTCAATGCAAAGCTGCATCCAGTGGACAAGATCGATTTCTGAGTTACCAACTTGGACTAATGGTGATCTTCCAGTAATCATTTCCAGTAAAATCATTCCATATGAGAAGATATCCCACTTCTGGGATGGTTTCACTACTTTCAGTGCCTCAGGAGCTTGATAATAGGAGCCAAAAGAAGCAGCTGAGGCAAATGTTGCTACTTCTGAAGCTGAACTGCACTGTTGCCCTCGCTGTGGCTTCTCAGAAACCATTCGGCTCGATTGCAAGGTTGGGGATCCACCAGCTATATTAGCTAGGCGCCCAAGGCCAAAATCAGAGATTTTTGGCTCCATATCATGTCCAAGTAATATATTGGATGGCTTCAGATCCCCATGAACATATTTTTTGGGACTATACTCATGCAGATAAACCAGGCCTTTTGCGACTCCTTTCATTATTTTCAATCGCACAGACCACGAAAGAGGCGTAAATGTTACCAACCCAGGCTTTCCTGAAAACATTAGCGCACAAAAAATTCAAGTTACCACCAAGTAAGCACACAAGAGATCAAAATGAGTATAATAAACAAGATAAACTTGTAGGTTAGTGAAACTCACCATGGATTGCAGTAGCAAGATTCCCGTTTGGTATAAAATCATATATTAGCAGCTTCTCATCCACTGACCAATAATAAGCTCTAAGAGTTACAATATTTGGATGTCTTAACTTTCCAATCGCTTCCACTTCAGTCTGGAATTCCTTAAACCTTTGTGAACCTCCTTCGCCCAATCTTCTGACAGCCAAGGTAAGCCCATCCTCAAGCACAACTTTGTATACAATTCCAATGCCACTCTTACCAAGCACAAAAGCAGATGCCTTCAAAAGTTCATCGAGATCAAATGCCACCTGTGCATCCAACGGCACTAGATCATACTGTTCTACATTTTCAGATAAAGTCTCTGACTCATCCTTCCTGAAGCATAAACATTCATTCCTTCCTTTACCTCCCTTCTCAAAACCATAAGCATTTTCATCCTTCCTCTTACCATAATGGCAAATCCTTGAGTAACAATATGAAAATAGCAACCCAATGACACAAATTCCAATTACATCACCCACAATAATGCCAACCACAGCGGCTTTACTCAGCCCCCGTCCACCACCAACCTTTCCTCCACTTTGGGGTGGGTAGTTACTCGGTAAATAAGGAAATGAGGAAGGTGAACTTGCCTCACTATCAGAAGAACAAAGATTTTTCAGTGGTGGACCACAAAGACCAGGGTTCCCAATAAAGGCCGTCGGTCCTCTATTTATTAGAGCACCATTTTGTGGAATTGGACCACTTAATTTGTTATAAGTGAGATCAATGTAAACTTTCTCTGGAAGATTACCAAGACTAGCTGGGATTGAGCCATTAAACATATTATGAGACAAGTCAACAGTTCCTTGCAAATTAGACAGATAGCCCAAGTCACCAGGAATATAACCACCAAAGTCATTGAATGAAAGATCAAGCTTTTCCAATAAAACCAAGTTTTTTCCAAACCCATTAGGCAAAGAACCACTAAAATTATTCTGACTAAGATCAAGATTCCTCAACCTTTTGCACTGAATTAATGATGTGGGCAAGGACCCATTAAAGAAATTCTGAGATAAATCTAAAGTCTGAAGGTATTGAAGATTGCCAACCTCAAATGGCAAAGTTCCCGAAAAGGAATTTCCATAAAGCACCAAACTTTGCAGCCCCTGAGCCTTGAAAAGCTCATAGGGCAATCCTCCAAACAACTTATTATTCCTTAAATTTACGTGTCTTAGCTCAGAGAGAGATCCAAGAGAGGAAGAAAGAAACCCAGAGAGTTTCTTCTTAGGAATGCTAACAGATACAACTCTTTGTTCATTGCATGTAATACCATTCCATGAACAAGGGGTTTCATCAGAATAGTTCCAGTTGTTAAGTGACCCCTCAGGGTCTTCTTTAATGGACTCCTTGAATGACAGCAGAGCTATGCCTTCATCATTCAAAGAACTCACAACAACAACAACATTACAACAACTACACAAGATTAAAACCAACAAAGCGAAAAAAGCTAACATCTTCAAGAAAATGACTAAACCAAGAATTATGACCGTTGGAAATTGAAAGAATGAAAAGGAAAAAGTGGGTTCTTTAGAACTTACCTTTGTGCAGCAGAAAACCAAGTAGATAGAAGAAAGAAAGCTTTGAGATGGAATGGTGCTTCACGGAGAAGGAGAGAGAAGTATGTGTGTGTGAGTGTGAAAGCTTTGACAGTGGGGATGGAGTATGGAGAAGAGCAAAAACGAAAAAAGTCGTTTTGGGGAAAAGGTAAAGTTGTTTTCAGCTCAGCAAAGGGACCTTGGGAAAATAGATTAGTTTTTAGGAGAAACAAAACAACAGTGGAAAAAACGAAAAAGAAGCTCTCTATCCAACAACTATCTTGGTGAAATAACACTCTACTGTGTAGTCTGTAGTTATATCAGGGAAAGGGAATGGGAATGGGAATGGGAATGGGAAGAACCCGTTTGGTTTTAAAAAAATTATTTTTAAGAATTTTTTTTCACTTTTTACTATTTAAAAATAAAAAAAATACATTTATTTTATTTATTTTTTACTAGAAATATCACTTATATTTATTTTTAAAATTTATTTTCAAACCTATTAATATTTTGTGTCTTTTCATATATATATATATATATATATTATATATATATATATATTAATCTCATTTTCAATTTTCTCACGTATTAGGTCTTTTCGTATAAAAAAAATTATAAAATAAATATATTTTTATTTCTAATCGTATGTAATTTAAATAGAAACTTAACTAATTTAAATATATTTTTATTTTTATATAAAAATTGAATAAAGATATTTTCAAACTGAAAATACTAACAACATGAAAATGAAACTGAACGGGCTCTAAACATTGAGGCTCGCTTCTTGTTATATTACTTATTAGGTCCTATAGTTTAATTAAATTATATACATGTCATGCCTTTAGACTTGGTAATTAAAACAAGAAATGAGACTTTGTTATTGAACCAAGAATATCAACTTTAGTGATTAAACTAACACAAAAATGTGAGCTTTAAATATAAAATTATGTTAATTTTCTGTTTAATTATTTCTCCTTTATTTTTCTATCAAACAGAGTTGATTTTTCATACTGTAATTGTCCTTCAATTATTTAGATATGCTTAAAATTATGGAATGTATTTTGTATAATTCACTAATCTAAAAGAACACTAAATCCCTACTATTGTATGAAAGGTTATCACGGTTTAGTATTGTGTGAGAGTTCCTCACTTCAAACTCAATTTTTCTTTCCTTTGTAATCTAAAGAAACAAGAAAAACAAAATATAAAATTGATCATTATTAAAATATTTAAAAAATTCGTGGGAAATATAAACACAAGACAAGATAAATATATTTAAAATAAAAGAATGGCTTGTGCCATTTCATGTCCTCATACATAGGGAAATTTGAACAACAAAGTTGAGGCATGACAACATGAATAAAGTTGGATTAAATGATTTTATTTCTTAAACTATTCATATTGATCTTCTTATGTTTCTTTGATTAGAAGCACGTAGCAAAAATACAGACCAGATTTAAGGGACAATTAAAAGCAAGTGTACTTTGACACTCTAGGTTGTCTTTAAAGAGCTAGACCACTAAGCAAAGAATTTATATTCAATAGTAAATTAAGACTCCTCTAATACCATGATTACACCACATGCCTCTTGAATATGTATATAATGTGAAAGATTAAGCAAAATTAATGTGTGTTTAAACTGCCAGAGAAATTACTAGGTTATGGTTTTCTGAACCACCTATAAAAATTACTTAATCAATGGGTAGTTAGTGAAAGGTTACCTCGTATAGAGTTCAAGTTATTTTGGTATTTCATAAATACCAAGATTAACAACAAAATACTAGTCAACAAATTATAATAAAAAATAATCTTCAATATTCTATATTTATAGCTTAAATATAAAAAAAATTGGTCATTAATTATTAAAGTGGTATGTGCCAAAGACAAAATCAATAACTCTTTTGATTGTAATAAATAATCAAGTCAAAATATACCATGACAAATTACAAACATTATCTTTGGTTTAATATAAAGCAATCAAAAAGGAAAGATAATTAGTTCATGAATTACTGTTGTAAGTTAATGTAAATGCATGATCTCTTTATGAAGATTTGTGACAATTTAAGCTATCACCTTATGTCCACACTAATACCAATGCTCTGTTTGAATTTTAAATTTTAGTATTCTAACATTACTATGTCTAGTTTAACAGCAGGTAGGGCTTCTTGTTCATTTTCTCTGAAGAGGATTTTGTATTATAAATTTTATTGTATTATCTAATTTATTATATTAATTGTTGTTATATATACACTTTATACATAATATTTTATATGTTAGGGATAATCAATGTATGTAAAAATAATAATAAAAAATATTATCTGCATTTATCGGAGCACTTCACATGTGGAACTAAAAATTTCGCGATATGACAACTTGAAATGAAAACAAGAAATTGGGAATAGACAGCATGTGAAATTTGCTAAAGTAGTGCTCGTAGCCGTTTGTCAGAATAGCTGACATATAGAGGAAGCCCACTTTACAACTTTTTAGGCACTATTTATATTTAGGAAGGAAAACGAAATGATTCTTTCTACTCTCCAATGTAAAAAATTGTTTTGAAGAGATCAATTTGTTTTAAAAGAGTGATTTATTACATCTTTAATATATTAAAATATTTAAAAAAGTAATTAAATAAAATGACTAATTTTTCAATTAAGCTATATTACATATATATCAAACAAGGTGAAACTTTTACTTCATGTATTGCAAATTTATTTATTTTTTCATTTTGAGATGTCTTAAAATAATACTCAATTCCTTAAAATAATTTTTTTTCTCAATGACTCTCGCAATTAAATTAAAAATATTACATTAATACTTTCAATTAATACTATTCAAAGTAATAGTCTAAAAACAAACCAAAACTTTTATATTTTGAATTCTTAATAAATATTTTGTGTCAAATAAAATAGGAGCCATAATGTAACAAATCAAAGTTTTTATTTTAATTTGATGTTGCAACTTGTATTATATTTTATTAATATATCTTAAATGTATAAATATTTTCTAAATATATTTTTAACGTATATTAGTAAAATACAATATAAAAACACAATATCAAAATAAAAATGAAAATTTTGAAATGATATATTCATAGTGTCAAGCCCTCCTTATTGATTCAGGCTCTAATTCTATTTGCGGGAGTTGAATTTTCTCTTTTAATGCAGTATTCACGATACAACAATCTAGTGCACTTTGCCAACATTAATCAATGCTAGCCACTCATAGGAAGTCGATGATACTTGTTTGTTGACGAATTCATGAATGTTTCTGTTGAGATGTTCATTTTTTGATATGCCGTGAGAAGTATGGCTTTGTAGGTTGTCCCCTCGAAATACTAACAACCGTGGGTGAGTTTGATCAGGATCCAAAGAAAAAGGAAGACAAGAAAAGGAATTTTTCCTAGTGTTTTTCATTGCTGAACTCTATGTATCTAATCTTTCTGCAATACTAACTCCAAAATACCAAGGAATCACGTTAGCATTCAAAGAGAAAGAATTGAACTGGCTTCAAAGACTATCCAACTATAAACAAAACCCAGGTCGATATCACAAGTTTAATTAAGTAGATCTTCATATAACTTGACTTTCCATAAAATAAACGAACAAACAACAATTCAGCATTAACTAAAGAAACAATTTTTTTGTAACTGAAAGGATTTATCTAAGCAGAGTTAACTGAAAGGATTTATCTAAGCATACCTTGTTTGAAGGCACGTAACATTCAAGAAAAATATAGTGACAAAGGCATAAGTCAGGAACCAACCTCTTCTCGGAATTTTGAACTCCTCTCCAAAAGGGTTAATTTTCTCTGGTGCATTTTGGAAGAAATTAATATATTAATTATTAATGGTAAAAGAAATTTACAAGAAAATATATATATATATATATATATATATATACACACACGTTTATAGATAGGGAGGGTGTTTGAAGTACGTAGAATTGGATATCTATTATAATTATTCCTACTTATATTACAAATCCATGGATCATATAGCATGTAATTGTTAGTCCCAAACTTTCTAAAAAATAATCTAAATGCAATGACCATGTTATAAGAGGAATAGAGTTCTTTTTCTAATGGGACTTAGCATCTATATCAATCTTACCCCTGCTAAATAATTTACACATATATACACTGAACACTTATGTTTTCCCGTTAGTTTTACCTCTGTCAAGTTTGGCAAAACCAAACCCTCTCGTTTCCCCTGTGTGGTTTTCTTTTAATTTTGCAAGTAATTTTTTTTTTTTAAATTGATGAACAATTTGCGTCTATCTGTTCTTGAATCCCGGTCCTGCCTTTGAATTATGAAAACTCTTTGACTGTTTTTTGCAATTAAGCTCTCGAGATATCATCACTTTCAAATTAGATATCATCACTTTCAAATTTGTGATAATTAATATGTTAGTGGCATGGCTAATAAGATTTACTTCAATAAGTTTCATGGCAAGAGTGGTGTTTTGTACTCTTTGACCACCGGAATGTACCACTCAGTTGCGGGCAATTTCGCTAGCCAGGAAGCTTCTGGCCTGACTCAAGTGGATTATGGTACTTGGATTAAACCTACTGTTGACAATATGTGATTGGATGGCACAACCACACAGCAGCTCGAGGGTGAGATGATGGATTTGGAATCTTGAATTCATTTTTTATTTTTTTGAAAATTCTTTTAGTTGATCTACTTATTTATTTTTTTAGTAAAATCTTTTAAAAGAGGCAGAGATCTATGTAAAACAGTTGTTTCTCTTTCTTTTCATTTTGTGTTTGGCGTTGACTCACTAATGCAGTACTTTTACTTTCTGTATTTTTATTGTTTCTCTGGTAGAACTCTTGACAGTAGCAATTTCTTTATCTAGATATTTTGTAATCTTTATCTACCCTTTCCAAACAATTCTCTGTATATGTTCATCAACATTTCTGAGACAGCCTTTTCTGCAAGATCCCTTTTCAACGCTTCAATCTCTTCTTTTCACATATTTGCAAGGATGTATCTAAACTATACAACCTTTGCTGAATATGTTTGTGATTAGGCATCAAGATCAATTCTTTCTTCTGTTTGCAATTTTTTTATTTTCGTTTTCTTGAACATATATTCGAATCAATATCTGCGTAAAAGCCCCAAAAAATAAAGAAATGTAAACAAACCAGCAGTCGAACATGCTTATCCACTGTTAAAAACTCTATATCAAAACTATGTGGCTATGAATGAAGACTAATTTTTGGATATTTGTCTGGAGAATAATTTTGCATGTCTGGTTATTTCAATCTCAGAGTAGAAAGGACAATCCATTCCAGCAGGAAATTGATCCATATATAATTTCTTTATTTACATTCATATATATGTATACGAAAAAGAAAAAAAATACTAGTAGAGGATTTCCCAGTTTCTGAAATCTGAATCAACATCTCACACCTAGTACAAGCAGCATTGTCCAGACCATTTTCAAACATGTGAGCCACTAATACTGAACCCTCATTCAGAATTTCTTCTTTTCCTTAACAGGGCCTCTTGGAATCTTGTTAAGAATTTTGGAGTCAATTTTCCTGTACAATTTCTTCATATCTCGGTTTCCCTTGCTTGCAAGATAATCCACCTGATTCTGATACCGTTCATATAAGGCCGGTAGAGTCATCAAGCCAAGAAAGCCTTTAGAATTGATCAAACAACAGAAAACATTAAATTAGTCTCAGAATATAAAATCACCCAAAAAAAATGAAAGAATACAAATTATTTTTATACCAGTGTATAACAGGTTCAGGGAGCTGGAGTAGTTTCCAATCCCTGACAGTATCCAGAGGAACACAATTGCCTGAACCCACAAAAAGAATCAGGGAATTAGTAAAGATTGATGAAAGAAGTGCCCTGTTTGCAAAAGGTTTATGTTATTGCATTAAGTACCATGAAGAAGGTCTTCAAATCTTTCCCAGATGAAACATAATAGAATTTTAACAGTATCCTGTTGATTTCGGCAAACAGCCAGCGGAATGTGGATTCTGGAATTGTGATTGCTCGAGGATCAGGTGGATTCCTGGACATGAATATGAAAAAAAGTGACACTTGTTTGTTGGAAACAGAAGTACTTCTGGTATATATATGAAATCAACATCTGCTAGGACAATTTCTGTTTTTCCAAATGTTGTAATGCTTACCAGTGAATCAGGCCTGCTCCCGAAGACCATAAGAACAAAACCAGCATCGTAATAATGGATATATAGCATAAAAGAGTGACAAAATTATATTCCCCAACTTCGAATAAAGACCATATGACTGTGGATCCAATTAGTATAGCAGCTGATAAGTTTTTGTTCCTCCATAGCAGTATGTCAGCAGCTGCATAAGCAAGTTTGTGCATGTCATTGTGATTAAAACTCAATAGTAAGCTTTCTGTCATCATATTGCCAGGACGAAATCGAAGAAAGCTACTATCAGGGAAGGAGCCAGAATTCTAAATTTCGGAGGGTGGGATAGAACATGATTTCAAAATTTGAAGGAAGCAAAATTTTAAAATTCTAAGTAATTTATATATAAAAGTTAAAATTATAGATAATATTGTGCTCTCCAATACAATTGATTGTTTTAGATAACACAAGGGGCAAAAATATATTTTTGGTCTTATAGGTCCGCCTACTATCAAATTTCATTCTTTATCTATTCAATTTACAAAACGAATAAAATAAAGAATGAAATTTAAAAATAGACCAACTTACATGATAAAAAATGTACTTTTCCTAACACAAGAACTACCAATACATATATATATAATATATATATATATATATATATATATGGGTCTTAATAAAGAAAAAGGGAATTGGAACTTGGAATATTGACCTTTTCCTCCTCCAAGAATGGCGTGCAATGGCTTTTCACTTCCAAACAATCTTTTTGGAGTTGCAGGTAGATCATCGGAATCTGAGGAGTAAATGGGCATTTTCACTTTTGAAAACTCAGAAAGAATGTTTGCTGTTTCAAATGTTGTTGATAACCTTAGTAGATCAGTACATTGGTTTATATAGCAGTGGTAATATACCAAGATTTGCAGCCAAGGAACTTTGTAGCTAGAAAGAAAGGAATGCCTTCGGCATCTCTGGAAAGGTTACCTCCAGTTAAGGCCAAACAGTTTAAAATCAATGCTTCACATGCTATGTCAACTTAACTTCTTGAAAATTTCAGAAAATTTTTACATGTCTGAGGCCAATTCTTAGTATTAAATATGTATATTGCAAGAATGGTTAATCACACTTACTTCTCCATCTAAAATAGTTAAATTACTAACTCGTTTCCTTCCTCTTTTATAATTACAAAATCTTCCTTCTAACTTTGCTATTTCAGATGGGAGATGAGAATTTTGAAAAAAAAAATCATGATTTTAAGGATATTCCAAAAAGTCCAGAGAGCATATCATTTTTGGTAATCTACGTAATTGTAAAAAAAGATGGAAAGGTAAGAAAACAAAAGGATGTGTTTAGCTAGATTAAAATAATATAGAAATTTTGCAACTTTTGTTTTAAAGAGAAGCGATGGTTACTTTTATTTCATTAATATCTTAATCAATAATTTATTCAATATATCTATCAATAATTAATAAATTATAATAAATAATGAGATTGCTCACATAATTAAGATAAGCATCCACACCTCTGATGAGATTTGAGCCTATGACTTTATCATGCTTTTATAATTTTAGAACAACAACTTTAACAGTTAAGATAAGACATCATTATTCAGAAATTATGTAACTTAACTATAGTTTGATTATAGTTGGAGATATCTTAATTAGTCCAGAAGTTAAATAATTTGGGCCATTTGAAGGCCCAAAGACAGAAAGTAGCTCATTGCTTTTAACCAAATAGGACCAAGCATGAAGCCCAACAAGGTGGTGAATATTATTATATTCGAAATTACATTTAAATAAATTGCCAAAAAATATATAAACAGATTTATATTTTACAAATTTTACTTGGTATTTTCACTATGGAATCGAGCAAAGAAAAATCTTCCTTCCTATTTTAGTCTCTCATATCAAATCTAATTTCATTTGATATAATTTAATATCGATTTATTTATTTACTTCTGGTAAACGGTGAGTGATTATCATCGTTACCTCACTAATGGCGTGTAAAATTAAGTACAGCCATCACGACTTATAAAAAGGCAAAGGTAGTCAACTTTGAACAGCCAAACGGTGCCGTTGCAGTGGCTTTTTTGACCTTGGGACTTGTAAAGATCTTTTACTTTTGAATAAATATATCCACCCCTGATCAGATATGATCATTGCTTACTCATTGTTATGGAGAAATTAATTTTCAACATTTTTTACAGAACAAATAAATTAGTATCGATTTCCTATGGAGTAACAATTTTTTTTCTCTCTTACCCTCCAAATATATATATATATATATATATATATATATATATATATATTCCATTTTCATCGAACTAATTTTGAATCTCCAAAACACCTACTCCTAGCATTTTGGAAGAGGTAAATTGTGGGACATACTTCAACAAGGACTGTACACTTCTACATAAAGAGTCTAATTCACAGTGATTGTATCATACTAAACTCCAATCGTAGGGTCCCACTGACAGTACAGTGATTGCTTCATACCAAAATTCAACCGAAGGTTCCCACAAAAAAAAATCCTATATTTTTTAGTGTAATATTTTTTGAAAATATACATTATAGTGTGTTCAGGTTCTAATTATGATGTATTTTGATTTTGAAAACAAATTAAATAGGACTTTTGAGTAATTAAATTATGATTATTTCAATGAATAGAACTCCTATGATTTTGAAAAAGAAAAAAAAAGTATCGATCATATGCGTTCTTCTAGATATTATACAAATATTTTGCATGTTTAACCTATTATTTTTTCTTGAAAAAATATTATAAAATTAATAATAAAATTATAATTTTCAATATCACACAAATAATTTATTTTAATTTTTTTATGGTACTTGACATGCCTCAACCATCAACCACTTGAAATACAAATGATTCAAATATTGGATTGCGTTAAAATAAGACTCAAATGAGAAAGTTGAAAGAATGAAAGAAAGGATTAGTTTAGTTGTTAATGATTTGCAACGGCGCATGCTATTTGCATCACACCTCATCACCGAAAAGAAGTAAGCAGCGGGATTAGATTAATCCTGGCCGGGCCCTTCCGGCATTGAGATGGGATTATGAATGCATATGATATGATGGTCGTTCAACGGTGCTCTCCGTGGAAAATGGGACATTTTCATCAAAAGCACTGCAAAAGTTGGCACTAAATTCCAGGATTAAAAATCTTGTATATATGATTTATATAGTTTCACCAACTTATAAGTCCCTACTTTTCCCACCCTTATGAGGGTGCAGTTGTCATTTCAAGCGTTTGAGTCCTGCTTGTACGAAAAATTATTGTTCAAGTCAAGTTCAAATAATTAAATAATAAACATAAGAATATTTATCAAGCGATTGAACACTTTTCTTAAAATGTACACGACAAACTATGTAAATAACGTTCTATCCGAACTAAAATTTTCTAGTATTTTTATTTTCATTGTTGTAGTCTGGACCAACTTGGTTTTAACAAGTCCCCAAAATTTTCTTTTTTCACATAAAAAAACATGTGATAAAAAGTATTTATCAATTTCCTGAGCAAAATTTTATTCTTATTATAAAAAAAATAAAGGGATAAATTAAATCATAAATTCAAAATATAAAAAATAAGCTTCGATTTTTGTTTGTTAATACCAATTTTTTATCTGGATTAAATTTTAATTTAAACTTTCTATTTATATTAAAAAGTAAGATCAAGAAATGAAAATAAAAATGGGGAAGGTATTATGAGGATGAAGCCACTTCATGGTTCCAACAATGATTAAGCACGCAGCACTCATGAGGCTGGATAGTGCACCATGATTATTATTATTATACATCATCATTTATAAGCGTGACTAACCCAATGCCTACAAAGTCTTCCCTTTGTCACTTTATGCCCATCATTCCTACATATGTATGTATCCATAAAAAATTGAGAGGTATAATTTCAAGGTACATTACTGGATTCTGCACACTATATATATTTTCTTAATGTGTAAAGTTGAAAATATGTATTTATTTATTTATTTGGTAGTGTGAATTTTGTATTATTTTATGTGCTTATTTTAATTCATGATAAGTTGACTATATTTTAATAAGCAATTAAAACCCTTGGGGAGAGAAAAAGAATCTATAGTTAGAGCAAAAAGAGAGGAGAGAAAAATGGAATATGAATTAAAATTTTTGTTTCTAGAGTTGTTTCGAGTCATTAAATATTCAATTTTTTTTTGAAAATATTATAGAAAAATTATAAAATTAAAGAAACACGCATAACAATCATGAAAAAAGATTAAGTTATTCTTAGCCAACCATGCTAATTAATTGAAACACTTAAAGTTATTATGTGAGGGAGGGTCTCTATTGCAATTAGATAATACTGAAGCTATTAATATTAACTATATACTATAGATGCTTTAGTTAAATTGATATATATATATATATATATATATAACTACCAAGACAAAAAAAAGATTGATACATATACAGTACTACTAGTCTTTATACAAACATTATCAGTTATCACTAAATAAAATATTTATAATAGTTGAACACCAAGAATTCATATGTACATCATCAGAAATAGAATATAGGAGTTCGCTAGAAAATTAAAATATGTAATAAATTTTGTAGGAAATTGAAAGGTTCCGTTGGTAAATTAATGAAAAAAAAAAAAAAGAGTTCTCACGGAACCCAGAGAATTTTGAAACTACTATCTTTGTTTTTTTTTTTTTTTTGGCGTTTTTATAGACTCAAAAATGAAAAAATTTCCATAGTTTCGGTGGAAACACACAGAAACATTGATCCATGGAGACGACTCGTTTCAACTTATGGAAGGAATCAGTTGACTAATCAAACTTGTGGTTATAGTGATTATAAAATAGCAAGAGAAATCCATGCCACTTTCACACTACTAAATCTTGAAAAACCAATGTGGCATGTGGTGAAACAATTGAGTCATAATTCCACTTATAGCTATGTCATAAAGGAATGTGAAAGAGGTACAATTGTTTACCCGCATTCATATTTGCATCATGCCATCTCCCTCTATAAATTGTGATGCAAACCAGAATGCTTCACCACACATCTCTACCTTACCCCCCACCCCATACACATACAACCACAAAGCAAAAAAGGAAAAAGAAACATGAATACCAAAATAGCATGCCTGGCAATCTGTGTAGTACTTGTGCTGATTCTTGGTGAAGTTGAAGTGACTAGAGCAGTGACTTGCAACCCACTGCAGCTGAGCCCCTGCGCATCCGCAATCACATCCTCCAGCAAGCCCAGTGCTTTGTGCTGCGCCAAGATAAAGGAACAGAGGGCTTGCCTTTGCCAGTACATGAGGAACCCTAATCTTCAGAAGTTCATCAAGTCTCCTGGTGCCAAGAAAGTGGCCAACTCTTGTGGCACCCCATACCCCAGATGCTAAATTTTACTGTGTCATCCTTTATCAACCTACTAAAGTATCAGCATAAACTAATATCCCATTTCCCAGTTGCTAAATTATATCCCACTATGATATAGTTTATATATCTCATCTATAAATATTTATTGTATGATGAGTCTGCTCTTTACTTGATCAGTACTAGTAATGTCCTGTTTTGTGCTTGGAACTTTGGTATGTTTGTGGTAATAAAAATGCATTCTGCATAAATCCCTCTCTCTCTAGTTCTAAGAGATCAGAAATAATTTGAATTAAGCTGCTATACATATCATTCTGAATAGAGATGACCATGGTTCATTTCCTATTGCAGGATCAGAATCTCCAGAAAGTTTGCTAGCTTAGGTTGCATTCTTACTCAATTTGAGCATGTACAATCCGTGGAGATCAATTTTTTGCATACAGAAATGAAAATAATGAGATGTGATAATTACACAGAAGGAAACAGAGAAACTAACATTTGAAGAGTAATATCTAAGAGAGATTCAGACCAATGTTACATATACATGTACTGGAAATTGTCCAACTATTACATCCATAACAGAATATCATGGCATTCCATTTTGCAGAGCCATCAAGTCAACTATTACCTCCATAACCGAATATTATGGATTGTTGCTAAAATCCTGGGTATTGTTGTGATTTGAAGAGATACTAGGAGGTTCTGAATCTAATATGTAACTTCTGTATAAATGTGTTCTTGTAGAAAGTCAGTATGAACTTTTCAAGAAAGTCATTAGACATGAAATCATAAATAAGAGCTCTTTTAGAACCCTCAAAGCAAAATCCCATAAGAGGGACAACGTAAACGTGGGAAGTTCTACTAATACTTGCTACCTCATTCACGAGTTCTTCTCCATTTTCTTTTGATTCATTCAAGATCTTCACTGCTATAAGATGACAATCACGTAATTTTCCTTTCTAGACACTACCATAGCCTCATTTTCTCAGGTTTTCACTTCATGACGTGGTCATTTTCTTAATTTCTAAGTATTTATATATTCTTGGTGCAAAATTCCTATTATTCTTCAAAAAGAGTTCAATGTCTTGTTCACTCTCTGGTTTTGCCTTTTGAAGTCCAAGAAGATACACACTGCTCAAATTGAAATCAAAAGGCAAAATCGGAGAACGAAAAACGCATTGAACTCTTCTTGAAGAATAATAGGAATCTTGGACCAAGAAGATACAAATACTCACAAATCAAGAAAATGACGAATTTATTTGGTGAAAATCTTGGGAAAAATGAGACCATGGTAGTGCCTACAAAGAAAAATTATGTGATAATCATCTTGTAGCAGTGAAGATCTTGAATGAATCTAAAGAAAATAGATTCATAAATGAGGTTGCAAGTATTAATAAATTTTCTCATATTAACATTGTCACTCTTTTAGGATATTGCTTTGAGGATTCTAAAAGAGCCTTCATTTATGATTTCATTCCTAATGGCTCTCTTGAAAAGTTCATACAAACTTCGCTTTCTACAAGAACACATTTATACAAAAGTCGCATAATAGATTCAGGACCTCCTAGTATCTCTTCAGATCACAACAATACCCAAAAGACACCCTTCCTAAGAGTGGCATGTAAACAAGTGCTCAACATGAAAAACTCCTCGATACTTTGTGTGGTAAGCATTCCTAGCTGACCCTGCCAATAAGCATGCCTCTGCTGCCACAAATTAAAAAAAAAAAATTGATTGACCATATATTTATAGATAAATAGAATTAATAAATTGGAAGAAGAAAGAATTCAAGATCAAGAAAATAGCAATTTCATACAAAAAAACAAAACTTTGAGCAAAATTCAAATCAATCCTATCTAAACCCCAAAAGAAATATCAAAAAGCATGTAATTAACAACTCAAGGAAAAGCCAAAGCTTCGGATATAAAAGGCTTACTTCAAATGATTGACCAATATCCCCTCAAATACTTATTCTACAAAATTTTGAAGAGTCTCAATTTTTTTTCAAAAATAACTAAATCTAACTTAATTTCAAGAAACATGCCATCATACAACGCATATATAAGAGCAGTCTGAAATGAGGAAATATATCAAATAACCACTTCCTATAAGTCGCAAAAAGACTTTTTCAGCAAAAGAGTCCTAGACAAGCGGGCCAGATGATATTGAAAAACACTGTTTTGTCCGCTTCATCACCCACCTATAAAGATTGCAACTTTGTGAAGATTCAAGATAAAATCAAATAGTGACACCACTGGAAAAATTGAAACTATATCAGTAATTGAAGAAACAAATGGAAATATCATTGGAAAAATTGAAAATTCTAAATATTAATAATGAGACCCCAGTAACAATAATAAAAAATAATATATATATATATATATAAAATAAGAGGAGTAGAGGATTTTAGCTCTCTCTCAAAGAATTCAATTTGTTTAAAAGACTGATGACCCTCCTCTGATTTTCTTGCTATTCTATGATATTATCTCACATGAATCAACACACAAGTTTTTTAGAATGAGAAATCAACTGAAAGTCTTGGCAAAAATTATATAGAATCATAGAGAAAAATCTGAGATTTTGGACACCTAAGTGGAACACAGATTTTTAGTTTTTACTGCTTTAATGTAATTATTATGCTCTATTCATTACTGCTCACACCCTCTTGCCATTTTCTGCTTTACTCCTCCTCTTCAATTTCCTCAAATCTAACCCTCAACCACCTTGATTTACATTTTATTCTCCATATATATGTACATAAATAATTGTATATTAATAAATTCATGAATGTTTTATATTGAATTCAATTTTTTTTCATGTTTAATATATTTTTTATTTATTTTTTATATTTTTTATTACTTTAATTTTTTAAAATTTGAATTACTTAAGTTATTAATTATTTTTTAAAAAATTAATTTAAAAATATTTTTTCTAACTAAAAAAACTTAAAATTGAGTTTGGGATGTAAAATATTCAAAATAAACTAAAAATTACATATTTATAACATGATTGGTATGCGTGAATAGAGTAATAATAAAATGGGCATTTTTAAATTTATTTTCATTTATATAATTGATATAATTTAGTGGTAAGAATATTAATGTCATACACATACACATTCCCAAAAGTGTGGATTAGTCCTTCCTTCCACCCTCCCCATAGATTTTAGTTATTCCCGATCAATCATAAATAAACTCATATTTATTTTTAACAAATTTATCATTCTAAACATAATAAAAGTATTTGATAAAATTCGAGATCTGACCTATCAAGATTTTTACGAACTTGAACACGAACTCGTTCAAAACTCGAGATCTATTTGGGCGAACCCACAAGACCTATTTTATTATTTTAAAAATATTAAAAATATTTTTTAGAAACAATATCACCTTAACTTTCTATATATAAGAAGATAATATTACAATGAAAAATTAATTATTTATATTTTAATTATTGAATATATTTATTAATATTATATTGTTATCATAAGAGTATTATATTTATATATACATAATAAATTTAAAAAATATATATGTTTTAATGGATGGTATTCAAATTCTATCCAAATCTAAAAATTAAAATTTAAAATTTGCTCCGAGATTCATTTATTGAATTTTTATATTTTTTTGTAAAAAAATTATATACGAGTATAAAATTTTATCTATATTCTATATAAATATGTATATATATACCGTTCAATATTGATTAAAATAATAAGAGATCCATTTATGCAAAACATATTGAATATAATTTTACTACAAAAATTTTCTACTAAAGGATAATTTAGTTCGTAAAATTATTTTGTACAATTCCTTTCATTCTTAATTATCAATCATGAAATTCGAATTAAGAAAGAAATGGTGATTCCATTCCTTTCTCATTTTTTGTGCATATCAAGCGTAAGAATTGTAAATCCTACCTAATTCTATTGATGTATATCAATCACCTTATTGAATTATATTTATAAATGTTTGCGACCATAAATAAAATTTAAAAAATATAATCTATTTTGCCATAAAAGGTTTATTGATAGTAGGATTTGGTCGTATCCACCAACCAGGCAAAGCAAGCCAGCCAACAAATTGTAGAGCAATTACAAGCAGTGTGTCACCCTCAAAAACAGAAAGAAAAAATAAATTGACAAAAGTTACTATTTTCATTATTTTTCATCTTTTTTCAGGCCAACATTCAACTGCCCCCACCCCACCCCCCACCCCGCATTTAAATAGCAGCCTCCACCCATAATTCAAAACTGTCACACAATAAGTTAGGGGGTCCTCAGTATTGGACTTAAATTCACAAAATAATTCCATCTGGAAAAGGCACTTTTGAATCATAAGGGGATGAAAATGTTATGGCCTACTGTTTTTTTAATTATTTTGGCACTAAAACTTCAGGCTTCATTATAGCTCAAAAGGGGGTGTTGGATTAGTGGTTTGTGCTAAAAAGAAAAGGGTAAATATTTTATTTATTAAATCAAGAAGAAGAAGAAGAAAAAAAAAAGAAAATATATATGTAACTCAGTGTAACAAGAATTTTTCCTATTTTTTATAATTTTTGACATTACAATAAGAGTGTGTTTGGCCCAATTTAACACATGTGGACTATTTAATATCTAGCCATACACGTTTTTGCAATCTTGATTCCTCACCTGACATTATTAATTTGAGTAATCTTTGAAGAACCAATCACGTTAGTGCTTAGCCAGTAATGGATTCTAATAAATCTAATATTGTTTTGATGATCCCATTGGTCGGCTGTACTATGGTCATCAATGGTAGGGCAACAAAAACCTAAATCATAAATAATAAAACAAAAAAGCATGGGCTAGAGTTTAGAACATGCATAAATGCTCTAAAAATATATAATTCAAAAGGGATTTTTTGAAAATATTTTTGTAACTCTTCCGGGTTTGTGTTTTGAATTTTGTGGTCGATTATATTAAAACAATTTTGAGCAATACGACGATATTAAGTTAATCAGATGGTTTTGATATAAAAATACATTTATTAGCGCGATCATGTAATATAAAAAATAGATAATTTAATAAAATCATAATATGTAATTTGTTAGATCTTGACTTGAACATAAGTAACTTTTTAAACGTCTCGAAACTAGAGTTTCGATTTTCTTACAAGATATATTAAATTAGAGGCTGAAAAAATGCAAAAAATCTTAGGATGGCATGAGATGCATGCCAAAAAACTTATTTGATTGAGAAAAACTCTTTTCTTGAACAAAAATCTTTTACATGTGTCTGATTTTGAACAAAAAATAATAATGTGGATTAGAGCTTTAGAATGCAAGAGGAGCATTTTTTTACCCGGTTCAGAACAATAACCTCTTTAAAATATTTTATAATATATTTGAGGGATTTAAAGTGTTCGGTGAAATTTTTATAAAAAAAACTTATAATCTCCAAAATAAGATATTAAAATCTTATAAATTGTTTGTAAAAAAATAAAGAGATCCTAACTTTTTTTCAAAATAAAATTTTATTTTAACAAACTCTTTTAATTTTGATAATTTTAATTATAACATTATTATTACTGACATATTAAAAGTTCAATTATCTTATTTTATCGAAACACTTTAACAATTTATTTTTAAAATGAGATTTAACATTTTATAAGTTTCAAAAATATCTTATAAGATGTATGAAATTAATAAATTTAATCAAACACCCTCAAGTCTAGGAGTAAAAAGAAAATGATAAGAGTTAAAGTCCATGTATTGTTCTAGATTATTTTTTTTCACATGATATTGTATCTATCGCATCTCATATCCTCACAATTTAATTCTTCGTGCAATTGTATCCCTAGTCGCATCCATTATTCAACGTACACAAATTAATTTACCCATATTCCATCCAACTCATTTGAACAGCACATTATGTAAAAAAAAAAACACACAATTTTTGCCAATAAATCTACCAATAAAATAACTGTCAACTACAAATATTTCCATGATATTTAAACCCTTTAAATTTTATTTACGAAAAATTTGGAATTATTGTTAATTTTGTTAGATTAGGGTTTCACTTATCCACTCAAATGTAAGTATTTGTCATCATGATTGAAAAAGAAAGAAGAAAATAAAATTTTCCTACGACTAAGCTTTGTTGGTTGACATGACTTTTATTAAGAAGTGAGATTTATTAAATGCTAAAAATATCTAACCGGTGGCAAATGCGTCCTTTCTCACCAACCCCCTCAACCATATCAAAACTTATACTGCAATGTAATGACACTTCAAAACCAGCTGTAACCAATTAGTAAGAATTTGCTTGTGTTAAGGTGATGTATATATTTAGCCATGGGCATGGGTTGGTTTTAATTCAAAATTTATTTAGAATGGGTTTTATTTGAACCGAATTTTTATTATTACAAATAAGGTCAGATTAAATTTTGATATTTTTTTATTTTTAAACATGCTCCATTTCGAATTCACTTTGTTTATTTTTATTTTTTTAAATTTATTTTTATATTTATGTGATATTATTTTATTAAAATATATTTTTTTATAAAAAATTTAGTAGTATTATTGTTAAAAAATATTTTTTTTAATATTTTTAAAATTATTAAACTGATTTAAGCAATCTAATCCACTGAATCCATGCTTGGGCGTATTTCCATCCAAATTCAAGAACATCTTAACAGAACATATCTTAAATTTGATCTTAATGGACTGCATTGCCATCCGTATACATATTCAAACATTTGCTTGATTGGAAAATTAAACACCTACATGGAACACAGATTTATGATTTATCGCTTTAAGGTAATTATTATGCTCTATTAATTACAGGTCACCGCCTCCGCCATTTTCTGTCTTACTCCTCTTCTCTGCAATTTCCTCAAATCTGACCCTCACCCACCTTGATTTACACTTTCTACTTCATTTTACTGTTTCTTCTCCATGTGTGCATAACTAATTGTATACTAATGGATATACTTTAGTTAACTAGTTTCCATGCTTGTGATAATCGAATAGTTTGTTCCACTTAGGTTGTACTGCAATGCAGTCACACATGACCCAAAGCCTAAACTTCTACCCCTATTTGTCTCTCTAATTCCAGAGGGGTGAGGACAAAGCAAAAAGCACTATTACATTGACTTAGAGAAATGAAACTAAGACAAATCAAAGTCGTCTTTGGAGCATTTGGGTGTAATTGTTGGAACTGTCGGATAAAGGCTTTTAAATCATTAGCTATTGGAACGATAACTTGCCCTTTCCGTCTTGACAGGGGATTAAAGATCACCCTCGTCCAAGAGAATATCAATTGCTGGTTCGATGTCTGGCCTCCACCCACTGCGATGGAACGACTCAACACGGACTTTTAAACATTAAAATAAAATCTCTATAAACTAATAATTTTGGGAGTATAAAAATCTATTAATTAAAAGAAGTATTAATTAATCGATAAATTAGGTATTTATATATGAAAGCAATACTATTTATTTGATCGAAATGTATACCACAAAAGAAAGCTAATCCACTGTGGTGTGACACGTCAAAGCAGACAAACAAGAAAAACTCCACATTGTTAGTACAGAGCACTTGCTATGCGTCCAAATTGAAAATGTTGAACATGTTATGGGCCATGACAAGGCTTACATTTTTGGATGGACCAAAATCACAATCTAATTCAACAGCAATTCTGAATTGCAGGGGAGCACAGCTCATAAACACGAGCAACGATGAAGATGACAACAAGAACAATAAGTATGAGAGACAATGCAAATCTGAGCAATTATACCTAAACATCAGCTCAATAGCATACCAAGACAGTTAGTAATACATGACATGGGGCAACGGAACTAATGCCCAGTACAATTTCTATGTTAAATCCCCTTAAAATGCAGAAATAACTCAAAACACCAACAACTTGTCACCAGGACAGAAAAAAATAGCCTGTTCTATAAAACAATATGGCAAAACAGAGGTACAAGTGCAAAGAGTAATAGGACAGTTTTCATCCCAAATTGCCGTATGCCCCAATTCAGCCCAGCTTTAAGCACTCAACAAAATTCTTTCTCATCTCATCCCTCAATCTTCATTCCAACCTCCAAAACATTCTGCAGGACACTTTTTACTTTTTATTTTTTTAAAAAAAAAAATTGTTTTGCCTTTTAACTCAAATAACAGCACTATAATATAAGACAAAACCACTTGCTCGGTCAACCTACCTCACAGAATCTGGTGTACCCTCAGCTCAATCTTCAAATGGGTTGAGCTCCTGAGAACAAGAGGAGCTAAGAGAGGAGCAAAGCTATCTCACAATTTACCTACGGCAGAAGAAAGAGAAATCCGGGTGATTGACCCGGAGGAAGTTTAGCCAGTCGTCAGCGGATTGCAACAGAGAGTTTGCTAACTGCCGCTGACGCGCATTCGGAGTCCACAATGATGCTTTATATTTGTATGAAGCAAGGCCAAATGCTGGCAGTGAAATCTGTGGAACACCGTCACTCTCAGATGGATATGTTGGAGGATGCATGACTTCACATCCTGCACCAGTGTAAATGAGAAAGTTAGATGCAGGAAATAAGATGAGTGGCACTTATTCAACTTCAAGATAAACATGTTAGGCAATAAACTTCTTCAGGAACAATAACAATGTGTCTCAAAAACAAGAGACCGAAGACAAAGTTCATATATTATGACAACCAGTAATACTAACATTGAGGCTCTATGCATGTGTGCACGCACGTGTTAACAGGTAAAAACACACCCAAACAGTTTTAGCTACCTATCATGGGAGTATGAAGAGAATGAAAGGTTAAAAAGCAAGCATCCAAATCTTTAAGCGTTGGTCCTGTTGGTATTCTGTAAATGGGGTACCTACAAGATAATTGTTTTAACATAAGTTCAGCAATAAAAATGGATCAGCAACTCAGGACGAAATGGACGCAAGTTAAACAAAATGATACCAGGCCACAGATATCCAACTGGATGGAAGTAGATCACAACTTCTGAGCGTTTTTAGTTCTGGGAAGTGATGAGCAAGATCAGATATCTGAGAAAATTAAGCATAATATAGTGTAAGAAACAGAAAAGAATAACCCTTTCTCAATTGAACCTTCACAAAAGAAAGTTTAAGAGAAATATAATAAAGCATTCAGGATGAAAGAGAAAAGTGACCTTGTCTGCCAAAGGTTCCCTACAATATGGTTGGTCCCGTGCAAGATACTCAAACAACAAGCAACCTTGTGAACTTCCAGATTCACCTTCATCACTAGAAAAGCCTTCTTGAAATGCCATATGCTGCTCTCTCAACAACAACTGATCTACTCTAAGAGAACTCTCACTTGTTTGACGATAATTAAGTTGCTCCCTTGAATAATTCAAGCCACCTCTATCTTGTTCACTATCGCTGCTTCCATCACTACTAGAATCCCTAAAGTATTCACCATCACTTTCTTCACCAAGTCGCCTACACATAATGGCAGTAATAAGACTTGGAAAAAGAGCATGATTAATCAATCAGTCCCTATCAGTAAACGCTGTAACTAAAACAAATAGTGAGGGCTACAAATACAACTGACAAGTACAAGATTGTGACATTAAGCACAACTACCATGGGTAGAATATAGAGCTCATATATAAAATATTTGCAGAAAAGGTTAAGCACCACAACCTGGCAGAAAGTTTGCTCTCATCTAAGTATGGCATGTGCCATTAAGCACCATAATCCAGCAACAAAATTGTGGCATTAAGCACAAATGCCAATGGCCACTTGTTTCACAATTTTCAGCACACAGGCAAGGAGCGTGTTAGTGCAAATTAGAAGCCAATAACCAATTACTTACAATTTGAAGCGATTCCAAGCATAATAAGGTTGGCTCAGCTTTCACGCAATGTAGATATAATATGGGGCTAACAACTATATGGGCAGAAGGCACCTTATTCACACAAATAAAAGCTAGATAGAAAGATTACAACATAAGTATAATACTCATACCCCACTTGCTACAACCTTAATAACAGGACATCAAATTCAATAACCATTTCTCAACAAATATATGGCAAGTGAAACACAAAGTCTGAAAGAATGTAAGTGCAAAAGACAGATACCTTGACTTTGCCGTACTCTTTGATAGGTCAGCATACAATTGAATGCCTGACAAATAGGGCACGTAATACTGAACCACGCTGTCACTGTCATTCAATATCAAAGGCACTCCGGCACCATAGGCACTCCATTCCTTGAATGACGCCCATAAATCACTAAGCACAAAGAATGGCTGAAACTCAACATTGCATCTTCTCCAATCCCTCACTGTCATCTGCGACATTTAAAGATGCATTTCAAAAAATCCATTTCAACAAGAAAAAGAGGAACAGATTATTTATAAAACTAACTTATTTTAAGGATTTTCAACTGACTGATAGCAATATAATTAACACAAACAGACTGATCGGTATGCTTGAAATCACAATTTTTTATGCAGAGTATTATGACAGGCATTTTAACAAGCGCTTTTGTCTTGCTCAAGCAGGAAATTGAGCAGCCTCAGCTCACTCATAAATTGAATGCTAAATAGTCTCAGAAATCGTTTTGTCATCAAATACTGATCCACTAAAAATAGAAACCACTATTTATTATTTCATAAATTAAACCATAAGATTCACTATTTAACCAAGATTTTCAGCCCACTACATTGCTCCAGCACCACAAAAGTTACTAAAATTACTATGAGCTAAACCCACAGATTTGAAAACTTCCAATCATTTCTGACATAAAACTGAAATCTTTCATCTTCTAAATAAATTAACCACCAAATTTTGTACTTAATGTGGGAAAAGCCACTTCAACCAGAGACAACCAAAACAGTAAAACTCATTCCAATATAAAATTCATACCATTTTATTAACACAACTAAAGCAGTACGTTATCCTCTCTCAGTTAAAAGACAGTGGCTTCAATATAACTTTTTTAAAAACTAAGTTATACAAAATGCAACAGAATTCATAACCCGCTAAATAATGAAATAGTCAATAACTGCACAAATCTTGAGATGGGTTTACTTCAGTAAATTAATCACTAGTTCTATATAGACTTCAATCAATTCATAATCCCAAGATACAAAAAAAAAAATAAAATAAAATAAGGATAACCTTAAAGAAGTACTGCGCTTGCACCGAAGGCGTGACTGATTCCAAAAACCTTTCCAGATTGCACAAAGGCCAGAGTTCTGACACCGGCTGTGAAGCTGGAGCTGCCGGCTTAGACTTTTCCTGCGGCAGCTCATCACGCCGGCTCCGCCTCGAGGTGACATCACTTTGAGCCCTCTGCAAAAAATCTTGACTCCGGCGAGCCCTCGCGGCGCTGTAAAACTGATCGTCGCCGTTTCTACTCCTAATGGACTGCACTCCTGCCCCCAACATATTATCCAACCAAAGCTAACAAACCAAAAACCTAATCTACCGATATAACTGCTGTACTTGTATATCAACAGGCCCTAAACCCTCTATATAAAAGACCTTCTCCCTGCAAAATCTTTCTATCTACTTATCCAGAAATATGTCTATCTCAATATGGCTGATTAATATATGCAGCCGTTGATATTGAATTTGATGGAAATCCTGACACTATGGAATCCAATCGTCGGCTTGTAGTAGACGAATCAGTGAAGAGCAATATTAACTCGGATCAAAATATAAATGGCAAGTTGTGCAGAGAGAGATTGTGTGTATGTAAATGTGAATGTTGTACACAGAGAGAGAGAGAGAGGATGTATGTATATGTGTATGTATAGGGAGTAGAGAGAGTGCGTGTTGAGGAGAAGTGGAGGAAGTGAATGGGGTAGAAGAGGAGGAGAGAACAAAACTTTTAAATTAAATTAAATGGCTAATTTGTCAGTAATATTAATTAATTTATGAAATGAGAGGAGGAAAATGTTGTTGAATTTGGTGGTTGGTGTGAAAGGACTCATTTGCCACTTAGATATTTTTAGCATTTAATAAATTACACTTCTTTGTCCTAGGAATATTTTATTTTATTTTTTCAATCATGGTAAAAAGAACTTACATTGAGTGAATAAGTGAAACCTTAATCTAACAAAATATTGGTAAATAAAATTTTTAAGGGTTTAATCTTATGCAAACTTTGAATTGAGAGCTATTTTATCTATGGATTTATTGGCAAAAATATAATTTTTTTATATGATGGCGATAATAAGTGTATTATTGTAATAAAATCTTCAAATTAGTTCATTGTCGTTGCATTGCTCAAGATTATTGTAATAATCAATCCACAAAATTCAGAACACAAACACAGAAGAGCTAAAAATTTTTTATTATAAATCCCTTTTGAATAAAAAAATTTAGGGAATTTAAAGTATAGTTTTATTATTTATGATTTAGGTTTTTGTCGCCCTACCATTGATGACCATAGTGCAGCCGACCAAAGGGATCATCAAAACATTATTAGTAGCATCCATTACTGGCTAAGCACTAACGTGATTGGTTCAAAGGTTGCTCAAATTAATGATGTCAGGTGAGGAATCAGGTGGGGCGACACGTGTATGGCTAGATATTAAAAGCAGGTCATTTTCTTATCTAATTACCCATAAACCCTTCGGGAGTCCATCACTAGCCTCTTCTCTAATTAAGATCAATGATAGAGTGACAGCACTAAATTTGGTTTACATATGATAATCACCTAGAATTTGTTGGTGAAAGTATGTTTTGTCAAGTTAAAATAGTGGAAATGTGTTGAATTGAGTTCAAAAATTATAATATATATATATATATATTTAATAATAATATTGTTAGCTATATATATTTTTTTTTTATTTTTTTTTCTTTCTTTTTTCTTGACTCAATAGGTAGAATATTTACCCTTCTCTTTTGAGCTCAAACCACTGATCCAACACTCCCTTTTGAGAATGAAGCCAAAAGTTTTAGTGCCAAAAAAAATAAAATAAAGAACAATAGGCCATAACATTTTCATCTCCTTATGATTTAAAATTGCCTTTTTCCAGATGGAATTATTTTGTGAATTTAAGTCCAATACTGAGGGGGCCCTACCTTTGGTGTGACAGTTTTGAATTATGGGTGGAGGCTGCTACTTGACTATGGAGGTAGTTGAATGGTTGGCCTGGAAAAAAGATGAAGAATAATGAAAATAGTGGCTTTGGGTTTTGGGTGCAACAGCACCAGCACAAGGTACAAACCAACTTTAATCAAAGTGGACGCTAGCATATCCACAAGGATGATTCTACATGGACTAAAGCTATTGGAAAGTGACTTTTTTCATTTTTTTCATTTTTTATTTTTTCTGTTTTTGAGGGTGATACTTTGGTTGTAATTGCTCCACACTTTGTTGTCTGGCTTGCTTTGCTTGGTTGGTACGACGAATTCTTGCTAATCAATAAGCTTTTCCTTTTTTTATTATTTTTATTTTTGGTTGGGGGTGGGTTGGGGGTGATGTTCTATTATTATATTGGTGTAAATAGAGGGAACAATATAAAGTAAGAGCTGAAGGAATTTTATAGAGGAAAGATATAATCCCAGTAGAAAAATTTTGAGCACTAAATTTGGGAGAAACCCAGACAGCCAAAACTGAAGGGTGGATTGCACTTGCTCTCCCAATTTTTCGAAGTTTGAAAATAACTCTCAACTTTATTAAAATATGGTTTAATATTATTTGATTCAGTTTTCCAACAGAATATTATATTGGAGATGCTGAAATACATTTTGGGTATTGCACTTTGTTCTAATATAAAATCTTTTATTCACGGTCGAATGAAGGGGAATATTAAAGGAACAATTTTGTCCTGTGCATTCACTTGCTAATAGATGAAAATTTAGATTAATTTGAGTTATCTTATAACTACTATATTTATGATTGTATTTTTCTTGATTTATGTGCGTGAGATAATTAAAAATTATTTTATGGTTATCCTCAAATTTATTATTATGAATGTAACTTATGTATATTTGTTTTAGGGAAAATAATCCATGCATATATATATATATATATATATATATATATATATATAATCCATATACTTCACTAAATAAGTAAGCATAAATTATATATATATATATAAGAATAATGATTTAAGGAATAACCACAAAAATAATTTTTAATTATCTTAGGAACATAAACTTAGAAAAAACATAATCATAAATTAGTTTGTAACTATAAGATAGCTTTAATTGAATAAAATATCAATTTATTGATAACTAAATAGCATACAAAAATATTATTGCTGAAATATTCTACCTTATTCCACCAAAATAAGAATTTAGGGGTGAAGTGCAAATTTTAAATTATTTTAAACAGATAAATACACATTTGTTAAAAAATGAAGAATAAATTACAAAATACTCAAAGTATTTGGTCGCAAAATAAAAGTAAGAAGTATTTAATCCATTTTAAGAAACTTGGAGAATTATTCACACATTTCAAAATATTAGAAAAAAGTGCAATTGCAACCGAAAAAAGAAGCTCAACCGAACCGCAAAAATAGGAGCAAAGGAACCTAAACCCTATTCTGATCAAAATTTTATAGGGCTCACTTAAACATGTCCCCCTCGCTTAGGGAAATCTTTTTAGTTATTTATTATTATTTGGAGATTAATTTTAATCATGTTTTATTATGCTTTGGACAATTTATTTTTTTGATTTGATTGAAAGTTTTTCGGCATGAGGATGTCATAATCTTAAATGTAGATATCCCAATATTGTACAAAAAAATGTCCACCTCGTGTAGATTAAATTATTTCGGGGACCATAATGCCTGAAAAATGAAAATGATCTTCCTTTTTGTTTTGTTTTACTTTGTAATTTCGGTTGTATTCACTATGTTTGTCTGCCATAAAATTTGTCAGAAAATGACTGAGGATTATTAGGTGGTAAGTTGTTTGATTTTTTTTTTATTTTGTGTATTGTCATTAATACAATATTTTTTTCTTGGAAATATGTGTCTAATGCCATTTTATTATTGTTCTTCTATAAAACAAATTCAGGATCGATTATCTAAAATTGAGAATAGAGTATTTTTTTCAGTAAATTTACGTGGCAAAGTTATTTTTGGATCACAGCACATACTACATATATAATATTAATTCCATATTTGTGAAACACTTTATTAAAAAAATTCTTATTTTGAATGATAAGTACAATAATGGGTAATATCAATAGAGTTTAAGAGGTGCTTATTGTCAAAAACTTGTTTCCTCAACAACATAGCATGCGGCTTTAGCTCCTTTCCTTCCCCTGCCATATAGCTAAGTAAGCCTCTCTTCAAATATTTGTACGTGAAGAAATGGTATGAAGTGATACAGACTTACATTAATTCTCAATTTTCTTCTTTACAAATGATCATCTATCCCTATTTAAATTTTTCATTTTCTCAAATAGACAGTGAGTGGAGATCAAAAATATCCAATAGTTGGGAGAGGCTTCCTATCATATTTCTTTAAATATTTATAAATATGTATTTCTTAAAAACTTATCTATTTATATTTCTAGATTTCTCATTTATATTCTCAAACTTCTAGACATATCTAGGTAATTCTACATATATTTAGAATTCTTTTGAATACTATGGAACATTCCACAATAGTCTCCATTTGTGTGGAGAGTTTTAGAATAGTCTAAAAAATTTTAAAATCTTTTATAAGTTTTTAGATCTTCAAAAAATTTGGATTTTTCCTCATTTTTCTTCAAATCTGTCCTCAAAATATGAGAAACATACTTTATTTGAACTTGAAAGCTTCAGAAAAAAATATGATCGAATAGGCAATGACGGAGCCCGTTACACAGTGTTAATATAAAAATGCACTCTACCTCTATATAACCATATTTAAGCTTAAAAAAAAAAAAATCTTGGGTATATATAACCCAGGAAGAATTAAGTCTTTAAAAAAATTGAGCCCACAACACACACAAAAAATATAGGGTGTGCAACAATAACAATCTCCCCATCAGTCCAGAGTGAACTTCTTCAGTTTTGGATTTTCAATTTTTTGAAAAATTTGTCTCACAATTCACTTAGGATCATTAAAAGACTTTATATGTTATTCAAAGTTATAAACTAGAAACGAAGGATTTCAAATTCACGTTAAAATTGTTGGATCCAAATACAACTCACAATTTTTCAGTAATTCATGATTGTAAATCGAGAAACAAAGACCTCTGTTTAGACAGAAACTATCATAATACTTTCTTAACTATCATAATACTTTCTTTCCCAAGTCTATTGGGCATTGACAGCGTGAAAGTTGAATTAGGAATAATTGATGATAAGGTGGAAATAAAAATTCGGAAGTCAAGCATAGAAAACAAAAAAAGAGGTCTTTTAATAAATGTGATCAAACACCTTGAGTTGATCACCGCCATATATATGGACCATTGGCCATAGTCTTCAAAGATTTTCAAATCTCCATTAGCAATGGGGTTATTATAGCCACACATTGGTTTCCATTCTTTTGTTTTATATGGAGTAGAAAGAATAGGTCAAATCTATGAATTAATGAAAAATAAACAAGGTTATGTTTGGTTACAGGGGTTTGAATAAACGTGGTTGCACTTCTTTGGTAGTCTATATGCTGTTAGTGAGCTGACAAATTAAAGGCATGGTAATGGGAATGATTCAAATTAAATTCACAATAAATTTATTTTATTTTGAAAATCTAATTAAATGAATTTTGAATTGGATAATAATTTTTAATTTTTTAAATCCGATCGGATTCGAAGCGAATAATGAATTTTAATGAACTCATCTCGAACGCATTCTTTATTGCTTTTAAATATAAAATATATTTTATAATTAGTAATTAGTACTTTAGTCATCTCTTTATCTCTCTCCTTTTGTCTTTTTTTTTTTGCGCTTTTCTGTTTTTATTTTAAATTTTATAAAGATATCTGATTATTTTTATTTGGATGTTCATATGAGTAAATACATTTTATGAAATCTTTCATTGTTTGGTTAAATTTCACATATTTTTTTATTAAATAAAATTAAAATTATCTTATACACAAGAAATTCACGAAATTATTTTGTGTCCGTTGCAAAGTTTATGTGAATTGTTTGCTCTCTTATACGTGAGTTTTTCTTAGTTTGCAACATAAATGAATATAAGATCAAAAGGACAAAAAAATTATTCTTAATGTGTCAATAGATTCATATGGTTGGACTTGTCAAATTTTGAATTCGGAAAGAGGCTAGATGGGTTCGAGGTGGAATGAAACGGATTTCAAGTTTGATCATACATATAAGTAAAATTTTTGTTAGACAAAATTCATGTATGTAATAAATAAATTTACAATTGTTATGTAAGTGATTTATATTTTAAAATATACAAATCCCTCAACATAATTAAATTTGCACGCCACGTTTTTTTGATAATGTGATGTGTCCCATAGATGAACAATTGATTACTACTTTGAAAAAGGTATTACCCCAAATTGGGAAAAGTGGGATCAAATTGACCATCACTTGCACCAAGGGACAGTGGAAAAACCACTTGGATGTGCATGGAATATGGATGATGCATGCCATTTTGGCTATATCCATTTTGCAAAATGCACTTTGTCCATGCAATTTTCTTTTGTGGAGATAGGCATAGATTGTTACATAACATATGAGGACAAGAAAATTTTCATATGAAACATTCGATATAAATAAATATTTTTTATTACAGTATGACATCCGAATTGACAATATCTTGAACTTTATTGTTGACATATTACTTGCAAGCACAAATACGGTAACTTCACTGCATGAAAGGCAGTCACTTGATTGGATAAATTCCTTCAATCCATTTTTATTTTTATTTTTACCATTTTTCACTAATTTTCGTGTCCAAAGGGTTATACTTTCATTTATCCTGTTCAACATTTTGTCTGAACATATCAAATTTGCACCTGGATCAGGATGGTCTCGTAATGTCAAGTAGTTAAAAAATTGTCATTTCTTGGACATCTTTCTAGTTGAAAAGATATTTATTGTATTTAATAATAAGTTTATGATATATTAATATAATAAATAATATATTTGATCATTCTTTTCTTTTAAAAAACCAAAAAATTGAGCTTCAAAGCGTCAACGTTTGAAAGAATCTGTCATCAGTATACCATTCTGAATCAATAGAAAATGCAAAAAGCAAACAAAGTCAAATATCCCATGTCCTGTGATAGAAACCCCTACTTAACAGTAGACAGCTTGCAATATAGCCCACAAGATTCATGGACCATTCCTCTTTTCATCCAGTTTGCAAATTTCCTCAAGTTGATGAAATCATTACAATTTAGGACACCTGTGCCATTTAAAATCTTTGCATATTTGGCAGAAAATCCTTTCTCCTTGCAATTATTATGCAAGTGTAAAATTATACTCCTGTCCTAAATTAATGGTTCTCTAAGTATGGTTAATCAATTAATGTAATTGTTTTTAATATAATAATAAATAATCTAGTTATTTTTTTAAAAAAGTAATTAAATGATATAAATTAGTATGATAGTATTGAAATTTAAAATTTAGTAATGCTAAAATTGTTAGAGAATCGTTATGATAATTAATCAAAAAAATAAATAATTTGACTTCATATTGTAGTAAAGGAAGTCTGGGACACATGAATTATTAATTTATCCAAAGTACAAAATTAATACTAACTTCCATTTTCAACTCCAGTACTATCATTCAAACATGAAAAAAAGGAGAAAAAAGAAAGGTCAAATGAGATTGGTCAATTCATGCAACTATATTAAAATGACCCATTTTGCAACTCTGTAATAACTATAGTAGTCTAAGATTTTAGGCAGATACTGACAGCCAACCTTCCCTTTGTCAGAAGTCTGAATTCATCTTCACCAATTCAAGCCCTCTTCTCACATGAAATTAAAATCCCTGCTAACAGCTAACTCCATAACTCCCCCCAATCCCCACATGAAATATATATAGTTTTTCTTCATAGTTGAACTTGTCCAAGATTTACAGATGAACAAAGATAATATGTACACTTTCTTGATATCTTTAGACCTTTGTATATTCTGTGTCATCCTCTTATCTAAAAGCTCTTCTGGTGCTCATTATCAATATGAAGCATGCGTGCCGAAGAATTGCGGCAGGGGCCCAAACATAAGCTTCCCATTCTATATTCCAGGCCAGCAAGAATCCTATTGTGGCTACCCTGAATTTGTGCTCAATTGTGGCAAAGATGGCTTTCCAGTTCTTCAGTTGCCTGAAAATGAGTATGTTGTTGAAGATATTTTCTATCAAAACCGATCTTTACATGTGTATAATGGTGCTGTGTTAAGATCAGATGGCAGTAGTTGTCTTCCAAGAATCAGAAACACAACACTTCCTGCAGCCCAGTTCGATTATGTTAATTTCACAGGCCTCCATTTGTTTTCCAGCTGCAAAAAACCGTTGCCTGAGGACCTGTTAAGGTACAATATTAGTTGTGACAGTTCCGAGGATGGAAACAATTGGGCTCTGGCATTGTATGATAAAGATGAAAACCTGAGGAATGCAATGGATAATTGTGAAGGAAATGTTGTTGCACCGGTGGAAGGGTATGGAGATGAGGGAAATAATGGAAGGGTAAATCTTGCAGAGGTATTAAGAAGGGGCTTCGTGCTGAATTGGACAGCCAGTGATTGCAGTACATGTGAAAATAGTGGTGGCCGTTGCGGCTTCAATGCAACTAATTACCATTTTAGGTGCTTCTGCCCTGACAGGCCTCATTCTAGGAGTTGCAAACCTGGTAACTTGTTCTCACTTCTCTTAGATAAATGCTCTTTACCTTCATTCTTGAGTTCTGAAACTTGGTCATGTTGATTGCTATGTACTTAGTAGACCTTTGATCGCAAGCTCAACTGGGCTTAACTGGGGGATTGCATACTCCAAGATGTGACCTCCCTAATATAATCTCTTTGATAAATCATATTATAGTTGATGATTCTATATCTTGGTTTAAAAAATAATAAATTTGATGATGCACATAGTCCTAAACTTGTTCTTGAAATTTGGCTTGAGCTTAATAAACTAATCTGCCAGAAAGACCAAGCCATTAAGTACAAAATGCCATCCATATTTTTTATTTGTGCCTTGGTTGTTCAGATATGCTAGGTTACCAGCATTTAACACGGCATAAAAATTATTCCTTCTATTGTAGACATAATATCCTCTCATTCTCATTGCATCAAGAATCTGACAGTATTCAGCTGGAGAGTTTATCAGATGGTCCGAAATTTAGAACTTCGACTAATTAAAAAGAAAAAAACCAAGAATGCCCAAAGTTAAGTAGCTGTAAGAATACTTCTAAATATGTTGACCTGCGTAATAACTTGCATTTCTTACCTTCAGTATTTTATCAAGAATTAGTTTTGTGCATTCCTATAATGCCATTAGATACGCTTTCTTATGAATTTATCCCTGTAAAATGTCAATACGAGGCTAAAATATGAAACTTACTAGTCTAATAGGAACCAGGAACAATGAAAATAAGGGGTGAGTCATCCTTTCTGGAGCTTGATTTTCCACTGTATCTTTTACTTATCTTACCCTCTGTAACTGTAACCATTCCTTGCATGATGATTGATTAATGTACTGAAGACTTTAACTTGGATTAGTCTGAAATTCATTGTTCTGCAGCAAAAACAGCTAGAGGCTTCCTCTAGCTCAACAACATAATTAATCCTTTCTACCCTGATTAGGCTAATTTATGCTGAAGGGTTTTCATAAGGTTTCAGGGGTAGAGTTGGGGGAGATCTTGCCAAATCAATAACTGTAAAATTGTGTATGTTATTTATTCTGGGACTGTTGACTTTAAGCTAGGTAAATGTAGTCTTCTGCATGCTCTTTCTTGGACGCTACGAGATCTTCCAAATTTTGAACTGGTTAAGTCTTTCTTTCCTGTAAAACATGGTGGGGCATTGGATTGTCATGTTTTATTCGAGCATCCTAGAAAAACTTTCAAACCCCTGGAATTCAAGTATAATTTAATCAGAGTTGTGCTTAGAAAATGACTTTCATTTCTTTTACCTAAATTGCATATTTAACTCATGAGTGTATCAGTAGGTGACACTGAAGTATGTTCTTAACTTCTTTTGATAACTATCGGCAAACTTGTCCTGATTGTTTGTCTCCAAGCCCAACGATAGTCCAAAATATAGTTTCCTAGTCCACATCTTAGTTAAGTATGTTGAAAATTAGCAACTGTAGAAAATGAAATGCAAAATAGTTTGATCCTGTTATATGAATTGCAAAGTGATCTTTCTGAAAAGGCAATCCCTAACATGTGGATGCCATATTAATAATTCTTGACTAACAGGCCGCAACTTAAAGAACATGACAGATTTGAATAATCATTGACGAAGACTTAAATTACGATATTATATGCTCAAGCTCATTTACATTCCCTGGACATTTCTTCTGATTCTTCAACCATGTTCCCCATGGTAACTTTGCCAAACCTGCCTCAAAAAAAGGCCGCCTTCTGTTTTGGAATCAGTAGTGTGCTATTTCACATCCTCTTGGTTCATTCAGCAGATGAGAGATATGAAGCCTGTCAGCCTACAAACTGTGGAACCAATCCTCCCATAACCATAAGGTACCCTTTCCATTTCATGGATGAAAAAACAAAATTCTGCGGCTACCCTGGTTTCCATGTCACTTGCAAAGAAAACAAGACTATTTATAACACATCTCGCGGCGAGTACATCATCAAGAACATCTCTTATGAGAACCAATCTTTCAGGTTAGTTAATTCCGGGGTCTTGGAGTCAAAATGCATCCCCCATCTGAATTATTTCGCTTTAGACCGATCTCCCTTCCTCTTTGATCAAAACTTTGTTGATCTCAAACTCTTGTATTCTTGCAACAAGTCTTTCCCTCAAACTAATTACACGAAGCATCCAATCACTTGTGCTTCCAACCAATCCCATCAGTCCTATGCTGTTTTAGACCCTGAAAAGAAAATCAAATGCGAGGAAATGCCCTGCCATTATTGTGTGGCTGCACCGGTAGAATTGGAGAGAGCGAATCGGAACAAGTCATCGGACAACAACATGGACTATATGGAGTTACTTGAAAACGGATTCATACTGAAATGGAATGGAATTAGTTGCAGTAAGTGTGAACGTAGTGGTGGCCGTTGTGGATTTGATGCTAACAATGGAACTGTGTGTTTCTGCCGTGATCGGCCCCATAGAGAACATTGCCATGATGGTAAATCACTAAATCCCCTAACTAATGCTATTTTTCCTTTAGCGCCATAGTTGTGTTTTGCCGAGTTATTTCATGCACCAGCTCAATGGCATGTAAATCTCACTTGAAATCAAGTTGCAAGACAAGGTAATATCCAAATTTGTGTGTTCAAGTTGCAACTATAGTCATATGGCAAGAATAACTCTGCTAATTCACAATATCTGATGTGATCATAAGTGAGTTTGCAGCTCAACTGTAGCTGGTATTATAGTCCTATAAAGTGATATATTAAAACATTTTGTTTTTGGTATCCTTGCGGGTAAAAGGGGTAGGTAAAATGCACCCTTGTTCACCACTGTTTTACTGAAAACTCCATTGAAACTTACCATTCATTTCTTACCATCTTTGCTTACCATTTTTCTTTCCTGTGGAAAAAGTGGGCCTGCTAATCCCAATTTTCAACTTAAGTTGCTGTCACTAAGAGAAAAGCCAACTTTATAGTTAAAAGTTTCCAATAAGAACAGAGAGTATTGGGCTAATTTTCTAGGCACCTTTTTTCTTTGTTTCATTTTCTTTTTGTCTTTGGTGTGATATATTGACGTCAAAATATTGAATAATTCAAGACCAGAAAAACAGCTGCTGCTGCAGTGAAATTAATCATATCCAAGATTGCTGTCATCAGGAAAAGAACCCTATTAAACTGTGAAGTCTTTCTTGTGTTCTCACTATGAAAATGAAACACAAACCCGAAAATGAAAACCCAAGTCTACAAAATCTTCAAAATAGACTTTTTGTACTTTTTTTTTAAAAAAATTAAAGAAAAATATCGATAGGATCTTCTTGAAGTTTCAATTTCGTTCTGATCTGTAGGAATTTAAAGAATTTTTTTAGCCTTGGTAGGGTCAAGAAGTCAGGTCTATTATCTACGTATTGCTAGTCAACTAGAAAGTGTAGAGTAGGAAACTTCCGGGCCTCTTGGTTCAGGCTGACCACTTCAAAGGACTATACCCCAAAAATTACAAAAATTACAAAAATTACAAAAATTACAAAAATAAAAGTTTTGCGATATTTTGCAAGTGTAGTTTCCAAAAGTCTTCCACAAAGATATTTCCAAGTCAACTAGCGTGTTTGATAGAAACAATGACTTGTTGGAATGAAGCTGTGAAAATTAAACAGAACTAGATAAAAGAAAGTTGCTAAACTCTCTGTGGGGGAATTCTTCTTTCCATTTCTTGTTCTTGTTTTATATGGTTTGTTGAGGGAAATTCAGCAATGGCCCTTGCCAACAATTTGATTTTCTTGTTCCTGTTTCATCTTCTTCTACTCAATTCAGCTGATTCCAAATGCCAAGAATCCTTCGAGTGTGGAGATCTTGGCTCCTTGGAATTTCCACTCTCCGATTCTAAGGATCCCGGATGCGGGTTATTCATGGTTGATGGCTGTGTTTCTGGAAATCCAAAAATTCAGTTTGAAGCTGATGGGCCTTGGTATGATATTCTGAAGAAGACATCGCCAAATAAATTCTTAGTTATTGACCCTGTGCTTCAATATCACTTGAATAACAAGAGTTGTTTTCCTTTTAGAAATTTGTCTCTGCCTCAATCTCCTTTTATTTCATTTACAGTCTCCCCTAATCTCACCTTGTTCGCATGCATCAATCACTCTTATAGTGAAGTATTACAAGAATATCTCGAAAACTACAATCACACTTCTTGTCCATTAACCACTCTGTATTATAAAAATCCGGCAACGGTGTCCCTGTTGCCAGGGAAAGTAGTATCCCTCCAGAATGTTCAATGATTCAACTACCTATAAAGTCTAACCAAGATTCGGGTGATCTGTTCAATCTGTTAACGGCTGAATTTACACTAGAGTGTAATGTTTCTGAAGCTTGTTATGAATGTCACCATGGAGGAGGGCAGTGTCTTAGTAACAGCAGGAATGAATTCTTCTGCAAAAAAGGTATCATTCTGCTAAAAGCTGGATATTTTCTTGGTAGACCTGATGACCTATGATATTCTATTCTGCCAGAAATCCAGAGCAGGTTCCAGTATTTATGACTTAAATCGCAGAAACTGTTCAATTTTTGTTTCTCCAGTAAGTTTTTGGTTATTAATCAAAAAGCTAAAGGCTGATAAAACCAGTATCTTTATGTCTTTTGCATGTCTAAAGTTATTGCTATGGATTTATAGATGTTTTTCATGCCTGTTTCTATTGCTTTCATCAACTGATCTGCCTAATCTGACTCACGAAGTGTTTGCTATGTTAAACTTGGGTGCAGGTAATAGTAGGTTGGCGCTGATCTTGGCTATAAGTAAGTTAAACAGACAATCATATCCTTCACATTAATCAAATGCATGCACATCCCATATCAGATCCCCATTTCTTTCATTCTTGGTATTTCAGACCTTAATGACTCTAATTTGTGGTACTCAGCTATATCTGGAGGTGGAGTCTTACTTCTGCTATGCTTGTTGGTGTCCTATATAATCTGGCAACGCAAGAAAAGGATCAATGAGGGCTACCTTCTTTCAAGAAACATATCTTTGGATCCCTCCTCAAAATCAGACATTGAAGGCGGAAGCTTCTACTATGGCATTCCTATTTTCTCATACACAGAACTTGAAGAGGCCACCAATAACTTTGATCCTTCTAAAGAACTCGGAGATGGAGGCTTTGGGACTGTATACTATGGTAAGAAACCAATGTTAATCAGAATGTATCTACACTAGGTCAATTTAAGTATTAATAAGTAAGTTACAACTAGCTGAAATACAATTGGCATCTAGTATAATAGCAAACCTTGGTTATTGTAACTAGGCAAACTTCGGGATGGAAGAGAAGTTGCTATAAAGCGTTTGTATGAGCACAACTACAGAAGAGTAGAGCAGTTCATGAATGAAATCAAGATCCTTACTTGTTTGAGGCACCCAAATCTTGTTTCTCTGTATGGCTGCACGTCTAGAAGAAGCCGGGAACTCTTACTCGTGTATGAATACATTCCCAATGGCACAGTTGCTGATCATCTGCATGGCGAGAGAGCCAAGGGGTCACCCCTAACATGGCCTGTTCGCATGAGCATTGCCATAGAAACTGCAACCGCATTGGCTTACCTCCACAACTCTGACATAATACACCGTGATGTGAAGACAAACAACATATTACTTGACAGCAATTTTTGTGTCAAAGTAGCTGATTTTGGGCTCTCAAGACTCTTTCCCAATGATGTCACTCATATCTCCACTGCCCCTCAAGGGACTCCTGGATACGTTGATCCCGAGTACCATCAGTGTTACCAACTCACTGATAAGAGTGATGTCTACAGCTTTGGTGTTGTCCTCATTGAACTCATTTCCTCCATGCCTGCAGTGGATATAAGCAGGCATAGACATGAAATCAACTTGGCTAACTTAGCTGTCAACAGGATCCAAAGGTGCGCATTTGATGAACTGATCGACTCGTCTCTTGGATATGAGTCTGATGCTGAAGTCACAAGGATGACTACCTCAGTGGCCGAGTTAGCTTTTCGGTGTCTGCAGCTCGAAAAGGACATGAGGCCTTCAATGGATGAGGTAGTGGTTTTTCTGAAGGATATCCAGGGTGGTGAGGATTGCAAATTCGAAAAGATAAAAGAGCCTAATGGTAATATTACCATGCCTGGAAAGATCCCTCCTTCCCCTGAAACAGATGATGTTGTATTGTTGAAGAATAAGAAATTTCAGTCCTCACCCAATGCTGTCACTGATACTTGGGCTAGTAATAGCTCTACTACTACAAGTTCCATTGGGTGACAGTTTTGTTTCCATTTGGTTTCTTAGAGAAAATAGATGGTAAGAAATGTGTTCAAACACCCTTTATTATTGTTTACAAATGGGTGGGGATCTATGTCAAGTTTCTCTTCATCTTCTGGTCTATGTTTTCTTACAATTCAAAAACATTTACTAATATTATGTAGAGAAAAGGAAATAAATAAAAACAGGGAATGTACATAGTTAAAAGAGCTTGCTTTTTGGACTTCCTCCTCGGTATTTTTTGTATTAGTAAAACTATGTGCGTTGTACTTTACAATAGAAAATTAAATAATGAAAGTAGATAAAAATTATTATTTTAATTTTTATTTTGATGATTGTTACTATTGTATTTTAGTTTTCAATTTCTAGCAATTTTTTTATTTATTTTTTATAAAAGCTCTTATACTTCTAAATAAATGCCTTTCTACCATTGATGATTTATTTACAAAAAGTATGAGTAATAAGATATATGACCACGTTGTAATTATCTATTACTTGTAAATTTAATTTTAAACTTTTAAAATATTCCAATACATAAAAAATAAATCAATCAAAATAAATAATTGAAAAAATTATTTAAAGAAATTAAATTATTAAATATTAAAACTTGAGTAATAACTTAGCTAAATAAATTCTTACTCTATTAGTTATAAATATTAAAATTTCTGGTTGCATTAATCATTTGGCCTTAATGGCTCGAGCCGTCATTTTTTTTATAGAATCCTTTGTGTTTTACTTTTTGAATCTACCAAAAACAGAAAATATATAAAGTTTCTCTTTTTATGTGGTTGGTTGATGCCATCTTTTTTCTTCATTTTAATCGATAAAATACTGAGAATGAATATTAAGTCATGAATAATGAAGCATTAGTATTTTGTTAATTCTTTTCTATTGTTTAGATTATAAGTTATTTTTATTAATTTGATATAAATTAATATCAACAAATTTTAAATAAAAATTTATGAAGATAAAAGTTGAAACAACAAAGGAAACCACTTGCTCAATAAATACAACGTATCCTTAGATATTTTAAATAAATGTATGCCGTGGGAAAAAAAATATTGTCTTAAAAATTGTTGAGTTAGTTTTAATAGCTCAAAAGGAATTTTTATATATTGTTGAATTTAATATTGTTATATGAATATGATTATAAAATTTAGAAGATTAATGTTTACGATGATTTCGGAGGTTCTAAAAATATTTGTTTAAAAAATTATTTATATTTTTGCCGTAAATTCATATTTTCCCCCTTTATAATTGTAATGGGAATAGGACTACTGCTAAAAAAATTAGATAAAATAACATAAATTCGTAGTTGTGCAGAGTCCTCTATATGCCCATTGTTTTATTTGAAAATCTCTCTAAATCTACTTTACATAAAACATTTTAATATTAAAAGTATTCAAAAAGTTACGATAAAAAGACATTTTTTGTTATATTTTAAACTATACTGCAAAAAATAAATGAAGCCCGGTTGTGCACTCCTTTTTTTTACTATTCAACACTAATTAATTAAAGTTAAAATATTGTTATAATAAGTAATACAAAACATTTGATCAGACATTTGATTTATTATCAAAATACCAATGTGTTAAGTGTAACTGCGAGTACATGGAATGTAGAACAAATGTTCAGATTTATATATCATCACAGTTCAATTAACTCAGAAACAGAGTTTGGAAGAGATCATTCTACGCAAAAAATAAAAAATAAAAACTAAGGCAAGAAGGAAAGTGCATTCAAAGAAGTATATAATAAAGGTGAACACTTCAAAATCAGTTTGCTGCACAGCAAATATTGCTGCTGCAAAGGTTGTCTAATACATTCGACAATGGCGAATGTTTGAAAATAAGGAAGAAGAAAACAGCACATTCGTACAACAAAAGGAGTTCCCTGTTGCTTTTTATTGACTTTAAAATCTAAGATGTTCAATAATTCGGTGACCTCAATGCCTAGCAGTTATTTTATCCGTGTTTCCCAAAGGAATAAGACGAGTTCTATCATTAGATGGGTTTACAGATTGGTGTAAAGTATTGTTTTCTCCAGGTCTTGTTGTTCCCTTCTGAGACTTGATACCGCCTTTGGGTTTAGGGTGGGGTTCTGAATGCTTCTCCTCTGGAGGTGATACATGCAGCAAAAATCTATGTATCATCTCATAACTGGTAAACGTTATCACAGCAGATGGAGTTGTTCTCAAGAGATTAGTAGCACAGCCACGATAAAACCCAGGAATGCCTTCTTTTCTAAAAACCTTCTTAATGCAATCAAAGCCGCCTGCATACTGTAACTCAGAATTCCGCACTTGACCTTGCTCTTGCAGCCTTGAACGTACAACCTGGTGTGAGTTCAAACATTACAACAGCACATCTGATGACACCAATAAAAGAAAGAAAGGATATACGCAATGTAATGGGTAAACCTTTCCTGGTTGTGGCTAAATCTTATCAGAAAAATGTTAGGTGCTTATTATTAAGTTGACAAGCAAAAGTAAGTCATACCTCATGAGGATAAGTCAACACAGAAGCAACTACTTTTGAAAATGATGAGGCAATTGCAACTTCCCAGGGGCTGAGCTCATTACAGCTTTTATTCTCTTCCAAATTGGGAAAGGAGAAAAAAAAAAAAAAAAAACATGATTTGAGTCATCCGGATAATAAAAAATAAGCTCCTACATCTAAAAAAACCCCTCCCCCTAGCAATACACAAACACACAACCTCCACAACCACAAACACAAAAACATTAAAAGAAATGCAGAAACAGAAGCAGCAGCAGAAAACGAAAGACTCAAGGCCTTACCTCGTTTAGCCAAGTAGAATTTTATTCTTTCATATGCAGGGAATTGGATAGCTACGTGACTAATTCCAGCCAAGGAAGGCAGAAGGCCACTGTACAAGCAATGGCAGAAAAAAAATGTATAAATAAGTCAGCCTAGTAAACTTGCATTTGATTATCTTGCTGCCTATAGAAAAAAAATAGATAACTTTAAGTGCCAATAGAATCATTTTATCTCAAGGCATGTTGAAATGGGTACAATGCCCGATAGAGCAAATTTGCTAATCCTCCTGGGTTTTGATGAAATTGTTCACTGTTTTGCCTACTGAACTGAGGACTGACCTGTACCATCCTCGAAATCCTTCTTCATGGGCTATTCGTCTCAAAGCAGAAAAGATATTCTTATAAGGAACCACATCTTGCCTCATTCCTTGTGTCTAAGCACAGAGATGAAGTTCAAATTAGTTTCAAGAAGATATCACAACAATGATACATAAATCAGCTGTAAGTTAGCGAATTCACAGTCACAGCCCAAGGCTTGCATAGAAGCATTAGATTCATGAAATATCAAATCACATCTTTATAAACACCTAACCAGAGTACCAATCTTAGATATATGAGTTCTCCTCATTATAGCACGAAATTGCAGAAATACATCTCTCATAATGGATATCAAAGAATAAGGACAACCAATTTTTAAGAACTAAGATTTTTTTAAAATAAATGATGAAATTTAAGCATGCAGTGTTTGAAAGGATTATTTATATGACCCATTGACTAAAGCATTCAGGTTACAAGGACATTCCAACCTACTTGAAGTCGTGTCTTAACAACCCACAAAGGATTTGTTGCAATGGATGTTGCAGCACCAGCTCCTGCAGCAGCTATCATGTTTGAAGCAATTGTAAGCTGGTCCTTCCTACCCTCTGTATCATTGTAACATATAAAACTATGAGAAGTTAAAGAAAATATCTGCCCAAATATAACTACTCAAATTGTTCCACTTTTAATACGACCTGTAGCAAGATCAGGAATAGAGTTATACATATTAGCAAACTCAATAACAAACAAAATATTTCCAAGATATATGAAACCTACCATATGAATGTAGTAGCTCTTTAAGATGCCCATAAACTGTGAAGTACACCTACAAATCATGAATATTCCATCACTATGAAGATATAAGACGATAAGAAAAGACTTATCATAATTTTGCTCAACTGGAAAACATTAAATATTCCAACATTAAAGAAAAAATTAAATTGATCCTGAAACGCCAAATATTACTACTATCGCCCACTCTTCCCTTTTTTTCTTAAGCAACAATTAAGGGTAAATGATAGAATGCCAGTAGTATATTTCGGAGCACTAATATCAATTCCCCTAAAATTTGTCAAATAGTTCGGAAAATATGAAGAGTAACAGCTTTGTGAGTAAGCTTAAAAAATCATGTGTTAAGCAAGCAAGCAAGCAAACATGTGGAGGGCTAGCCAAATATTTGCATTTGAACATGCTAAACTGCAGTCTGATTATCTTAAGCAACGACACCGAAAAAATGAGACACCAAATTTATCACTCCTGTTTTCTTTTTGGGATGTCCCAAGATAAGGCTCCATTTCCTAAAATGAAATTTTTTTCTCAAAAAAAAAAAAAAGAAAAAAGAAAAAAGAAAAAAGAAAAAAGAAAAAACCAACACCAACTCTCAACCACTTAAATTTTATCAAGGACAATCTTGTAAGCAAATTCATAACTTTTAATATCCAGTCAAACTGGATACTTAAAAATGGGATGGAGGGAGAATAAAATTATTCAATAAAGTTTACCCCCTTAATTAAGTTAACCCACTGTCTGCTTCTACTAGTCATCACCAAAATTTATTGAACTGAATCATTTCTTTATCTATGTTGCAGCTAACGATGTAGATAAAGGACACACTACAAAAGGTTTTCATAAATAAAAGCAATGCCAGTGATAGAGAAACAAAATTGGAGTCTAAAAAGCTAACGTTGATAACCTATTAATCTAAAAGAAATGCAAATGTTTTAAATCACATGGAACCTTACACATCAAAGTAAAGTAAATATTATCAAAAATACAGCACAAAACAATTCAAAATAATCCAAAAATCAATCAAATAACAATTACTCCAATAAAAAGCAAATAACAAGAGAACTTTCAAATACTTCAAGGTAACACTCACTGCCCAATTTGGAAGTAATGCTACCAATGTTGGTGTAAGGCCGCGGTAAAGTCCCTTCAGTCCTTCATTTCGAACAATATTTTGTAGACTCACAAGAATAACACTGCCTAATTGTCACCAGAAAAATGTGTAACATAAGATTCAGTGATACTTAAGCAGAGTAATAAAAGTAGACGCGATTTAATCTAACAAAGGTCATCTTTTTAAAGTTCATTAGGGAAAAATAGTAGCCCCAACCACTGATGAGATGTTCTTGGTTTTTAAGCATCTATTCAGTAGACTGATCTAGGACATAAGTTTACATTTTTCTATCTTTCATTCTCAATGTCCATAGCAACATTGAATGTGGGTTCTTTTTGAATTTTATCATTTGAGCAAGTCATAACATAAGTAAGCGACTCTGCACACAATCACACATCTCATCAACCCCTTAAACCTGTGAATGCAACCCAAACCTTCGAACTCCACCCAAATCAGAACCACGTAAGTCACAACAGCTGTAGAGCACAAATAAGCAACTCAATTTTGTAGTAAAATCCATTCCTTTAGTCTAATTAAGCAAAAAATCTCAAGATAATGGAGTCATCAGCAAATACACCTCTACGACCAGAATGGTGCATTTCAGGCAAGCCATGGACTTGAAGCCTCGTCTTTATTACATCCAATGGGCACACAAATGTAGCTGCAATTGCACCTGGAATTTAATTAAGAAAAATACACATACTAATTATCCCAACTGGACCAAAAAACAAATAAACAAAAAAGACAAAACATCAGTCAAATTGCAAAGAAAAGTAAGTTACTGAATTACCCGCAGCAGCACCGGCGGAGGCGTCGTAGATGATCTCTTTCGGGCTCCGGCGGTCGCCCGCGACGGCGGCGGCCATCTTCAACAATATATTCCACCGATCCCCAGACAAAAACAAAGAAAAGGGTCTCTAATAAGAGTTCACAAGATCCCACCTTTAGTTACAACGTGTATATATGTCTGTATACATGTTTACGTATCTATATAGATGTATATATATATGTATGGAGGTTGAATTTGGGGCGTGGTGGACACTTCATTTGAATTGAATGGAATGGGTTGTGCGTTTCTGACCGAACTAGACCGTGTTTGAAGGGAACTCAAATCTCTGTCTGTGTGTGTTTTGGTGTGTTTTTTTCTTTTTCTTTTTTTTTCTTTTTTTCTTCTTTGGACTTCTTTAGGGTTGTTTCAAGTTCAATTTTGGCCTAGGTTTAAAGCTGTTTTTAACAAATTGGGGATGAGAATCATTCAAGTGATGTTCAAGAATTGAGGAAAAAGAAACCCTATTGTTGCAATCATAACAAACTCTCAAATTTTCAGGGATGTAAGATGATAAATCAGTTTTTATATAATGAATATGATACATAGATATTTTTACAAAATATTTTTAGTTGAATTATGTGATTAAAAAGAACATATACAATAACGAATTTTAGATATTTTGAGCAATCAATAGTGCATAGTATAGAATGGATACTATCACGCATGAATTCTAAATAGTGCGAAATTTCTAATTGTTAGAGTAAATTAAGATATAAAGCTCCTTGTAGTTATTTGTATAGTCAAGATTTAAGGTTACCGGTTCAACTTTCAAATAAAAATTAATTATATTTTTATAAAATAATAATATAATATACTAATTATTATATAAAATATTTTAAAAATAAAAAAAATAATTAATTATTTTGTTTAATAAAATTTAAAATTCAAATAATTACGCGCATATAATAAAATATCAAATTTAATATTTTAAATTTTATAATAAAATAAAAATAAAAAATAAAAATAATTTAATGATTTGACTATTTGAACCAAAAAATAATTATTTAAAAATAATCGAATTGGACTGATAGTAAATTTACAATAAAATTGATTGGATCAATCAATCCATTTCAATTTCAAAAATATTAAAAATATAGTATTATATAATTTTTTTAAAAAATACTATTACTTAAATTGCACATACATGTATCATCATGTGATTTCTGGAATGAATTGATTGGATTTGACAAGATTGTCTAAACTTTTGATTTTAATGGTTTTTCACACTCCATACAAAAACTTAAATTTTGTTCAATAATAGTAATGCAAAAAATGGCCTACAAGTAGAGATGATCACTGGCCCTAGTTAGAATTAGACTTAATCCGATCAGAGGTTAATACTTGATCACGAGTTGACGAGTTCAATTCATAATCGATTAATGAGATTACAAACTGATTATGTGTTCAAAGTAATTAATCTATCGAACTATCGAGTCGGATCGACCTAAAATTAAAATTAATTTGAAACTCGGACCATAATAATTATAATATATGGTCAACAAATTTCAACTCTTAAAATTGACAGTTTCGAGCCATAGTCGAATCCATAGACAAGTAATAAAATTATTCCGTGTTATAGTAAAAATAAATCTCAAAAAAGAAAAAAAAAGGAAAAAGAAGATAAAAGTACATGCCAAATCAGCCCATTTCCTGCTAAATGGACTGATTTCAATTGCTGGAATGGCCCAATTCCCCTCATTTAACCCTTTCTGTGCGATGTTACATGCCCTTATTTTGTAATTTGTAAGCCCACAAAAAAAAAGAAAAAAGAAAATATTAACCAGGGCCAGAGTGCTAGCTAATGAGATTGCAACAATGCAAATTGTGCTTCCTTTTATAATTGTTAATCAAAATTTCACAAATTCCCAACTCACTATAATAATAATGTTTTGAAAATTTAATTGGTTGAATCGAAAATAAAAAATTAAAAGTCCATTCAATTTGATTAAGTATATAAAATTAAATTTTTTATTTAATCAGTTTGATCAGTCATTTTGATCAATTTTAATTTTTTTAAAAAAATAAATTTAATATTTTATTATATTTATATCATTTTATATAATATAATAAAAAAATATAATTAATTTTTATTAAATTAATCTGACCAATTAAACTGCTAATCAATAACAAAATCGATTTAGTTACCGATCCTTTTACGAAAACACTGATTATAATATTATTCATAAAAAAATTAAAATCAAATCAAATATTATAATATCAAACATAAAAATATAAAATTTTGATCTACTACCCCTATAATAATAATAGTAATAATAATTATTATTATTATTATGATCTACTACAAATTTCAGCCCATTCGTATTATTGCCACTTGTCGTACAATTGCACAGTTTTATACTGTCAAAAATATCTTTGTTAGTCTGTCTTGCTGATCTGTATCTTCTTTTAAAATTCAATCTTATAGTATAATTTAATTAAAGAATGTTTTTCCAAGTAATTAAAATTGAAGTAATGGGCTCTTGATGATTGGGGACCTTACAGAATTACATTTACAGTTCATTCCTTGTCATCAATCCGCGTTTGGTTTATTTTCGTGTGGATTTTTCCCTTCTTTATTACTTCAGTTTTTTAGTGGATTTGTTTGGTTTTTCGGTCACCATCAGATCTGCATTTTGGCATTCTTTGCTGAAAAAAAAGAAAACATAGTACACACAATAAAAGTATAGCCGTCTTCTTTTGAGGTAATCCCATGTTTCCTTTGTCTCTTGGAATCTTATCTTTAATTTTTTTTTCCCTACTTGCTGTTTTTTGTCTTCTTTTGAGTAATTAGCTTTCTGGGTTTGAGATCTTGCGTTGACAATGTTGTGTATGTATTTATGAGTTGTGATTGCAGGTAAAGTTTTGAACTTTGGGATTGTTCTGGAAAAATATTGGATTTTATTGAAGTAGTGTTTCTTAATTGGGATTGCAGATAAAGTTTTTATCTTTGTGGTGTTTTGGGATATTCTTGGTGTTTGTGAAAAAAATCACTTTTCATGGAGAAAAGTGAATAGGGCTTGGAAAATTTTGGAGGCTTGTGGAAAGTGAAGTCGAGTTCTGTTCATTGTGGTGGAGTAGTTATGATGGTGGAAAATGCTGAGATGTGAATAAAATTGTGATTTTGTTGAGGTAAAACGGTCTGCATTTTAGTGGAACTGGAAGGTCTTCGAGGAAAGTGCTGGTGGGACGTGGAAATGGGATCGAGGGAAGAGAGGCATAGGCATCATCATGATCTTGTGCCATTAGCTGCGCTGATAAGTAGGGAGTTAAAGAATGAGAAAATGGAGAAGCCAACAGTCAGATATGGTTCTGCAGCTCAGTCTAGGAAAGGGGAGGATTATTTTTTGATGAAGACTGATTGCCAGAGAGTTCCTGGAAATCCATCGACATCATTCTCCGTTTTTGGAGTATGTATCCATTTCTTTTGAATCAATGTAATATTTCAGTTTACTGATTGCTGATAGTTTTGGGGGATTTACTTTTATTTTGATGAGAAAAAGCTTTTTCAGCCGTGGAATATAGAAAGTACTTTTTATAATTATTACTTGTCCATTCTGTCCAATAATTTAGCATGAAACTTAGGGACTACTGTTTGGTTTAACTGATGATTCTGGAAACAAGTTGTTTGGTAGATCTCAGGCTTATATAGAAAATATCTTGCAATAATTTTGTCTCATTCCTGGTATAATGGTAAATAATGTACCTATTTTCAGATTTTTGATGGGCATAATGGGAATGCTGCTGCTATTTTTTCAAGAGATCATTTGTTAAATTATGTTTTGGATGCCATTCCTCGTGGGCTTGGACGGGATGAATGGCTTCACGCTTTACCTCGAGCTTTAGTTGCTGGCTTTGTTAAAACTGACAAGGAGTTCCAGAGCAAAGGCATGGCATTCTGCACTTGACTCTATTATTAAACACTTACTAGTTATGTGCTTAAACAAGCTGATGCATTCTGTACTCATCTTATGCTCTGCAGGAAAAACTTCTGGAACTACCGCAACATTCATAATTGTGGATGGGTGGACAGTTACAGTTGCATCTGTTGGAGATTCCCGCTGCATTTTAGATGCTCAGGGTGGAGGTGTCTCTGTCTTGACTGTTGATCATAGACTTGAAGAAAATGCGGAGGAGTTAGTTCTCTATCTTCTTGTTTGTTTCCATTTTTGCTTTATAAAAAATTCATTTCCTCTCTAAAATTGCAGAAGAGAGCGTGTAACAGCAAGTGGAGGTGAAGTTGGAAGGCTTAGCATTTACGGTGGGACTGAGGTGACATCTCTATCCGAACTTCGTACAGTCACTGCATAGGAAAGCCTTGTTTTTGGGTTGACGGGATGTGGATGTTTTTGTCATTAAGTGATGTATCCTCGTTTTACTTTTGCAGGTTGGTCCTCTACGTTGTTGGCCAGGGGTTTATGCCTTTCCAGATCAATTGGGGACATGGATGTGGGTGAATTTATCGTTCCAATACCATATGTCAAGCAAGTGAAGGTAGCTACATTACATTTTCATTTTATTATGAGTTCTTTTAATATTTTTCCTCTTGATCAATTATGTAGCTTTTTTCAACTTTTGTTTCGTTTGTCATTTTAATATGATGCCTTTTACTTTGAATCACTGACTTGTTTCATTTCCATGAAGTTATCAAGTAAGGGTGGAAGGCTCATAATTGCCTCCGATGGCATCTGGGATGCATTGTCATCAGAAATGGCTGCAAAATCTTGTCGTGGATTGCCTGCTGAACTTGCTGCTAGGCTAGTAGTCAAGGTATTTAACTTTTAAGCCCATTAGTCCAGTATACTCCAGGCTCCTGGTTCAGTTTGTAAAATCTGCTCCTTCAGAAGATTGATTGCATGAAAAATAGAAAATGGTTGTGACTTGAACCAAAAACTGAACTTTTGATTTGTACACATTGTAAACCAGCCTATGGGATACTATCTCACTGCATCAACGGGTATTGTATAGGAAGCATTGAGGACACGTGGGCTGAAGGATGACACAACTTGCATAGTTGTTGATATAATTCCTCCAGATAATACAGTGCAGCCTTCTCCTCCTCCCAAGAAGTGTAACAAACTGAAAGCCTTGCTCTTCAGAACAAAATCTTGCAGATCTGCTAATAAATTATCAAAGAAGCTATCCTCTGTGGGTATTGTGGAGGAATTATTTGAAGAAGGATCAGCAATGCTAGCTGAAAGGTTAGTATATTTTTGCTGATTGATAGTTTAATTGAAAATTATCAGAAAATGCATATCAGTGCAACTTATCACATATAAATTGTTTATTGTCAAGAATCTTTGTCTGACCGTATTTTCTTTATTGATTAGGTTGCTTGCATATGATTAATATTTCATGAGATCACTTACTAGAGGAAAATTTATGGGTACAGGAAAAAAGCAAGGAAGGTCATGTGGGAATCTTATGGAAAATGAACACTGTAAAATACTGTCATTCACTTTTTCAGGTGGGGGAGTGAGCAAACTGTAATAAAGTGAATAACAAATCGAAGTAAATGGTTTACAATTTTATTTTACCTTTTAACTGTGAACAGATACCTATTTGTCAATTCTCCCATGTTGATATAACTTGTGTTAACTACTCTCACATCATAGTGGTCTAAAATATGATGCTTTTGATATGGTATAAAGTTTTTTCAGACTGATTTTTCATCCAATTATTTGTTTGACAAAAAGGGATGGCAGTTTTGGATTCAGTCTCTACCCATATGGGTTGTTTCTATTTCAACTTATTTGTATTTTGTATTTTTCCTTTCCTTTGTATGACATGCTATCAGTCTACATATGATGTTACCTTTTGGCTAATAGGAGTTTGCGAAAGAGGTTTTCCCATCTTAGCTACATTATTCCGTATTTGCTTGAGGGGTTATTCTTAAGGAGTATAGCTGACTTCTTAGACTGTCACTTGGCTCCATTTTAGATAAAACAGAACACAGTCATTGCAATATGAGCGGCAGTTAAGAAGATATTTCTGATTGTTTCAGGAATGCAGTACAGTTACGATGTAGCTGGAGTTTGTTTTAAATATGAGAACTAGAAGTTCGAAAATGGGAGGACAATCTTAAGCTGTAGCACCACATCCTCTTAGATAATCCTGAACTTGCAATTTCACTTTTGACATGATCATCAAATACTAGGCTTGTAGAATGGGGGCATATCTTTTCAGTTTTTTCATTTTTTATTTTTTTTTTCGGAGAAGCTATCATTTGTGGTTTTTATCTGGAGCCGTAGCCAACTATGCGTATTCTCATCTGTTAACGTTTGTGGACAGTAATGAGTCGCTGAAATGGGTTTTCTCTTACAACTGTTGCCATAACATCATCTTCCTTTGGTTTGCTTTAATAGTTCTCAATCTTATTCTTCTTTCTGATATTGGCAGACTGGGGCATGATGAATCCAATGCTCAAACGAACGGCCTTTTTGTGTGTGCCGTTTGCCAGGCTGACCTTGCACCGAATGAAGGCATATCTGTTCACGCTGGTTCCATATTCTCTATGAGCTCAAAGCCTTGGCAAGGTCCTTTTCTTTGTGCCGACTGCCGTAATAAGAAGGATGCCATGGAAGGGAAACGACCAAGTGGAGTTAAAGCAGTATAATTGCCCCTTTTCTCCTGATCCTGCACTTCTTTTCTGTTCTTTTCTTCTCATTACATTTCTTTCTTGTTGATCCCCATTTTCTTGGTTAGGTGATTATTATTTTGGATATCGAAATGGATGTCAATATATTGTTGCAAATAATGTATTAATGTAAGATGATGAGTAGGAGCAAGGAGTGCATTCTTTTGTTAGCATTTCTCATTACAGTCGAAACTGATTGCTTTCTCTTTATCCAGTAATACAAGATGATGAAATTGAAGATTTACAGTTTCTAAAGTATATGATGCAGCAGAATTACTGCAACGACTAAATGGCCCATTTTGGACGGCAGAATGTGGACACAACCGTGTGCCAAATTTGCATCTCTTCGTTTTTATGAGATTGGAGTTAATTTTCCACAGAAAAATCGGGAAGATACTTTTTCGCTTTCTACACACAATTCCAATATGAAATAAAACAAATTCTTGATTTGCTAGGAAAAATAATCCTAAGGACAAAATGTTATGTGGTAACGTTACAATCATTGTTAATCATATAAATTAAGTATGCACTTGGAGGATATCAAGTTTTATTTGTTTATTTATTTATTTTAAGTATGTCTACAATAGTTAGTGAGAAGTCCAAACCACAAAAATCTCAGACTAACGCGCCAACGCAAACGAAGCGCAAATTACAGTGTCAAATCAAATAAAAATTTAGATTACATAACTCAAAACTACAAATATGATATTGAAAAAAAAAATGTAGTAAAACATGCTCAACTCGCACGTACCATGGCATTTCTCTGGCAATTACCTGTTGATTACTTTTCCAAGTCTGTGTGTGCAGTCAACTCTAGCTCGAGCCAAAGAAATCATGAAAATATGTGGTGAAAAAACGAATACAGAAGCTAAACAAATATAGATACAGCATGAATCTTCCCAAGTATCTCATTTTCTTCTCTCTATTTCATTATTTGATCATCAATTCAGCTGATTCCAAATGCCCAGAATCCTTCGAGTGTGGAAGTTTTGGCTCCCTGGAATTTCCACTCTCCGATTCTAAAAATCCCGGATGCGGGTTATTCATGGTTGATGGTTGTGTTTCTGGAAATCCAAAAATTCAGTTTGAAGCTAAAGGGTATTGGTATGATATTCTGGAGAAGAAATCGCCAAATAAATTCTTAGTTCGCGACTCTATTCGTCAGTATCACTTGAATAACAACAGTTGTTTTTCTTTTAAAAATCTGTCTCTGCCTCAATCTCCTTCTAGTTCATTTACATTCTCCCCTAATCTCACCTTGTTCGCATGCACCAATCACTCTTCTAATGAGGGAGTACAAGATTATTTCAAAAACTATGATCACACAACTTGTCCATTACTCACCGTGTATTATAGAAATCGGGCAACCGATGTCCCTGTTGCCAGGGAAAGTAGTATCCCTCCAGAATGTTCAGTGATTCAACTACCTTTAGAGTCTAACCAAGATTCGGGTGATCCGTTCAATCTGTTAACTGCTGAATTTACTCTAGAGTGGAATGTTTCTGAAGCTTGTTATAAATGTCAACATGGAGGAGGGCAGTGTCTTAGTAACAGCAGGAATGAATTCATCTGCAAAAAAGGTATCATTCTGCTACAGCTGGATTTAGCTGATTTTTTTCTTGGTGAACTTGCTAAACCAAACTTTCAACTAAAGCTGGTGTCAGCTAAGAGAATATTGTTTCGAGGTTTTCGCGACGACAAAAAGAACAAGAAAAAGAAAGAGGAAAAAGATGATTGTAATTTCTTTGTTGTCTGTGTCCTTGTATGCTAATGTTGATTTTGTTTGCAGGGAATAGGACATTCAAAAAGGTTTTTCTCATAGGTAGGTGTCCCCCATCAATTTTTTGCTAAGATTTTATCAAGTCTTCTTCAATTGAACTTTCCAGTTCCTCTATAATCTCTATCAAGTGATAACAGTAATCAATCTCTTCACCAGCTTCAAGGACATTTCAATGAAATAAATCTTTACTCTTTTGTGCTCTTTATCTTCAGCATAATTTTCAGTTTTATTCTTTCTGAAGTTCGATAATGCGATGAGATTTCTCATTACAGGTGGTGTGACTATGACTGCTCTCACATTCACTTCCATAATCTTTTTCCTTCTCATCCGGAGGGAGTACAGGCTGCTCAAATTACTCGGACTTCAAAAGGCAAAAAAAGGAAAAGAACAGGACATTGAACTCTTCTTGAAGGACCATGGGAATCTTGCACCAAGTAGATACAAATACTCAGATCTTAAGAAAATGACCAAGTCATTCAGTGTAAACTTGGGAAAAGGAGGCTATGGTAGTGTTTATAAAGGAAAATTACTTGATGGTCGTCTTGTAGCAGTGAAGATGCTAAATGAATCAAAAGGAAATGGAGAAGAATTCATGAATGAGGTTGCAAGTATTAGCAGAACTTCCCACATTAACATTGTCACTCTTCTGGGATTTTGCTTTGAGGGTTCTAAAAGAGCTCTCATTTATGATTTCATGCCTAATGGCTCTCTTGAAAAGTTCATACATAATACTGCTTCTTCATTAGCAGAAGGTGGATTGGGATGGCAAAAATTGTTTGAGATTGCACTTGGCATTGCTCGAGGGCTGCAATACTTGCATCAAGGTTGCAACACGCGAATTTTGCACTTTGACATAAAGCCTCATAACATTCTTCTGGATAAAGACTTCAATCCAAAAATTTCAGATTTTGGTCTTGCTAAATTGTGCCCCAACAGATCAAGTATAGTATCAATGTTAGTGGCAAGAGGGACAATAGGTTACATTGCTCCAGAAGTATTCTGCAGAAACTTTGGAGAAGTCTCTCACAAATCGGATGTCTACAGCTATGGAATGATGGTTTTGGAAATAGCTGGAGGGAGGAAAAACATTGATCCCAGAGACGTTGATCAGACGAGTGAAATATACTTCCCACAATATATCTACAAGCAGCTTGAAATGGATGCAGAAAGGGGTGCTAGTCTTGATGGGATTGTGAATGATAATGAAAGCCAATTTGCAAAGAGAAAACTCATAATTGTTGGCTTGTGGTGCATACAAACTGATCCCAAGGACCGGCCATCGATGAGTAAAGTGGTAGAAATGTTGGAAGGAAAACTTGAATCCTTGCAAGTCCCACCTAAACCTTACCTTTCTTCACCCCCAAGATCAGCACCAAATTTTTCAACTTCCGAATCTTTATAACATTCTGTTTTGATTTATATCATTTGGAGATATAAAATCTAAGTATGTGGTCATGTTCCACTTTTGTTCATATCTTGAACTTTGCAGGTTGTGAGAGAGTGGCTGCCCTGGTCCATGTTGAACATGTAATGTTAGAGAGTAAATTGAAAAAAGGCCAACTTTGTAAGCTTATACTAGTTTTTCCTTCAACTAAAGTTGTGGAGATTTTAAAACTCCTTGAATATTCAAAAGGGTTTAGCAATTTCCAGAGCATATTTCCTCATAAGGTGTCAACTTTCCTTTATATTGGGTTTATTAGTCATGGTTGCTCAATGAGATCTGGAGTCAAGAATACTCATGTATTAATTATATCATAATCATAATTAGATCGTAAGTGGAAAAGAAAATGGAAACAATTGTACTACGAGATTGTAAGACAATACCCCTATAATATTATGGTCGATACACGGTTTTGAAGTATAATTGCTTACCTTTCCAAGTCCTCTCGAGCAGTCAACTCTAGCTCCAGAGAAAAGAATCATGGAAATAAGTGGTGTCAAAGGACTTAAAACCAATACAGAAGCTAAACATGTACAGTTACGGCATGCATGTCGCCAAGTGCTTCATTTTCTTCTCTATATTTCATTATTTGATCATCAATTTACCAGATTCAAATGCCAAACAAATTTGTTGCAGAAAAAAAAAAACATCACATTTTATTATAATTTTTATAAATTATAGTTTATATCGCACCTAATAAGTTTTAATGTCAAAATTATTGTTTTTTTCTCAAAGTATATTATAATTTCAATCTTTTGTGTTCCATCATAGTTTTTTTTTTTATTTCTTACTTATAAGGAGGTATATCGTTAGAAAATCTCAATTGTTATCAATAGATAGAATTTGACTTAATAAGATGAAACATAATATAAAAAATGAAAAGAAGAATTAAAAGTAAATGGAGTTGGAAAGGAAATATATATATATATGTCATTGTAAAACAATTAGAAGAAAAATAAAAAAAATTATTTAATATGTATCAATTTAACATTTAAAGTAAATTCGAGTTTCACTTAAAAATTACATCTTTAAAGAATAGTCAAAGTCAGGCACTGATATGATACTTATGACAAAATATAGGTATCAAAATATTTTAATTTGACAAAATAAAATATAATATGAAGATTGAAACAAGAACTAAAATTGGATAGAGTTTAGAAAGGTATATATGCCACCGTAACTCTGTTTAAAATGTATCAATTTGACATTTAAAATAAAATTAGGATATTACTTAATACATTTGTTAATTCAAGTACCAAATTTATTCTTAAAGGTTATTGTGTTTAATTATGCACTTTGAAAACAAGGGTTATTTGCACTTTGAAATTTGGATATTTGGCAATCACATTTCCTCTTGCATTATTTAATAAAACATTTATGAGAAATTTATATAAAGATCAAAATACCTTATTTCCATATATTTTAAAATAAGGTTTAACTTTTTTGAAAAATCAATTGGTAATTATATTTTATGATAAATAATTTTACGAATAAATGGAATGAACAAGATCAAATTCTAAATTGTATAGTCTCTTCAAAGATATAAATAGTATATATTATTTTTTATATATAAACTCAAGTTCAACTGCAAATACTATTTTTAACAGTACAACACATCGTACACTTTTAAAAAAATAAATAAAAAAGAGTTATTTTCAATGTTTCATTTATGTATTTCTATATATTATTGAACCTCTCAACTTAAATTTTGGTCTCACATTTTATTTTATTTTTAGTAATTTTGCATTTTAAGAGATGGTCCTAGCTTAAAGTTTATATTTATTTAGAACATATAAAAGTTAATATACACTCTTTACTTTAGTAAATATGACTTGAACTCTAGTTTTGAGCTTCTACTTATTTTTGAAAATTTATGCATTTTCAAAAGTGAGTTCTTTTCATGGTAATAATGGTTTTCTTTATTTAAATTAATATATTCTCTTTAATTATTGAATAATTAAAGAAGGTAGAATTAAATATAAGCTTATTTCATTTTATTTTTATCTTTTAATCATTGTCGTACATTATGTCGTTTTTGTTTATTAAACTCAAAAATCTTTCCAAACTGTTGCGGTTTTCCACATTAGGTTCACAACATTTGGAAACCTGAAATGAATCGCTTATCGATTGTACAAATAAAATTAATTAATGTTTGTGAAAATTACAAAATGGAGCTTCTGATTAACCCAATTTCAAAAAATTAATTTTTACTAAAATCAATTTTTCTATAGTAAAAAAAAAGAGACCAAACTCACCCTAAGATACAAGATTTTTTAGTGAAATAGTCAAAAGCTTCACACATCACTACAGTCCTAGCCAAATAACCTTACCTAATGTCATTTTGTATCAATAAGTTCAAATTGCTGCTGTGATTTTTAAGAATGTCAGAATATTTTATTACCATATCCAACATGAAAAGCTATTTTAAGTAATGATTTTCATAAAATTATAAATAATTTTGTTTCAAGGAAAGATCATAGGTTACCCCTAACTACTAAATTTTACTTCATACTGGTGTATTGTAACAAACTTTATAGCGGACGATACATTCCCTCCACCCAACCCCTACGGCAACGTACTCCCAACTCCACCCAACACCTACGGGTACTCACAACTTGTTGACACCGATAAACTGGGCAACGTTGAATTTTATTTTGGGTATTTAGAGAACCCATATTAGGGAATCTGTATTTCAAATAATATATATTAAAAAAATATAATATATATTTGATTTTAAATTGAAAGAATAAATAGATTGATTTCAAACGTAGCGGTGATTCAGACTATTGTTTAGCCAAATGGGCGCTGCTTGTTCCACTCAACCAGAGTGGAACCATAAAATAAATTAAAATTTACTACCATAAAATCTTCAACCAGAGGCTCAAGGCATGCCCTTGTTTATTGATGATAGCCATAAAGTTATGGTCATTAAGATCCTATTCACACAGTAACTGAAATTACAGACACCATTCGCAAGACAAACTTGATGGATGACAAAGTTTTGTATATGGCGAATAATGAAGAATTGTCACAGACACAAGTATCGGACCAGGAAAAGGACAGGAACTATCAAAACATTTTCATCTTGTGTTAAAATATGCTGCAGAACAAATCTCTAAATTAATAGCAGACTGCACAGGCATCCAATTACATGGATGCAATGTCGTAATTCTTAATAATTTACTATGAACAAAATAAAGATTTTGTTCAAGAGCGGTATCATGAAATAAACTTATAATATAGCAGTTTCTTTTTCCAAAATTGAGAACTGTTCTCTCCTATTCAATGCCTTAAGGACAACGACGCCTTCTTCTCAAGCTCTGCGATGTATTGTTAACTAAATGAATAAGCGAATTCTTCATTCAACAGTAAAAAGTGAGAACAAAAAGATTTTTGAAAGAAAAAACATAAATTTGTCAAAACATATTATCGGTTGCATACCTTCAGAGGGAGGTTCATCTTGAGTTTTCTTGTTGCTGACAAAGGGAATAGTAGAAAGCTTAATGATAACTAATGATGGAAAAATATGAACTTACAAGTGATAAATGGGGAAAGTTATACAAGGACAAACATGCAGCAAGGGACCATCCTAAGAGCATTCAACTTGTATCTCAAACTACACGAAAGGATTGAAAATTTTCAAAATATAAAGTTAATATCATAATGACCTGCAAGGATCAAGATGGTAATGATGAAGCTGAATAAAGATTAAAAAGAATGGCCGCATCAGTAGTTAATAAAAAAAAAGAGTGGATGTATGGTCTAATTTGGGATTTTTTATGAATAAAAATTGGTCATCTTGTTTCATTCCTGGAATACCAAAGATGGATATATCCTCACATTGATTGCTTAGCATCCCTATATTCCTTCTAGCGAAGTCAATTCATACCTGTTAAAATCCATTCTCGTCTACCATATGTAAGCTAAGGTTCAACTTAAACATTTGCAGTATATTCTATTAGTCAGCACACTGATTAGGTCATCAGTTGTATGTTGACCTCTTTGTAATCAGCTAAACCAAATTCGAGAAAAAGAGACTACTCCAGAAAGCCAGTAATAAGCCAGGAGAGCAAATCTTTTACCTTTCTTTGTTCGATGGTTCATCTTGGGGTTTCATAGCTGGAAAAAGCAAAACTTCCTGTACACAATAAAAGGTATATGTTGGAGAAGAAATCAATATTGACTCTCTCCAGAGAAAAATGAAATCTAAAATGTTTTATGAGGTGCACAGATAGAAATAAAAAATAATACTAGAAACCTCAGCCAAAACAAGTCGTATACTAACCTTTATGTTCTGTGAATCAGTCAACAACATTGTGAATCGATCAATTCCCAATCCCCAACCACCAGTTGGAGGTAATCCATATTCAAGAGCAGTACAGAATGTTTCATCCAAAGCCATAGCTTCATCATCACCCGATTGTCGGTCCTAGTTTCAATCAGTATAAAGCATCTTCAGCATATAATCCAATGACTATACATCCAAAAATCATAATTGCCAACTTTTAACAAATTTTTTGGAGACACCATTACAATTCACTTCTTCATAATAAATACCTTAAGTTGGTCAGCGAAACGCTGGCGTTGCACAACAGGATCATTCAACTCTGTGTATGCATTGCAGAGCTGCCAAGGAAGGAAACAATATAACAAGCATTAGGAGACATAGCAAAACCCAAGGAGGGTAAAAGGAAAAAGAAAACTAAAGAAACAGAGGAATGAAATATATTATGGAAATACATACTTCATGCTTGTTGATGAACAACTCAAATCGTTCGGTTAGGGCTGGTTTTGACCTGTGCCACTTTGCCAGTGGACTCATGATCTCTGGATGGTTGATAATGAAGGTAGGGTTCGTACATGTCTCCTCAAGAAAGTGCCCAACAAGCTGTACTCATAGCAAATATAACAGCTTAAAAGAGAAAGGAAGAAGCAGGCAGGAGTATTGGGTGACAGAAGGGGGACAGAAAGTGAGAGTAGATTCATAAAAATAAGCAAACAGCCAACACTATTCTGACATCCTTCATATCTATAGCACAGATGCAATTCAAATTTTACTTGAACAAAACAAGTATCCTGCAAATGGTTGAAGTGTCATCACACAAATTCTTATGTTACCATAAATAACCATTCAGGCACTGAGAGCTTTCTTAAGGAAGCAAAGTCTAAATGAAGACTTTCGACAACTGCTAGCTTCATAAAGGATCTTTTCAACCAAAAATGGCTCTCTTAAGCTAGTTCACATCAGTCATAGGTGTAAGATTTTAATTCTATTTTCTCGATTCGTGCCAGTTCAAAGAAAATACACAAATTAAGGCTATCATCTTATTTGTTTCAGTACTTCTGGAACCAGTCATGCATTAGGTCAAGATTTAACTTCTATATATTGGTAGTCCATTGACATTTTATTGCTCATTAAATAGTCAGTTTCTTATTAGACACCACTCCCAGATAGAAGGAAAATATTTAAGTCTACACAAACCTTTCAAATTACATAAAGTTCAGTAGTACAGAAACTTCAAATACTTCCGAAGACTTTGATTCTAACCAAGGTGTGGGGAATGACTTCAGATTCTCAGTCCTATTCATCACAATACAACAGAAAACCTCTCCACAGTTTCTTTATACTCTATATCATTTAACCATAGTCTTTCATAGCCAAGATATCTCTACTCAAGTCTTTGAAAATCCATAACCATAATTAAACCTTATCCACAGAAAACTTAAACAAGCAAAACCAAGAACAAGAATTAAAGCAACACAATCCCTTTGTCTATAGTGGAAAGTTTTTCCTCCATAAATTTAAAATCACCACAAAACTGAAGGCCCTTGAAGTGGTGACTTACCTCACATGTACTTGAACCCCTTACTCAAAAGTCCCCTCACACTTATATGACACCCAAATCTAAGACAAAGACAACAGAAATATATTCTACACCTGCCTATGGATCTATGAAAAAAAAGCCAACCTAAGCAAGAGGCAAAACAGTCAAATAACCACATGTTTTGACTCTGATTGTTCAATAATGGGAAAGATTGATTATATGCACAATAGGATAGAAGAGAAAAATCAACTAGCAGCCAAGAGTAAATGACTTGCACTCCATATTGCACATAATGAGAACACAACAGATGAGTGATATCAAAAGAAAACAAAGATACATAGGTATCTTACTTTGTCTAACAGTCTAGCAGTTGTTTGAGGAGGAGGGCATTTGATATCAAACTTCAAACATGCATCCACCAAATATTTATTGGCTTCCTCACTTGAGAGGTCCTTGGGTATGCTCAAATTTGCTATCTTCTCCAACTCATCTATCATGTCAATCCGCCTGCAGAAGTAGAAAGAGATATGACCTCTTACATGCCATTATCACATAAGTACAGGGCTAATATGAATAATGCACGAGTCTACATACCTGAAAGGAGGAGTAAAGTCAATCTCAATGGGGTCATTGTCCAACCCATTGGCATGATATTTAATTTTATAGCCACCTGTAAGTTCCTTGACCATCCCTAACAAAATAGAATGTCAAAAAAATTATGCTGAGACTACATTATTATATCAACCTGATTATAAACCAGATTTACCACCTACCACTGAGCATATCTTCAGTTAGCTTCATCAGGTCATTGTAATCGGCAAAAGCCATATAGAACTCACAAGTAGTAAACTCAGGATTGTGTGTTAAGTCAATTCCTTCATTCCTAAACTGTTTTCCAATTTCGTATACACGGTCTAAGCCACCAACAACCAGTTCCTTGAGATATAGTTCAGGTGCAATGCGCATGTAAAGTCTCATATTGAGTTCATTGTGATGGGTGACAAATGGCCGGGCAGCTGCTCCCCCAGCAATCATGTTCATCATGGGAGTTTCAACCTTAGAAAAGGAAAATTTGAAAAGCAGAACAAGAAGAAATTTGAGGGCAAGCAGGTAAATGAGCTAGCGATGAAAAACTCATTTTAGACTACACCACTGAACTCACATACCTCCAAAAAATCTCGTTCATCAAGATAGCGTCTGATGTAAGAAATAGTTTTTGCCCTGGTTCTAAATATTTCCCGAACCTCCATGTTCAGCATCAAATCCAAATAACGCTGCCTATAGCGTGTTTCCTAGATTAAATATTAGGATACACAATAATAAACAGACATGGGCACGCACTTAATCATGCTCAGCTACGAGCAGTACCACAAAGATATGGTTGGTGGACACTTAAAAGGCTAGACAGTTAACTATGCTTTAATATGGCAGCTCATCATCCGTAAATACACATACATATAAAACACAGACACACAGACAAACATGCACATTGCATATACTGGCCCTTTTACCGAAATGGGGAAGTTAAAGTAAATGATGGATAGTTGAATCGAACCTGATCCTTCAATATGTAAGCCTCAGGGTTTCTGCCGCTTCCTGGGACCCAGACATCAGTTATCTGACCAAAATACTGAAATGTCAACGAAGAAGCCAAACAGTATCAACACATGTCGCAATCAAAAATCAGAGTCACCTTAGCGTTGTCTGACCCTGGACCAATTTTTTGTCGGGGCATCATGTGTAGACAATGAGAAAGCACTATAAATGTTCTTGGAAAAATACTCAGCTCTCCCCTTTTACTTTTACCTACAAAATGAGGTACTATGAGAGCAGGTTTTAAGATCAGGAAGTGAAGAAACCAAGAAAATGATTTTACAAAAGAATTCTATACACTGTCAACAACTACAGAAAACACGATATGACAAAGAAGAACAAAGAAGGCTTTCATTGCCAACTAAATATCCAACTACATAGATGAGCGACCACGCATGTGGCATAAACCTCCATCAACCCTCGTTGAGGGCCTTAACAGTTTCCATGAACCATTGTAAACTGTATTATGGAGTGAAACAACACATGCGCCTTACACAATGAAGCAACCTAGAATATCCTAATTCAATGGCAGACACCCCTAGTAAAATCTGACAAACAGATAAGTTCCTATATACTAAGACAAATTCTTAAGATAATTACTTTAGATCTCTAGAAAGTATGAAATTTATGATGGATGGGAACTGTGAATTGTTATTTTGGTGGTATTATGACCTTTGATACAAAAATAAAAAAGTTACAAACCTGGGAACCCAATGATCCCTACAATATCTCCTCGCTTCACCAAAGAATGAAATCGAGTAAACTCTTCTTCATCCAAATCCGATTTCCTACACATATCCATAATGAGGTTCCACAGTGACAAAAGGTAAAACACGCCACAACTAAGACACAGGACATAGAATCTAGCAAGCAGTAAAGCAGCATAAATGTTGTTCACTTTCCTGTGGGAATGTTCTCTAAACAATTGGATTCAAATAAAAAATTCCTAATGGACGTCCTCAGTTAGCATGAACTTATTTGAAATTCCACCAAACTTTTGATGAAAAAATGGGCAAAATGGTACACGGCTTATGTTCATTTCTCTTTTCCTGCTTTACCGTGATGAAAATATGTTTGAAAAATGGAGGACAACATCAGGTAACAATCCAAAAAACATTACAAAAAAGACTATGAAACTATTTACACATATCTAGAGGAGTTTCATCATCATCCTTTATTTCCTGTTAAATAAACAAACCAGAAAAATGTCTAAAAAATGACGATGACTATCTACACACTGATTTAAGTGAGGAAAAAAAGGGGTTAGTTCCTAATCCAGGAATCACAGCATTCTCAATAGATTATAGGCTGAAGAATTTTTCCTAGAATAGTCAAGCTCATGAGTGCCAGCATGATTCTTATATGGCGCCATTACTATTGAGGAGGGCATTGGGGTCTGCTGCAGCAAGCATCTTATTATATATCCAAGACAATTTTCGGTTAAATCAAGAAAGTGATAGTAGTTATTTTATAACTTTAACTTGAATGTTGAAAAAAGGAAGTTTGCAACCAAAAAGAAGGTTTGATACAAGTTGATTAGGATTCAATATGATTAAAAAATCATGATAAATAACAGAGCACAGAGCTGAAACTTCAACAGAGAGGTCCATTGCCACAAGAATAATATCTTTCAAGTTTCCTGCTGATTGGAGCCAAAAGCTGGACATGCAATCACCTTGCATCAGCCATAACTTGAACTTTAGCACCACCACCATGTAGATCGTAAAAGAATAGCTTCGATGATGACGACCGTTTGTTCATAAGCCGACCTTCCAAAAGGAACATCCACATCATTAACCCAGAGTAACATTTTGCTTATAACACACTGCATAAATCACATATATAATCTCTTATACCAGCTATTCTTTCTTCGACATCTTCAACATGATCCCCACTATTTAAACTTTCGTATTTCTTTACGTACTCAGGAATAGTCAACTTAGCTTCAAATTTGTGGGGATACGGATTATTCCCAGCTGCTTTATGAGCTGCAAGAGCTCTCAGCCTATTTTCATAATATTGCTGCAGAAAAAAATTCATATTCAGTAAAACAATCTAGACAGCCTCCTTTTAGGAACAAAATACTTCCCATTCAAAATCAATTGATAACAAGAAAAAAAGAAAACAATAACACCACAAAAATACGAGGTAAACAATACATTAGACTTACCGTTGGATCCATTCCCTCATCTTCTGCAGCAGCAGGTTTCTTGGCCTGTGGCCTTGGCTTGGCAGAGGCCTGCAATGTATGCCAGAACAAATTACAGCTAATACCATGATAAACATAAACACTGCATACATAGCCAAGGGAGAGTAAACATATGGAATGAAATCAAAATCACCACAAACACTTCATTCTCTCCCAAACACACGTTAGTCTGATAAAACCAGTATCAAGAATAAGTAATCTCCCCAGAAAGTAAACAAACTATAATCTCTGTTAAATGAAATTCTTTTGACATCATCATTCTAAAACCCATGTACCATTACCCCAATCTAACAATCCAACTAAGTATTCTTGCCATTTTCTCTCCAAAAAAGCCTTATTTTTGTTAATGCCAACACTTTTCAAAAAAAGGTGATGCTAGCAGCTTTGGCAGCCATGAAGGACATCACAACCGGAGCTAAATGGCTATTCTAGCACCTTTGGGACTTGGTAGAAGAGAAGGTGATTGTAGCCAACAAGATTACTGAGTCCCATGGCGTGCAATAGTGCTTATGCGTCTTACCATTGTAAAACTCAGTTCAGGGTCCAGACAATTGAAAATAGAGGGTAACCTCATACACATATTTGAGTCTACATATGCTCATTAATTTAAAGACGAAAGAGAAGACTTTGTGAGCATTTCATCATAATTCTGTCTGCATTAATTTCATTCTCGTTCAAGAAATCTACATTTCCCGTTCTCCTGTTCCATAGCGGAATAGTAAAAAACACTTGCAATTACAAAAACTAACACATTAAGATAACCCAAACAATCCATGGATAAACTTACCAATTAATCCAGATTATTTTCAATTGACAATTAATGAATATATAAATTCTTTTTAGCTTATAGAAGAGGTCCATAGCCTTATGCAAATTGATATATTCTTTCCACCATAACCTGAACATAATTCAGCAATCTCAGTTATGTCCATATGAATCGGTGGTGCATGCCACATTTTTTTCCAGTTAGTTTTGTGCCTGACAGCCAGTTGAATATCGAAGGCATTCAGAAATCATAACAAATAGAACCTATAGTTCAGTACTGCCTCTACCAATAAACAGCCCTTTTAAACAGAGTATCTCCATAAGGTACATTGCGCACGCGCAAAAAATAAAAAAAAAAGGCACAAAAACTCAAGAATTGGCACCACTAGGACCTTAAATACAGAGCAAAAACAAACATAAATCATCATAACCACAAAATCTTGATCAAGATTTTAACTTGAAAATCCCATAAGTAAAAACTGATTCTTGAGCAGCGCAGAATTACAGAAGCAAAAAAGGAAAATTAGAAAGTTTCATAATAACCGTTGCACTATCTTCTTGAGGCATAATAATTACAACAAAAAATATCCGCATATCAATTTGAACGCACAGATACACGGCATTCAAGTTCGTAGAAAGAGAGAACGTACCATTTTGGAAATCGCGGGTTTGGGAAGAGTTCTGATGGTGATGATAAAATGCAGACACAGTCCAAACCCTAATTTCTTTCCGAGCTCAAGTATCAGTAAAACCCTAGGGACTTATATTTTTAACTGACGCTATACAAAAAATGTATGTATTGATGGACATTGGGCTTTGGGTTCATTTCGGATCACAGGATTTAGTCTGAGCTTTGGTTTCATTTTGGGTCTTGTGATTTAGTCTGGACTTTGGTTGAGTCTGGGCTACTCAAAGAGACAATGAGGGATTATGAGCTAAAATTAGATTAGAATACGATGATTAAATATACATTGAATTATTAAATGCTGATTAAAATGCATAATTGAGTTTTTATGCTTAAAATTACAGTTTGAGTTAAATTTCTAATTTTAATCAAGTATTCTACTAAAAAGATTGCTTTACCATTTCCATAGAGTCAATTGTATAATGTGTCTAACGCAAGCACACAATATATCTTAGGCCATCTAATAATGGACATGTTCTTAAACGATTGCTCTCTAATAGCTCATAAAATATTTGTGCTAAGCTTCCACTTTTGTCCCTCAAAATAATGCGTGCAAAAGAAAGTCTTACTAAAGTTTTAAGAGAATCATTTGTTTTCGCATTTATAAAATTGAAATGTCTTGCCACACACCACTAAGGGTAGTCCAAACAAAAAGGTAACCGAGTTTGATATTACTCAAGATAATAAAAAAACAATCATTTTTAAGTGCAGTATGTAGCGATGGATTCATCCTTTTATTAATAATTACGACTCAATTCAAAATTGTAACTCCAATTGACTTGTGAAAATTTGGATTTCCAATTTTGCAGTAAGGGCAAGATTGTAATTCCACTTCCCATATTAATCAAAAATAATAAAAAGGGCAAAAGGGATGAGAAAAATCTTCGGCATTTATCACTACACTTTGGGTTAAATTTCGAAAACACCTACACTATAAAATATAAGTATAACTCACAATGATAATTTCACGTGAAGTACCATCAGCATAACTCACCTCATATTCTTGAATTAAAATATAAATACTCCATTCAATCTATAATAAAAAAATAATATACTATCTATTACTCTCCAAATATAAGACTAAAAAAACTTTACAGTCAAGGGTTTAATCAAAGAACTAACATTTGTTCATTTAATCCAACTATTTCAAACTTGCCCATAGAAGGACAACTTCATCGTATGGTCCATGTTACATGTAAATATTTGAGAACCCGTGTCCCCAAATATGTTTTTGTCTCTCTTTTATCCCGACTCAAATTCTTGCCTTGGAAATGTGCTAAAAATTGAGACCAAGTTTCATAGTCTTCTTCTCACATTTCAGACAAGAAATAAAATGTAAAGCTATCATTTGTTGACAATTAGGTTTTGTAATTTAACTTTCACTTTTTGTCTTTAGACCAAATGATTAGTCCTAAGTACAAACTTGAATTTTTAATAATGAAAGTAGAGATTCCACCCTTAGAAGAAGTAAAGAACCACTTCAATGAGCAACTTTTTTTGCTTTATTCTGTCACTTTTGAATTTTACAATTTCCCATGCAAAATGGGAAATATGACCATAATCTACTTTCTTTGTCATTACAAATTTTTATTAAGGTGTTTTTGGCTAAGATTGGAAAGGAAACGTAATATGTAGAATACAATAAGTTTTTATTACAACCTACATAAGATTTTATCTTAAAAAGTTGTTAATAATATAAGCTCCAAGCAATTAGTAAAGGTAATTACTCATTTGTTTATTTAAAACAATGTGCTCATAAGATCTTTCAAAAATATTCCAAGTCTTTCCATAACTTAATATTCTTAACATATTATTTTAGGTTATATACGTTATTTTAAAAATCATAACCGGGAACATTGCACAATAAGTAAATTTAAATAAATTCATTTTAAAACTATTATATTTTTTATGAATTTGACAATAAGATAAAAATTTACCTAATGAATCAAATATTTGTCAAGATTTAGTTCTTGTACTTCAAGAGAAGAGATCATATTCGTACCCATCAAAAATCATTACCAAAAAGGCTAATTAAACCAGCTGTATTATTCACATTTCATTTGTTAACAATTTCGAATTAATTAATGATGTTTGACTGCTAATTTATTTATTAGTACCAAAAGAAGTGAAAGTGGCACTTTTTGTCAGAAGTCCTGGAGACGAAGACAAATGCGCCTTTAGGCAACCCGGAGTGCTGAAACGGTTCCCCCACTACTAAAAGAGTTATTCAATTGCATATCATTAATTTCTTATTAATATCCATTATGGTGTAATGTTTAATTGAAACTTTAACTTTAAAAAATCAACTAATTTGAGCTAAAAGTAAGACTGAAAAACAAATCCATTACTCAAAATTTAAATCGAGATTGGTCGTTTAAAGTTTATTTAAGTTGAATTAGTTAATTTAATAAATTAAATTTAATATTTTTTTTATTTGATAAATTTTGAAATTGAACTTGACTCGATTAGTAAAAAATAATAAAAAATATATAAAAACTTCAAATTATTCAAAATCGATTCATTTTTGATTGAATTTAAAATTGTTCAAATCCAATTTGATAAATTATCAAACCAAATTCAGATACACTCTTTAAAATTTAATAAAATTTTAAATAAATTTAAATAATAACGTATTTAATTCGACTTAATTCATTTACCCATCAAGCTAAAAATATCTTTTAAAAAATATGAACTACTTGATTTGTGGCAATCTTGAAAATATTTTTCATAACAAAGAAAAAAAATACTTATTTTTTTCATAATTATTTTATAAACAAGCGTCAAACTTGTCAATAGATTATTCATGTCTATTTTTCAACTCGGTCAACATTTGATTCGAATTCCACCAAGTATATATGGATATTGATATGTTTTTACATTAATTAATTATTATTAATTATTGCTTATAAGTTATTATTTGATAACTTTTGTTGATTTATTACTAGCTTATATCAAATGTAATGATTTATTAATTACTTCTCTAAAAAAAAAAACAGTAAATATTTTTTTCCATGCTTGACCTCTGAAAATAGAGTCATAACTTTTGCTTATATTTGTGTTCTTTTTGTCACATCTATTCAGTGCCACAGTGCTCTGAATGCACTTTACCTGCATCTGAACAAACGTTACATAGACACTTTTCAGTTCTTACCTCCTCCTCCACCAATGTCTTGTATGGGGTCCCATCTCCTCAATGGTTCTATTTACAGCAATCCCAATTTAGTTTTTGGTCAATAATGTATTACAACATATAAATTTCTTTATTTTCAACGTCTTATATAGTATTAAATCATATTTTCCCATAAGCTTAATATTTCTAGATTAAATAGGTTAATGAAATTTATTGGATTATTGTAATGATAATTTTGTAATGTATAGTCAAAATAAGGAGATTTTTAAGATTTTACAAATACTCCAAGACTTTTTCTCTTTTTTTTTATAAAGTAGTTTTGAAGTTTCTAAAAGTTTCTTTTTATTTTATAAGTCCATCTCTTAAATTTTTAATTTATTTACTAATGTACGAGAACAAGTAACAAAAATTAATTTGAAATGGACTAGCTTAATTTATTTACTTGAGTTTAGTAGTAAATTATTTGGTTCTAGCAAACCAATGTGTTTGGACATGTCACATGTTTTAATTTTCACAAGTGTATCAAATCTAACCAATATGGACTTGTTTAAAATATAACGTCATTAAGTTACAATATATTGAGTGAATAATATATTAATTGTGTGAATGATTAATAAATATTTTTTTTATAAAAAAATTAATATTTATTTATTATCTAAATATTTAATAAATAATATATAAAATATAGCATAAATATTAATTAATTGTTGTGAAAAAATGAGATCTCTATGAAAACTTTCCAACAAACCATTATAATAATTAATGCCAACTACTACTATAGGGAGATTGCTAATTAAAGGGGTGACCTCACGATCACATATAACTGGTATGAAAAGCATAAATTAATAACTAATATTGACTCGTTTATATTATATATATAAAGCTAAAAATTATCTTAATTTAAATCTGGGCCTTCCATTATAACTTTATTATCTTTAAATTTTTATCTAAATAATTATTGAATAAAAATCTCGAATAAAAATTATGTACTTAATCAAGTGCATTACAGCGGGCTAAAGCAACAATACTACCATGTTGTCTCCTTCTCTAGACTTGCTGAAAAAAAAAATGAAAAAGAAAAAAAACATCGTTAATTAGTACCAAATTCCTTAAACCATTTCCTCATTAATTACACCATTCAGGCCTTCTTCCCCCTCTACTCTCTTCATCAGTACTCTCTCACCTGCACTCACTGGGTCTCTCTTCCCTTCCTCACACACACACACAATACATACCAACAATGGCGGCAGCAGCAGCAAAACTAAAACCAAACCCTTTAACCACCGTCCTGTTCCTCTTCTTCCTCCATTGCGCCGCTGCATCAAACCACCCCGACACCCAACCTCTCCTCCTCTTCAAATCCACCGCCGACCCCAACGACGCCATTCTCACCTCCTGGAACTCATCCTCCGATCCATGCACAACTAACTCATGGGTCGGAGTCTCGTGCCTTCACAACCGTGTCGCTCGTTTAGTCCTCGAAAACATGAATCTTCAAGGCTCTTTCTCCCAATCCCTCACTTCCTTAACCCAACTCCGGGTCCTCAGCCTCAAGCAAAACGGATTTTCGGGTCAAATCCCGGATCTTTCCAACCTCACTAGTCTTAAACTCCTTTTCATTTCTCACAACCATTTCTCCGGCGACTTCCCGGTCTCGTTATCTTCTCTTTCGAAACTCTACCGTCTTGATCTGTCTTACAATAATTTTTCGGGGAGTATACCCTTGAGCATGAATCGGTTGACACATTTGCTGACGTTGAGACTAGAAGAAAACTGGTTCACTGGTCCCATTTCGGGTTTGAACTTACGGAACTTGCAGGATTTTAATGTGTCGGGAAATGGGTTGACGGGGGAGATACCGGGTTCGCTTTCGGCTTTCCCAGTGTCGTCATTTTGGAACAACCCGAATTTATGTGGGCCACCGTTGGAGAAATGTAAGGTGGTTTCGAGCAACCCGACCCGGCCTGGTGGGGCAATGGCGTCGCCGCTAAGCCCGAGGACAACTGTTGCGTCTTCTCCAACCGCAATGCCGGCGGAGACAAATCCGCCCGCCAAATCCGGAAATACTCACCGGAGTAAAATCAGCTCGTTAGCCATAATTGGCATAATAGTCGGAGATGTTTTGGTTTTGGGGTTAGTTTCTTTGCTTCTGTATTGCTATTTCTGGAGGAACTACTCTAGTAAATTAACGTCAGGAAAAAGTAGCGGGTCCCAACTGGAGAAAATAGTGTATTCTTCGAGCCCGTATCCAAACCCGGCCCAATCTGGATACGAGAGGGGCAAGATGGTATTTTTCGATGGGGAGAGGAGGTTTGAGCTGGAGGATTTGTTAAGGGCTTCGGCGGAAATGCTGGGGAAAGGCGGATTTGGGACGGCTTATAAGGCGATTTTGGATGATGGGAATGTGGTGGCAGTGAAGAGATTGAAGGATTTGAATGTGAATGGCAAGAAAGAGTTTGATCAGCAAATGGAGGTGCTGGGAAGACTTAGGCATCCGAACTTGGTTGGTTTGAAAGCTTACTATTTTGCTAGGGATGAGAAATTGTTGGTTCATGATTACATGCCTAATGGCAACTTGTTTTGGCTGCTTCATGGTAAGCATTTTTCACCTCTGTTTTGCTGTTGCATTATGAAGTATGGTGTATTACCTTTAGATATTGGACTGGTTTGGGAGTGATGGTGGGGATAATGTTAAAATTTCAAAGTGAGTATAAAAATATTAAGTGTAGGGAGTGATTATGTTAAATAATGGCATGTTGTCACATGGGGCTCTGATTTTTACTTCTGTTGTTTTACTCCTCAGTTTATTCTTTATCTTAGATGCTTATGACTTAGCTTTGCATGTGGAATCTGTAGTAGAAATGCCATTTTAGGGGTTGGATTCCAAGGCCCCATTATGTATGCTGAAGTAGTGGGAGATGATCTCATCATAGTGGAAAATATAAGGACAATGATAATGGGAAGCTGTAGCTATGTCGACTATTTAGTGTGCATGTGTGGGTAGAAACGCCATGCACCTCAAATTGGCTTAGCTATGATCATTTGTTTCTTAGCTAGTTATGCTGTTCTTGTTGCTTGGAGCTCTTCGCTCCTGAATACTGCCGCTCCTGAATACTGCTTACTGTTGCAGTGCGATAGGTTCAAAAAATTTGCTAATAATTTAACCTTTTCCTTGTTACCACTGTCCCATCATTCTCTCTCTTTTTAGGCTTAAAAGAAACTGGATAAAAGATTTCTCTCTTTTTAGGCTTATGAAACTGATGATAAAACATGTATTGGGATATTAGTAAACTGAAGATGAAAGCATAGATCTTTATGGCTTAAGAAACTGAAGATAAAGAATGTATGTGGAATCTGGGATATTAATAAAGAAATTCTGCTAATAAGAAATGCATGGTAGGTTATCAACTTTTGTTTGGCTTAGGACCATGCTATATGATTAAGCCACACAACAACAACAACCACCACGCCGTAGTCGTTACTTACTAGTAACTGTGGTGGTTTGAAACATCTATTTTGTGCTTTGGGTGAAGTTTGATAGATATTTTCTGTGAATCTTTACAGGCAATAGAGGCCCCGGGAGAACTCCATTAGACTGGACCACGAGACTAAAGATCGCAGCAGGGGCGGCTCGAGGATTGGCCTTCATTCACAACTCATGCAAATCCCTTAAGCTCGTGCATGGTAACATCAAATCCACAAACGTTCTCATTGAGAAGGCTGGCAATGCCAAACTATCTGATTTTGGCCTCTCAATTTTTGTATCTCCTTCTTCGGTCCCAAAATCCAATGGCTACCGTGCCCCTGAAGCAGCATTGGATGGTCGAAAACTAACCCAAAAATCTGATGTGTATTCCTTTGGGGTCCTATTATTGGAGCTGCTAACCGGAAAATGCCCCTCTATAGTTGACAATAACGGTCCTGGCATGGGGTACAGTGGGGTTGTTGATTTGCCGAGGTGGGTGCAGTCTGTTGTGAGAGAGGAGTGGACAGCTGAGGTGTTCGATTTGGAGCTTATGAGGTACAAGGACATTGAAGAGGAAATGGTGGGGTTGTTGCAGATAGCGATGGCTTGTACCCAGGCTTCACCAGATCAAAGGCCAAAGATGAACTATGTAGTGAAAACGATAGAAGAGTTACGAGGAGTGGAAGTATCACCATCACATGAAACTCTTGATTCAGTTTCAGAGTCACCGTCCGTTTCTGAAGACACATGCAGAGCGAGTGAATGATCAATGTCTAGCCGTGCAAGAGCTTGTTCCCGTTTGTTTAAAGTTTTGTATTTAGTAGGTTTTGGGGCACAAATGTTTTAAGTGTTTAGTCAGGTCGTTGCAATTGGGTTATAACCTGGAAAGGTCTTGAACCTTGATGATATGTGAGCTATATACTTGAACTGCAACTGCATTTTGTTTTTTATTTTTATTTTTGTGTGTAAGGAGTAGATTAAATTCCATTATAAGAATCTTTGTCCGTTGTCATTAGGAAGAATTACAAATTTACCCCTTCCATTATACGAAATTAGCAAAACCCGCCAATAAGGAAATAGTAAAAACACTTCCTCTCACTGGATAGATTGAAATTAAATTCATACATTTTCCAAAAATAAATAAATAAAAACATTGTGAGTATAAATGTCGAATGCTGGACTTGGGCACAATTATGTTGAGTCCTGAACTCTTTTAAGGTCCAGTAATCGAACAACGAGCTCAAGAAGCCTATAGCAGACCAACAATTGTACTTGTTCCGCTCGTATGTTCTCAGTTCACACCATTTTTTTAGGATTTTAGTACTCCATGTCATCTTAAAAAATAAAGGCCCAGCCTAGAACACTTGGTTCATTTGGTATATGAAAAACTTGGTTCAATTTTCACGGTTTCTAATATTGTACATGTGTTTAGTTAGTTTGATTTCTCTCGAGATTTTCCACAATGACAATTTCTCTCGAATGTGGGACTCTCTATCTTCTTGGGTGGATTTTCTTATCCATAAAAAGGATTCTCTTTCACGGCGACTCCCCCAAGAGAGGGCATCACCATAGTAATGATTCAATAATAGACTATGGTTTCTTCTGAGGAAGACCATAAGTTGTTAACAGGCGTATCCACACTGTTACAAGGGTTATTAAAGTTTATATTTTCCAAGAATTGCATTTTAATAAGATTGATGGCAATTAATTAATAACCAATAACACGAGAAGTTGTATATCCAAATAATCGGAAATTTAAATAAAGAGTTTTCCAGCATTTGAATACAATGTAATACAAATTACAACCATATGTTATACAATATTTTTTCTTCTTATTTTCTTCTAAAATCAAATAAGGGATAGCATTCCAAGATTTCAAGCATTTAAGGATTAAAGCCTAGTAATTTTGGGGCAATCCTAAGCAAAGGTTGTAAAGTATCAGGATGAAACTTTCTTGCAAAGAGAAAGCAAATTGAGCTCATCCCACCATTGTAGGTGCAGTTGAATCCATTTCGAATGCGGCCCAGAAACCCTTCTGTGATATAATTTCTCCTAAACATAGTAGGATGTGAGCCACCTCCAGACCAATCAGTCCAAGTAATGGTCCCATTTGTTGTTAAATTAGAGCAAACTTTGGTTACTAGGGTTGGCAAGTAATGTTCATCCATGTAACATGGTGGCATGCAATGGTTTCTAAATATAGGGTAGTATGTGACATCTGAGACTATGGCTAGGGCAAGTTCCCTATTGGCTTCAAACCATTGAGAGCCTTTGCGCCAATCGGATAATGTGATTGTGGGCCACATACGCTTGTTGTATCGGCCTCGGCCGATGGGCCTGGGGTCGTCGAAGGTGCTGAGAAAGCTTTGGTTGGAGTGTATGAGGTAGTTATAGATGGTGGAGAAGTTGAACAAAGGGATGCATGTTTCTGATAGAAGTACAAATCTTTCATTTGTGAAGTCTAGAAGGGCATTTGCTAGAAGACGTCTTTCTGCATCAATCATGGTTGCCCTTCCCCATTGAACCAACTGTTAAAAAAAATAAAATGAACTCATTAATTTACGACTAGAATATAGAACACTTCACATATATTTCATGCATGTATAAGTTTCTATAATTTGGATCTTTTATTTTAATTTTGTGTTGCATATGACACATACGCGTCATGCATATAAAATATGTTTTTAAATATATACTTGAAATTACTCATATACACATAGAGTATATGTGTGATGTGCAATACAAGATGTAATACAAAATTACAATAAAAGATCTAAACTGACATTTGTATGTGTATATGCGCACACGTGTGTCTACCTTGCTAGGTATTCCGCGCTTGTAGAACACTGATGACTTGGGGGCTCATAGGTGAACTCCGGCAAGGTATGGAGGTAGATTGAGAAGAGCCCTTCATGTCCTTTAAAGAACATCTCCCAAAGTGGCGCCAATGGTAGTCTTCCCCTAGTCAAGAACATGAATGCTACTTTTGGTGTTCGATTGAAAGGATACTTAACGATACGAGGAACCATTGAGGCCCTCCACATCAATTCTTCGTCGTTCATGGAATGCCAAAGATCTTCAGGAGATATCCATGCCCTCAACCCGTATATCGTGTTTGCACTATTGCATTGTTGCATGCATGGATGGTGTGAAGATGGAGAAGAAGAAAAGAGTGGAGGAAATGCATTGAGAGATGAGAAGGATAGATCTTCATATAGCACAAATTTTTTGAAGTGATCATTGATGATCATTCCTAATACTAAGACAAGAAATGCAATTGACAAACAGAAGACTATTGTTGTAGCAACTTGGAATTTTCCATCTCTGACTTCTCTTGGGATGCGAATGGAGAGTTCTTTTACAAGCATGGTGATTTATGCTCTTTTTCATTGTGAAGGAGACAAATCCTTTGGAATGCATTTCTTATTATGAACAAGAATGGAGGGCCTTGCACAACCCCACATGGGAAGTATTAACATAAACAAGAATGGTGTGTGTGTTTGTGGGGGTGGTGTTACTCAATGCTATCATTGTTTAAGAAGATTTCTGCTGCAAAAGTGATGATTGCAAAAGAACGAGTGCTGAAACCAAACGAGGGAAATGGGGGAGGCTTTGCAGTGTCATGTGTTGCAGCAGTGAAAAATGCATGTTTGATAGGGGCATTCCCACGCTAGCCATTGGTTACCTGAATCAATCTAATTATTTTTCACTAAGGACAAAATAAAAAATAAAATAAGAGCTTTCATTATTAATATATTGAACAAATTAATTACGTGAACTCACAAAACACAATTAACCTCTGAAAGAAAGCACAAAATTTAGCCTCTATTCTATAAATGTTACACTAATGTGATTTTTATCCAGGAATAATTTGCATGGTGAAGAAAGAAGGAAACTGTCCTATAAAACATATAATTTTGACGGAAGCAAGTTAAATAAAACTTTTTTGCAAATACTCTGATGATACAACAGAGCATAGTGTACTAATATTCTTCAATTTTTCTGCGGATTACACCTACACGGTTTTCTTTGAACTAAATATCTCTCGAACGGAGTACAGAACAGCAATAGCAGCCACTGCCCCTGCACCCAGAACTTTAATTATCTGTAGATGATTATGTTTTATGGAGAGAGCACTACATAGATATTCCCATATCCATCGCGAAAAGAAATTCAGCTTACAAGTCGATTGAAATCTCTGCATTGAGAATTCCTGGACATGACAAAGCAGAAGAGCGCGAGGTCAAGCACAAGCACACAGGGAGAGAGCCAAAAAAACCAGGCAATTTCTGTTCAAATAATTTTCAAGATAACATTATTTCAATCTAATTATTTGTAATAGGGAAGTTCTCCAACCTAAGATAAGATAGTGTTGGCAAGGTCTTAAAACAGTAGCTTTCCTCATGCTCATATTTTACCCAGACTTCCTGCGAGTTCGGCTAAACTGCCGTTGAAATTCTCTAGAGAGAAATCCTGCATGTTTCAGGGAAAGTTTGGAGTCTATTTCAATAAGCCAGTTCCAGTGCACAGAATACTTCGACTTTATGCCAGAATATATATGCATAATAAAAGCAAATCATAAAACAGAACAAGCATACATGCCTAGTTTGATTAGCTAGTTTCTATCCAACTTAAGGGGGATAGAAAACTAGTGCTTATTTATCAAATGTGAATTTTAGAATGTTAAGTTCATTCATGACTTCTTTCCTCCTAGGTACTTAAATTACATCTACTGTTTTTTTTTCTGAACTCTTTCATTCTCAAATGACGAAAAGGTCATTGACATGGTCAACAGTTTTCTATTTAGGGAGTTTTAATCCTTCTACAATTAGAAGATCTAATGTGTCAGATTACTAGAGTATTTATGTTGTTTCCTTGGCCTCAAAGAGGAAATTTATGTCAAACCACATAATGTTACACATAATCACAGGACAGAAGGCATGCATTTAGTAATAGTAAGTGAATAAGTGACTGTGAGATGAATTGCATAAGAAGAACCCTTCAAGGGGTAGCACCCTTAAGATCGGCTCAGGTATACCCAAGAAGGATTCTACAAGAAAGGCCAATGACTGTTACCTGTGGTAATTTATTCTGCAGGGCAAGGTGATCCACATGGAGTCTCACATTTGATGCAGCATGAATCCATAGACTGCGATCAACATCAGCATATGTATATGCAACAATGTCAAACAATGTTTTGGCTCCATCTTCTATGGCTTTTAAGATGGTAGATTCTCTATTTCTGCGGTTTCTGAAATTTCGAAAAAAGACATGATAAGAATGAGAAAAAGCCTATAATGAAACTATCATGCCATGGAGTTATGTACTGTCAGGGATTCTATCTCTTACTTAAGATACCCACAGAGCATGTGCTTTGGCCACATATTTACTCTACCATGCATAGGAATTAGTACATGCGGAGAGAGATCCATAAACTTGTATGTTGTTCGAAAATAATCCTGCAAAAAAGAACAAAGATTTCAAACCAACAAGATCTCTTGTAAAAAGAATAATTAATCAATATAATTGGTCCTTTGATGAAGTGAGTGAATAATAAGTATATGGGAAAGCCCATGACCTCGCAAACCACTATGTCCACATGGTGCTGGATATGAAAATAGGCCTCTGTACCATGATACTGCATATTTAGTTTAGATTTGCAATATGGACTTTGAACATGCTGTACGACCTTTACCTTCTGAATTTTTGGATTGAAGGAAGATGCTCAATTTTCAGATATTTATCAACTTACAATTGAGTAACATGCTGGCTATCTCTTCAATTGGATAAAATACCATTGTTCATTATCTTAACAACATAGATGACGGTCCTAGCCAAGTTAAAAACGAAAAATTCAATAGACTCGTGTAATTAACATGTGAAAATACAAATGCCTAATACTCTCAAAATCAATCTAATATCCAATTACATATAGAGGCAAAGTTTACGAGTTCCTTGTGCATGATTCGTAATGGGCATAGGCATTCCATAAATTGCACAAAACGATAGTTCTGAGTAAACTTACACTCATATTTCCACCAGAAGTAATATCCAAGAGCGCACTTCCTTGGCTGAAATAACACAGATTCATCAGTTCACACATCTCTATTTATTCAGAGATGGAATGCTAGAGCCACAATAAGACAATAAAAAGAACATCACTTAAAAGAAATCTTGATAATATATTGCCATAATATTTTTTACTGATTCATGCTGGCAATTTTTCTTAATACACCTACAGGTCAAGTTCTCGATATGTAAATCAATCAGCGAAATCATTGTATATGCAGGCGCATGTCTCTCTCTCTCTCTCTCTGAATATTCCTGCATCATAAACAATCCACAATATTCCTATCCAGATTTTTATCTGATAACTTACCCTACACAATGATCCCCAACTATCAATGAGTTAGTAGTGACATGAAGCAATGCCACATGGCCATCTGTATGCCCCTGATAAGATTTTACCATAAATAAAGAAAAATCTCAGTATGTTCAAAGAAAAGAAGCATAGATTAACATAGTATATTGCAAAAAAAAAAAGGAATCAGTTGAATAGTTATAACATACGGCCAAACCAAAAAAGCAAAAGCAAGGTTTAACACAGCAGACAGAAATTATTGAAACTATGAGCCAAGGCCTTGCCAGAATAGCACGGTCCACAATGAGCTGCACAACCTCACATTACTCCACAATTATATTGGGGTCAACCTATAGTCCTATCTTTTTTCACTTTATGAGGCCACATGGAGTTATTAATGAAAAGGTTATGCTAATAAAAAAATGTAATATACTTTAAAGTATAAGTAAATCTAAACATCAGTCGTAGACAGCCAGATGAATGAGAATGGACCCATAACTAAGCTAAACTTGAGCGAACCATTTGATTTATGAACTCAGGTGATATTTTCCTGGAGGACGATACACTTATAACTGATGATCAAAAAGTAGTATATTGATATGAGCTACAACTGATATTTGGTCATAAAGTTGGTAGATAAACTCTGAAGAACCAAGAAAACCAAAGTAGCACTAAGGCTTAATAAATGCATTATAAGATAGTGGCTGTAAGTGAATAAAAATAACCAAAGAATAAAATGCTTCTCATTTGTGCTTGAGAGATGGTGGTTCTGATGACGATAAAGGATAATTTTATAGAGATGCAGCGGAACTAGCAATACTCTATACTGCAATCAGTCTACAGAAGATAGAAATGAAATAAAATATATAGAAGATTGTGCAACAATCGGAAAACAAACACTAAAAAAAGGTTATATAGAAAAGGCATTATGCATGAAATTTACTGGAGCTGCAATGAGTCTCAACCGCTGGCCACCAATACAGATTTCTTCTGATCCCAGAACTGGAATATATCCCAGAGACCAATCATCTGTATCCAAAGCATTATTTGAAATGTTAGCAGCAGTTTCATTTGTTTGATATTATTAATCTAATATTCTAAGGCCAATTTACTCAATAAGTAACCATAAAGTCATTACAGTCTTTCAGCCATAACACTCATCCATGAACATATTTTAGGGTCTTAAGAAAATGAACATCCAATACAGAGAGCCCGTCCTTTCTTGAGCACTGATAGCCTATTTTTATCAAACTAAGAGCAGTTTCTGCTTTATGAATGAAACAGATCAGTCAGGGAAAAAAATTGTCTAAGAACTTCAAGTATATTTTGTTCATTTTAGCATTTGGTCTGCATTTAGAATAAAATAAGTGACTTTAACCTCAAATGTTGGTATGTGATGCGGATGAGTATGTCTTTCACATCTTAAGTCTGACAAAAATGTACAGAACATATATTAACTAGAAGTCACCACACCTTTCCTGATTCGACGAACCGTGTTTTCATGAGCCAAGAGAGTAGCATCAGGATTGCACTTCTGGACAATCGAGAGACCTGTGAGAACATCAAGGCTAATGAATGATTGCATACGTGGGAAGGAATGATCTGGTGGCAGCAAAAAATTGAAAACTGTATTCATGACTGCTTTTACAAAAGGACCTTACTTGCAAGCAACCGGAGGGAAAAGAACATTTTGTACTTTTCAAAACTTGTTGGAGGGAACAGAAATGCACATCATATACCAAAATAAAAAATAAAAAGGAAAAAGTTAACAGAACAGATCATGAGATAAATTATCTGCAGTACACCAAAAAGGTCATGGTGACAATGACAGAATACAATGAAGTCTTGAAATCAATCTTTCAATTAAGGCTGATTATGCCACTACCATTAGACAAAACATCTGACCAAACAGAAAATATTACTGCAAAATGAAAGAAATTTTAGGCATAAACTGAATTGTCTGAAATGCTTACCATCGACATGATCATGATGATGATGGGTCACAAACACAACCAACTTTCGTGGGAGCGCAGTAACAATTTGTTCCAACTGATAGTGCAAGGCACAGCATGTCATAATGGAATCAAAGCATGAAAAAAAAAAGCTGAAATTAATGGTGATCTGTAACAGCCATTGACAGGGACTTGAAGAACATGGATTCAAAAAACAAAATTCCAGTAAAAAAGGAAAGCACGAGCTAATAGAGAGACATAACGAATAATATAGCAATTTTGATAGCCTACAGCACATATCAACAAAAATTAAGGAGAATCAATGAAATTACTTTACATTAATTAATTGTATCCAGTTCTCATTTCATTCTATAGCATCAACAGAATAAGGAAATACTGAAATGAGAAATGAAACCATCCTTAATTTTTTTGGGTTTTCCAAGTAGACTAATAATTTCACAAATACATAAAATTTAGATTAAAAAGCACCATTATGTGGTGTAAATCATAAAATCAAATTTTATTTGTCCTGCATGGGAAATTAACTAGAGGCGTAAGCTTGTCACAATTGTTTCTCATATACTTTTATTTGGTAAGACCATCCAAAAAGAAATCACAAGCAAAGGATCATAAGATGAGCCAGCTACCTATTTTATACTTCTTTATTTTCTTTCTTCCTGTGTCAAGTAATATATATAATACCTCTTTGTGCATAGCAGAATTGCATCCAGGATCTATAATGAGTGCGTCTCCACTTGCAACAAAATTATCACCACCAAAGCCAGCGTAACTAGTTCCAGGCACAAACACAACCAAGTTTGTGGTGTGGAAAGGCTTCGCTGTTCTGCTTCTCATGGGAACAAGTTTAACACCAGGAGGATATTCCTACAAAATGAGAAGGATGCTGTAATTATGGGACGGAAACACAGTGATTCATTTCAAGCTGTGGTAATTTAGATTTACTTCCAGAATGTGGAGCTGTTTGGATATATTAATATACCACTCATAGATGTTAGGGAAGATATACAATGAAATAATAGTTGTAAACCCAGATATGATTCTTTTGCTGTCACCACAGATCTGTCATCTGTCAAGTACATGTTAAAAGTTTAAAATATGATTACAGCTCACTATCCAGACCATTAAATTTATGAAGAAAAAAAGATCTAGCAACCATGTTTTTGAATTTCATGATATGTGATGCAAGATAAATTATTTTAGTGTAAGCATGACATGCAGAATTGTGTCATTACCCAAATACCCAAGTTAATGAAGATACTTCAACTACTTATACTGCAGCCAATGAACCCTCGACATGCATGTAAAAACAAGTCTCTTTCTTTTAGGCCTCTGCCCAAATTATCTTCTTTGCATTTTCAATTGTACAGAGAATGACACTTGCTTTCTATCAATTTTTTGTTGCGATGCCTAATTCTTCAATCAATAAAAATCGATAGGGAAGTTTACTTTAACAATATAATGACTGGATAGGCAATTTAAAAGTTGTGGAGCGGAATGAGAAGAAAATGTTTTTTAAACAGTGCAAAAAGCTAAGATGGATATCATGACATGACCTGGCTTATGGACGTCCAGATTGAATTACAAAAGGTAGAAAGGAAAACAAAGGGATGAAAAAGACAGAACAAACTTAGAATTAGCTCACCTTACTTAAAAAAAATAAAAAATAAAAATTAGAATTGGCTTTTTCTCATGAAACCTAACATCAATCACAAAGAAATGAACCTGAGATCTCAAGGGGGAGGAATATTCAAGTTTGCATATTGCATCGAATCATTCAGAAGCCCAACAACAACTAATGGCCCTATACGATCATTATGAGGCTGCACTTCCAGAAGCAAATCTGCACAGCCTTTGGTGCTCATCCACTTACAGCAATCTGTATGCAGTAACAACACAAATCATATAAGCCATCAGTTAAATCTTTTTTATAAAATAAATTATTATATAACTGCAGATAAATAATGCATGGAACTCTAACAAGAAAAAGTAAAACGTACTATTAGTAATGCACATCAGAACATAACTACATATATCCAACAAGAAACGAGATATATTCACAACATTATGTCAGCTTGAGAAAATCAAGAACTTCAAAGATTTATCCTTTTTGAGTCTCTAACAAATGTCATGTGGCCAAAATTTTCAGGAACTTATTTTGTGACACGAGAGAAATTTAATAGGAGTTTTTTGAGAACCTTCACTAAAGAGAGAGTTCCATTCTTTTTCCAACCATTATTATAAGAAGAAATAGAAAGTAAGAGCAAAATAGCAATAACAAACCTTCTAACTTCCCGTCATGAGGTTCCAATTCTCCGACAATATACACAGTCTTAACTGGAACCCCAGGTCCAAATTCAGGTTCCTCTAAAACCTTTGAGAAGTTCCACTTTACCTTAGTGGCTTTATCAAATCCCACTTGTTGGAGAACCTACACCAAAGCCATTGAGAAACAGATTTAACAACTTGTAGCTAGAGTTGCAACTTTACTAAGCCAGCCCTGGTGTGAACCCATAAAAGCATTTATGAATTTTGAATTTTGTAGACAGCACAATGCAACTTAGACTTATCTTCAATAAGGATTTACAATGAAATTGAACATCTATCATTCATCATATTAAGCACTGCAGAAAGCAGAATGAACTAATCTACTAGATATCATTGCCCTTTCTTTTCTGGGCATAACCAACTCCTGGGGAAAGAGTGCCAAATGGGAAACAAATTCTCCTTAGAAACCATAATTATCTAAAGGATCATCCATTGCACATAGATCAATTTAAACGAAAAAAAATTTAATATTCACACTATAATACCTTGATTTGACTTCAATTTTTCTTCCCTTTTCTGATATTCAAAATACATTCAATCAAAAATAGAAATCAAAATCATATAAGCAACCCTACAAAATTGCAAAACAAAAAATGAAAACAATCATGCCTATCATGTCAAAACTATCCAGAAAAATTATTAAGACAAACTTCCACAGTTAACGAGAAGAAGAATAGAGACAGCTATGAGAAAGAAAGAGAATGTACTGGACATCCATACCTTTTCACAGCAAAATGACAGTTCGCTGGCACCATAGAGCCTCACAGAGGTCAAATTGACTTAAAAAGCTAACATCTTTTCTGCTTAAGCCTGATCATCACACTAATAAGCTTAACTTGCTAACACCTTATAGCCTAATTTTATTTTCAGACATCATTTCCCGTATGTGTTTCAATTCAAAATTGAAAACCATACAAAAAAAAAAAAAGCAATTCCCACATTCTTGGTACGTTAAAAGAATTAACTAAACCCCCCAAACAAACTTAAAACTGCATTGTAATGAAGTGGACTACCTGATTAACAGCTGAATCAAGATCAAACTGATTCGATAATTCCAACAAAGAATTGTCCTCAGCTTCAATTTGAACTCGAGAACTACTCAATGGGCTATCAAGAAGTGATAATTGTGCTGAGGGCAGGTCCCAAAGATCAGAATCTTGATAAGAATCATACTCAGGGTCGTTGAATTTGGGGGTGGGGTTTGCTTTGCGAGGAGAAACTCGTCTTCGTTTGATGGGTTCTTGATGATCACTGCCAAGTTCACTTTTTGAGTGCCCATTTGGTTTGGTTGAAGACAAGTGAGACTGTGTTGCGGTTTATAGAGGTTGAAGACTTGAAACTTGAAAGTGGTAGTTGTGCTCTACTAATTAGTGCATATTTTTAGGTTGAAATTGTGCGTGGTTGATTTAATGTGACTCTATAAAAGAAAATTAAAAATTGATCAGTGATGCAGTATTATTAAGATGGGTAAAATCTTTGTGAACTCCAATTGTCAAATGGGGATATTGTATTACAACACATCGGTGTAATAAGAGTTTACTCAACAAATACCTTGCAATGTTTAAATTAAATTTAAAATAGATAAAATAATTCGAGTTTGTCCATGAATACTCCTCCTCAAATCTAAAACATTGAAAATAATTCAAAAAAATTGAAAGCTTAATTTAAAAGTCAATGTTCGATTTACTTAACAAATTTTTGACCTCATAAATTTAAGTTATTGGATCATATCTCTATTCAACACATAATACGAACAAATCTTTTACACTTAGCGTATTATGTCTAAATGAATCATGTATAATCAATAAATTTGATATCAATAGGTTGGATACTAAATTTAATTACAAAAAAAAAAAAAATGATTCAAAACAAATGGATTGAATATGAAAACGCATAACCTAAAATTCGAGTCTAAAATAATATGATCAATAGCAAGCTATTTGATTTCAAAGATCTAAAAACTTATAAGCCACACAAACTGGCTGCCATTCTAGGATACTTGTTCAATTTCTTCACAATCAATCACTGCTGTTTCATAAAATAATTAAATATGAATTATTAGTATACATTTGTACTTTTCTCAAATTCAAATCGGGTGCCAATATATAAAGAACCATCTGATTTCTCACATTCGAATTTCTCAACAATAATCTGATCCAAATTCAAATTCAGAAAAATAGACTTGACCCGAATTCCACCTTAAGCATTAAATAGCATATAAACTAATAACATGTGATGATATTAATAAACTTATTGAAAGACAACTAACTTCCTTAAATGTTTTCAAATTAAAGAGAACAGAAGAGCTAATCCTAACCAAGCCTAACCCTATTTTAAGAGATATTATAATGTATATGTATCGGATAAACATTTCATTCAATTTATATACGCCCACACACACACACACACACACATATATATATATATATATGAATACAAATAAGTGTGTGATAGATATAACCTCCAATATATACTATGAAATGCAGTATCTACAAGACCAACTAATTTTGATGACACGTGATATTCATACATTTCAATATAAATAATTATGAAATCAGAATAATTCATGATTATTTTTCTTGATTGTTTTGTTTAGAAAATAACTTTTTAATTGCCGGGGTGTGGTTTGCTATTGTAATTGAGTGTCTATGTTAATTTAGGAGCACTAGTTGTGGCATTGAAGGAATGTGGCCATTTGCATTAATGTGCAAATCCTATTTAACACTATTAAATTAAATGTTTTTTATTGAGGCTTTTGGTTTGAATCTTATTAATCGCGTGGCTGCTAATTTAATTTAATAGTATTTGATAGTTACTTGTATGATAGTTAGCTGTTAATTATTAAATATTTAGAGATTTATATTATGATGTAATCATATATTTAATTGTTTTACTAAAAAAAATCCTTTTTTGCTTGACAAGATATTTTATGGGTATCGATGGTATAAGAAATTTTCACTGAAAATATCACAATTGTCACTCTTAGTAAATCAATCTTCAATTTGAGAATCTAAATCCTAAATAAGTATGGAATAAATGAATATTCATATCTAAACATATATAAATACCCTATAAATAAATCTTGATAGGTTAATGTTTTGAAGCTTGACTTGATATATTGTAATGGCTTTAATTTTTAGAAACTGTCCAAATTCCATTTATTTACTCTTATTAAGCGAGCTGAAAGTCATTTTTTGTTTTTTTGTATTTTTTGTTTTTTGTAATTTGATTTTTCTAGGAGAATATAATGATTCATTGGTACTTTGGACTGGTACAGGATCAAGGATTTGATTATCTAATTTCCGCAATGTGTTAATTCATTCAATGTTGACAATGAGTCAACTTGAAATAGAGAAAACATTAAGATGAACTTGTAATGACAATGTGTTGATTCTACAATATCTGAAAAAATATACAAACAAATTTATAAAATCAAATAAGAAGACTTCTCCGGTCATCAAGATCAAACAAGAGAAAAACTAATGTGATCATGAGTTCATATATAAACTTATTTAGTTATATTATTTATCTTTTAAATTTTCGTTAAGTCAAATTTTTTGAATGTTTTTTTTAATCATTCACATCATTCAACATTTAGTGAATTTTTACAGTTACCTTAGAATGTTTTACTTTTTTATTTATTAAATTCTTAACTTATTTTTATTTATGAAATACATTCTAATATTATAATTTTATTTAATTAAGCTATAATTAATTTATTAAAGTCATTTTAATCACGTGCTTTTTACTAGTATTCGGTAGAACACAAGATAGATCATTAGGTCTACGAAGAAAATATCCATGTTGTTAGGACACTAATACCTTTTCTGCACTGGAACTCATTCATGTTGTTACTAAGACACAACCTTCCTCCATGGTGACATTTATAATAAGGTTCAGAAACATGATTGAAGCTTGGTTAGGCTTTATAATACACGGTCAAAAATGGACAAGTGTGATGTGAACAAGGTGAGGAGATTAGGGGAGACTGTCATTAAACTGGAACGAAATTGAGGCAAAATTAGATTTATAAACGAAAAACAACAATTGTTATTCAAGTGATTTTGAAGCACATGATCACGAATTAAGAATTTATTTGTTGGTATCTATCTTCTGTAGTATATCATACCAAGACCCTCCAGCTCCAAGTTGAATTCTTGGATTTCCAGAATCACAACCATCAACCATGAATAACCCGACATCCCCGAATCATAATAGTCGGAGAGTGAAAATTCAATACAAAATTACATATGACACCAACTTAGGTAGCTTTTCACAGCCTACTTAATGACATTACCCAGACAAAATTCCTTTTAAATACTAATATTTCATTAATATACCACTTTATATGATATGTTATCTTTAATTTGTAGATACTTTTCACTTATAAATCCCTGATAACTGCAGATTTCTTCAAGAGTGAAAATTACTCTACCAAGTCCAAGGTACAAGCCATATTTTGTAGTCACAAAAACTCAATTAATATTGGAGGCCTTTAGTTCGAATAAAATTGTCCTCAGAGCTATGGAATGGCCTTTTTAAGTTTTTCTTGGGGGAATCTCTATTCAAAGAAGCAAAATGAACTTCTAGCTAAAATATTAAGCAGAATAAATCTTGGGCTCATGGCTATAACCATTTTGGGTAGGTATAACACTAGCCATCATTTTTCATGGGTACTATTTTTTTCAGGGATGGGCTTGATTGCTGAGTGTTGTCCTTTGAAATGCCTTCAAATTAATAAGCACGTCATTTGGTCGAGTCCCTGCCCGGGCCTGGCCTGATTGGGGAAATCTGAGTCCAATATTGGACACCTTTAATCAGCCAGGTTATGATTTATCTGAATATGAGCTGCATATATCTCATCTGGTAAAGGTCTAATTGGTAATGGAACTTGACCTGTTGACAAGCCTAGTACAGATAAGTCATAAGCCTCACTAGGAGATGATCCTGAAGGACACGAGGGATCTTACTGTAAGAAAATCCTTTCAATTCTGGTAAGCATGATCATTGCAGAAAATGGAGGTTGTCACATAAAGTAGTATATTTGTTGCTCAGAATCTTGCATCACAAAAATGTATACTAATAAGACTTGAGAGACTAGTCACTGCAGCTAACAAGAGAGAACAGCAAAAGGATTTGAAATAAAAGAGTAAACCTCTCCAACTTTCATGTTGATTTTACTGCTGACATAAGTGGCTCTAAGCTACCATAGCTGTGGACTTTGAATGGGAAACTACAAATCATAAGAACCCGGGTTTTATTTTCTGAGTATAATCTTAAAAAATCTGGTTGCTGAGATTGCTCAAGTAGTACAGGAAAAAACTGAACATAGCAGCAAACTATGTTGCTTAGAGCAATATTCTGGCTAGAAGTGTGTGATAAGACTCTTGTCCAACCAAGGCATTCTCAACTGTTTAATGAGTTGGTTCTTCATTTTGCAGAATCATGTCTAATTATCATGTCCATGTTCAGAGTATCCGACGAGGAGTCCATCGTCTCACAGATAACTTTAAAGTGGTGATTACTCCATGTGAGGCCTCCCTCATGGCCAGCATTGTGCTTAAGGTCACTTGCCCTCTGTGTGAAGTATGATTTCTGACTGGATTTCCATTAGTCTCTTCACTTCATCCGGATAACTGGATTTCAATCACTCGAGAATTCGGTGTACCATTTACAAATGATCATTTATGTTTACCCGGAAAGAAGAAAAGATGTTTAAGTGATGCACTGGTCCACCAATAGTGAGCCACACTTGCAATATTGCTCCTGCTTTGTGGCCCTCTGACGATCAAGGTAAACAGAAAATGATCCTCAATCGTGAAGTTTGTGGACTCAACACAAGTCATATTTGCACTCAATAGCCATGGAGTCCAGAATCTTGCCATTTTGTGAAAATTTCAGAAAGGATATCCAGTTATCATCTTCTCATTAACTTAAAAGAAAATGGTCCAAGAAACCATTGTCTTCACTTGTGTGGCTTAGAGACTACTATAAATACATGACCATCAAATAAAGACAGTTACCATGAGCTTTTGGCCCATCTAGAGCGTGTTTGACACTGGTTTTTCCTGTTTCAATTGCCCGGTGCTTGAACACTGTTTCTGCCACCCAACCTTTTATATTTAACTCTAGTTCAAGTCATGTTAAAACACTTATAAACTAACAAAAACTTACCCAAAACTGGCTAGGTTTGTCAACTGAAAAAGATCGTTCAACGTTAGTTCACAAAATATGTCAAGCTTGACCATTTTGTTCAACTCTATTTCTACTGCCAAAGCCAGCTTGATCACTCAAAATTTGATCTGATTCGCCTTATAAAATACAGAACTAGGTTAAAAACCTGAGATTAGTTTTTCATCTTTGTTGATCTCTCCCTCTAGAGGGTCAAATGTGAACAGAATTTGCCCTTTCACCCTACAGAACAGCTGCCAAAGACTTCCCCAACCTTGTGGCTGTGCATCTTGACTAACAAAACAATGCACAAACATAATGAAATCTGTTTGGGTATTGCAAATTGCAGTCCAGTTGGTGGGGTAGATTTCAAAGCACTAAAGCCTAAATTACTCTTTTCAGCAATGTGAGTACCATCTTTAATAATCTCACTCACTTATTTGATAAGAAAAATCTCACTTAAAAACATGCTTTATGTTTAATATTGAAAAGGGATCCTTCATCTAATCACCAAAAAAGTAGGACAAGGATAAAGACAGAAGAAGAAGGAACTAATATGACAATAAAGATTAATGGTGGGAAACTATTTTTATTGAAGAATGTGGGCTGACCTTAAGCACAGCACACTCTCAGTTGTATAAATATTGGACAATGGAATGCATACTTGGCCACTTAGAAAATTTATTAAAATTATGTGTTTGGACTATATATTTATGTGGAGTGTGCAAATTTTATAAGCAATCAAGAAAATGGTTTAGATAGAATGTGTGGGATTTGATGGTTTTTCTATTGTGTTTTACTTTGTAAGCTAAATAGTATTAAAAAAATTAAAAATTGAACTTATGTAAGAACTTTTTTTTTTCTTTCCTTTTTTTTGGGGGGTTTCCTTTGATTGGATAATTGGAAGAAAAAGATTTTGATTTTTTGTCAATGTTGAAACAACATGTATCAATTTGTTGGCTATATCAAAGATGAAATTGCTAACATTTTTAGTGTTTTTTCTCGTTTCAATTATACAGAAGAAATCAAATAATAAATGTCGAATGTTGCTACAAAATTGTTTTAAAAAATTTAGGGTAGAGATTCATGTAGCGAAAATAAATTGCACTTTGATTATAGTTCCAAATAGATGCAGTATAGGGTATTAAGGTGGGAAAAGAATAGAACACATCTACTATATATGTTCAACATCAAGGGATAATCATAAGTATGAGTTATCTAATTGTTGATATTAAAAAAAATGATTTTACTTGATACTATACCTCAATTTTTCTTTTTTTCTTTTTGAATCTCAAAATAATAAGTATATATAATGAATACCAAAAAAAACATATATCGTATTTTAATAATAAAAAATACAATACACAATATACTTAGAATGATGAATCGAACTCCCAAGACCTAAAGTATAAGGAGCTTAGTGGCATAACAAGTTGGGGGCTAAAGTAGTATTATAGTCTTTAATAAACAATGTCATGCCAGCTTTCAAAATCCTTTATACATAAGATGATCAGGATACAAAGAATTATTAATGAAAACACAAGATCTCTGTCGAGCTATATCTTTATTAAAATAGACTTACACAATAAAGCAAAAAAAAATAAAAAAATCGTGCTCTCCTTAACTAGACTTACACTATGAATCAAGGTAAAAAAAATGTGGTCTCCTAAATACAGTTGATAAGATTAACTTGAAGAGTAAAAAGAAAAAAAAATCTCAAATATCAGAAAAATAATAGAGAAGAATGATTTATATGCATATAAGGTAATAAGGCTACATAAAATATTGTTCTAAAAATTCAAAATGTTCAAAACTTCTTGGAGGCAAAAGGAGTATCTGAAAAAAAAAAGAAGAAAAGGAAAATGGAATAAAGTGTAATTTGGGGTGGGTGGGGGGGGGGGGGGTTGTTTACGAAAAGGGTTACATCAAAAAGTTAATATATAGTCCATAGTCCTAATTTTGCAAAATAGAGACTTGTGGACATTGCTTCCACTTAGAAAGTTTGTGGGCTAGACTCTTGAAAAAGTCCACACACCCATATCTCACAAGTCATAAACAGGTGGTAGACATCATTACAAGTAGGAGTCACGACAATGTGTCATTTAATTTAGACCATTTTTTGTCTTAATAAACAAAAATATTATGTGCTTGTGGTAAGTGCTTTCACAAATTATCAACAAGTTGGGGGCTAAACAATGATATTAAAGAATTTCAAATATGAATTTTGTGAAAAGTGCTTTCCCCTATTATGAAATTTTAAGGAAAACATATTTTAGTAATTATCTTGTGAAATATGGTGGAAAGTAATTTCATCCCTCAATTTCTTGAAATGAACTTTTACAACTGTGACTTCTTTCAAAAATCTATTTAAAAGTAATCTCTTAATAATCAATAATTTTATAAATAAATTTTAAATTTAAAAACCCATTTAAGAAATGCTTCAAGACAAGTGTCATTATCTGCAGTTGACCTTAATCTTATCTACATCTCATGGGACCAAAATTATCATATTACAAAGTACCAAGTAAACATTAGAAGAAGTAATTTTTTTCTTGTTACAAAGTTGTCATATCACATTTTAACAATATATAAAACATGAATTCCAGTAATATTTAATAAAGTTAAATTCCATTCAGACGTCCAACACTTCAGTTAATTAATTTCAAAATGAATGTGCAATATACTCCGTCCCACTATAAAAAAAATAATATTAGTGGTAAGATGTTAAGTGATAATAAGTTATTGATTATATATATTAAGTAATAATAATTTTTATTTTAATTTAAATAATAAAATATATATTTAAATTGTCATTATTTATTATTAGTGATATATGTATAATGATATTAAATTTTTATCACAAATTATACTTATAATTTTTTTCGTTTGATATTTTATCAACTAATACTATTTTTTATTTGTGGTGTCCATTAATGCTGTTTGATTACATGGATGAGCTTCTCCTTTTATTTAATAATTATAAATAAATCAAGTATAATAATGCCCTCACTTGATCAAGAATTTCACGACATTGAGTATCATATATGTCACAACTCGCAACTCAATTTATCACAAATTATACTTATAATTTCATTTCAGGAAGCCGCCCTATGGCCCATTCCTGCATAACGGTCCCCAAAAGGCAGTTGTCCGCCTAAGAAGAGTGAAAATTTGGCCAACATCAAGTTCAATTCAACGGGGGGTGGTCCCGCCAGAGTGGGGTACAACCCTCCGAAGCTAAGGGAAGGTGGTTGGGTGGGGGGACGTGTGACGGCACGAACGGCTCGTATGCCAGCCTAACATTTGGCGTATGCCTTCTACACTATTACCATCCCCCTTTTGTCTTGTCACTTGGATTTTTCAAGATACATACATATTAATAAACATCTGTCATAATTCAAATTAGATTATCTTTGAAATTAAATTAAACAAGTTAGATTAAAAAAATTGGTATTGTTAGTTTTGCAACATTAACTAGTGTTTGGTTAAATTTATTTAAAATATTAAATTTTATTTTAAAAATAAATTATTGAAGTATTTGGATAAAATAATATCAGAGTTTTTAAGATGTTGATAAATTTAATTAAAATTATTAAAATTAAAAATTATTAATTTTTTAGAAGCTTATATGTTATTAAATATTTTTTTTTCAAAAAAAATTACCATATAATTTTTAAAAATTTATAAACTTTTAAACGACCATGTTTTCAAGAGTTTATAAGTTCAACCAAATATTCTATAAACTTGCATTAGATGAGAGCTGAGCCAAATGGAGAAGAACATGGAATATGAATTAGATGTATATATTGACACACATTTGAAATTTTATGCTGCCAATTTCTAGTGATTAGCATCACTACCAATTTCCTTGTGAATCCTTTGTTCAAGTATAAATGGTATGTGTTTTTATCTCACTTATTTAATTTGATATTTTGAAATGGTAAAAAAAATAAAAAAATTGACTTTTACAAAGGAATAACATAGTACTGTCAACATATGCTAACTTATGAAGGACTTAGCAATGGATCATAAGTAAAATGAGTACATTATGAAAAGTCATTGATATAAATGTAGCACGAAAAAAACATATAGCACCTTTTCATATGTATATATTAGGTTTGTAAATACTAAATAGGTAAGAAATGTTGAGATACTTTCCTACCAAACTCACATCATACCCATACCCAAAACTAATAAATTGATATTAATCATAATTTAAATTCAAACCCTAATTCAAATTCATTAAAACAGAAAGTATGAATTTGTATCGAATCCAATACAAAAACAATATTCATTTATCAATTAACTTTGTCGAAAATTATTTGAATATTAATCATATTTACAAATTATTATGCAAAGTTGTGAGATTGTAGGGATTACAGATCACAATTTTATAACTGATTTGTGATAATTTTATATATGGATACTTTATAAAATATTAATAACTATAATATAAAAATATTATTATTATTTTTTTTAACTTATTAAGAATGATCACAACTAGAGTTTTAATAAGTTTAATTCCTTTTAAATTTGAATGGTTAATCAAATCAAAATGCCCACATTAAAAATTTCCTCTTATCACTAGTTTGAATTGCAAATAGTTGAAATCATATGACTACTCCCCTACTACATCACTGTCAGCCTTACCACACCAATTTCCTCAACTCACCCACACCACGTACTTCCCCTTTCCCCTCACGTGCCATGCACATTCGACAAAGCTACCATCACTTCGCTGACGTGTCCCACTACCGCCACGTCATCCACCGTTAAATCTCCCCCGCCACGTGTCCTACTATAAATTGCATCCCCTTTATCCATCCCTAATTTCTCCATTCATTTCATTTCTTCTCACGTAAATAAGAAATTAAATTCCTAGAGAGAGAAAATTCCCGAAAAGGGAAGAAAATTCCTAGAGAAGACGGACCTTTTTTTATTTTTTTTGGTGTGTATGAATAGATGGCGACGCCGGGGATACAGAACGGCGGCGTTTCGTTGATGGCCGCTGCGCCGATGGTGGCGCCGGTGGATCGGAACGGCCACTCGGCTGCGGCTCTGAGGCTTTCTTCTCCGATTAGGATTTTTTTGTTTTTCCATAAGGCAATTCGGGCGGAGCTGGATGGGCTTCATCGTACCGCCTTGGCTTTGGCGACAAATAGAAGCGGCGGTGACATCAAGCAGTTGATGGAGAAGTGCCATTTCTTAAGGTCGATTTACAAGCACCATTGCAATGCCGAAGACGAGGTTTGTGCTCATGTGGTCTCTTTGATTTTTTTGTTGTGTGTCAGAATTGGATGGAACTGCTGTTAATTGTAGTTGACTGAACTGTTTCCGTACTAAATTTATGCTGTATATGTAATTGGTTGATTTCATTGGAGCAGTCTAAGCATTTTAGCTCAAATTTTCCAGAATCTAGGTCTTTTTAATTGTTCTTTTTTTTTTTTTTCTTTTTGGGGGAATTTGCTTTTATATTGTGCTACTTGATTTCTGTTATTTTTAAGATTGCAAGGATCCAGCTTAGCCTCGTTTGTTAAATTTGTAGAAGCTTTTGCAAATTGGATTTAGTGGAAGGTGTTTTTTCCTTCTTGATGTCCATCTTTTGTACTGAAGTTTGTTTGTATCTAATGTCCAGTGCAAATTATCTGCATGTTGGTTTAATCATGAAATTTTCTCATGAGTGCCAGTTGATCACACCAGGTATGGGTTATGAGTTCAGAAAGATAATAAGGAATAATTACTGCAATTTTTCCATTATCTAACAAGGCAACTCAACCTGTATTTTTAGTCATACATTTTCTCATGATTGCTGATTTCTATTTCAAGAAGTGCAGTAGTTGTTTGAAAGCAAAGTTGGGAAAGTATTTTCTTGAGCAAAAATGTTTGTGTTGATCTTTGAAGTATGTAGTACGCCTCTGCGAAGCGGGACAATATGCTTTCTGAAGTTTCATGTGCGTGCATTACATGCTAGAATATCCTCTAATTATGGAAAATAACTAGATTCATGATGTTTCTTCTGAGATACGATGTTATAAAAAAAATTCAAGGTTCAAATTTCTTTTACCTCTGTGGTGGTCATCGAGCTGATGCTCATTGTTAAAAAATATAATTTCATCTTGAACATTACTTCAATATGCATGTGAGTTCCTGATATTGTATTATTTATGCTGACTCGGGGGCTGAAAAAAGTATGTTTTCGGTTGTCAACTTTTTAATTGAAGGCTAAAGTTTTCATCGCCTGGAGCAATTGAGAAATTACTTAGAATGTCATTGAGGAGCTCATAATAAAAAAATAAACTTACATCTGATGATGCCATAAGGATCAGATGTCAAATATTACAAGCCGTACTTCGTTAACACGCACATACATTTACTTTGATTTTCTTTGCACACCTTTTTGCAACAGATAATTTTGTCACTTTTAATATATATAACACTATAGCATTGATTAACACAAGTTAAGTTCAAAATGCTATTGAATAATTAAAAAAAGGGAACCTTATGTATAAGAGTTCTACTTAACACTTCAATACTTGAGCCCTTAACTCTATACCATCCAAGAAGGCTATCTGGACCTGAATCTTTTCTGAACTCCATACAATTATCTTATTATAAATGACAAATTTTATGTACAAGACTTATAACTAACACTTTATGCAGTAAAAAAAAAAGTAAATTATGAATGAACTAATGGATGCTGTGGTTCCTTATCAGAAAATATGCAGTCTCTGCCATCCAATGGTGACATTCCTATTACCATAGATTGTTAGCCTCTCTATACCATCCAAGGGGTCTACCTGTACTTGAACTTTTTTTGAACAATAGAAATGTTCTCTCTTTTGATCCACAACTTATGGAGGAACTATGATGATGTTTTTATCTAATAAAAAATGGATATATTTGGAAAAGAGCACCCCAAGCATTAGTAGAGGCTTTTGGCAACCTGTACTGATATGTGTTTTGTGAGTAAGCCCTTGAAGTTAATTTAGTAAATTTCTGATGTGTCCCATATGCTTTGAGATTTGAAATCACTTGGAAAGGGAAGTTTTATACTCCATTATATAAGCATACTATGTGTTCTGTAATATGAAGTCAACCAAAACTGTATGACCATTGTTGGTAAATCAGTTACTTGTGTCTTGATTTATGGTGAAGATATGGGAGGTGCAGTGGAGCCTGCCTAATCAAAGAATAATTGTGGATCGCTGGGTAATTGGATATAAGCTATATGGAAAAATGGGAGCCCCTATTGGAAATATCTTGCTGAGATTTTTGTCCCACAAGAGATAATACTAATTGGAATCATTTTGTAAATTATGGTGTCTTGATGAGCTGTTCTCGTTCATGCATCATATGGTCCAAATCTGTAGTTTTCAGGCATTGGTTTTTCAATGCTGAACTGTTTCTCTTGTCTCTCCACCATTTAAATATCTTCTCATATAATAGAAGTTGAAATTCCACCAGCTCCTTATTCTTTCAGTATGCCAAAACTATCTGGATTTGAACAAGTACATTGTTTTGGGAGGGTCCAGCGATTTTTATCCTAGGTTTACTATGTCCCTGAGGAAGTTGTTAGGCAATATATAATGACTTGAATAGGAATCTCATTTGCATCTTATGTGCATTCTGGTGCTTTATAGTTTCCCTAATTTTTTGCATTGTAAAACTGTGAGGAATGCGCAAGCTAACCATTAAGAAGTCTTTCATATTGGTAATGGCAGGTTATATTTCCTGCTCTTGATATCCGTGTGAAGAATGTGGCACGGACTTATTCCCTTGAGCATGAGGGGGAAAGTGTGCTTTTTGATCAACTGTTTACATTGCTGGAAAATGATACGAAAAATGAGGAAAGCTACAAGAGAGAGTTGGCCTCTTGTACCGGAGCCCTTCAAACATCAATCAGTCAGCACATGTCCAAGGAAGAGGAGCAGGTTTAGTTTGGATCTTTCTTGTTTTTCCTTGTCTGATAACCACGTACAATTATGCTTATTATAAAGCAGTGCATTTGAAGATTCGTAGTTAGCAACAAATGCATCTGCGCTGGCTGCACATATGTTGCCTTTGGTGCCCTGCAGGATAAATAACCCATCCACACTACTGCTACATGTGAGGTGGAAGAAGTTCATCTTATTTATCATTAAGTGGAGCTACATATCCATTCGTCATGTTAGACCTAAGAAAGGCAGGACTGCTTCTTAGAAGGTGCTCACTGTAAGCAAGTGCGCCGGTTGGTGTCGTACAATAGAGTCAAAAAAATTACAGGTCATTATACATCATAACATTGGCAGCAATTCAACATAAAGATATTTACCCCTTGACTAGAGCCATCATTATCCAAGATTATTTTGTATGATGAATTCAAGGCAATGGGTTGAGGCGTGCCAGGAGCTACGGGTGGACTGCTGAATGGACCTTCTACAAATTTTCGTTTTGTGTTGGACTCATTGTCTCTGCAATATAAGCAACTTGTAGGACACTAAGAACAATATCCACTCACGAAACTGGGTTTTACATTGTGACAATATCTAAATTTGGTTTGGTTCTCTAGAAATACTTTTGCTTTTTTTGTCTTTATCTGCTGCAAATACGAATGTGTAGTACTGATTCTTCTTGTCAGTTCCCTGGTTTGACTTTCAAAAAACCCTATCCTCTTCATCTTTTTCCTTTTTCGTAAATCATATTCGAGTTCTTATTTGGTGGAAAATCAAAGGAATAAACATGAGCAAATAGAAATTCCATCCAGAACACAAAGTTTTGATTGCTTTATCCATATGAAAATTAGATATTATAAGCTTGGAGGTGACAGCAGTGCATTTTAAAATTATTACATCAAAGTTTGGATGGTCCACACTCCACTCAACAAAAGGTCTTATCAGAAGATTTGTATGCATTTTATATTTTCAGCATGCATAGGCATTAAGATTTTGGAATCAACACCTTCATCATCTTATGCCTGATGCATCAAGTCTGGGCCTTTGGTCTTCCTTTCATAGTCTATATTGAAGTTACTCCTTGTTCTGTTTAAGATTAATATGTTGTTTTTCATTTGACAGGTCTTCCCCTTGCTTAATGAAAAGTTCTCATTCGAGGAGCAGGCATCATTAGTGTGGCAATTCTTGTGCAGCATTCCTGTAAATATGATGGCAGAATTCTTGCCATGGCTTTCATCGTCAATTTCATCAGATGAAAGGCAGGATATGCGTAAATGCTTGCACAGAATAATCCCGGATGAAAGGCTGCTTCAACAGGTTAGATACCTTCACTGGAAACACAAACACGAAGCACTTGCTGATCCTGTTGTTCTGACTTGTCTTATTGTTCTTAATGAAGATTATATTCAACTGGATGGATGGGGTAAAGATTAGCAACAAGCGTAAACGTTGTGTGGATGATCCTAGACTTTCTAGTAGCTCTGGTAATCCAACTGAGAATGGTCATTGCTCTTGTGAATCTTCGCGGACTGCTGAAAGAGATCTTCTGCTGTCTGATTGTAATGGTATCAAGTCTTCGCTATATCATCCAGTGGATGATATATTGCACTGGCATAAGGCTATCGAAAAGGAACTGAATGATATAGCTGAAGCAGCTAGAACTATAAAGTTAACTGGAGATTTCTCTGATCTATCTGCCTTTAATAGGAGGCTTCAATTTATAGCCGAAGTCTGTATTTTCCACAGGTATTTTTTTTTAATTTATATATTTTAGCCTTGCAGTTTTTTTATTCTAATTTCTTTTGCTAATCAAATTCTGCCTGAATTTGGACTGATCAAAATGTCCTTGGTCTATCTGTATAGTTTACGTTCTTGAGAAGAGTACAGATCTCATAGTTTAGGTTCTCTGGAAGACGCTAACCGCATTTTATATATTTGAATCAAGTTTTCCTTGATTGATCAGCTTTATCGCCAGTAGAAACAGTATAATGTTGGTCAGAAATTTTATGTCCCAATTCAGTTTTTGCTTTTTTTTTTCTGGACATTGTTATTGAAGGATGACTTGAAATCATTTTACCTGTGCTGCAGCATTGCAGAGGACAAAGTTATATTCCCTGCAGTAGATGCAGAAATGTCTTTTGTCGAGGAGCATGCAGAAGAAGAGAGTGAATTTGACAAGTTCAGATGCTTGATAGAAAGTATTGAAAGTGCTGGAGCCAACTCATCTGCTGAATTTTATTCCAAATTATGCTCACAGGCTGATCATATAATGGAGACCATAAAGAAGCATTTTCTCAATGAGGAAATCCAGGTGTGCGATTCACTGCTTGGTTGTTTGTGTCAGCATTTTTGCATATATACTTTTGTATCATTGGCAAAAAGGTCAATCTCTCTAATCAAGAAAGGCATTTACATTGGGATGATATGAAAGCACGTGTATAGATACATCAATGAGGAGGTCTGCTACTGTGCTATCCGTTTTTAGATCTTTAATAAATGACTGGCTTGATGCATTCAAATATTAATGAAACTTCATCTCTACGCTTCTAGATGTCTCATTGGATTACATTGCAGGTTCTTCCACTTGCTAGGAAGCATTTCAGCCCTGAACGGCAGCGAGAACTTCTGTACCAGAGCCTGTGTGTGATGCCACTGAGATTGATTGAATGTGTCTTACCGTGGTTGGTTGGATCACTGACTGAAGAGGAAGCTCGGTGCTTTCTTTATAACATGCATATGGCAGGTAGTACCTCAGCTTCCTTCTTTCTTAATCTTTGGGACTCTGTATCAGTTTACTACTACGCGCCAACAACTGATGCTTATGATTTGTTCTAACCAAATTACTCATTGCAGCTCCAGCGTCAGATGGTGCTTTGGTTACTCTGTTCTCTGGCTGGGCATGCAAAGGTTGTCCTAGGGGAATCTGTTTGTCTTCTAGTGCAATTGGTTGTTGTCCTGCAAAGGAGCTTAAAGAAACACAAGTGCATTTTGGCAGATCTTGTCGTAATTGTGCCTGTGCTAGTACCTCTAATGAAAATACAACGTTTGGACAAGCACGTAAGTGTGAGACGATAATCAAGCAGGGAAACTTAGTTTCTTCGTCTGAAAGTAATGCTTGCAATGCTTCAGGGATAGAATCCCCAAAAGCTTCTCTCACTAACCAGTCTTGTTGTGTTCCTGGCCTGGGAGTCAATAGCAATAGTTTAGGAATGAGTTCCCTAGCCACAGCAAAATCTTTGCGCTCTTTATCTTTTGGTCCAAGTGCTCCTTCTCTCATCTCCAGTCTTTTCAACTGGGAAACAGATAATAGCTCCAGTATCAGTGGCCTTACAACACGACCAATTGATAACATTTTTAAATTTCACAAAGCAATCCGGAAAGATTTGGAATTTCTAGATGTTGAATCTGGGAAACTTGGTGATTGTGATGAAACTTTTCTCCGACAGTTTAGTGGTAGATTTCGTCTTCTATGGGGCTTATACAGAGCTCATAGTAATGCAGAGGATGATATTGTATTCCCTGCCTTAGAATCAAAGGAAACTCTTCATAATGTTAGCCATTCTTACACCTTGGACCACAAGCAGGAAGAAGAACTCTTTGAGGATATCTCATCTGCACTAGCTGAGCTTTCTCAACTTCATGAGAATTTGAATGCAAAAAATGTGACTGGAAATTTGGGTGAAAGTCTCTCTGGTTCTTTAAGTCGTGTGGATCGTTTGAAAAAATACAATGAGCTGGCAACAAAGATTCAGGGCATGTGCAAATCCATTAAAGTAACTTTGGATCATCATGTTATGCGTGAAGAGGTTGAGCTTTGGCCATTGTTTGACAGACATTTTTCTGTCGAGGAGCAAGACAAACTTGTTGGCCGCATAATTGGCACAACAGGAGCGGAGGTGCTTCAATCAATGCTACCTTGGGTAACATCTGCTCTTACTCAGGAAGAGCAAAATAAAATGATGGACACATGGAAGCATGCAACTAAGAACACTATGTTCAGTGAATGGCTTAATGAATGGTGGGAAGGGACATCAGCAGCATCGTCACAGGTGTCCACATCAGAAAATTGTATCTCACAAGGTACTTGTGACACATTAGTCAGTCCTTATTGCACTTTTCCATACTAATTCAACAGTTGTGTTTCTCACTAGTAAGAAATGTTTCACCAATTTGCTAGTCTGATGATTCATAAGCGTTATATATACCATTTTTCAGAATACGATGTACATGATTCCGTGGACCAAAGTGATCATACGTTTAAGCCTGGGTGGAAAGATATATTTCGAATGAACCAAAATGAGCTTGAATCAGAGATAAGGAAGGTCTCTCGCGATTCAACTCTTGATCCAAGAAGAAAAGCCTATCTTATTCAAAATCTAATGACCAGGTATCACTTTCTTACTATTTTCTTGCTTTTCATCCCAATGTAGTTCATGTTGGTTCTTATTATTTTAGCACATTTTACTTAGCCCCATCACTGTAACTGTTGTTTAGTCGGTGGATAGCTTCTCAGCAGAAATCTTCACAATCAAGAACTAATAAAGCTGATGATGGTGAAGATTTACTCGGACGATCCCCATCATTTCGTGATCCTGAGAAACAAATCTTCGGATGTGAGCATTACAAAAGAAACTGCAAGCTTCGTGCTGCTTGTTGTGGCAAGTTATTTGCATGCAGGTTCTGCCATGACGAAGTCAGCGACCATTCGATGGATAGGTAACTCCTGGAAAATTCATTAGATTGTGTGGAAATCTTTTTTCTATTTTTAAGGCCTTTATTTTTTAATATTTTGTTATTTTTTGCAGAAAGGCAACATCCGAAATGATGTGTATGAATTGCCTACAAATTCAGCCAGTTGGTCCGGTTTGCACAACCCCTTCTTGCAATGGGCTCTCAATGGCGAAATACTATTGCAGTAGCTGCAAATTCTTTGATGATGAACGGTGAGCTTTCATCGGATCTCTTTGCCTTCCTGTAGTGCGTTATGGCTACTATAGACTTTTTAAATTTGAAGTCTCTTATAAGTCTACTATTTGTAATTAAAAATCAATGAATCATGTTGCTTTTTAATGCGTGCTTGGATTTAAATTGTAGATCAATGGTAGTAGTTGCATATCAGAATGGATATGTGTTCCTGATTAATTCTAATGTATTGATAAAACTAACACCTTATAGAAAAAATGTATCCTGCATACATTTGATCACCCTGTGCTTGAATTCATAGGAATTTTGTGAGGTGGTTGTTATTTCAGGGAGAATGAACTAGGAACTCCTGCAAGCTGTATTTTTCACTTTGTTTTTAAGAGTCCAAGTAACTAAATTTGGTATGTATATGTTAAGGCTATTGTTAGTGATTGCAGTAAATCGTCTCTCTTTCATGAAAAAGTATTGTCAGGAAGTGTTTATGCTTTTTTGGCTTTGGAAATGACCTTAAAGTTTATGCTCATAAACTTTGTTCTAAACTGGTGTCCTTTGTTGTTGTCTTTATTTCTCCAGATATATGGTATATACAGGAATATATGTTTGTAAGTGATAATCTTATGAGGTGACTAGTTATGCAGATAACAAAATGACGCTTGTCTTTTAACCTTTATCCTTATTTTTCTTCAAATTTCTTTGTTTTTCTCAGGGAGGTTTATCATTGTCCTTTCTGCAATTTGTGCCGTGTTGGAAAAGGACTTGGTATAGACTTCTTCCATTGCATGACATGCAATTGTTGCTTGGGAATGAAACTAGTGAACCACAAGTGCAGGGAGAAAGGTCTTGAAACTAACTGCCCAATATGCTGTGACTTTTTATTCACATCAAGTACAGCTGTGAGGGCTCTTCCATGTGGTCATTACATGCATTCTGCTTGTTTCCAGGTCTGTTCCTTTATCTGTTTTATGGATTCCCTTGCAATCTTGGATTTTATAAACTTTTCATTTTAATGCCGCTACTTATTTCTCTTTCTCTCTCTCACGTTCATACCAGGCATATGCCTGCACACATTACATCTGTCCTATCTGCAGCAAGTCGATGGGAGACATGTCGGTAAGGATGAGCTCTTCCAATTAAACTGTAGAATTTTGTATGCTATTTGTGTAGATTTTGAGTTGGGAGTGAGTGTAGATTGTATATGATGATTCCCTCTTTCAGTAGTTGTCTACAAGGTGCAGTTATTGCAAGGTCATTAACAATCACCACAAAGTGCACCTCAATTTTTTTTATGCACACGTAGTGCAGGAATTTTTTAAGTTAGTTAATGGGTTCGGACTTAGAGGTTGACAGCAGGTGACTTGATAATATTGTGCTATTAATATTGCATCTTTGTTGAAAGAAGAGTTCTATTACTTTTGAGAATCCTTTAACTCCATCATAATTGATATGGTTAAAGTTGTTTTTCTTGCATCTTGTGGCCTAAAGTATCACTCATTACGTTCCTCCTCAGCATGGATTTGGACCTCATTTTAGTTTTTTATGTCTATAGCTTTTGGATATTTTTGAATGAGACCTATTAACACTCTTCCTATTAAACATCTCATCACAGTAATAATACAAGAGGAAGTTTTTTCCATCTTTACATCTTTAAGGTATCAGATAATTCTTTTTCAATCTTTGCCAGAAGTCAAGATATGATATTTTGATTGTGTGAAGAACAGTTATCTCATTTATTCACAAATGTTATAAAGCATCTTCACAGCCTCTTCCACTTCCTCAAGCGATATAAATGTCAGACTTGCTTTGTAAACAAGTCTGAAGATCTCTGGCAGTTATAGCACATCCAAATCTCTCTCATTGCAATCGCTTTCATCTTTGGGCCACTTTTTTAATTCTCTATTAGACCACTAACTGTTGGTCAAGGATTAGGCAAATAAACTAATAGCAAATAATTTATAGGAGGGAAAAAATTTCTTTCGAATTAAAATTCCATAGGCTCGCATTATGTTCTCCATATTTTTGTGTCTTCCATCTATGGTATCATTTCTTCCTCTGTAAGCGGTTTTGCTCCTTTTTTGTTCCCATACTTTGTTTGTTTTTTGTTTGGGTGGAGTGGAGGTGGGGAAAGCAAATATTTGTCTGGTCTGCTGCTGACATGAGCAATATGACTGGGTAGATCACTTGTTTCCCTTCCTCTTTACATCAAATACAATCTTTTTCTTGCATAGGGGAATATTGCTGATCTGCTCTGCTATATATACCCTTTCACTCTGTTGGGGCATATATCTTCTAATTTGGCAATTGGATATACTAAGAAAGCTGATCCTCCCTCCCAGGTCTACTTTGGCATGCTTGATGCTTTAATGGCTTCAGAGGTGCTTCCAGAAGAATATAGAAACCGGTGTCAGGTGAGCATCAATCTCTCTATCTTGTTTTCTTTTGGCCATCTCCTTTTGCACAAATGATCAAGAAACTGAATTCTCGATGTGCAGGATATCTTATGCAATGACTGTGATAGAAAAGGAACTGCACCATTTCATTGGTTGTATCATAAGTGTGGCTTCTGTGGTTCATACAATACCAGAGTAATCAAGGTTGATCGAGATCATGATTGTTCAACATAGTTAACTACAGAAGGAAATTTCAATGCTTCCATCTATTCATTTACGTGTATAAATGGTTGGTGGTACCATGCGGGCTATATATTGTAAATCGTGCAAATCCTGTGTAACCAAATTTTGTCTTTTTTATACGTGGAATAGATAGAATTTACTCTAGATTGCTTAATGATCAAGAGCACTCTGCATCCTACAGGTTAATATGAGCACAATAAAACAGAAAGAATTTTGGTCCAATTTGCCAAGGTGGTTGTTTATCTGAGTTTGATCTGTTTTGGTACATAGTATAACTGCTAGCACATCTTCGGATTAGGCCGTGTGGGTGGTTTATTTTCTTTTTTAACCTTCCTTCTAAGACTTGTAAAATAATTATGGTGCGGGTCCGTGTTGTGCATGGGATGTGCTCAAAAACCTAAATCCAGTACAACAGCATTCCGTGTTCTAAGTTCATTAGAACAACTTTCCTTTCATAAATTATTCTACATATCAGGTTGTCAGGCCCTTTTTGGTCTGCTTTTGCAAAATATTTTGTAAAACAGCTTGCAAAACGTTTTCTGAAAATCATTTTTGAAATCTTGAAAATGCAGTGAAGCTGTTTGAACAGTGTATTTGTGTATTGTTTCTATGGTAATGTTTTGTAGGATAACTTTGGTCAGTTTATGGATTGTGGATTTGTGATTATGTGATGTGTAGTAGGCCTTCTAAAAATGCCAACAAATGAAACTTTAGAAACATAGATATGTATTTGTACGTATTTTCTTCAGTTTTGCTGTATTTTTGTTTCAGTGTTTTGGTTACAAAGTGCAAGGTGTTTCTTTCAGTTTATCTTTTCTGAACATTTTGAATATTATGACATATTTTTCTTGAAAATTGATTTTTTAGTAATTATGCATGTTTTTATGTCAATTATAATTGCTAACTAAAGGAATCCAACGGAAGATTACTACTGGTTACTAAATTGGGTCAATGTATGTTGAAATTTGATTGGGTTAGGCTAAAGTTGAACCCTTCTGGTTTGAAATTAAATAGATTTGTTTTATATTCTTATCTCAACACAACACGATTTCCAGCCTACAAAACCCTACCTTAAGGTAAAGAAAAATTCTTTTTATCCATACAAGAAAATTAAAATCATCCAAAAATAAATTACTCAAAAAGTCGTAGTGCACTCAACTGCGACATAGTAGGAACATCCAATTTGTTTCCCTTATTACTTTTGAGCTGTGATAAATGATAATAATACGGAAATAGTATATTCTCCAGAAAAGAAATAATTGATTGAACAGTTGACGTCAGCAAAAACCAAAAAGTTTTATTTCACGAAGAAGAAAAAGAGAAAAGAAAATACTGAAAATCGAAGCCTCTCATTGGTCACCGCTCGTCCCCCCTCTGTTCTCTCCTGGTTTTCCCCTAATTCGCATATCCAAAGTAATTTCTTCAAAAACCCTAGCTTCTTTCTTGTTAATATTTTTTTATCCGTGTATTTCTCTGTATTTGGGGTGTTTATGGTTGTGATTATGTAAGTGGGCGATTTGAATTCTTTGTGAAATAGATCTTACATACAGGTAATTTTGTATTATTATTTTAATTGTTAAACCATTGTTATTTTGGCTGATTTTGCGTTAATTCCGAGGAACTTTTTCAAGCGATCCGGCATTGAATTTCGCCCCTATTCTGGCTCGTTTCTCCCAAGGATTTTGAAATTTGTTTGTTTTGATTGCATTTTGCTTACAGATTTGCGGACAAGGGGATTATTTGTACGTGATACTAAAGTCTTGATATATTTTGGCGGAATGTTATTCAGATAGCTGAAAGATAAGGGGTTGATTTTGGAAGGGGCAAAAGAAAAAAAGAAAGGGGGAAATTAGGTGAATTTTGAGAGAGAATTAACTAAAGGAAAAAGGAAAAACAGGTGAATTTGGAGAGTAATAATGGCGGGTTCAAAAATGGAGGGGCCGTCGGCACCGGCTTTGCGGCGAGACCCATATGAGGTGCTTTGTGTCTCTAGGGATTCTTCTGATCAAGAAATTAAGACTGCTTATAGAAAGCTTGCTCTCAAGTAAGTTTCTTCCGTTTATTGTTTCTTTCTTACGAGTTTTTGGTTTGCTACATAACTATATTTATTTTTGTGGCTCATTTTGAGTCTATATATGTTTAATTGGTGCATTTGTCGAGTTTGATGAACTTTGAGGTATTGATGATTTGTTTTAGAGGTCTAATTATCTGGTTTTGATATTTGTGGTTTCTTTATGTTAAATATTTGGGATAATTGGGATTGAAGTTGATTGGAAGCTCAAGTGTTTCAAGTGAAACTACTGCTATTAAAAGTCACTTATTTCATAGTTTGATTGGAGATTTCTGATTTTATTTGTGGTTCAATTACTGTCCTCGAAAGTTGTCAGTGTGTTATCGTGAATCATGTGTAATGGATTTGATTAGCTCTATCTTGTTCTTAAATTTTTTTATTATGAGTATTAGATTTTCCATAGTAATGTCAGCTGATAAGAGAAAATCACTTTTTTTCAATAAGAAAGGGCTAATGATGGTTTCTGTAAAGGTATTCGTGGCATTGCTTCAATTTACTTATTGCAATACATTCGGGAAAGGGCTAGTGGTGGATTTTGCTTATACTCTTGGGAAAGAAAATAAAGAGCTGTGGGTTTGTTCTAGGATATTAAGAATGTCCTTTTGTAAATTTGGGGTACTAAGTGTTGTATTTTTGACTCGAAAGATCAGTGATAATGTAAGGAAAGGCAGGCATCAAGAATGAGAATTAGGTTTTACATATATCTTTCATTGTTTTAGCAACATTCAGGACTCAGGTCTCTTTCCAAGAAACTACCCTTCCTAACACACACACACACACACACACACACACACACACCACCACCACCACCAACAGAAAACATGATGTTTGAAAGTTTCCTTGGACTGGTTAAGGAAAATTCCTATAAATTGTCAGGTACCATCCGGACAAGAATGCTAATAATCCTGAAGCTTCAGAGCTTTTCAAGGAGGTGGCATATTCATATAGCATTTTGTCAGATCCAGAGAAGAGGAGGCAATATGATAATTCAGGATTTGAGGTACTCTCCTGTCTTCTTGTTACTTCAGTTTTTGTTTTTGCAAATTTTTAACCTTTGATTTTGGATGAGAAGTACAGCAGCTAAAGTTCCTGCTACTCGTAAACTGTTAACTATTATAATATTGGCATGAAAAGTTTATTCGAAAAGTTCGCTATGTTGTTATTTTGTAGTTATTGCTTAGGGCCACATCAAATCTCAGAATTATTTGAAAAGGGTACCTTTTGTTTATGTCAAACTGAATGGACTCTCAGTCATTTGATTCATTTGCGAAGATATGTGATGGAACACCATTACATGGTAGTGGAGGGGTAGAATATTGTGATAGTCATGGTGGTGTTCTTTTTAACGTAATAATGATTTTATAGAATACTTTATGCTTCGTCTATCCTTCTCAACATGATTAATCATTTTAGAAGTAACCTTGATAATGATTCTTATAACTAATTCCTCTGAGATGGTACCAAGTTATTCCTCAATTACAGTAATTAGCCAGCATTTGTAGCAATGATGCCTACCTAAGGTGCGATGTATGACCATGAAAAAAACATTGGACATGCATTATTCTTAGGTTGCCCTGGTTTGGTGTGTTCACTTTTCATTTGTTTTACTACTAGGAATATTCAGTTTACTTTATCTTCACAAAATTTTCTATAGGAGCTCTTATGTTGTCTCTAGTTTCTAATGAATTTTTATCCTTTTTGATCTTTAGAGCAATAACAGTTTCTAATTTAGCTTATCCACATCTAGAAAATCACAAAATTAAATATTCTCATTCATTTCGAAGTTTCCAGCCTGACTTAGTGATGTTTATGAAATATGCCAATAATCACCTAGGGAAAATCAATGTTACTGACATAGAAAAAGTATACATGGGGTTGACTTGACTTAGGGCTTATTTGTCAGTTGATGAGTGTTGAAACACCCCATTCTTGCCTTTCCCTCCGCCCTTCTCTCATGTAGAATCATCTGGATCAGTGATACAAGAATTGTCATTTTCTCCCATGTTGGTGTGTTTGTTGCATAAGTGGCTGGCTTAGTGTAACGGTTGAGAAGTTGTGACATAGTTGAATGGCCTTGGAAATTTGGAAAAGCCTGGCGCCATACATTATGAGCCTCAGTGCAGCAATGATAGTTTTATTATGATGACTTCCATTTCCTGCAAGTTTATATTAACCGGTGAGCGATCAGAGAAAATCCGTATGTATCTTCAAACCAATGTATTACTGCCAAAATTTTACGTGTGCCTCAGGACAAAATAAAAATAAGAAAAGGAAAGGAAAAGAAAAGAAAAGATGAGGTAACTAGACTGGGAAAATTGCATTGAAAATCTGTATCAAACATCACTGTGGCAAGAGATGGTTTGGTTTTTTCCAAGTCGTGTGGCCATATCAGTTGGTATGAGGATTCAATCTGTTTTTTTTATTGAATTTCTTCCTTCCTCAGAGTCATAAAAACAGTTGTGCTTGCAATATTCTGCTTTTCCCCCTCTGAAAACCATATGTTCGTCTGTGTTTATGCACCTATATGTACGTCATGTAAGAGACAAGATTTTGACTCTAATCTCATATCTTAATATTGTTTCAAATTATCTTTCTCTTTCCAGTAATGTATCTAAGGGTGTCTTCTAATTGTTTTGACAATTTGTCAATGATGATAATAAGGCCCTTGACGCTGAAGGAATGGATATGGAAATTGATTTATCAAATCTTGGAACTGTCAACACAATGTTTGCAGCTTTATTCAGGTTTTGTTCTTCTTCAGAATTGGATCTTGTCATATTTTGGTTAATATGTAAGTTCATTATTTGTATTTATTTGGATAGCAAATTGGGTGTGCCTATCAAGACTACAATTTCTGCTAATGTTCTTGAAGAGGCTTTGAATGGAACCGTCACAGTTAGACCTCTTCCAATTGGAACTTCAGTCAGCGGAAAGGTACATATCTCCCTTAGCAGGCTAAAAAGGCTTAATAACCTTGTTGCTCTCATTTTTCTTAATTAATTTTGTGTACTTTAATCTTAACTCTCTTTATCTAATATCTAAAAAACAGGTAGAAAAGCAGTGCGCTCACTTCTTTGGTGTAACTATCAGTGAGGAACAAGCAGAGTCAGGAATAGTAGTTAGAGTTACTTCAGCTGCACAAAGCAAATTTAAGGTGTCTATTTCTGTTACCTTTCATTTAAATTCTTGTGTGCTATGTATCATGGAGAAATACTTCTTAATTGTATTAAATTAACCCTTATCTCGTACTTAACTGGAGTTAGCTTCATAGAACCTCTTCTTCCACTCCCCTTTATAAAGGGCCATATTCAAATTTCAAAGTTAAACTATGAAAGGCTCCAAACCATTTTAGTCAACTACTTCTTTTACTTAACCAAAAAAGAATGGAGAAAGTAGTTCTTTCACTTTTTCTATTAAACGTGCATACGCAGACAAAAGTTCCATACTAATGATTCTTACATGTGGTTTTCAGCTCTTGTACTTTGAACAAGATGCAAATGGGGGATATGGTTTGGCGTTGCAGGTAATTTAATTTATGTTTCCATTGTTTGTTTTTTATCTTGACACTATTTTTCTGCAGCGCACCTTCTGTTGAGGTTTAGAATCTTTTGAAACCTCATATATTAGCTCTATCTATCTACCTATGCTCATGACAGAGGAATCATGTTGGGACGATAAGTGTTAGCATTTTAAAACAATTTAATGTCCATTATTAATGGAAGATAGAGGGTAGGTAGCTGTCTACATGTTGACTTACACATATACCAATAAGAGCTGCTTCAAATTGCCCCTAATGTTTTTCACTTCTGCCAACTGTCATGTGGGGTAAAAGTAACCATTCTCACTCCCCTTTTGAGTTAGACTCTTCTCTGGTCCTTTTAACTTTGTTCAAAACTTCATCCGCCATACTGATACATTGCTATCTTGCTTTATTTGTATTCTTACTACATGGAAGCACTATTATCTGATAACATCAGTTTATGACTTTTGAATCACTAATGAAGCCTGAGTTGGTTGGTTGTCCGGATATTGAATTAGTAGGAAAATGAACTGATTCTACATCACCCTGTATGCATTCTAACCTTTGACTTTCTATAATTTGGCAATGGCTGACTGCCATTATGAGTTTTGGGTCTTATTTTCTTCTACCTCATGCCTATGCACATAAGTTGTCCAATGTTTTCCTATGACATATGTTTAAATTTGCTTCTGATTTTATAGCATATTTTCATCTTTATTCAAAGGGGTTATTTGACTTTTTATATTTTTTAAATTTGGTGAGGGTTGGGTGAGTTGGGAGGAGTAAAGTGTGGTTGATTTGCTTTCTTATCCGTTAAACAATTGCAAAATATCCAGGTTGCTCAAATATTGAGATGAATGGCTCATAAGTTTCTTGAGGTTGGCTATGTGGAGACTTGGATTTGATTTCTTATCTTTTAACTATTTGAGACTTTTATTATCCTACTAAATTCATTATCTTTTGAGCTATTTTTTTTCTTTTACCCAATAGTTTCTTTATCTGAAATTGGTTAAATGACTTCTGAATTTTATGATTGAGAAACATAGCTCATATTGTGAACTTGTACCGTTGCTAATACAGGAAGACAGTGAGAAGACAAACAAGGTTACATCAGCTGGAATGTACTTCTTGCATTTTCAAGTGTACAGAATGGATTCAACTGTAAATGCGGTGTGTAATTTTTCTTTCTTTTAACTGGAGAGGCTTACCACTTATGAAATTGTGTTAGTTGATAATGCACTTCTTTGGTGGTGTAGTTTGCAATGGCTAAGGACCCAGAAGCTGCTTTCTTCAAAAGACTGGAAGGCCTTCAACCTTGTGAGGTCTCGGAACTAAAAGCTGGCACTCACATATTCGCTGTTTATGGTCGGAACTGCTTATGACATGCTTATTGTTTTGATTTCATGGCATATATTCTGAATACTAATGATTGCACAAAACAGCTATGAACTTCTTAGGGACTGATGTTTGGCGTGATTCCTGCAGGAGATAACTTCTTCAAACCTGCTACCTATACGATTGAGGCTCTTTGTGCGAAGTCATATGAGGATACAACTCATAAGCTTAAGGATATTGAAGCTCAGATTTTGAGGAAGAGAAATGAGCTACGCCAGTTTGAGACAGAGTATAGGAAGGTATTCCTCCCTATTAGCCCTGTTTATTGTGTATTTCACAGTAAGAGTTGCGGATATATTCCTTACTAAACAATGCTTTAACCCCCTCTATTTTCAGGCATTGGCACGATTTCAAGAAGTCACCAATAGATATAGTCAGGAAAAGCAATCTGTGAGTTTGCATCCCAAAAATCCTTCATAATTTGTTGTTTTTTGTTGTCGGAATGTCCTTGGCTGATGCTACGTTTTCAACTCCAAAGCTTATCCTTCAGCTTCTTAGTTATGGGAATGGAAAGTACAACTATAGAAGCAAAGGCATATAAAGAAGAGTATCTTCTCTATGCTTCTGTAAATCTTGAGGATGAAATTTGGGATTCTCTTTTGTGAGCCAATTTCCTAAAATATTTGTTTTTATCTTCCTTTTTGTTTTGCTGATTTATTTACCCTCTAAATGTGGTTTCATCTTATATTAAAGTAGTCTTGAAGCTACTTTTTCTGCGCTTGATTACTAGACCCCACTCTTATCCACCTTCACTATGAAAAAACAACATTGTTTGAAGAAATATTTGGAGTCGATTATGTAAAGTACTAGCGTAGAACTTATTGTAACTAATCTGGCTTTGACCTCTTGCTGTTGAACAATGAGCTGGCAACTTATAGGCAGTGGCTTGGTATGGGCATGACCTAGATGTTGAGGTTTCTATTTGTAGTTGATCCTGATTCCATCGCTAAAATCAAACCTCTAGATTGAATGTATTGAAAGACCAGCTTGCGCCCTACCTGAACTCCCAGCATTTAACTTGGGCTTTTGGAGGAAAAATGGTTTTAATTGTTTGGTTTTATTTTGGGGGGATGGAAATAAAACAAAACATTGCCCCAGTTTTCCATTGTTGACAAATGGACAACTGTCTCTTAGTGCTTAGTAAAATATATTTAACAAAGGAGATTTCTCCTATCCAGAACTCTTGGACTGATAGTTTGCACAAGGCACTTTTTCTAGTTTCTGGTGCTGCTGGATGCTTCTGATCAATGGGAGTTGTTGTCCCATCATGAAACACCTATATGAAGTCCACCAATAAGTTGTTATAGGAGATCGTTTGCCTCTTCCCTGGCTTTGGGAGTTTTTTATTTAAAACATTGTTGTTACTTCCGTATTTATTCTTATTATTAGGGCTATCTTACCAAAGTGGTATTTTATGCTTATTGGTTAAACCAATATTAATGGTTAACTTGCTGACATATTAACCGTAATTTGTTTGTTGGCGGCTTTTGATTCTCATCATGTGCGCGATGCTTGAACAGGTCGATGAGCTGCTAAAACAGCGAGATAGCATCCACTCTTCTTTTACTGTTGCAAGGACCGTTGCTTTTCCAATTGGGAGTGGACATTTTAGCAATGGAAGTAGCAGCAAATTTACTAGTGAAGATTATAAATCTGAGAGTCCAGGGGAAGAGGGCAGTTCAGATTCAAAGGATAAATCCTCAAAGAAGAAATGGTTCAATCTTAACCTCAAAGGATCTGATAAAAAGTGAATTGTGCTTCCTGAGGTTTGAAATTCATTCTTGCGTGCAAGCTTTTCCGCGTGGCAGTTTGCTGTCTATACAAGGCTCACCTCTTTATTATGTGGTCGAGGTTACTGGGTATTCTTGAGGCTGTTCCTTATGGTTTGTGATATTATTGCTGTAAAATGTTGAAAAATGTAGAGGTTTGTGTAATTAGATCTCTATTCTTGGAGCTGTTCAATATTGGAGGTCGAAGCTGGGATAGTTTGTAGAACAGTAGAGGAAATCAATTAAAATTTGTTCTGATTTTGTTGTAATAGTAATTTTGTTTGTAATTCACTTTTTTAGTTTATCAGTTGCATTAACACAAGGGTGTCACGATATTATACTTGTGGCATAAGGTTATTAAACGCCTTAATCAATTAATCCATATTGAGAATTTTTATTCGCCCTCTTTTTATTCATTAGTTTGGATAATTTGCACGGTTCATTTGATGTAAAGTAGGCAGGACAATAACCATTCCACAGAGAGAGAGAATTAAAACCAACTTATTCATTCATGTTTCATATTTATACATACATAATTAAAAAAAAAAAATGAAGTACTTTGACAGTGTCTTGTTCTTCGTTTACTACCTTTATTTGATCAGGATATATATTTTTGTTTAATGCTATTTGTCGTTCTTAGCTATCATTCTTATCCCTAAAATATGTACATGGTCGGGTTTCGATCGAATTTATATAGGAAAACTCCAGTCCGGTGATGACAGAGCTAAATTGTAATCGTTTCTTCATTTTTCAAACGATGCAGTTCGCGTTGAATGAATTTAAAAAAAAAAAAAAAAAACTGACAGTCGAATCGAAGGATTGGCCAAATTTAAATTGTTATTCCTAAATATAGTGCTGAATTATGCACTCTTGATAAGTTTTGAAACTGATATTTAACAGAAATCAATCAATCAGTCATCTTAATTCACTACGGTTAATATGACTTTTGAGAGGCCTAATCCAAACTATAGTACGTACATGACAAATTTCTTTAATCCTCTTATTCTAGATTAGTTGTCAGTTCGTCCTTTCCATTTATTACAATATCATAAAACTGCCCAAAAATTGTGGCGTTTGGACATTTGACAGCAAACCTAGTGATAAATTAATCAATAATCTAACTTGCAACCATGGTATATACAAAGAAGACCAGAAAAGGCCATCTTAGGTTATCTGTTCTTAGACAGATTTGTACAATACATAGTTTAGCCCCAAAAGTTTTATAGTATTTCAGAGATGACCTAATGTACAAGAAACAATTCATTTGAAACTACATCAATATTATTTTGTTGGGAACTTCTTGTCTTGACCTTAGTTGAACTTAAAGTTTTTTGTAATTTGTTTATTTATGTTTTGAGACAAATTGCATCCCACTTGCATTCTTGTATGGCCCAAAGTCATTGAGTGCCTCCAAAACTTGAAAAGAAAAACAGATTGTTTATCTCTTAAGGTTTCTTTCTTAAAGAAAAAGCTCATCATGTTCTGAGGTATATAAGAAAAGATTTAACTCTTTCTCAATGACCTAGTCCTTCACATGCATATATATATATACATATACATATGTATGTGTATATATATGAACATTAAATTTAAGTAATAATTTAATGTTAAATTAGATTCTTATGTTTGGCCAAGTAGGGTTTTGTGAATCAGCTGATTAATCAATCCATTAATTGCATCTTCCTCATAAATTATTAGTAGTGCAAGCAAACTATTTCTTGAAATTATAAAAAATAAAAATAAAAAAACTTATGCTGATGTGTGCCATCAGAATACACGTGGCAGATAAAGTTGTGCTTTTGTCAAATATAGTGCTCAGAAATGACCAGAAGCTGCCCCACGTGGCCAAAAAATGTATTGATGATAATATTTCTTCTAAAATTCCAAACTTCCCAATTAGCTTAAATTAAGGAACATTTAGTTTAATTAATCCCATGACATGTGCATGTGTCCCCCAACTAATGTCTTTGCATTAACATGTTATGTGGTGTTTATGTTGCCGTCTAAATGTCCACTTTATTGGCAACCCAAAGCACATTTAATTTGTCTTATTGATTGACCAAGTCCCCACCCCACCCCACCCCACCCCACCACCCCTTCAATTCTCTCAATTCACGGGACTTTCTATTAAGCTTATTTTAATCTCAAAAGCCCAAATGGAGTTCACTATCAAGATATTAAAAAAACAGTAGACATTCTAGACTGTAATCTAGGCTTAGGCTTCAGGTAATTAGACTACTATTTAAGTACTTAATTGTTTAATTATTGACATGTGTATTTAACTACAAATAAGAGGAGGATAGAGTCACTTCACATGACTTAAAGCTAACTCCACCAAACCTACACACAACTTTATTGTATTAAAAAATGTAGTAGGTAGTATCACTTGGAATACATGGAGGGACTTATTTGAGTCACCCCCCACATAGCTTGGATTACTTAATTATGCTTTGAACATATCCAAAAAAGGGGATCACAACTTGGAACTAAGTCACATTAGGGGCTATACATCTTTTTTATCCTTTTTGGATCCTTCCAAAGTCATGGCTGTAAAAAGGGAACAAAGATGATTAGAAAGTTAATGGGGGGTTGTATTATGATAGGATCATGTCTGAAATAATCTTTTGTTGATATTGATTTAATAAGCTCGCATTGGTTTGTAGGCTTATACTGCCTTGATAAACACATCTAGGTGGGGCCATCATCGCGATTTGGGCAATCTCAAATAATAATTTTCTGTAATCACTTCAATCAAAACCAAAGAAAGCATGATTAAGGTCCGTAAAAAAGCATTTTATATTCGGTGGTGGAAACCATTAACAACAAGGAAAGCCCATTGTTAATTTATTAATTAAGTACATTAGTAGATTAATGAACAAGCTTGAGAAAAGTTGATTGGACAAGCTAAAAACACTCTCTATATCAAGTTTTAAAAAAGGTTGGGGTTTTGTACTTGTGGCCCCAATACACACACACATACATATATATATATATATATATATATATAGTTATATATATATATATATAGTTATACACACACACACACACACAATTGTTGCCAACACGGCCAATGTGCAATGGGTTCTTCCCATTGTGAGAGAGAGAGACCAATTGTATGAGCAATCACATGTATTTCCCTACAACAATGGAGTGGCCATGTGCTTATCTCTTTTCTCTAACCTTAACTATTTTGTAGCTCCTCTGACAATCTTGTCTTAAGTATACCATGATTCAATATAAAATTGACACAGAATTTTCGTTGGGCCGATTCCTTGTTTCCCATCAACACTTAGCTTTTTTTACTTTTATAATAATACATAACAAAAATGGCTATACGCTAGCTTTAGGTTAGTTCAGCCACAGTCCTTACATATTGTAGCAAGAAAACCAGGGTGACCTAAAATCTTAGGTTACTAGGCTGCGATATGACTTTGTTAAACAAGGCTTTATATAATATCCACACACAAAAAAAAACTATGGGATTTTTATTTTTGAAAGATTATCCACAATAATACCTCCACAAAAAATAAACTGATCATGGTTTTTTCAATTGTGCCACGATCATTTTGATAGTTCTTACTCTTTTTTTATTTTGTTATTTATTTCAAATTTAATTTACTTTCCGTCACGCGGAAGCTTCTCAATCAATTTTAACACGTCTTGAAATACCAAAAATCATGTAGAAATTCTCAATAAAAATGATAAAACTTATCCCATCAGTTGAATTTTCTGCAGGTTCACGAAACTTAATTTTAAGAGAAAATCCAAAAATTATGTTGCCCTAATTTGTCGTGGGATAAGAGCTAAACTTATTAGGGTTCAGTAGAATAGCTTTTTGGTTAAGGATTCTCATTTGACCCGCCAAATTTCCCTATATATAGAAACGTTTTATCTATATAAAATTGTGAACTACATTGATGAAACTCGAACTAACAGAGAAGATCAACAAATTACACACGATTTCTGCAACTTTTGAATAATGCATGTGTACAACATTTGAGTTGCCCACTTCTTGCAAGTCCAAACAACTTTGTACATTCAAAACTTCCATAACTTAATTATAACTACTAACTTAGATTAAAATTTAGAGGGTTACTTCAATATTGCGGTTTGCTAATGTCAAACCAACTTCTTGAGCCCCCTAGGAAAAGTGATAGGGCCCCTAAACAATAATCATTGGATTCATGTTTTCTTAAAAGCCAAAATGAATGCAGATAGGTTTTAGTAAGATTTTTCTATAATGGGATTCTAATCTACAATTCCTAAATCTATTGCCACAACCGTTAGGGGCTCAACATCCAACAATAGCTAGTTGGTCCCACGAATATGGTACATGAATTTTGCAAACATAGGTTCAATCTCTTCTCTTTCTTGCATTTTGGGATGGAGCTTAGCTGGTTTTAGTCAAATATAAAAGAGATAAAAACAAAGTGATCTTTCTTAATTAATTTGTTTATCTCTCTAAAATTCGGTTTTTATATTCCAAACGCAATTTGGGTTGAAATGCCGAATTTCAAAGTGCATTTTGTTTTTACCTAATTAAAGGAGAAAAAAAAAAGCTAGGTATCCACAGTTTGATGGGGTAAAACTGGTAAAGTTTTTTGGATGGAATTAGTGCTATTTTTGTCGTTTTTTTTTTTTTCGTTTCAAGATCGTTGAATCATGGAAAAACAGGTGGTATGAATCTATTTTTTAAAATTCAAGGATAAATAATAAATTTAGTCCAACACAACTAATCCATTTTAAAATGAATTTTGTGAGGGGTCTTGGAGTTTAGCTCGGAAAAGGTTATATTCAAAACTCGAATAGATCTTGGATACATCTTAATTTTAAAAAGTTCCATCCAGACATCCTAGCTTTTTGAAATTAAAGGCAGGTTCTAGCACCAAACACTCCCTAAAACACCGAAAACCAACTTGATTGGTCAAGTTGACTTTTTCAACAATAATCATCATTATTTAGGAAAACCATTTTGGATTTTCAAATAAAAAAAAATTGACACAACCGAATACATATCCATCAATTACAAACATATATATATATATGGTAATAAACTAATGATCATAGGAATCCAACGGTCGAAAAGAGCAGCAACTTTAACCTTAAGATAATCAAATCATGCATGGGGGATCATGTCTTTTTAATTATACAAGAAAAAGATTGAATTTTGACCAAGTTAGAGTGGGTGTGAAATTGAACACAATTAAAAGAGGAGGCATGGTGGGTCATGCTTGGAGTTGTGGTGAAGACTTTGGAACCCCTATAACTCTTTTGTTGATGTATATATATATATATATATATATATATATATATATATATATATATATATATAATATTCATTAGAATTTGTCGTTAAACATTTGCACCACAATCGTCATAAATTTAAATGGAGTTGTAGAATCAATTATTACCCTTTCTTAAATAAAGATAGTAAAATAAATATATATATATATATATACATGTAAATGTAGTACACAAAGTAACACATTTTCATATACTATCCTTTTTTTATTTAATAATGAGTGATTACCTCTCTTTGTGCTAATTTTCTCTCTCTCTCTCATGATGTAGTTAGTAAGATTCGGGGAGATCTTTCCCATGGAAAGCAAAGCTTAAACAATATAGATTTCAACGTCAATCACGCAAACATCCTAAACAATAATTCATCATCACCACGTAATGGTGTATGGTGGGCTCCAACCAACACCCCCCCCCCCCCCCCAACCCCTCTTTAAGCTGTAACACCTGATCAACATTCATATCCGCCTTTTTGACAAGTTAATACTATATTTATATACACATTCTGTATTTGTGTGTCTTAATTTACAAAACTGCCCTTTTTGGTATGTGAAACCCACAATCTCTATTACCTTTTATGTGTTTGTATCAAACTGTCATTTCACCTTAAAGATATGTGATGATTGATAAGAATAAATAGGCGCTTTCGTTTTTAACCACCTGCGAGCATCTCCAGATTAATATGTAGATACCCGTAGGTTGAAAATGTAAGCTATGTTTGGGTTTAAATCATGTGTGGAGATATGCATGGGCGAATATGATGTTGACACGTGGGCCATGCAAAGGATGGGCGACGGGGCTACATCTTAGATGTATCTAATGTTAGATACTGTTCTTCTGTATGTATATGTACATGAAGATGTAACATACATATATGTATGTTTTAATTCCCTATTTCATGATATATATATATATATATATATATATATATCTTGCAAGTCATCATGCATGGATGCTTTAATTTGACTTTTATGGAGTTTTTGGGAGAGACACATTAGTGAGCTTTAGGAGAAATTCTTTGAAACATTCTTGTTTTGTATTCAACGGTACTGTTGCACAAATTCAAATTTTTATATTATGATAGTATATTTAATTTAAATCAATAAAAACCATGAATTTTGTAATATTTAAGTTAGTGCAATCAGAGTTAAAATAATTGAGACAAGACATTAATGAAATATTATTAACACGCTTAATTATCCTCTCTGGTGAAGAATAACTAATGTACAAGTTTTGTCTTTTGAAAATTAAATTTTCTCCACTTACGTATAGTGTATAGTATAATGGATATATATACTCTTTTTGTCTTACAATATCACTTTTGTTTTTATTTATTTATTTATTTTTGTGGCGTCCCAAATAAAATGAATTTTCTTTTCCTCTAAAGAATATTCTCTTATTTTAAATATTGATATAAAATCACTAACTTTACTACAATTTTAGAGGATAATAATACAAAAATGCCCAAATTTTTTATTTATTATTTATTATCTAAAATTTCTTATTCAAGACAAATGGATATACATAGAGAGAGAGATCTATATATACACGCACACAGAACAAGGTTCTTCATCAAAACATTCTTGGCCCTTACATGCATAACTAGGTCCAAACATTAAACTAATGGAAGAATATATATATATATGTACATGGGGAAAGATAGAGAGAAGTCAGATGAAGTGAATGTGAAGTATGTTAATGAGGGAGCATTTTTTTGTAGCAGAGCGAGTCAGGTAACAGTGAAATGGGCTTCACGATAGCTCATTGGGGCTCGTTCCACTCTATATATCTCTAATTTTTTTATATACTACACCACAAATTAAAGGTGCCCAAAGCAAAGAATTTTTTAGCCATAATTAATTTTGAAGCCTGTCGAACACGTTAGTTTTTTAGCTAGGGTACAACAGTTTAACATTGTTGAATCCAATCTAGAGACAGTTGGGGTTCTTTGCTATTAAAATTGGTTAAAGTCAAAAAAAAAAAAAAGAAGGGGGAATTTTGGAAAAGGGAGCAAAAAAAAAAAGAAATTAAAATAGAAGATTGTTTTAGCCAATTGGTCCAATTTTTTGTAACGTCTTTGTTGATAACAACTACAGTATGTACTTCACATGTATAGCATGGATCCTGTTCATATAAAACAATTTCATAACATTTTTTTTAATAAATGCTTCTTTGCACTCGATTTTTCAACAGATTTTGGTACTCTTATCGTAATAATTGGTGTAGGACAAGAAATTGAATTGGAAAGGTCATGTAATTTCTTCACCATTTTTCTGCATGAAAAGGTCAAGGAAAAGGCTGGCATCAAGTAAAAGTTAGGTAAATACATACAAATTTAACTAAAGTTTGGTTCAAAGAGATTCCACGCTTGTTGTTCAAGTGGAATTGTGGATCGTTTTAATTACACACAATAATATTATCATTTCACTTTATAATATTACTATATAGAGCATTTATATAAGGTATTTTAACAAATAAATATAAACAGCATTATTCAAAGGTACAAGTAGAGTTGAACATCAAGATGATTTATTGACAACTTATTATATGTACTGTTTCTACTTTTGAAATATTGTGGATTACCAAATCTTGTAATTTAATTAACCTATTATCCTAATGTTTTTTCCTTTGGACTTTTAATCATGCCAACTGTTTGATGCAAATTATGATGATTACATGTCATTTGATGTTTGCCCATGATGAAGTGAATTTCTAACAAGAAAAGAACAAGAAAGAGCCTCAGTGGCTAGCAAGAAATTTCTAACTCAAAACCAAGGGTTGGGGGGGGGGGGGGTGTTGGGGGGCAAACTCAATCATTTTGATAGTTCAACCACCCTGCAACACTCACATGCATCACATTCTTTCACTCCCAATCCCCACTCACTCTATACAAAAACAGCAAATTGAATTGACACTTCCACTCCCAAATTCATGCATTAGCAGGGTAGTAATAGAACTAATTGTGTATTAAAAAGTTAAAATCTTTTTTTAATCCAACAAGAACCCAAGGGCAATGTAGTAACTTCACATCATAGTGAAAAAAACTTGGAAAAATTGAAGGATGATGATGATCAAAAGACAAGTGCAATCCATTGGGTCCCCAAGTGTTTCTTGGGTCGTGTTCCCCCAATTTTACACTTCAAACTTTCTTTCTCCTTGGGATGTCCGCAACCATCTCTCTCTCTCTCTCTCTCTCTCTCTCTCTCTCTCTCACACACACACACACACACACTTCCCACATAAAATTTTACTTGTATAAATACCCCCACACATGCAACAACTCTCCTAAACCACACCCCTATTGCTTCCTCTTTTTGTCTCGCTTTCATCTCCAAACTCTGCTGCTCTCTCGCTAAATTCACACACACAACACTGACATATACATATACAGTTGTATGTATAGCATGGCGGAGCTCGACTATCAAAACAAACCATGCAACAATAGCACAACTAATGGGCGCTTAAAACTCTTCGGTTTCAACATGACTGAAGATCAAGAAGAGGTGGAGTCCACCAAAACGCCATCAGGATCGCCTGAGCCCGGCGGATTTCAGGCGGCGGACGGCAGGAAGTACGAGTGCCAGTACTGCTGCCGTGAGTTCGCCAACTCACAAGCTCTCGGCGGCCATCAAAACGCTCACAAGAAGGAAAGGCAACAGCTCAAGCGGGCGCAAATGCAAGCCAGCCGAAACGCGGCCGTTTCCTACATGCGTAACCCAATGGTCTCCGCCTTCGCTCCGCCGGCACACCTCCTGGCCCCCGCCGGCTCCGTGGTCGTCCCTGCTGCGGCTGCTCCGTCTCCGTCGTGGGTTTACGTTCCACGCGCCGCGCCTCCCTTCCACGTGTCGCATGGTTGCGTATTTCCTGCTTCGACCAGTGGGAGGGGTGTGGGGAACTTATCGTATACCAGCAGCGTAGGAGAGTCCAGCCTGACAAGTGTTGGGCCTCAACAACCCGTCAAGGCCCATAACGGAAGACTAGATGGGCCCTCTTTGAGTAGATTTTCCAGAGCTGATGATGGGCCCAGTTTCGATGATGCATTTGGGCTGGATCTACACCTTAGCTTAGCTCCAGCCGCGCCGTAAGTTTTTAGACTCGGATTGAATTAGGCTCGGATAATCCGTACAGAAGCCGTCGTTAATTTATTCCTAGTCCGATTTTGTACATTTTCAGACTTATTTATTTATTTATTTTTCTCAAGAAAAAAAATTCTAGCATGCTTCTGTTATTTTGCTATAATTTGATTTGAAATTTCTGGATTCAACATTGTAAAATATTTATTTAGTCCTACTTGGATGTACATACATTTTGTGACTATACGATGACTAGATTATCCCACAATACATGCCTGAAAAATAGATAAATTAATATAACTCCAACGATGTTCAAATGTAAGAATAAAGTTAGTAGAATTCAGGTACTAGAATAGTTTAGGAAGATTTAATTCTGATGCATGTAGCTATGGTTTAAGTTCTCATTTATCAATTTATCAATCACTTTCATGATTTTCAAAAATAAGACACAATATATATATATATATATATATGCATTTGATCAAACAAAATTATTAACTACTTTATCATAGCAAAAATTGACTACCCACAAAGTGAAACTTTTTCCTACTTAAATATAGGAAGTATAGTCATTATAATCATTATTATTGTGTACAGGTAAGGGTTTTTTTCTAAGGGAAAGGTAGGGGTTTTTGTTAGACTATCGTCTAAACATAAGACGGTTTTTTTTATTAAAAAAAGGAAAAGTATAGTCATTATTATAGATATTATGATGTTACAAATATTTCAAAGCTTTAGTGCAAGTTGAATTTCCCCCAACTGTCATATTTCCTTTTCAATTTTCCGACCAAGTCTGCATCTCTCTTGATTTGAGCATGGAAATCTTTGCCAACCCATTTTTAGTTTGTCTGCTGCCATATTTGCCAATCTTTACGACATTTTATGTGTGTGTGTCCACATGCAGACCAGTTTTTTTCAGCTTTAGGGCTGAAGACTTCATTGGATAACAATCATATACAACTAATTCATGTTTATTAAGTCAAAACACTAATTGCCATCTAATGTCACACACACACACACACACACACACACACATATATATACACACACACACACACACATGTACTTGATTTATATTAATGTTTAATAGGCTAGCTGTCCCAATTCTTGGATCAGCATAACACATAGAGTAAAAGAAGTAAAAGACGATTTGTGAGAAAAATCAAACCGCGTTTATTTAATCTTTATACGCTATAACTTTTGAAAATGTTGATCGAACAAGTTAACACAAAAGAAAAGGGAATTAGATCCAAACTTTTACTTAATGGAAAAAAAAAAAAAAATGGCTTAATGAATCTAGCTTAATTAAGTTCAAAATTCAAACAACTTCTTGAAAGGTGAGAAAAGATTAGAATTAGTTGGGAAAAAAAGAATGGAATTAATCATCACTCATAAAAGTAGGGTTGTTCTTACATATACAGTATATAGACGTGAGCAACCAATGGGTTGTGTGTTTAAGGAAGCTTACGTGTAAGCACGAAAACAAGATAATGCTATTCCAAGAATCAAGCACCTAAATCATAATCAGCTTAAAGCTGGCCAACAGATTTTTTGAAAAGAGAGGGGGGAAATGGTCAAAATGTCACCTTCTTTTCGGTGCAAAGTGAGGCTTAAAAATTGTTAGTATATGTCTCAGGTCGGTGCTTTTGCATGCCTCTTCATGTTGCCTTTGGACTTCAACTATTAGAAATTAAGTTAGTGCTTCAAACATCATGCAATAAAGAGTAGAACCACGAAGACATATAGAGACCAAGCAAGTAGGGATTGGACTTGTGTATAATTTCAAGTCTCACATGTAAATTAAGTGAAATTTAAAATTTTATCCTAAACTGTCATCATATATAAGTCAAAATATATATCTCACGCTCTAAAACTAAAAATTTTTGACTTTGTCCCTGCACACATACATTGTGCAAAGTGTAGTTTCTGAGAGCATCAAAAGAAGATACATATACGTACGAATATAATTTAGGGTGCTTATATAATTGAGTATCATGAATTGCTAATGATCTTGAAAACTAATAATGAACTGATGTAGGGACCTTAATGGGGTTAAAGTTATTATCAAGGGGCACACTAGTGAATAAATTAGTAGGGATTAGTTTGGATTGGATGCTTTTCTTGTCTTTTGAAGATTTTTTATGACAAGGAAGCGATCTTGGTGAAAAAGAAGAGGGATTTGCAGCACAATCACAGATTCTTGAAAAACTTGTGGACTTGAAGAAAAAGTTTCTTCTAACGCAGGATCTTTTTGACAAATACTAAGTGGTTGGCAAGGCAAAATTCAAGAATTAAAATTAAATCAATCCCATATTTCCCACAACTTGGCCTGAAAGAAAGTGTACTATAGTAGTAGCTGTTGGTTGGGGCCCCAATAGGCTTTTTTTTTTTTTTTTTTCCCTTTCATCAGTGCAATGTTGAATTGATGTGTGGACAGCCACTTCATGTAAATCAATCAAAAACCAAACTCTCTCTCTCCCAACAACTTTGTTTGTGGGGTGGGACTTAGAGAGAGAGAGAAGTCACCTTCCAATGTAGCTTCTATGTACAAATATAGAAGTTAAAGCCAAATGGACCAATCCTTATGCCGACAGTTCCATCTTCTGATGAAAATTCATAGGGTGGTTAACTTTTGTCTGATTTCTAACATTTGGTGAGTGAGAGCTAGCTAGCTTCCTCAAAGTGAGGCAATCATGTCCATGTCATCAATACCCCAACCCTTTTCATCATTTCATTTTTTTTTTTTTTCTTTCAACATTATGTCTAAAATTTGAAAGTGGAAATCCAACTAAATAATCAAAAAGAAATTTCATGCTACCTACTTAGATATTATTTAAATAAAATATTGATATATATATATATATAAGTTATCAGTCTTAATAATATAGAGTATATATATGCTAGTTGAATTCTTCATGAGGTACACCTTAATTTCATTATTTGAGTGATATGAATGCTAATCTTGATTTTTGGGATCATGAATAGGAAGACAAAAACACTAGCTCCATGACAACCATCAACTTGATGTACGATGATTTGAGATTCTTAGGAGGAATGAAATGAAGCCAATCACATGCTTTGTTCCACTATATATACATGCATACATATATATATATACACACACACATTGTCACTTGCATGTGTACCCTAATTTAAGATTGAACTGTCAGGGACTAAAGAGAGTTTGTTTTGGAGTAAATTTTGGCATTGATAATGGGATCAGATTCCTAGGAGTTAAGGTGGTTCAATTAAAATAGGTGCCACAAACCTCATAATGATACTCTTTTTCATAGCTATTATATGTGTCTGTGTTCATGTTCCTAAATCTAATAATGACAACACTTATTTAATTGATTATGAACAAGCCGCCCCACTATGAAGTTGGTCCTCCAATGTTATTATAACATGGCTATTCACGTATAATTTTTAGAGGGTTTCGAGATTTAAAATTTAAACTGCAATCAAAACTTTTTAATAGACATTCATGTCAACATAAATCGATATGTAAAAGTGTAGAGCGATGATTAATCATGAACCCTACATAGCACCTACAAAGGGGCATTCATGATTCATGATGCTCAAGATGATAATGTTATCTTCAAATTAATGTTGCCCTTAATCTTCTACATATGTAGGTACTAAATTGATTTTTGTAATTTTGATCGTACTACTAAATCGTTCAAGATGAAATTAGTTGGAAATTAATGTCTTTCCAATTTCCGTAGATTATATCCATTGCCTATCTAAATAAGAAAAATTTAAAGCTTGATGCAGAACTTTCCCATTTGAGGATGAACATGGAGACTGCAAAAATGATGCATATCATTATAAAAAAGCAGATAGAAGGCAATATGACAGCACAAATAATAAGGCAAAATAATTCAGGAACTATGATGCTAAACTTGTAACACTTATTCAATTTATGACACTTTGATTGAATTTATAAACTTTTTAAAATATCGACGGATAAGATATTTAAGAGTTTATAAAATATCATAGAGTATGTAGTAAAAAATTTATGAGAAATTTATTTTTAAGATTTTCATAAATTCTTTTAATTTTGAATATTTTAATTTTAAAATTGTCATTATTAGCTACACAATCTTATTTTACTGAAACATTTCAAAAGCTTATTTTTAAAATAAGATGTATCATTTTATAAACTCCAATAAATAAATAAACTTATAAGATGCAGTAATTAAGCTTAGCCAAACACCTGCAAACTCTAATTCAAATCACATTAATTAGTAAATGAGAAAGCATTAATTAAAAGGATACGAATCATTAATTTATGAAGGTGACATTTAATTAAATTATTTTAACTCTAGTAGATAAAAAAAAATGTAGAAATGTTAAAATGAATTTCTCAAGTGATTTTCAAATTGCAGTTGGTAATGCGGCATTGTCACAAGTTTATAAAGTGGTCAATTTTAGCTACCTAATTAATGCAATGAAGATTATAAGTAGTTAGATCTGAATTTTCCTTTTGGTCTCACAAGCCTCTTTCAAACTTCTCTATGCAAACTCAAGGTTTAAGACTGTAGGACATTTCTTATTTGACATGACCAAAAGACACACACACACACATGTGTATGTGTGTGTATGTTAAATCATATACATACATATGTATTCGGAATAATTTTTTAACTACAGTTACAATTACAATTTCATGGATTTATAATTCTTGTTGTACCTCGAACTCGGAAGTAGGGACCCACTTTTTAGAGTTGTAAGATTCAACCCACTGGACCAGCTGGCCAAAAACTTACTTTGTGGGCTGGCCCATGTATAATAAAGAGAGAAACTGTACCCAATAAAAATAGCAGAAATTTAATTTGTCCAATTTATTGATTCTCATCCACATGCTGCACGTGCATAATATGTGATCAATCTTCTCTAACACATAGATCCTTAAATATTGTTGAGTATTAGAATTCATGTTGAAATTAGGACATTGATATGAATGGTTTGGGGACATTTTTCCTTCTTTATTTAATCCATTTTCCCACTCATCAGTCATATGTTCTATAAAAAAATAAATGTACTAAATATAAATAATATTTAAAATCATAAAAAAAGAGATATAGTTTGAGAGAGTATCTTCACGAATAGGTAAGATGTCATCTTTATCACTACAAGCTCGATTATATATGCATGCAAGCAGTCACATTGGACATTCTTAAAATTCTCATTTATATAACATTTTCACTGTTACAAACTTCTATTTTAAACCCTCTATGTATTTTTGTACTTGATACCATTTCAATATTTTGTCACTTTGCTCCAATGTCGGCAAAGGGCATGGAGCTTACTAATTTAATGTCTTATAGCTCTACTTGAGAATTGGAAGAGCAAGAAAATTATATAAGTAAATGCCAAAAAAAAAAAAGTGGAAAAATGGAAAAATGGAAGAATCTGAAATCACAGCAATAATTGCATGTAAAGTGGTTCAGGCCTAAAGTCTCTCTGGGCGACAAATATCTGGGTGAGAGCTACCCTGACCAGAATTATACCTGTAGGGTTTGGTCGTACCTTTGCGGCATTGAGGTTGGTTGGTGGAGTGTTTCAGACTTCAGACTAGACGATGACTGTTGCACAGAATTTTACCTCGACGGACCCCTACTTGGGTTCCTGGATACCCTATTGACTCATTAAATGGCGGTCATTCACACTTCTCAAGTCGTCCTCACTAATAATTTCTGGTAGATCAACATCATCTTTGGTACCAGAGTGATTATACGACGACGTGGGGTAATAGCTAAGTACTGACTGACTGATCGAAATTGTCATTAATAATCTTTGTTCTGCAAGAAGTCGCAGACATGACTACTAGCAGCATCATACGCCCCAAATACGAGGAGACGATAACCGGTGGGGGTGGACTCAAAAGTCGGTTGGAAATTGTTAAAGATAGAGATAATGATAAGAACTTTACAAATTGATAAACAGGATCCATTGATATCCGTTGGATTACATGGGATGGGACCTACTCGCCTTCCATGCAACGAGAGCCATGAATGAAACGAGGGCTCCCCCATCTAAGAATTTCACTTGTAGATCTATCAATATTTAAATCACTGTTTATTTAACGATGAGGAAAATGCCAGTGGACATGAGGAGAATATAAAAAATATCAATTTCATGTTAATCCTTACAGGGATTATTTTTTTACAAGCTATTTTTCAATGTAATAATAATAAATTTCATTCTTATAAAAAAATGATTTATTTCTTCTTAAAGATGAAATTTAAGCGCACAAAATGTGCCACTTCATTTCACTTGTAGACTTCCCTTCTTTCTTTCTTTTTGCTTCCAAGTACAAGCTGCTCTCTGGAGTTCAATGTGAACAAAAAAAGTAACACCATCGATTTTGAGTACGTAAAAAAATTCATTCACTTTAAAAGAGTACATGTATCAAACGTATTATACTACCAATAAGTTTGATGAGTTTTCTTGGCCCTCCATCAAGGATCCAGGGCAAGTGAAAAATTCGTAAAGACCAACCGACACAAAGTTCTCGACATATGTGAGAAGCAACAAAAAGTTACAGTTACCATTGTGAGATCTGTGCTATAACTTACCTAGTTCACCATTTAAGTGGGAGAAATGCCTACTGCTATTTATCAGCTGGTACGACTGACGGACCCATTTCAGCTGGCAGAGGAGGGTTTTCTCGTTCACCCGAAACACCACGTTTCTCCTGTTGAGCTGGCACACAGGGTCTCCAAACAGTTTCCTTCCCCACATCCATTAATGCAATTCCCTTGGCAGCAAGATCACTCCTGATCTGATCACTTCTTGAGAACTCTTTGTTTTTCCGGGCTAGCATTCTTTCCTCAATAGAATGCAAAATATCAACTTCAGTCAACCCCGCCCTTTTTAGAGCTTTATCTTTCAGTTGTTGCAAAACCTGTACAACAGAGAGCACAATATACAAATTACATAATTAGAGTCGTCAAAATTATCGCTGATACCAATGTGAAAAAGTAGAATGAAAGGTACCTCAGCGTAACTTGAACTGGAAAGCAATCCCAGAACATCCAAGACTTCTTTGACTTGTTGCGCTAGATCAATAAGGGACTTAACAATGGATAATTGCTGTTGCTTCTGCTGCTTCTTCTGAAAGTAATCAAAAGAAACAAAATCTCAGAACCAGATATATTTGTGGACATCCACAAAAGAATGGAAGAGGGGAGAGAGAGGCTATTGATGACAAATCCCTGCCTTGAGCATGTTTACAGAACTATTGATAAATCTCAAAGCTTCTTGAAGAGCAGCATTTAGGATGGACGGTGTGTGCAAATCATCAGCTAATTTTGTCTCAAACTCATTATGCAGCTTACTGATGCATTCTTGGGCAGCAGGGCTGATACGAGCTGTTTTGCCATTTGTTCCACTTTCTTCTCTCAATGCCAACAATGCACCTTCACAATCTTGCAAAGTCTGCCAATCACGTAATGACCCATAAAAACTGTTCACTAACAATATTTCAAGCTTGCGCACAGTGTGACATATTGTTGGCTTCAATTTACATGTATATACTGCATGAGGGGACAAGGCACAGCAAAAATGTTGTGCATAAAGCACAATCCATCAGATCAAGAACGTAATAGCTTCAAACAAGGTGATGTGTAGCCTCGATAGAAGTTATTATGATAAAATATCGATTAAAACATGATAACACTGACAGACACTATTCTGCTGCTGAAGGACATAAAACAGAGTAGCCGCTCAAAAGCACAATCTTTTACCCATAGTTTATATGTTGGTCATCATTCTACCAATTGTTGAGCAAACATACAATGATGATGACCCAAACAAAACGACGACGAACTGAAATATGTGATATGGAAACAATCATTCAAAAGTCATAACAAATATTCCATGAGAGAAAATTGGCATGATTTTCACCTGATATACATAGAAAACAGCTTCTGAAGCAATTTCAATCTGTGATATTGAATAATTGACAGGAGAACGGTAGTGAGTTCCCAACAGGAAATGCCTTAATGCAAGTGGATGGTATAATTTTGTAACCTGCAAAGAAATATTTTTTCAAAATAGCAATGACAGACACAACAGAGGCAGAAGGTTGAAAAGTATCAAGTTAATATTTCTCATCTTTTACCTCACGAATGGTGAAAAAGTTACCAAGGGATTTAGACATTTTCTCATCATTTGCAGTAACAAAACCATTATGTATCCAGTAATTAACTTTGCTCTCTGAGCAAGCAGCACAACTCTGAGCAATCTCATTTTCATGATGAGGAAAGATTAAATCCATCCCACCACCATGAATGTCAAATGCATGTGTCAAGTAATGAGCACTCATGGCACTGCATTCTATGTGCCATCCTGGTCTTCCAGGACCCCAGGGGCTGTCCCATAGTGGCTCGCCAGGCTTCGCGGCCTGCAAAAAGAATATAAATATTCTATTGAGGCATACAAGAAGCAGATAATTACACTGGAAATCAAATTGCAAAATTTAATTTTCACCTTCCACAAAGCAAAATCAGCAGGATTCCGCTTTCTCTCATCAACAGCAACTCGTTCGCCAGCTCTATTATCTTCTAGCTTCCGTCCCGATAGAAGACCATAATTTGGGAAATTATCAACAGAGAAGTAAACATCTCCATCTACAGCATAAGCACAACCATTGCTGATAATCTGCAAAAATGAGACCAAAACTGACACAAGGGTAACTAATGATGAACTGAAAAGAAAGGAAGCACAAAAAAAAGAAATGATATATCTTCCATAGTTCTCAAAAAGGTCATAAAAACATATCCCTGCTCGCTCATCACCATGATGAAAAGAGAACAAGAAGAAAAGAAATTATTTCCACATTATTATCATCACCCCGCTCGCTCATCACATGTTTTTAATCACAATTGTAAAGATGTCTGTCCTAGTACAATCTTTGAGCTAAATTCCAAATATTTAAACTTCAAATATACAATAAAAACATGCGAGTACAGCATCAAAGCAAACCTATTAAATATAGTTTGCGTCAACTTATGACACGGTTATTAAAAATGCTTATGCCCGGATCTAAAACAAGAGCATGAAAAAGCGGACATCCTAGCGGAAAAAAAAATTGTATTGAGAATTAGAAATGATCATTATATCTATTAAAATGAAAGAAAACAAAGGCAAGCAAAGAACCTGAGCTATCATGTCCTTGATTTGCTCCATATGATCAGTAACACGTGGCTGGTGGGTAGGAACCAGGCACTGGAGATCAGCCATGTCATTAAGAAACTCTTGGCAAAAACGCCCACTCAATGCTTTTGGATCCTCCCCAACCTCATTCGCTCTACGAATAATCTGCACATATCAATCCTTTAGGAACCATTGTATAAGTTAATCTAATATCATTGAACATACACCATCATTATCCACAGTAGAACTAAAATCAAAGCTTCACTATTGATCTTTCTTGGTGAATAACATATTAGGAATAAAAGCAATAAAAAGATAATATCAAATTAAATCTATGCCTAAGCACCTTTCCCTGGTTCTAGTCCAGTACAATATGGTTATTTCCTATGAGAGTCCGATTAATAAGTAAGATCTGGCACTATGAACATATTTGACATAAAATAGTTATTTGATCATTGAGCAATAAATACCCATTTCCCCTATCCTATCCTGCCTTCAATTCACAGTATTTATGTTCCATATATTTTAAGGATCTCTTATTGAGTTGTCATCTCTACATCAATAAATGCATATCCTTGTTCTGTTCCATCAATTCCTAGTTTTCTCTCCCTCAGCTATCATTATTTTCAGCATTGAATGAATTGCGAAATTATTTTGTCATTTTGCACTAAAATAAGGAATTGAATAGTTTTTTTATCCCACTCAGTACTTCTAGTTCTATTAAATCTGAGCCTTTTCATAAATTGGAAAAAGCATGGCCAGGGACATCTCACCTTGTCATCAACATCGGTGAAATTGCGAACATAAACAACCTCATAGCCCAAATATCTCAGATATCTACAAAAATAAAATTTCAACAAATAAATTTCAGAAGGAATACAAGGGTGGGATACATCAAAGCAACATAACTATACAGCACCAACATTTGACGAAGTCAGAAAACAGATATAACCGTTCTATGCAAGTCAAAGAAAGAAACTATCTTTCCAGGATCCTATTTCTTTTAGACAAATTACAACAATAAGTTGCCTCTTAACAAAGATGGCCATGCCCCACAACAATGAGGCTAACTTAATATGTTTGGTCTTCCTAAATAGGCAATATAATTCAAAATTACAAATTACATAAACAAGCTATACAGCCCAGAAACAACAGACTTTTGGGCGCAAAGTAATTTTCAAATCTAAAATACTCTCAACCTCAAGACGCAAAATACTCATTTCATACTTAGCCTGGCAACTTAAAGTTCAACATGCATTTATCAGGAGCTGTTTTCTGTCAATGCGTCGAAGCAAATTACTCACCAAATTCTAACAGGTACAGCCTCATTATTATATCCCACATCGAAATACATCAACATTTAATCCCCAATTCGATCTCACCATATATGCTCCGCAGTTCTCCAAAAAAAATTGTTATCCATTAAAGTAGCCAAATATCCTGACTTACAAAATCCCCATTAAATATTAGCATTACCTAGCAATAACCAGGAATAAGCACCCACGCCCCCTCCAATTTAAAACAGCATTTCACCAAAAAAGAACTCAACTTTATTAGATACACTTTCCACATAAATGATTAACAAATTCATAAACCAATCAATAATATTCCCATAAAAAAAACCCTAATTCCCCTAAATATCAAACAGAATACATGAATACAGTTCAATCTCCGCATAAGTAAACGTATAAATCTGAATAAATAGGTATAAAATGGATACGATACCTGTAAAGAACATCGAACGCAACGTAGGCACGCGCATGGCCGATATGGCTGAAGTCGTAAGAGGTGACACCGCAAACATACATTCCGACTTTGCCCTCAACTATGGGCGTAAAATTCTCCTTCTGCTTCGTCATACTGTTATACAGTTGAAATTCTGGCATTTTCTTCGCCATTTCTTTCGCAATTAACAGAAAATTGAGAAAAAAATATGTAAGTGATGGATCGGAGGGTTTTAATTCAGAGGGTTTTGCTTTTGCTTTTTGGGAGACCCGGAAATCCAGAAACAAAACCCTAATTGTAGTAACACGAAGGGGTGTCCGTTTTATTTATTTCCGTTATATATTCACACGTGCATGCTTGCACGTGAGAGAGAGAGAGTTGTGACACTGGTGAAAAAATCTTTCTTTTCCCCTCTGCTTTTATTACAAGGAATTAAATCTTGAAAATCCCAATCAATATTTTTGACATGTTACTTTTTATTGTCCTAAAGTTTCCTAGTATTAACTATTATTATATTGACAATGAAGAATTTATAAAATCTCACTGTGGAATTAGAAATATTTTATTTCACATTTTAACTAGATATTTCATTTTTTTTAATTGTATCTTTCTTAAACTTCATTAAGCCATTGATGACAAAAAGAGAAATAAATATTAAACAACTACTTTAAATTAGTTGTATGATTCTGGTTAATAAATGCACATCGTATTATATTTTGTTAATTCTGTTGAAATTTTATTTTATTTTTTTATATAAAACAAATTTAAATTGGAATTGTTACAAGCCCAAATACTTAACCCTAGCTCGAGCAAAATGGGTTCACATGAGATAATGATAATTTAATTTTACACTTTTTAACACACTTATAAATTACATGATATTAAATAGGATTGTCCATAGTTTAAATCAAACCTCTCTGCCAATAACGTTAGCCTTGTAGAGGCGTGAGGCTGAATGTACTGGTTGATATACATGACAGAAATTTATTAAGGTATATAACCTGTAATAATTGATAGGATGAATTTCATCCACCTCAATTATATGCATGTAATATTTTACCCTCTTAAACCCTTTAATTAATAAATTATAATATGTTTTCCAATTTTGTTTTTCAAAATATTAGGAAAATATTAAAGAGAAAAATTTTATTTTTACTTTAACTTAATACTATAAAGTAGTTACTTTAAACAATACCTACTATAAAATGACATATGTGAATTTTATGCTGGAACAATAGTTTTTATTTAATAAATAGTTTTATTTTTAAATGTAATAAAAAAATTAAATAATTAATACTTTTAGGGAAGCTTAAAAATCTTTAAACAAAAGGGCAAATTTACCTGAAATCGACACAAGTCAATACCTTAGATGCGAGATAAATCTTTCTAAGAATTCAACGAAATGTGAATGGATGACTTCTCATAAATGGAGTTAAAGTGACCTGAACACAAGTTGTCTCTGCAAAGTTGTAACACCGTGTATTGGGGGAAAACTATGATTTATTTATACCAAACTTATAATTATTAATTACGTAATGACTATTTATGATAAATAAGAATAAAATTAAGTTATTAAACAAAATTGTTTTTTTAAATAGTCATCTAAGTATCAAAATTCAACTGGTTTCATTTAAAGTAGTTAATTTACATTATTAAGTTTAAACAATAATTTAAAATTTCAATATTTTGCCAAATATTTCTCAAAAAGAGATAAAATTGGAAAATAGATTACATCATAATAATTGGGAGGCCATAATGTTTATTTTTCATAATTAAAAAAGATAAAGTGTTACGTGCACATAATTGAGGGGCACAACATGAAATTCGCCCTGATTAATATCAAAATGCTTGATAACTTCAGTGGATCAGCTTCAATATATGCAATCATATAATGGATTACTGTAACTGGATTGTAGCCTCAAAAAAGATTGCTAGACTTGATGGAAATATAATACATGTACATGGACGAATTTGATGTGAAACTTTTTGCACTTCCCTCCCTAGTATTGTTGAAGTTCCTAATTCAATTATTCACACAAAGAAAGAAAATAAATTAGCGTTTGTTTGGTTTAAGGATTTTAATTAGAAAAGAAAAAATGTTAGGACAAAGCAAAATAAAATCAATGAAACACAGATTTTCAAGTTTGTTTGGTTTTTTATGGAAATAAGAAAAAAAAAAAAGAGAGATGACGAAATAAGCTTTTCTTTTATTTTTCTCACATTGTTTGTGAGGAATATAAGTTCCCAATAACATTTTCCTCAACTTTCTTACCTTATGCTATGTGTGGATCTTAGATTTTATTGAAGAAAAGAAAAATAATAAAGTAAAAAAGTATTTTAATTTAAAGCAAGAAAAATATTTTTCTGAATATTTTCTTCACAAAAATATCAAAAATTGTTTTGTGTTATTTTCGTTTTCTTTCATCACCAAAATCCTTGTAGCAAAGTGTAAAACCTTTGAACTGAAATTTTCAACCCCAAATCAACCACTTCACAACACTATTTCAATTGGTCATAACAGAAAACAAATACATATGATTAATTTCAAACCACACTTGCAAGAATTTTCGCCACAGCTTTCAAAAAATCAGGGGGAGTAAAATCAAATACTTAGAAACTAATGCAATACGATTGTTAAGAAGGAAAAAAAGAGTCTCTTTTTCTTCTAAACAAGAACAAAAGAATGATCAAAATCTGACAAAAATTCAAAAACAGCACATTTTTCATTGTTCTTTCATTTTTGTATCATCTGCCTAAGCATCAAATTTCCAGCATTGAATTCAGCTGAAGATGTGATTCCAGCCTCTGCCTTCTCATCTCTTCATGAAACCTTTGAATAAATCTCTCTGCCCTCTCATCCACAGAATCATCTTCGCTACACGAATAATCCCATAAATCCATCATCCATTCTCTGCTCACTGCATTTTCAGTTTTACAAGGCAATGGCTCCAATCCCATTTCCACACAACACCTTTCTTTTCCTCTTCCACCTCTCGCCATTCCCAAACACTTGGAGATGAAGTAAAAATTGGCGTACAGTTTTCTGAAACTCACTCTTTCATTCTGTGGCTTGCTGTAAAACAGAATCAGAGGCGTGCTTGAAGGAGAAAACTCATATTCCTTTACATAGCAATAATGACTGTAATTCTTGAGAAGCTTGATTTTTTTCAGCTTCCTCGTTTTCTTGAGACACACAAGCATTGGAATAATGGGTTTTTTCAAATTTTCCAAGAAAATGAAGATTTTTAGCAGCCTGGAAACTCTCTGCAAAAGGGCTGACTTTTTCTTGGGCATTTTGATGAGGAAAGTTTGCCCTAGATTTTTTTGAGTTTGAGAAATTTCTGCTGATGGTTTTTTCTTTTCGGGTTGAATGTGGGGAGCTTTTTATTGGTGCAAAAGAGGGTGAAGTTTTGGACATATTGTATGGGGATAGCAAGTAGCCGTTATTGCACAGCTTTCTCTTAAGTTTCGAATCTCGGTTGGACTGGTTCAAATGTTGGAAGAGAAAATTCGATTCCTTTTTCTCTGAGTGCTCATGCCTTCTTTACAAATTTTATATTGCTCTTTTGATGTTAATGATATAAGTGTTAGAAAATTATAGTTGCAATATTTTTTTATTATTGCTCTAATCCACCTGGACCATTCCCCTCCAGATTTTCTTTGCATCAGCCACATCAGCCAATGCTGACCAATTAACAGCAAGGAGAAAGAGAGTCACATTCAAAGGAAACTTTTGTCTTTCTTTGCAGTAGCAGTAATTCGGAGAGCAAATTTAACGCCAGAGACCTCAGCAGAAGCTGGATCATGGGCCTCAAATTTGCAAGTTACTGCGTGGGGGTGGTCGACTTTATTGAGGTTTTGGGCTTCTTTTGATTTTCTGGGCTTAATTGGGTGATGGAAACACTAACATCTAGGTCATTGGGCCCCCATAAAGACTGGCCGAACCGAGGATGCTTTTAAAGGTCTAAATAGGAGAGCTGAAGTCCACAGAATTTTGAGTCATCAACTTAGAGGGATGTGGCCGATTCTTTGTTAGATGACATGGACTAGTGGCTGAAAGGCGGGAATCATCAACGGGGGTACGAGGTGAGCAAATCGAGGTGGGTAACCAAGGCAGTAAAAAAAGGTCAACAGCATTTATTTTGTCCACATTGCTTGTGGTGTAAATTCCACAACCGTCAGTCTTATTCTGTGTGCTAGTGCCTGATGTGGATGGGACATTCTACGTGTTAACTTGGGTAAAAGTGCCCCGCTGTCATCTTTGGAGAAGGCTGGAAAAAGGATAGGTTAGGGACATCATCGTATCACCTGAAACTGGACTAGGTTAGGGACATCCAGCGTATCAACAAGGATGTTAGCCTTAATTAGGACATTGCAGCACAACTGTTCTTCAGTGACTTGGGGAACAGAAGGAAGGGGGTATACTGCCCTGGCTATACCACAACCCGGACCAAAACCAAGTTGATCATGAGGTGAATCTATTCAATGAATGTGTTTTTATCCCGTAATGACTACAAGAAATAATGTAAAAAATATCATATTGAAATTAATGTAATAATATTAGAAAAAGACCAATGTAATTACATAAAACAAAAATTTCACAAGACTCTAAAAAATGAATTTTGGCAAGTGATGACTCTATTTACTCTAACCGGAAAAAAACAAAGAAACAAGAATGGGAAGCTTAAATCTATTATAATTTACAATATTGAAACATGAATCCCATAGTATTTATTTCCCAAAGGGAAAAATTAACATTTTCGTTTTTATACGCCAATAGTGAAGAATTTACTCGTGTTGATTTTTCAAATTTATTATAGTCCGTATTTTCTCTCTCAAACGTGAAATTCTAAAACAACATGCAAATTCAAACTTCTCTTTGTATTTATTTATTTTTCTAATTATTTTTTTTATATCAAGCTATATGTAGCGATAAATCAGATCAAATAGAAGAAATCAAGGGTAAAACTGAATGCCTCTCTATGGCATTCTATTTTCCTATAATATTAGACACCTACTCAAGCGAATCCCAGTCAGTTGCCTTGCTTAAACTAAACCACGCTTTTAATTGCAACAATTGCCCAGTCAGTTTAGATAAAAGTCGCGTTTTCCAACTCCAGCCAAGTATGCGAAATGCGCCCCGCGCACCTTAGCCAAAACCCAACTCGAAATTAAAACCCGAAAAGTTTAAGAACAGACCCGCAATGGAAAAGGTCGAAATCACATTTCCACCTCCATATATAAATGACACAGCTTCCCGTTTCCGGCGATTTTCCCATAATAATACCAAAACCAAACAACAAAACAAAGAAAACAAACCCTCTCCTCTTCCTTCTACTTTCTTCTCCATTCAACTATTCTTTCTTCCTACTCCCATTAAAATCTCAAGAACCAACTTTCAGTTTGCAAGTGTGTGTGGAATTGTGGATGAAGGGTTATGGCTATGGGGACAGAAAGATCAAAGGCGCTTCACAATTTCATGATGCCGTGGAAGCTGCGGTGGGGAAATCAGCGATTTCTCCGCTGCATGAAGGTCAACTCCAACGGGCAAATCTCACCCCTCCACCGCTTCACCACCAATAATTCCTATTCTTCTGATCAGCACCACCACAACAATTCTATCCGACAGCCCCGCACCACCAGAGACAGAGAAAGAGGAAGAGAGAAAGACTCGTTTTCTGAGTTTCTGCATGGATCTCACAAAGTGGGTCCTACTCCACCTCCGGCATCGGATGGCGGCCGGAGATTTAGCGACGACGATGATGGGATTGCCGCCATGAGAGAGAAAGTGATGTTCGATCTCCAGACTGCTGCGGACAAAATGAAAGACGTGATTTTTAAGGATGGTCTTAAGGAAGGCGAGGTTTCTGGCTCTCCGCCGCTGCCGCCGCCGTCTGTGGCCGCCTCGGTGGGAGGTGAGATATACAGGCCATGGAATTTGAGGACAAGGCGAGCTGCTTGTAGGACGCCGATGAGTAGGTTCGTCTCCTCTAGAAATGGTGGTGCCACCGCCGCCGGTGGCGAGAACGACTGTGTCGGCGGGAAAGGTTTGATGGTGGATGTGATGAAACCCAATTCAGGATCTTCCCAGATGAGAGCGGGGTTAGAGGCAGTGGTGGACAAGTCGCCGAGGCTGAGGAGTGGCGGCAGCGGTGCCGCGGCAACGGCGAGAAGCGGCCCAAGTTTTCGGTGGCGCTTTCGAAAAGAGATATCGAAGAGGATTTCTTGGCGTTGGTAGGTCACAGGCCGCCGCGCAGACCCAAAAAGAGAGCTAAGATTGTTCAGAGACAATTGGATGTAAGTATACGATTATTTGAATCCCCCTTGAATACAAATTCTTATTGATTATTTTATTGGCGCAATTTTAAATAACTATTTCATTGATTCTTTCTCCGTTTCTTGGGATTTTTGGCAGACATTATTTCCAGGACTCTGGTTGACAGAAGTTACACCTGATATGTATAAAGTTTCTGAGGCTGCTCCATGACAAGGAAGGTGAATGTTGCAGTTTGTATGGAGTTTAAAGAGGGCTTCTTCTTGCTTAAAGAAAATGGTTAATTGTCAAGGATGGACTAATCTAGTGGCATATAGCACCAGCATTGTGAATTTGGAATCCGATCAAAGTGTTGAAATTTCAGGGAAAAATATGGAGTGCAAGTAAAGGATAATTTTCTCTGGGAATGCTAATTTTCGTGTAGTTCTGATTATAATTGTTCATATTTTTGTTTTCGTTCATGGAATGAAGTTAACATAGTGGAATAGGTTGGTGGGAGGTTCTTTTCCTTTAATTTCTTCTTTTGCAATTGAACACAATGCTGTATGATATCCAAGTTTATTTCTTAAATAACACCATACTTAGTGTTTGTTCCTATTGATTAGACCCCATAGTTTGTTCTGCTCATAATTTGTTTGCTGCTTTATAGACCTTGGCGAAATGCTATTTTCGGCTACAGGCTAATTTATGACAAATCTTCTTCTACTGATTTTAAATATTGAATTAAAATCTGTCCTTTTATTACATGTATATTGTGGATTCTTGAACTTGTTTTATTATGATATATTGCCATCAGGATACCATTTTTTTTGTTATACCTTACCGTCTGTGAAGCAACATTCAAATATTCTCTCTACCATTTTTATTTTTTTTTTCTACTGTTTCTACTTAATACCACACTGAGATATTGTTTACCCTCTCCATCAGATTAACGCGAGGCTGTATCGTAAAAATCATCAAACATCTTTTTACCAATTATTTTGTGCTTATAGTTTGTCTTATTGGTGATTAGCATCTGTTTTTCTCCCAACCTCATGTTTATCCATTTTGCATTTATTATTTGGTTGAGATTCCAGTCATGAGTAATTTCCACCTAACCTGAAACTTAAAAGTTTAAGCATTTGCTAAACCAACAAAAACTTTTGAAATTTTGTGAACTAATTTCTGACTGTCGTCAAGTGTTTGGTGACTGGTTTAGTTGGATGGTTCTTTCTGTTGGTGATAAATTATTTCCAGGTTTCTGATCCTTGATTTGTTCAATATCAATAGAGAATTATGGGCTGTAATTCCCACTTCACCTATCTTTCCTCATCCCCGTCAATACTAAAATAGGAACAAGAGGCATTTATATCCTCCTTCTGTAGTTGAGCAATGTCGAAACTGACGGGCAATCTTGAAAATTTTCATCCTTATGCAGTCGAGCAATGTTGAAACTTGCAGGCAATCTTGAAAATTTTCATTGTGAAAGTGAAGCGTCTCCATATCAAACCATGATACATTTTCCTATTGTTTGATATCCGGAAATACTTTCTACCTTAATTCTTCATTGCTCTTGGTGTGCATGATTTCTAGATTTCAGATACCACAGATATCTGTTCTGAAAATCAAGATCACAGGGCAGTGGCAGATCAAGGAGAAATGTTGCCTCCAAAATGTTAATATGTTGGACCTCAAGCAGGTATTTCGTTGATTGCTCTGAGTTTTCATCAGGAACAACGAAATTCTGATCCAAATTTCATGTGTAAGAACTAATGATGCTCATATATTTATTGTTTTGAGCATTAACATTTTCATGAACTGGTGGCTGAGATTTTATTTTGACGGGCCCCTTGCCTTAAATTTGGGAAGGGGGGCTTAGTTTTAGACTAATGTAGGCCATTCATTTTATGTTCACATGTTCAACCTTTCCTCTATTCACGCTTTCTATGCATTTATTGCGCTGCTAAAGAATTTCAAGCAAGCAAATAAATCGTCCTTGTAGTTTTCACACTTTATAAATTTTTGTTTCATTTAATTTAGCATTAATTATAAAAATTACTTCTAAAGTTTGATATATTTATAAAAACTACCCTTTAAGTTTCTTTGAAACCAATTAGCTCCTGATTATCATTATCTATTAACAACCATTATATTCTCAACTTGCACACATATTTAAGAATCCGTAGCGCTGTTAGGAGACCACTATGACTCTCCTGGATAACATTGGCAAGAACCTTGGAAAAAAACTTTTTCATGCATTTGTGATGTTTCAAATTACACTATATACTCTAAAAGGGAAATAAAAGGATGAGCTTTTGTTGGGAAAACTAGGTGTAATTTAAAGATGGTTGGGAAATTCTGAGTAGAATAACAATTTGGAAATAATTATCGAGGTAAAAGTTGAATTTTTTTTCTTTAAGGAAAATAGTCTAGAGATTTTTTAATTTCTTCCCATCATTTTTCCATTCAATAATTCACATTATTTTAAGTGACCCATATTTGACTTTAATTTTTTATTTACCTGAAATTAATTTTAAGTAATTGAATATAATTTACTCGTCTATGGATGGAGCAAATTATGTTAAGCCCAATAATTTCTATATAATACCCATTTATATAATTAATCAAAGTTTGATCAAAACTAATTTTCAATGGCTTATAGCCAATTTTGAAATATATTTATCAATTTTCATCTATGAAACTTCTTATTTTTTTCGAGAAAATTACTATATATACAAAATTAATGAAAAGGCCATCGGGGTTGATAGAAGACAAATTACTGATATTAGTAGTGATTCGACTGCCAAATGGAAGTATACAGAATATGAACTATTTTAGAAATAGTTGCCAACACTTATGGGTTAAAATTCCTAGCAAAGACATGCTTGATTAAGTCTGAACTATTCTAGGAACTAATAATATTGAAGTAAGAATTTGTAGTGGAACACACCCTTATAAAATTTTCCTTAATTTTTGCAAATATTGACAAAGAAGCCCCTTATCCATCCAAAAGTGCAAAATGTAAGGCTATGTTTGGTAACGTTTTTGGATTTATTTTCATTTTCAATTTATTTTTTTAAAATAAAATTAAATATATATATCACGTTTCTTAATATATTTTTTCTCCTAATACAATCTCCAAAACACATTTTTTAAAAATAAATAAATAATACCAAACAAAGCCTAAGTAAAAGAGTCGATCATTGTAGTTCATCAGTCACCATCAATGATAATCTGATAACAACTCAAAAAAGTTGCATTGGATGCCATGGCTAATATTACAAGAAAACCCTTCTCTAATTTCATAGCTATTCTAGCTAGTATCTATGCTTATACTATTATAAGCTTTTGCAATTATCTGGAAAGAAGGCCCTACTTGTGCAATCTAGTTGGATATCAAACAATTTAGACAATGTTATCTGCAGTAATTCCGTTGTAGAAAAGATGTCACTTTGTAAAGTGATTACTAACAGGATTACTTCATCAATTATTTAAAAGTGTTGTCCGCATACAATTCACAGTATAATCTTATTACAAGTTCTATTACATTTTTTTTATATTATATCAATTATCACTTTATGTGTACACTTTATTATAAAATTTTATACGTGGGATATCTTCCTGTGTAGTTTAAGAGTGGCGTAAATTAAAAGAAAATTTAAACAATATATTTTCAATTAATCAACCTTATGAGGAGAAAGGTGTCTATAAAGCCAGCCATATAATTGATTATTTCATTTGATAAATAATTAAAAGAAAAAGAAAAAAACGCATGCATGTCAAACACTTTCATAAAATAAGGATGTCTATTTTTCTGTTTTATGAACTTTTGACTTGTTGATATATGTGATTTTTCTTTTTTACTGTAATAATGTAAATAACCAGCCAATCAATCATATATATATATATATACATACTGTTACAAAGTGATTTTTTCATGACTGGATAGATCTAGTTCTCATGGCCAATAATTTCTTTAGGTACAAGAATATGAAGGCCTAAGCAAAAATGTCAACTGTACAGAAATAATTTCTTTGAGCATTCATTTCTTCTTCTTGTTGGATTTTTTACTGCAGAAAAATGAACTAAAACCAAATAAACTTTTAGTACCTTTGGCAATGTAAGTGGGAGGAATGCTCAAAACTGCTCTAATTCCAATTCCATTGCCATATAATCTGCTGTTACTCTTCCTCAAAGAAGGCTTTTTCCATGGATTGTTATAAGCAAAGTGTTGATCATAAGTTGGAAACGATGAATTTGAGCGATAAGTCGATGCCTCTTTCGATGGATGCTGCTTCTGCATAGCTTTTGGAAATGAAGATGGCTTTTGATTTGGAGCAGAACCCGTTGAATTGCTTCGTGTTAAAAACTGTAGAGATCGGAGCAGTCCTTTTGTCCTGCCAGTATCCCAGTTCAAGCTGCTGCTTCTTCTGAATAGCCAGAATGGTTTTGGCAATGGTTTATCCTCTTCATCAGCATCAAAACTGGTGGATAGAAACTCGATCAAACGCTTTTTCTTCGTGTTATCATTTGCATTTTCGACGTTTTCTTGGGTTGTAGCTGTACCTTTTCTTGCCTCAGAATGACCTAAAATTGGCTCAGATTGATCAGTTTCTTTCCGGGGTGTGATTTTCTTGATTTCAACAGGCAGGATTTTGCCGTTGGCGAAGAGCTCATCAGCTGAAGAAATTTCTTGTGACAAGCTTTGGCCAAGGCAGAAATCGAAATCAATGGAGGAGTTCAGTAGCAGTGCATCTGATCTAGCATGGTGGGACTCGACGGGCCTGAAATCTGCTTCTTTGAGATCATGCGAAAATGAGATTCTTGGACTAACCTCTGGACTTGAAATTTCTGAGCATATATCAACAGCCATAGTGTTCAAACTTTTCAACAATTGGCAAACGGTTGCAAGTAGAGAGACTTTTATAGACACTAAAGATTAGTTAAGGCACAGGAATCAAGAAGTCAACCTCAGAGTATGTTATGATATTTGGAATTTGGAAGTCAAAAAGATACCAGAAGGAAGGATACTTGTTTTTGTGTTGGAATGAGACCAGCTTTTGCTTTTTCACTAATGAGTTAGTAACTTGAGGATTTACATTTTGTTTGTGTCAAGTGATGAGGGAAAGAAATAAAATGAAGTGATTGAATTTATGTGCCATAAGGCTAGAGAAGGATCTCCCAGAATAGAGCACTCTAGCTTTTATAATGACCCTGTAAGAGAGAGAGAGAGAGATAGAGATGAAGGTCTTAAATTTTAACTCAAGCTAGCTACTGTTGGGCTCATTCTACAGGTGCTGGCAGGATGAACCGCACATGTTGCACCACGTCCATTCAAGAATTTCAACGACTTTTAGAGTGAACGTTCTTAGTTTCAATTAGCGTTCGTACAGTACTTGAAGTCAGTTTTAATTAGAAAAAAGATAGAGAACCCTTTTCTCCTGCATGTCTGGTAAAAGGGGTCCTCAGTTCATGAATGTAGACTATGGTGGTGAAACCAAATTCATGAATGCAGCAACACATTGAGTGCGACATAGTTTTAGTGGCAAGAATCTGAGAGTTGAAGATTACTCCGATCTTACTTTGTCTAAACTAAGACAAGCAAGAATTAGTAAAAAAAAATATGTTCTAAAAATGATATTGGGGGAGTTAATTTTAAAGGAACGACAATGAACTGATGGCAAGTAACTGAAAAGAGCTAATTTAATTGAGGGATTTGTTACGGGGATTATAACACATCTATTAGATAATATTAAAATGAATTCGAGATGACAAATTAAGGTATTCAAAAGGTTCTAATTGGTGTGAGTATAAATTTTAAAATTTGATTATTATTTAATTAAATTTAAGATTTAAGACCCTTTATGAGATTTGATATAAGAAATTCATTGATTAAAAATGAAAATTAATACGTTATACTTTTACAGGCTGCCTTATATTTAACTTTGGAGAGGAGAATCTTGTTAACCTTCAATAGGATATCAAATGTGGAAGGTAAGTGAAAATTCATTTGCATCTATAATGCATGAGCATAGTATTTCTTGGCTTATTTATATTAAATGTCATCCTTGTGTCTTGATGAATATTATAAATATCTTATAGTGCATACGTTGTTTGGATGACAGGACATGTTATTCACTGTGTCATTGAACATGCTATTTATCAACATTTACACGTGCATGCATAATACGTGCTTACAGTTGGGGTTTTGCATGCATAACATTATTTTCAGAAAGAAAATATTTTGGTTGACCACTAATAGTGTACCGAGGCCTATTTGTGGCTTATTTATATAATATTTGGGGCGTCGTGAGTATTACTTTTCGAAGGATCATAGAGGTTAACAGGGGGTATACCTCTAGTGGTCACGAGAGAGTGGACCACTTGACTGTGCCCTTATTGACGCCGTCGGTGGGAATACTTCTGGAAGGTCACAGGAGAAGACAGGTGGTGAACCTTTGGTAATCCCAAGAGATGGCCCCCGGACTGTGTCCATCTGTTTATGGCCATGTGATTATTGATATTGTCGAGAGTTCTATCCGGTACATATTAGGTGGGCCAAGGGTCCAGTGGTGGAAAATTATTTTGAATGAAATGATTTTGATGCATGAGTTCGTATTCTTGTCATAATCTCATAAAAATGTATTGCATTTATGTTGGATTATTCCCTCAGCATGTATAATTTTCATTTACTGAGCATTAGTTCACGTAGTTTATGCGTTGTAGGTGAGTTTGATGATACTTGAAGCCATAGATTTACTGAGCGAGCGACTGGAGCTCCTACAGGTTCTGAGAATCAGTGTACATGAATGGCGACCTGTCAAACTGGTTGTTAACTTATTTGATTTTGGAGTGTATTATATTAGGTTTTGGAATTTGTACATGTACATGGATGACGACTTGTCGGACTGGTTGTTAACTTATTTGATTTTGTAGTGTATTATATTAGGTTTTGGGATTTGTACTATATGTTACTTTTAAAACTTTTCTGTACATGAGTATGTAAATATTATGGTTGTTATGGGTTCTCTACAGGTATATATATATATATTAGTTTGTGAGTGAGAAAAATAGTTTATTATTTATTATTCTGTTACAGAAAAAATAAATTGTACAGACACGTAGGATTTATCATATCAAAATTATTATATTTATAAATATATATGTGTGTGTAGTATCAGGGATGTTACACAAAACCATCATCTTTATCCTGGAAAATTTGCCAGAAATATCTAGCCAGAAATATCTAGCTTCATAGTAATAAAGCATCCCGCGTGAAGTAGCAAGACAGAGTAAATAACAAGTAACAACACAAGTCCTACATATATCTCTATCCTTGCTGGATTTTTTCATTATTCCTAAGCATTGCCATGTGACTTGACCCCTCAACTCACTTTGTCCATGGAAGATATATTTGGCATTTCATACAAGAATTTATTGCATGAAACTGACAGAGAAGGGGAAAATATGAAATTCTGCTAAGTAACAGATCATCATCTTCTGATCCATGCATGTCTAAACAAAGAAATTTTTGGCCTGGGATCATTGAGGAGGGTTGAGGAATGTTGTATATATAGTAGACTGACACAAAATTAGTGATCTCATATCCATGAAAAGATTCTCCTTGAAAAGTTTCTTAAAATTACTCTTATTGTTACATTTTTATTTTTGATATAATATACAACAAATCCTAAGTAATAAATAGGCACCACATTTACAAAAAATTGACAGGACAAAAGACGGATTAATTGAAATACACACAACCAGATCCAAGCCTTTAATACCAAAAACAGAATCCCAAACTTAGGCAAATGATGTAGTTACAAGCACAAATATCATTCTAAATGGAAAAAAAATGCATCTATTCTCATTTAAAATGGAGTTGATGGCACAAATTTGTTTAAAGTACCATATCTACATATTTATTTATTATTTATTTCGTAGTGGGCTGACAGATTTTACATGATCCCCAGCGTTAGGTATTGACCCAATAGGCCAATAGTATTGGGCTATATGCTAAAATTTCTGCGCTGTTTATGTCTATATGTGGGCCCATCTCCACTCTTATTGGCCCATTTCTTCTTCATTGGAATTTGGAAGGAAAGTTTTCGGGAAGAAAAAGTGAAAAATAAAATATCTTTAATTCAGATATTTCAACTTTCCAGATCTGACCCTTGATTCCCAAGCAAATACCTTTGTCCTGAGAAAGAATCTTTCAGCTGGAGAAATCCCAATTCACTCGCTAGGGTTTTAATACCAGTTTCACGCGCACACAGACACACATGGTACAGACTCTCGCAAATAAGTAAACCCATTTTATATTTTTCATTTTTTGTAATTGAAAGTAAGAACAAATATAATTGCAGAAAGAAAAGATGGTGGGGAAAAACGGGAGTGAAAGTGGCGGCGAGAAGCCTTTGGATTTGTTTCTAAAGATTGGTTTGGATGAAAGGACTGCAAAAAACACTGTTGCTAATAATAAGGTCACCGCTAATCTCACCGCCGTCATCCATGAGGTATGTGTGTCTTTTTGGGCAATTATGCTGGGTAAATGATGCATTTGTAATTTATCGTTTGTGCATGTGGGTTTTGTTGATATATAGTTAAAGTCTGTGACTGTTTGATGGGTTTCTAGGAAAATTAGAACAAAAAGGAAATTGGTCACTGGGAAAAGGGAACTTTATTTGGTCTTGGGCATGATTTGGTCTATGTATGTTTATTTTGTTAGCGTCGAAGTTTTGTTTCTTTTGCATGTGGGTTTTTTTTGTATCATATCTTGAAGTTTCTTTATCCTCCACTGTGTTTCTGGGAAGTTTAGAGAATGAAAAACTTAAATCAGAATGTTTATCTCTAGTTTGGTGATTTTTCGGATTAAGTTATGTAAGTTCATCTATTAAAAAGTCTAGAAAGTTTATGTATAATATGATATGTATTTCATTTCTATCTATAACACTGATTTTGCATATTGGAGAGTACCTTGTATGGTTTAAGGGTGTGGCTCTTATAAAAACTGCAGAAAAACAGTTTTTGTATTTGTAATCAGTTTAAGTGAAGCAGTTTTTCATTTTTTTTTAAATTAAACTTCAGACCCTTTTTGTTGCAGAGAGGATGTGGAATTTGAATATAGATTATTGAAAGGCAAACTTTGTCTGAAAAACCAAGCAGACGCATGCTTTTATGGATTGACTAGAAGATTGATAGGATAAGTAAATTTTATTTTGCTTATGTTTTATCGCTTGGGATATTTTAATGTTGTTTAAAATGGAAAATGTAAGTAAAATGAGGAAAATCTAATTGAATGATTTTTCTTTTTACCTTTTTTCTTTTTAGTTTTTTTTGGCGATAATTTTTCAGATTTATGTAATTCAAAATTATGTGGATTTATGCTGTTCTGATTTGATTTAAAGATGCCAATGTAATAGTATGTGTTGATAAAAGTTAGCTTGTTATATAGTTTATCTTTGAATACGGTATTGCAGGCAGCTGTAACTGATGGTTGTGATCGGACAGTTGGAAATCTACTGTACACTGTAAGTTGGCACTTTTGACAGCTGTATTTATGTTTGACCTGAGGCTCTTCAGCTGGAGTGGTTTAGTTCCTCATAATAACCTTTATCTTTTTTAAGACTGGTTGATAAAAGAGAGCTATACTTCATACATTGCGCTTTATCGTGATACTGAAAATAGTTCCAATCTGGAGGACGATATTTTTTAATGTTGCATATCTATTTTGTAAAATTTAGACACATCTTCAGGTTGACTTTGCCATATGCTAGATGTGGACTTCTATTTGTTTTCTGATATGAATATTTCAAATGAAAAATATATGATACCTTTTCTTGGCAGGTCGCTACGAAATTCCCCACAAATGCTCTTGTGCATCGACCTACATTGCTTAAATATATTACTTCATCAAAGGTTTGAAGCTCTTTGTTTCTTTTTTTTCTATATGTTGATGCCTTGATCATTATTTTTCAAACATTTTCTTTACATTTAATTTTTTTTTCTCACTTGCATGCCAGTAGATAATCAGTTTTTTACTGGTACAGATCAAAGCTCCTGCTCAGTTGGAAGCTGCCTTTTCATTTCTTGCTGCTACTGCTTCTGACAACTTGAATGTCGATGATTTTGAAGCTGCTTGTGGTGTTGGTATGAGACAACTATTAGTGCTCCTCATATATACTAGCATTGAAGATTTGACTTGGATTGACATTTTGGGCTGTGTGGCCTTTTCTAAAGAGATTTTTCATCCTTCAGATTTTTACTTCACCTTAATAATGTCGGTGTGATCCTAGCAAGTTATGTGCAATGCATTTACCTCTTTCCTATCCATCTGGGCAGCATGATTTAAGATTGATTTGTCTGTAGTCTCTTCAATCGGTTATTCCTTCAATAAATAATTTTTTCTTACCAAATGTTTTCTTATATCTAATCCTAGAAATTGAATTTTTGTCTTGAATAGGAGTTGAGGTCTCTCTGGAAGATATTGAAAATGCTGTTGATGAGATATTCGAAGAGAACAAAGCTGTTATTGTGGAGCAGCGGTACCGAACAAATGGTTGGTTTACCTTTTCCAGTGTGCAGAATTTTTTTGATGTATTTTAATTGAAGAATGGCTATTAGGGTATGCTAGGACAATATGTTGGGATCTTTACTAGATAAATATATGAAAAAAAGGGAAAGGTGAAGATTTTGCCTCTCTGTATACGACTTGTTGGTATAAATGGGCTTTGTTATATGCATTGGGTGATTAGCCTATGGCTTAGCAGATTTTGCATGTTTGTTGCTTGACGATGAAATGGGAATTGGTACCTTGTATTTTTTTAGTTGCTTACAGTAAGTTTGTGTACTGCTGCTGCATGGCCTGCACTTTAGGTCTGGAAGTCTCAGTCCAGGAATAGAGAACACTTAAAAATATGAAAGAGAAGGATCTCTAAATATTTTACTTGTGTTTCATTTTCTTCAATGCTCTGTTAAAGAAATGGTTTTAGTTTTTAGGTTTCTTTGGGAAATTATGATCATAATGTCATATAGCTAATTATGAACAAAACTGACAATCTGATGTAAGGGTACTTCTGATATCATCCACAGGGTTGAGGTATTGAAAGGTGGCTATGCCTTTTAGTGGTTGTATCTTACATTCATGTTCTTTTATGAGTATCACTATTAAGTTATATTTAAGGTCCTTATGTTAAATATTGGGTTTTTTAACGGAGAAAGAGGTGCGGCTCAATTTGGTTGAGCTAGGATCCATGCTTGTGGACTATGTTTTGAGGCTTGCATACTTTCAGTTGCTTCCCTGATATTGTATGTTAATCGCAAGAGGAGATACCTGGACTGGTAAAAGCTAGAACTATGCATGGTGCCACTGTCAAGCTTGATAATAACATTGAACCCTTATGTTTCTTTTGGTCTTTGTATGCATTGTTGTTTTCAATGTGCTCTCTGTGCTTTATATAGACCGTTCTTGGTTTGTTGACACTTTGAGCAATTAATAAAGGCTTCTACTAGCAATATTTCTATACACTGCACATGTAACAGAACATGAAAGGAAAATATTTATTCTCATTCATGCAATCAGTTTTGTATGTACTTTGTGCTCATATCTTACAATGTACCTAGACATTATGTACTATGCCTGGGCCATCTTGGCAAACTTCTAATGCTAACAAAATTTCTGTTTCTTTTGGTTTTCTTTATACTATTTTGATGATGACTAGTCTCTTTGTTAAACTATGTTGGATACAGTTGGTGAACTATTTGGTTATGTGAGAAAGAAACAGCCATGGGCAGATCCAAAGATTGTCAAGGTAATTATTGATACCTGCTTCATGACCCTCCCACTCTGTCTCAAGAGATCTGGAATCAGCAAAATAACATGAATATTTATCTTCATCTACTTTGTTGTTTATTTTCTGACCGGGGCAACTTCTGGAACCAGCAAATCATTGATGCCAAATTATATGCCCTACTTGGTGAAAGAACAGCTGCAGACAATGAGAAGCCTACGAAAAAGAAAAAAGAGAAGCCTGTCAAAGCTGAGGTGAGCCAAGCTATTTGGTTGAAGGTTTTTCTTTTGCATATATGTTATATGAGTTGTCTGTCGGTGTTTTTGAACCTGTGGACTTCAATTTCGGTTCTTCATAATTACTTACAATACCTTATTTGGTCTCTTTACCAGATCTAAATGGCATTCAGCAGTTTATGGTGTTCTACGATTCATTAGTTAATTGTATTTTTGCTAATTCTAGTATATAAGCTATAGTTATTTTCTTTTAATTGTGTTTCTATTTGTCAGGATAAAGCTATTGTTGAAGAGACAGCTCCAGCAAAACCATCTGAAGAAGAAATCAATCCGTTTTCAATATTTCCTTCACCAGAACAGAACTTTAAGGTAGCAAAAACTAAAGTGAGCCCTCTGCTGTTGTATTAGTTGCTTGGCTCAGTTGTGGCAAACTTATTGTTTGGATATCTATAAGGGAAAGGTTTAAGATCAAAGATATGAGGAAAGAGAAGTTAAAATTTGTTTGGTTTATGATTTTCTGAAGGTTGAAAGAAAATATAAATAATATTGGGATTAGGCATCACATTAGAGTCCTATGGCATTGCTTCAAAGGTTTGGATTGCATCTCACATTAATTTCCATGAAACATCTCAAATATATAGTATTAAAAAGATTTAAAGTGATTTTTATGAACCTAAAACTTAAATATATTAACTCCCTTAAGCTTTGAAAATTTCCTTTGAATTTGGACACTGTTTTGAGCTAGTTGAGAAAGTATTTGGTGTTGTGGGTATAAATGAATCCAGTCAGCAAAACAAGTTGAGAAGGTATTTGGTGTTGTGGGTATAAATGAATCTAGTCGAGCCGAACTCATTATTAATCAAACTTCTATGAATATTTATTGAGCTTGAGTTTGGTTTGGTTGGTAATCGAAACGATCTTGATTAAGCTTTAATTGAGTTCGGGTTAGGCTGTTTGATTTCTTTACACATATTATACTATTTTTTTTACTAACTGAGTCGAGTTCGAGCTGAGCTCTAAATCTTATCGAACGAAAAAATGTGTTCAGCCTTACTTTGTTATGTTTAATAAACCAAGTTCAAACAAGCTTTTAACGATTAATCTCAAATTGGTGGAGTAGTATGGTTTGTTTTTCAGCCTATTTGGTGCTGTAACCTTTCTTTACTCGTAGAAATGGTGTCCTAGAATCATGATTAGTCATTTCATTTGAATTAAGGAAGGGTCTTGATTTAACATCCCATAACTGAAATGTCTGACATGAAAGCAATCTCTTACCTTATTTGTTCCTAGGATATTGACTTAAATCAATTTAAATGACCAATTAATTAATTGTTGCCGGATGCGAGACATCTTATCATTTATATATCAATCTACTTATCCTAGATTTTATTTGTCTACACTATCAAGTGGCTTCCTACGATATTCTATCATAATTAATCTTGATTTTAAGAAAGTAATACGCTTTTCAGCATTGAATTTTCATTTTAGGCAAAATATTGAAGCTTAACTTCTTATACATACACTTACCACATGGTACTTTTTCTGAAAATTTATTTCACCTTATTCCCATCTGTTCTTGCTGATTTCCAGGTTCATACAGAAATATATTTCAGTGACGGTCCTGTGCTTAGGGCTTGCAATTCAAAGGAAATACTTGACAAACATTTGAAGGTCACTGGAGGAAAAGTTTTTACACGCTTTCCACCTGAACCCAATGGATATCTGCATATAGGTCATGCCAAGGTTATTGTTTGGCCAAACTAATATTTGAAGTTGTATTTGTTTGGAATTTTTGTTCTTGCTCTTTATCTGATAAACCAATTGTGTAGGCTATGTTTGTGGACTTTGGCCTAGCCAAAGAGAGAGGTGGATGCTGCTACCTGAGGTCAGCAATGCTTCTATGCTACCTTCTTTTTTTTGTTTTCTTTTACCTGAAATGATTTTCTGAATCATAATTATTTTTGTTGGTTTAGAATTGACTCGATGAAACTACTTTTATTTTGATTATTCTAGTATTTGTTCGTATAACTCTCTCTCTCTCCCTCTTCCTTTTGGTTTTAGTGTGTTTGGTGTGTGGAAAGGTGCTCTCAATGAAAATGACTGAATTCCATGTTCTGTGTAGCACGGGCTCTTCATGATAGTTTGTCTTAATTCATTTTATTGTTTATACATCTGCTTATAGGGTCCATCTAGGAAAAAACCTAGTTTGGAAGCATTATCGATGATTCATGCTGAACATTGAGCTTGCTACAATGGACCCATATTTGTGCCATTGTGGCTTCTAATTGTCCACCCAACTTGATGTTATTATATCTGAAAGATGTTTATGGAAGTCTGTTTCCTTTTCATTTGCTGCTTTTAGCGTAATTCACAATATGCAATGTGTGATTTTATTTCTTATGTAGGTAGGTGAAAATTTGGTGAGGTTAAATGTAGTACTGGGGCTTTGATTGCAGTCTTTGAAAAAAGAATTGCTTTGTAATATAAGCAGAAGGAAGAAGCTATTAGTTGACATTACTTAGCTATTTGTCATAAAAGCTTAACATGTATAATAAAAAGATATATGGCATGACATAGTCAGATATAACTTGGAAAAGTTTCACTCCTGTGGGAGTTGGTAGTGAATTTTTTATGTGAACTTTATAGATATGACCTACTCATATTAGTTGGGAATTTGAAATGTAACTAGGATACCGCATTGACCTTTTATGTTTTGCTCTTAAACTCAGGAAGGGCATTGCCAACACCAGTGTCCTAAACATGCTTCGACTTATTTTGCATTTAAATTCTCACATTCAGCAATATCCAAATTGTCATTGATATTGCTCAAAGTTTGTTAATTGTTTTACTTGTGTATGGAATAAAATCTGCTTCAATTTTTCAGTGACCAATGCCGGAGAAAAAGGCAGTTTTTTGTGTTTAAATAGGAAGAATTGGTCAATGAGAATCATTGCCATGTGTTGTAAAGAATTCAACAATGGATATGAGTAGGAAAGTGAGAACAGTTCCTGTTTGAATATTTGTGTTGCTGGAATTAGTTTGAACAATGCTTATGTAGCTCAAGAATCAGGAGTCTTTAGTTTGCCATTTAGGAATGCTTTTATTCAACTGGCAAAGATGAAGAGTTCCCCTTGTTTTCTAAACTTAGTTTTGATATATAGGTATGACGATACCAACCCAGAAGCGGAAAAAAAGGAATATATTGATCATATTGAAGAAATTGTTGGATGGATGGGGTGGGAACCCTTTAAGGTAAAATTTCTTCCCAAATGGGTAACAGTTTATTGTACGGACAGCAGCTAATAAATGTTGCAATTTTTTAGATCACCTACACTAGTGATTATTTCCAAGAGCTCTACGAACTAGCAGTGGAACTGATAAGACGAGGTCATGCTTATGTTGATCACCAGGTTGGTTCTTGCCAAACACATATCTCTTTCTTGCTTCAGATTCTTATAGAACTTTTTGTTTGTTTCTCTAACTTTACCTTTCATTGAGCCATTCTTGAGCTTATAACATGATTAAGTACAGAGGTTGGTTGGTAAAGTTGAAATATAGTAAACCTGGTTAGTTCTCCTTTATGTGTGACATTTAATTGTGACGAAGAATGTCTTTGTTGTTTATGCAGACACCAGATGAGATAAAAGAATATAGGGAAAAGAAGATGAACAGTCCTTGGAGAGATAGGCCAATTGAAGAATCTCTAAAATTGTTCGATGACATGAAGCAGGGACTGATCGAGGAAGGAAAAGCAACATTAAGAATGAAGCAGGACATGCAGAGTGATAATTTCAATATGTATGACCTAATTGCTTATCGTATCAAGGTAAGCGTTGAACATGAATGTCTGACTTGCGGAGCGTTGAACATGAATGTCTGACTTGCGAAACTTAAAAGAGTTACTAATATACTTTCCTTCCTATCATTGTCCAGTTCACACCTCATCCACACGCAGGAGACAAATGGTGCATCTATCCAAGTTATGATTACGCTCATTGCATTGTTGATTCTCTTGAAAACATAACTCATTCGGTATGTCAGTTTGCTTATGGAATTTTTTTCCTGATTGACTTTCCCGTGCAATTTCTTTAGAGCATCTCTTTTGTCGATATTTTTAGCCAATGAAAAATTTTCAGGATGCAACCCCCCCTTTTTTTGTTTTCTCTTCGATACTAGTTTTTACTGTTTGTTTCTTAACAATTAAAAACCAAGTTTTCCCTTTCCTAAATTTCTGTTTTCCTCGGAATACGTACTTATGATTGGTATGTGTCGTTAGAGTCAGTAAGCTATTGTGCTTTTTCCTAACTGTTTGGGGTGAATTATTCTACGCAGCTGTGCACACTTGAATTTGAGACACGACGTGCATCATACTACTGGTTATTAGATGCGCTGGGCCTTTACCAACCATACGTATGGGAATACTCACGATTGAATGTCACCAACACGGTGATGTCAAAGCGTAAGGTGCATTGAAGTTTTGGAAAGGTCGTCACTGGGTGGTTCAATATCATGTGCCTCCCCATCTTCTGGAACTGATCTTTTCCTGCATGTTATTGCAGTTAAATCGTCTTGTAACAGAAAAGTGGGTTGATGGTTGGGATGATCCTCGCCTCATGACTCTCGCTGGATTGCGACGTAGAGGGGTAACTGCAACTTCCATAAATGCTTTTGTTCGAGGAATTGGAATAACTAGAAGGTTGAATTTCTTTTATTATATTCTTTATTATTGTGCTTCATAATTTTGCTTCTCTATGTTCTTGATGAATGCATTATTCCTGTACTGCAGTGACTCTAGTCTGATACGTCTAGACCGCCTGGAGTACCATATAAGGGAGGAACTGAACAAAACGACACCTCGTTCAATGGTTGTATTAAATCCAATAAGGTTTGTATCTTCCCAATGTATATTTGTATATGTATAAATTTTGCATATAGGAACCTGTTATGATGTTTCACATACCTGTTCTGTATTTCAGGTTGTAATTACAAACATGGAGGCCTCTGTAATGGACCTTGATGCAAAGAAATGGCCTGATGCTCCTGCAGATGATGCATCTTCATTTTATAAGGTGTGCTTGATGACTATTTCAAACCTCTAACTTGGTTTCTTCCATTGGTTTATTATATTATTAATTGTAGATTAGTCTGCTTAACAGCATTGTGTGTTAAATATGAATCACCTGTGCATTTTGTGGCGGTTATTATATCATATTTGTATTTAATGCAACTGTTAGATGCAATTGTTATTAAATACAGTTGATATTGCTGATAGTTGTTTGACGTTTTGCCTTGATCTTGTCAAGGTCCCCTTTTCTAAGGTTGTGTACATCGAACAATCTGATTTTCGAATGCAAGATTCTAAAGATTACTATGGACTTGCTCCTGGGAAATCTGTCCTCCTCAGGTGCTGATTATTTGCAGTTACTTTTTCCATGCATTGATTAGAATTTTCATGTAACACTGAAATATGCTTCTTCCCTGACATAGGTATGCATTTCCTATTAAGTGCACAAAAGTGATTTTAGGTGATGATAATGAGACTATCCTTGAGATTCACGCTGAGTATGATCCATCAAAGAAAACCAAACCAAAGGTAGTCAGGGTTTAAATTCATTGTTGCCTAACATGAACTGAGTCTTTGGAGATTCTCGAATGTTCTCTCATTACTGTGATATTCTGTTTTTCAGGGGGTTCTGCACTGGGTTGCAGAATCTTCACCAGGGGTTGATCCACTTAAGGTGGAAGTCAGATTGTTTGACAAACTATTCATTTCTGAGGTTGGAAACTTTTGCCTTTTGAGTAAACTTTTTATTTTGTTGAACTTTCTAAGCCTTGCAACTTGCTATAAAATGTATTATAGAAACTTATTGGTGTTTGGTATTGCAACCAGAATCCTGCTGAACTCGATGATTGGCTTGGTGATTTAAATCCACACTCTAAAGTTGTTATGGCAGATGCCTATGCGGTACCTTCTCTTAAAAATGCTGCAATTGGAGACGGATTTCAGTTTGAAAGACTAGGTAAATTCCTCAATCCTGCAACTTTTCATCATTGGGCATCCCACTAATGTCAACATTAACTTTGGGCGCCTTTCTCTTGATAAATTCGAAATCCAACAAAAGATGATAACTAAACATCTCTTTAGCAGGTGGACATTATGCAAATGATCTATATGTCCCGAAATATTCAGTCCTACTCCTGATTATAGTGATAGAGTCAAATTATGTTTTGATTGAAGTGTGTGGATGGTTGGTCTCCCCATTCCTTTCGTAGCACACGGAATGGAGTCTTATTACAGTTTTAGCCGCTCCCGTCATTTGTTTTCCACTTTCACCCCAAACTACTTTCGTGCCCACTGAAAACGTACCACCAAAAGTGAGAATAAGCACCTGATCAATATGAGATTCTGTGGTACCATTTAATTGGCAATATATCAGTCTTTAATTATCAGGGATTTTGCATTCCAAAGTTCACAGAAATCCAACATAACCAAAAATTTTGCATTGAAAAATTCTGTCCAACCTGCACTTTCCTATGTAGTACAGTTGTAGTGAACTCATTTTTTGTTTCACTCTGTTCCAGGTTACTTTGTGGTTGATAAGGACTCATCCCCTGAAAAGCTCGTGTTTAATCGGACTGTCACTTTGCGAGATAGTTATGGTAAGGTAGGGAAGTGAAGTGGAAGGCCAAAGGATGGGCGAGCAGGATGAGGAAACAATGCATAGATATATCCTGTACAAATACAAAACATCTTCTGATTGAAAATCACTAGTAAAAGCAATTTTACAGTAATTTAAAATTATACCTATATCCAGATTTTGTGTATCATTTATATTCCTCGAGGCAAACGTCATTTTTGTTGCTTGTTTCATCCTTACTAGAAATGTATTTCTTTAGTTTTTGATTTTGATTTTTATTTTTTCCTCGTTTGCGAGTGTAGATATCCTTTTCTGCTTATAAAGAGAGAGATGGACATATATCCGTATAATGTACGTCAATGGGCTTGGAAACACGCAATTACATGCTAAAATTGCCTTATGTAATTGCGTAATAGAATGCTTTCAAACCGGAATTCTCATTGATCAAAAATTATAGTGGATTGAATTCTTTCGTAGTGGAAGTTAAATTGATGATAAAATTATTTCTACTTGTGGAATTCGAATTCAAGTACAAATAAATAGTTTTTTTCCATTGAAATCGCTTGCGATGTCTATGGTAGCATGACGAGCATGTGAAGGGGCTGGTGCATGGGTTTTTCATGGCTTGCAACAGATTGAAAAAGTTCAACTTGTAGTAGTCATACGCGTAACGATGAGTTTGAGCTGCTTAGTGCTTGCAATGGGATTGAACTTCACAAACTAAAGTTGCCAACATAACATATATAATGTGTGGAATATTATATATAGTTCTGAACACTTTGCATTGCAGAAAACACACGCACAAAGTCATTGATGGCCATTTTTGAGAAAAAGCAAGAAAAACAGTAAGAAGGGGTAGACTAGCTAGGTTGTGATTGTGGCAGAAAACAATTGATCAACTGGGGTTGATGAGTGGGCTTTCATTTCAAGGGACCGACCACCTACTAAAAAGGGGATGGTTGATGCAACATTTTCTTGGAAGAAACTTGGAACTTATTCACGAGATAAAAGAGCCAATAATAGATTAGCACTCTTGTCACACAAGGAAAAGGTAAGTGTAAAAAGCCTTTTACTGTCTTCTATTTTATTTTACAAGGTTCCGTTCCCACTCCCGTTCATGTGTTTGATGCTCATTATCAATAAAAAAATTATAAATACCAAACAAACTATAAATTTAACTAATTTTGTAATAGACTTTTTTTGCTGTAGATCATTTTTATTATGTTTAGGTTTCTTTTGGTTCAAGAAGTTGGGCTCCTAATTAGGGGTGTCCAGGGTGTCTAGGTTTGATATACAGATCAAATTTCGGTATAAATTGAAATTGAACCGAAATTTTGATTCAGTATTCGATATATATTTTTTCAAAATTTTGGTATTAATATTTAGGTTTGGTATATCGTACCGAATTGAATACCGAATTTATTTTTATTTTTATTTTTTTTAAATTTTTGTGAAATAATTTTATCCTTCAAGTATTTTTTAGTCTATTCTCCTTATGTTCACTTGTTTAGTAGTTAATTAATAATTATTTGATTGGTGCTTATAGAAATGATTAAAATTTAGTATGATACAGTTAATTATTTTTTTAAAAATTTTTAATAACTAAAATAGTGTATTTCTCTTATTTGATAAAATGTATCACCAAAATGCCGATTAAATACTCATCGCTCACGAATTGAACTAAATGTAATTGAATTATTTAGTTATTTATTGCTAGTCACAAAATGAACAAACATATAAGTATATTTTTGTTTTCAAAAATTTAATTATCTACCTTTGCCCAAATAATACCCAATGATTGAAGATAAACTTCAAAAATTAATACAAATGATTGAATTATCTTTTTCATAAGCCACAACTTCTTGATTTGATAATTGTTATGCATGAATTATTGAAAAAATAGAGAACAAACTTTTTTTTTTTTTATAAAATTTAGTTTACCGAAATCATACCGAATTATCGATTTTTTTTTTATAATTATTGAACCGTATCAGTATTCAATTTGGTAATTCGGCGTGCCGAAATTTCGGTATGGTATTATCGAGCATATACCCCCTACTCCTAAGATTATATTGGGATACGTAACTATAAGAAAGGCAACACATGAAAATATAATTTAATACTTGACTTTAAATATCTAAAAATCAATAAAATGGAATAAAATTGTTTTTACTATGAGCTATATACTTACTTTTAACTGGTTATTTTTAGTTTTTCCATAAATATTCTCTAAGAATAGTTTGATTTTCTGTGTGACAATGAGTAAGTTAGAGAGCTTATTTGTGAAGAGAATGTTGTGATCTTAATTAAAAGTTTTAACATACTCATATATCTCTATTTTTTTAATTTTTTTTCAAATTGGTTGGTATTTTGGTTTCTCTATTCCCTATCTAAAACATGTTGAGGTATATTTAGAGGAATCACTTTAGTCTGTTGTCATTTAAAGAGACACTTGACAATTTATACTCGAATTACTTTTGAATTTTTCAAATACAATAATCATTAATTTGTACAAACTACAAAATGAAGTCTTTGGTTAACAATAATTTTATAAAATTAATTTTTTCAAAATCAGTCTTTTTGTTAAAAAAATTAAAATATTTACGTCAGATGGGATGATAGTGCATGATAGATAGCATAAGAATGAGAATAAATGGGAATTGGAATAAGGGGGAAGTATATTAATTTGCTTTCAAAAGTTCCATTTTTCACATGGAACCTTAGCCATATGCTCCACGGGATAACACAAAATTGGTAGACATGACTACGCAAAATGCTCAAATGTCCAATCAAAATCATCATCTTTTAGTCCAAATGCTGATTCTATACACTGTTTTTTCTTGCCACTTTGGATATGTGAATGACTAATTAAGATTTCGTGATTAAGAAAAAAAAAACAAAAAAAATAAAATGAAGATTTGTACTTATCATTGGAAGTGGCTGTCGTAAGATTACCTAATTAAACATTTCTATCTTTAGTTAATCGTCTGTTAATTAGGGAGTTTGGATTTTGAGGTTGACTTGGGAAAATCCCACTTTGAGCCACTCTTTAAGGGTTTTTACCTTTTTACTTTTGTCAATGATAATGTTTAAGTGGTGAAAATGGAATGATAGCCAGAACTCATGTTTGTAGGTCAACTATTTTTGAATGTTTTTTTATTGAAATAATAAGTAAAAAAAAAAAGTTTATATTTGTGTAGGCACAAGAGTAAATGATTTTATTTTTTATATTAAAATGATATTTACAATAGAATTAGAGCCCGCTGATTTGAATTGTATATATTAGGAACATTATTTTTTTTTTTAAAAAAATTGATAGTATATTCTGCTATCGTAATAATTTAGTTGATATTTTCACAATGTAAATTATGTGGCTATCTACGTGAATGACATTTAATTTTATGTTAGACATAATACAATTTAGTTACATGATAATAATAATAAAATATTTTTAAAGTATCATCTACTTACATCAAAATTTAAAAGTGAACGAAAAAAAATATATCTATCTGTAAATAAACTCTTATACTTTTCAAGTAATTGAAAATTCAAAGCAAAATAGTCACCAAGACTTGCTAGATGCAGAAATATATGATATATCACTTTCTATGTGTTGGATTAAATGTCAAACCTAGTCAATGAAAAATCTACGGCGCCCATGTAAATTTCTCGTGTATGAAAGATATGGTGGTTTGGTTAGTCAACTGAAAAATCATATGTAGATCTTCCACTTGGTCACTACCAAGTTCATGTCAATCTATTCCAATCCATTAACATCTGTCAGCATCCAATATATTCATAATCTCACAACTTGTTTGTTGCCTAATTTTCTTACTATAGGAGTGTATATAATCGATCAAATCAAATCAAAATCAAAATTTCGACTTTAATCGAATCAATAATTTTGATTTAATTTTTAATTTTTAATTTTTTAAAATTTTAATTTTCGATTCGATTTTGATTTTTTATTTCAATTAACCGAACCACACCGGAAATTGAATTATTATTTTTATATATTTATATAAATTAATTTTTATTTTAAAAATTAAGTTTTTATATTTTGTTATTTATTTTTATACTATTTTTTTATGTTTTTCTCACCCAAATTAAAAATAAAAAATAAAAAAAATATATTTTATAATTTTATTATTTAATTTTCTAAAAAAATTAGTTAACCGAATTTTTTTTTTTATTATAATCAAATCAAAAGTCAAACCAAATGTGCACCCCTATCTTTAAAACCTGTTTAAATTTTTTTAATGCTCATTTAAAAGGATAAAATATATTTTAACCCCTACTACGTTTAATGTATTAATTATTCCTAAACAACATAACATTTATCTCCTGAAAATACTTATCGCCTACCCTACCTACAAATCCCAAGTGTTATTGTAAGAAAAAAAAAAGGTGAAGAATGAAGAAAGAAAGAAAAAAGAAAAGATAAAACAAAATCAATATGATCGGGATTAAAGAAATTCATATTTAAATTGAAAAGAATAAGTGTAGCATCAAATTATTTTGAGGGAATAAGTGTTACATCAAGTTGTTTTGGGGAGTATTTCATATATAATCTATAATTCAAGGGTCAAAGTGTATTTTATCTATTTTAAATACTAAAGGACCAAAAAAGGTAGAATAGAAAAATAATGCATCTCTTCAAAGATCAAGCTACAAGAGCTTATCATAGAGAAATTTCGGGCCATATTTTTCTTATGCCTGACTACAAACTTTCATGAGTTTTTTTTTTTTTTTTGTTTTCTTCTTTCGCACATCAGACGATTAGACTACACGACTGATCCTTTGAAGTTGTCACATCAACAATGTTACCATGAACTGACTGCACCTTTGATTTTTTCCTTTAGCACTATTATGGTCAATATGCCATTTATTAACTTCATTCTTTTTCTCAAACAACAACGAGGCAGATATATGTGTTAATAAAAATGGGCATTAATTATTTTTTATCAAAAATAAAATGTATTTAACTTAACTAATTATTAATTTAAATGATTAATTTCTTGCTTAAATTCTATCAATTTATATTTTTAAAATCAAACTCCTTAATTCTTATTTGTAGAGTATATCTTAAAATTAAAAAAATTGAGAGAATTTGAGAGAAAAGTTTAAGAAAAAAATCTTATTAAAGAATTTTGTAAATAATTTTTTTTTGTGTATTTTATGAATTGTAAGTGTTGTAAATACTCGTATGTTTTCTCGCTTTAGTAAAACGATCTGCAGCAGATTCAGAGACATAGACACAATTGGTCGAACTCATTTATCAAACTGTGTGTGTTATTTTCGTTGTTATTTCGTATTCTCACTAATTTGGATTATCGAAAATTTTCATAATTTCCAACAATTGATATTAAGAGCCAGGTTTTGTATTAAATTATGTCAATTTCTGTGAGGTTAAATTATGTCAATTTTTGTTGGCAATACTGGTTTGTCGATTGAGGTATTCTAATACATGGTGGTTTGCAAGAATAGTTAGAAATGATTAGGAGGAAGTCAGATTCGAATAGGAGCGATGACCACATATAAATGGAAGATGAAACTCGAAAAATTCAATAACATAGATTTTGGGTTTTAGAAATTGCAGATGAATGATTATATATATCAAAGAAGTCTGTATTAATCTCTCTCAAGAAAGAAACTAGAGGTTATGAAGGAAGAAGACTGAAATCTTCTCGACAAACAAGTCATTGGAGTTATCCGGTTGACGTTTTCATGCAATATTTCTTTCAACGTAGCAAAGGAAAAGATCACGACAGGTTTTATGGCGGCTCTCTTTAGTATGTATAGAAAGCCATCGGTCTCAAATAAAGTTCACTTGATGAGGCATTTGTTGAATTTACGAATGACGAAAGGTACATCATAGCTCAATATGTCAATGAACTTAACACAGTCACATCCCAATTGAGTTCAGTTGAAATTGAATTCGATGAATAAATACAAACATTAATACTTTTATTTTCTCTACCAGAAAGCTGAAATGTTACTATCAGGGCTGTGAGTAGCTCGTCGGGAAATAATAAATTGAAATTTGATGATATTCATGATCTGGTTCTCAGTGAAGAGATCCGACGGAGAGAGTCAGGTGAATCATCAACCTCTTTATTTTTTAATACAGAGTTAAGAGGAAGAAATTTAACCAGAAGGAATGGACATAACAAATCAAATTACCGAGGTAGATCAAAGGACAAGAGGTCTAAATTCAGAAATCCCAATAATTCCCATAACTCAAAAACCATTGAGTGTTAGAACTGCGAGAAGACTGGACACTACAAAAATCAGTGCAAGAATGCACTGATAGACAATGAGGCAAAGACAGAGACAAATATTACTTCCACCTCAGGAGGAGATGATGCATTGATATGCTCTTCAGAGAGTAAGGAGGAGTCTTGGGTGTTAGATTCTGGAGCAATGTTCCATACTACTTCTCAAAAAGAATTCTTTGAGAGGTATGTCCCTAAAAATCATGAAAAGGTATATTTTGGTGATGACCAACTGTATGCTATTGTTGACAAATGTATACTGAAGATTAAGTTGAACGGGTTTATTTGGGAGCTGAAGGATGTCAGACATATTCCTAATTTGAAAAAGAACTTATTCTCAGTAGGACAATTGACTAGTGAAGGCTATACTACGATCTTCCATGGTGATGATTGAAAAATTTCAAAGGGCACAATGATGGTTGCTCAAGGCAAGAAGATTATAATGGCGCACTATTTGATTGCAGTTGCAACAGACTATGAAACTCCAAATCTATGGCACTATATACTTGGCCACATGAATGAAAATGAGATGAAAATTATGCACTCAAAGGAAAAACTTTCAGGTCTACAGTCAGTTGAGATAGACACGTGCGAAGAATGCATACTTGGAAAGTAGAAAATGGTCAGTTTTTAAACAAGTGGCAAAACCCTAAAAAATGAAAGGTTAGAGCTTGTTCACTCTAATGTTTGGGAACTAACGACCGTCTCATCTATTGGTGAGAAACTTTACTTCATGACTTTCATCGATGATCACTCTCGGAAGGTATGAATTTACTTTCTAAAGTATAAGTTTGAAGTATTTGAGCTTTTCAGGAGATGAAAAGTTATGGTTGAAAATGAGATAGATCTAAAGATTAAAAGGTTCAGAACCGATAATGGTGGTGAATATGAAGACACTAGATTCAAGAAGTTCTGGTATTAGCACATGATTAGAATAGAGAGAATCGTGTCGGGTACATGTCAACAAAATGGTGTAACTGAGCGTATGAACCAAACATTAACAGAAAGAGTTAGAAGCATTCGTATACAGTCAAGTCTATTGAATTAGTTCTGGGTAGAAGCAGTCAACATATCATATTACTTGATCAACCGAGACCCATAATCTCTATTGGAGCACATAATACTAGATGAGGTATGGAGCGGAAAAGAGGTAAAACTATCACATCTAAAAGTTTTTAGATTATGTAGCATATGTGCATATTAGTGATCAAGGCAGGAATAAGCTTGATCCCAAATCCAAAAAATGCACCTTCATCGGCTATGGCGAGGATGAGTTTGGCTACCACATTTTGGATAACGAAAACAAGGAGATCCATAGTAGATATATGATTTTCAACGAAAAGATGATGAACAAAAACATGCATAAAATAAATTCCGACTCAAAGCAAAGTGAGCTAATATTTGCAGATGTAAATACAGATGATGTCTTAAATAGTCCCGTGATAGAGTCAATTATCACAAGTCCTCAACTAGAGAAAATCGTTGGACAGAGCAATGCGCAACAGTCCAACACACCACAATCTCCTACTTTAGCTCCTGTATTGAGAAGGTCTTCTCGGCTTTATGTGCCTAACAGAAGATACATAAAGTATATGTTATTGACTGATGGAGATGAGCCTAAATGCTATGATAAAGCTAATCAAACTGAAGATACCAACAAGTGTGAGCTTTTCTTGAAAGATAAGATGAAGCATCTAATCTCCAACTAGACATGTGAACTAGTTGAACTATTCGTGGAGAAAAAACCACTTCATAATAAATGGGTGTACCAGATGAAAAAAGAGCATAATGGTTCCAAGAGATATAAAGCTCAACTAGTTGTCAAAGAATTCCAATAGAATGAAAGAGTTGACTACACCAACATTTTTGCCCTCGTTGTGAAGTTCAATACTATCAGATTAGTGTTGAGTATTGTTGCCATTGAAAATCTTCATCTTGCACAGTTGGATGTGAAGACTGCATTCCTTCATGGAAACTTGGATGAGGAGATATACATGTATCAGTCAGAAAGTTTCTCAAAAAGAGGGAAGAAGAACATAATGTGCAAACTTAGGAAGAGTTTGTATGGTCTGAAACAAGCTCCAAGACAATGGTATAGAAAGTTTGATGGCTTCATGTACAAGGAAGATTTCTAGAAATGCAACGCTGACCACTATTGCTACCTTAAGAGATATATGTCCAGTTATATCATTTTACTATTTTATGTCGATGATATGTTAGTAGCATGTTTAGATATGGATGATATTAAAATATTGAAACAACAATTGTCAAAAGAGTTTGACATGAAAGATTTGGGTCCAACAAAGAAGATTTTTGGAATACAAATCACAAGAGATAAGTAGAAAGGGTTGTTGTTGTTATCTCAGGTAGAGTACATCAACTGTGTTTTGCAAAGATAGGCGACACCAAGCCAGTCAACACACTTTTGGCTAGTCATTTTCGTCTATCCAAGAATTAGTCCCCTCAAATGGAGGAAAATAGAGAATTCATGGCTAAAGTTCTTTACACCTCAACCATTGGAAGTTTGATGTCGTGATGATATATATGAGATCAGATATTAGCCATGCAGTAGGAGTTATTAGCAGGTTTATATCAAATCTAAGGAAAGCTCATTGAAAAGCAGTCAAGTGAATTTTGAAGTATCTATGAGGCATCATAGAAAAATGTTTGTACTTTAAAAAATGAGAGTTAAAAGTACAAGGCTACATAAACACAAATTTTGGAGGTGAAGTCAATCACTAAAAAAGCACCATCGATTATATATTCACTATTGGAATTAGAGCTGTTAGTTAGATGTCGCAGTTATAGAAGATTGTCACTTTATCCACTACAGAGGATGAGTATATAGCTGTAACTGAAGCCATTAAAGATATAATATGGCTTTAAGGTTTTTTAATTGAATTGGGATTCAAACATGAGAAGAATGTTCTGTACAGTGATAGTCAGAATGCGATACAGTTGGTGAAGACTTCAATATTTCATTCTAGAACCAAGTATATTGAACTTCGTTACCATTTTATCAAATCTTTATTGGAAGATGATGAGCTAATACTGGAAAAGATCCAAAAAAGTAAGAATTTAACAGATATGTTGACAAAGATGGTAGGTATCGACAAATTAAAGTTGTGTTCAATTTTAGTTGGTCTGTAAGAGTAACAAGATTGAAAAGATCTACTGCATAGATAGAAGTATGAAAGACAGATTGAAATCAGTCTTCAAGTGAAACATTATCAACAAAAATGGGCACAATCATTTTTGGTAAAAAATAAAAGGTGCCTAACTTAGATAATTATCAATTAAAGTGACTAATTTCTTGTCTAAATTCCATCAATTCATATTTTTTGAAACCTATATAAAGCTCTTAACTCTCATTTGTAGATCACCCCAAAATTAGAGAATTATAAAGAGTTTGAGAGAAAAGTTTAAAGAAAAAGCTTGTGAAAGAATTTTGTAAAGAAAAATTTGTGTGTGTATTGTGAATTGTAAACACTTGTATATTATTTCTTTTTAGTAAAAGAATATGTAATAGGTTCGAAAACGTAGATAGAATTAGTCAAATTTTGTTATCAAACTGTATGTATATTATTTTCACTATTATTTTACATTCTTACTAATTTAATTTATAAAAAATTTACATAATTCCTATTTCGAGGATTTACATAATATCTCAATAGAAAAACGTCGATTTTTAGCAATGGAGGATTTGAAAACGTACTTGTATATGCAGTTACATGGGCCAACTCGATTATTATAAATTATAGCACATTTAGAGTAGAAAGAAATCTATGGGCCCAAATTCAACTCAATCTAATTTTATACATAGTTGGATCTGATTGATTTCACACATATATGAACTTTACTAACATTGATTAGCTAACAAAAGCTTAAAGCATTATGAAATTATGATAAAAAGTAGACATATTCTAACAAGTACATTTGTTTTGGCCCTACTACAAAAACAAAGAGCCACTTCTACAGTCTACACTCTATATAGAGTCTAGACACCAACCTCTTCTGGCTTCCTAAATTGCCACAATTCATCAGTGTTCCAAAAAGTGCTCCCTAAGTCCTCCCCAAACCAGTCAATCTCCGCCACGTGGTTTTCGGAGAGGGAAATATCTTGGGACTCCAATTCTTGCATGTCATAGCTAGGACTGTCCACATGGTAACAATCATCTTCAAGTGATTTTGCATAGAAAATTTTACCACAGGATTGTGCACCAGGAGGGGTTAGAAATCCTGAAATCTCAGGAATTTTCAGGGAGGAATTACTGTCTAAATTATTCTCCACGTTGCTTGGTTTTGGACAGGATGAGGGCAAGGGGGCATGGTCAAGAACTTGTGAAGGGGCTGTAAAATTTTGAGTTTCCAGGGTTGAGACGGAGGAAGAGGGAGATGATGTTACTGATGAGTTTTTTTCCATCTTTTCCAGCAATCTTGGCATCCAGTGCATGCGAACCGCTTCAAGAAATTTCTCGCTGTTGGAATCAACCTTAAGCTGTCGGGCCTGTTTCTGCACCCTTGTTCTCCAGTAATTCTTGATTTCATTATCTGTCCTCCCAGGTAAATGCTGAGCAATTTTTGACCACCTGGAAGTACGAAACAGATGGTATATGAATGAAAACTCTAGGCCATTTTCATGGTCATATTTAGTTGTAAAACTGTTCGATCAAGCTGATTCTTAGTAGTTAAATAATTTTTCCGAATTCTAATAAAAGGGTTCAATTTTAACTTGGAAAAACTCACCTGTTTCCCCATTTGGAATGGAGTTCAAGGATCAAGAGTTGTTCATGAGGGGTTAGATTTCCACGCTTAATGTCAGGCTTCAAGTAATTCAACCACCTCAACCTGCAACTTTTCCCTGTTCTGTTGAGCCCTGCAGACAGTAAAACAATGCCTTAAAAGATCAAAAGTTCACCAAAGAAGGGTGGGGGGTGAATTCAGAAAATTGCACGCACAAGCATGATTATGTCTCTGAAAATAGAGCTTAATTTTATACCTGCATATTTGGCCAAGGAATTCCATCTCCCTTCTCCATGGCAAGTTATGTACTGAATGAGAAGATTGTCTTCCTCAAGGGTCCATGGCCCTCTTCTTAGCTCAGTTCCATCTTCATTTGAATTGCTGCTGATACTTTTAGAAATCCTACCTTTATTACTACTCATGATCATAAAAAGGGATAGGAAAAAGAAGAGGGAATTTTAGTTTGTGTTGAGTGTCCAAGTGAAGTTTGGGATGATTTTGAAAGCACACGAGAGGTTTTATAGTAGTTGCCAAGGAGGTTAATTCTGAAGCTAAAAAAAGAAATAGAAAAAGTAGACCCCATTCGGGGACTGGGGAATTTCTCCATATGATATGGCTTTATTTTTTTTTCTTTAATAATGATAGCCCACATAGAATTTTCTTTGGTTTGAGGCTGGTCAGTGTGTGCAATGAACTAAGAGGAGTACTCTTTTTGAGAGCATCTAAAGTCTGCGGAAATTGCAGACACTACTACATAAGATGGTGTGAATTGACTGACCCACTATTCAAATGAAGAAAAAATGAATTAAATAATAAATAAATAAATAAATAAGGATTATTTTTGTGATGATAAAATAGAGGACTTTCATTTGGATTGAAGTCAACTAGAACTTATCCAAGTTCTTGAAAATCAAATTATGGGTTTTGTCATCAAATCATAGTAATTGAATTCAAGAATGTTATAAATTTAGAACAGATAAATTAAGGACAAGAAAAAAGAATCCCTTTGTCTTTAGCTTCCAAATTTACTCTCAGATTCTTGCCCCCATAGGACAATTACTAGGCTGTCTTTTTATGACATTGCTCAAGTGCAGATCATGAACTCAAACAAGTGTTAAAGATGTGTTAGCATTTTTTAATATAACCACAAAGATGAGTGGAAGGAAAGAACAAAGAAATGCCTAGTGAAAAGGGAGTAAAGAAAAGCATGTTCTGGAAAATGAACTTTTTAATGTCTTTTACTTTGGGGGTGGGGGTGGGGGTGGGGTGTGTTCCTTCTTTCTTCGGTTTCATGGAATTTCTATGCAAAGAAACGTGCTTGACTGGTATGAGTATTCTATATTTCAACACAAACGTGGGATTATTCTGTTTGATAAGTAGGGCGGCAACTATATGGGGCTTGCTAAGTATTTTATGGATTCCAACATTATGCTTCAAGACAAAGATGTCTCCCCAAAGCATAACTTTGATTTCCCCTATGCCCATTTCCCTAAAACCAATGCCATTTTGGAGAGTCACAAAGATTCATTTGGCAAATCTTGCTAACTTCTATGCCACTCAAAAATATAATATTGTGATACATTTCATTATTGGGTGTATTAATCAGTAGATATTTGTTTTTTGTTATTTTAGGTGGAATGTTGCAATTTATTAAAATTTCTACACTTACAATGCCCTCCTAAAATTATGAGTGAACAGGGCATTTCATTGAGGTTGACAACTTGAAGAATCAAATTGGCATCTTATTTTGTTTAGTCAAGAATACAATCTCTAAATTGGTTTTAGGTGAAAATCAAATCTAGACCAAATTTCATCCTCAAATGTCATAATCATGATTAATATGGTGCAACGATTTTGGACTAAAGCTTTGAACGTAACTGAAAGTGAATGACGAGGTAATCCTAGAAGAATCTTGCTTTAATTTAATTTTTAAATAGGAAAAAAGTGCATTTTTACTTTTTCAGTATTACAATTAGGTACTCCAAATATTTTTATTCTCCTCGTACAGTATTATATCAATTCAATTCAATTGAAATTGAGCTATGATTTTTCAAATTTTATCAAATCCACCAAACTAAATTTTCTAAAGAAGTGCTATGTAGTAGTACTGTGAATATGAAATTGTCAATTTATCACCACCACTAATTATTTAAAAAATATGAAAAATTTCGACCATAAAAATTTATATTTCACTTTAGGTAGAGTGAGTGAGACTAAATCGAAAATATAAATCAAGAACTTATTTTTCATACTTATGATTTCTACATTTCCTAAGTTGTCCATCAAAGAGAGTCTCAAGTACTTGCCCACATTGTGCTTAGTAAAAAGTGTACTTAAAAAGCGACCATATAACTCAAAACATGACGTTTTGAGGTGGGGGCCGGGGCTGGAAGTTGAGGATGTGAAAGCCCCCTCCCTCTAATGGTTGTACTTCAACTGAAAAATAAAGGGTTAGGGGGGAAAAGAGTAGGATGTGAAATCAATATAACTAGAGATAAGACTTTTAAGAATGAGAATCAATTATTGAAGGGGAGAGTTCGATTCTCATGTCTAAAAAGGGAAGTCCACTTTTGTTTAATTTTCAAACTCATTTTTATATTATTAATAATTTTATTAATTTTTTGTGTAAAAAGAAAAATATATTTGGGTTAGTTATATTTTTATGTGAATTATATAAGTTTGAAAATAAAAATATACTTATTTTATGGTGTTTTTGTACGAGAAGATGTGAAATGTTAGTAAATTTGAAATGTGTATGAAAAAAATATAAAATATTAATAGATTTAAAAATAAATTTTATAAATAAAAATAAGTGGTATTTTAACAAACCATCCCCACGATTTCAATCATATTCCTTGAAATAATTGATTGAATAATAATTAATGGAATTTGGGATTGGAGATAGATTGACAAAATAATGTGTTGTAAGGTGGGAGTTAATGGGAACGTTTGAAAGGTTTAAATTTTGTAGCATTGGGTTCCAGTTGGAATGAAGAGATGCATTTAGCTGTCGATGAGGAAATAATTGAACGCATGATCTTTGATAGGCCCATGTCAAATGTCACATTAGGGATTGTGTAAAAATATATATATATATATATATTTATTTTTTACGGGTAACATTATTCTATGGCTCCCGATTCATATATTAATATAATTATTAAACTCGATTTTGGTCTAGTAGTTTTTTCTTTTTTTGAAAATTCGTGTAATTAATATTTTTAATATTAGCATTGTCCAAGAAAAATATTGCGAGTTATTGTCCTTAGATGTGATTCTCATCTAAGTTCTGCAAAGGAGGACATCTTGCATAAAGTGAAGAAAATCAAATCTGAAATATATTTGGCCTCAATTTAGGTTAATTAATTTTAATAGATATTTGAATTTTTGTTATCATTTAGAATTTCATGCTTGTTCTATTTAAGACTTATTTTCTTACATCATTCAATAGTTTTTAGACCAAAAGGATAAATTATGCTTATATTTACCAATTTACTTAGTATGCTTATATTTACCAATTATCAATGTTTATATGATAATGTCATAAAATAAAATATTAACATCATTATATATAATTTCTTAGGATGATTTGAATTGAGACAAAAAAAAAATCATTCTAAAATATTTTTTATCATATACAAATTATTATTGTTTCTCACAAATTCTTTCTGAACAAAACATGACAACAAATATTTAAATATACAAGACAACATGTAGCAGAAGTGTAACATATGAGACCAAATGGATGAAAGCCTGGGCTCTTTGAAGGGAAACATTTCATCAGAAAATTCTGGATTGGGTTTCTTGGGCTTTTTTTTCACAATTTCATTTCTGGATCCATTAACAAAAAGGGATTGGTCAAGGAAATATCTGGATTTTTTATAAGAGAAACGAACAATTACGTCATTTAATATTTTTAAATAATAAATTAAGATATTAAATAGTTTCATATTTATGGAATTAGGTAAAATTTTTGTCTTGTCGCAGACTCATTGCAAGGGAATAAATTGGTTAATAATTCATTCTTTTCTATTTTTGGACTTTGATAGATAAATTTGGTGATGTGTTTTTTAGGCAATATTTGCAACATGTAATTATTATTTTTCTTTGGTGAAAAATATCACATTTGGAATTTATTTAGAGGATATTATATTTGAAATTCTATCATGAATATATATTGAATTATAGGCTGGTGATAGTAACAGAGCAATACTCCTACAGCTAGACCAATCTTGTGGTTATTTACCAATTCACCCTTTAGCTATCAACATAAGTCTTCAATTTATAGTGATAATAATATTAAAATTGGCTGCTTTTTCTAAGTTAATAAAATTGTATTTGAGTTTTATTATTTGGCGGATCGTAACAGCTCGTTCACAATATTATCACCGGTGATTTTTTATGTTTTTTTTCTATCTCGGCTCTGTGTTTTTTTCTCTACGTTAGGGTACGTTGATGTACGAATGAATGGAAGGTAGAAATTGACAATAACTGTATATCAAACTTAATTTGAATTAGAATTTTTTCCTTTATTAACTAGTGTATAAACCTAATTTTAATCAAGAATTTAAATTTTAAATTTCAAGCATGTGATTCGGTAAGATTAGTTTGGCAAAAGATGAAGGATGATGATGGTGTGCTGAATTGCAAAAGGTAAACTATATAATCATCGCAAACAGAGGCTACGCTTTGGTTTTATTTTCATTCTTTATTTTTTTTCTCTAAAATAAAATTAAATATTATTACACATCTTCCAACATATTTTCGTCCAAAACGATCTCCCCTTCTCCTAAATTATTTCAAACCATCATAATCATTACATTTCAAAATATATTCTAAAAACAAAACTATATATACATAGTATTCCCCCTATTCTAAAAACTAGTGTATGTATATATGCAGGGATGAAGCTAAATAATTTTGGGAGAAAGATTGATTTTTTTTTTTAAAATTCAATAGACAAAAAGATATTTTCAATTATAGGGAACATCTTTATTAATTTTAGAAGGATAAAATTTAGTAAATATGTACATAAAATTTCTATTTATATAAATTTGAAGGGAAAGAAGTGGGGCGGGCTGTTCTTACCAGTCCGCTCCATCTCAACATATGAGAAAGTATTTTTATTTTTTTATAATTCAAATATTTCAATTTCGTCGAATTAATTTTGAACCTCCAAAACACCTTCTCTTAGCAAGGGGTAAATCGCCCTCAAGTAACTCCCGAATTCTCAACGTAAAGATGATTTGCCATAGAATAAAAAATCGAAATTATAAATCTTCCAACAAAAACGTGTACAATAAATGAATAGTATGCTTGTACACGAACTTATAAACATTTTCTCTCGACGTTATCCTTACCTTGAAAACTCTACCCAACATCCAATGGAATGAAGCATAACCACCCATCTCCCTAGGGTAGTTCAACTTCGAAGAAAATAAGAAATGGATCGTGATTTAAGGCAGACAGAGAAAAAAATCAGTACAATATGGATGGTAAAAAAGGCAGAAGAATACAGAGTTGTCGATCTTTGCTGGAGATTTCTTATTAATGATTAGAGATTTACAATCTATCCTTTCCTAGGTTTATGGAACTTGTGGCCCATTCATACAGCCAACCCATCTCCTTAAATGGGGATGTGAATGCGACTGTTGATTCCTCCAGTTGAAGAAATCTTTCCCACAAATGGAAAAAGTTCAGTTAGACTTCCCATGCATTTTTCATCAAAGTTTAGGTATCAAAAATTTTAAACCATATTCTTGCATGCATGGCTGCTTAAACAAGAAAGGAAATGAAAGTTGTGCATGGGAATGAAAGAAAGGGATAAAAGGGGAAGAAAGGAGAAATGAACATTAATGCATGGAGATCTATGTGTAGGGGTGTTGAAAATGATTCGATGTTGTCGTTTCACATTTTTTGTGGGATAGTTTGGCGAAAAATGGATCGATTATAGATTAACAAATTATTTGATATTTGATTATATAAAAAAATAAATTTCGTGAAAAATAAGTTATATATGTGTTTGGATTTGTATTCAAGACTCATGCTTAATGGATAAGTAAGTAGTCGGTCAAAAAAATAAATGTTAGTCTCAAATGAATATACAAGATAATAAATTGTAAAAAAAATTCAAAAAAACTGACAGCACCCGATTTGATCAGGAAAAAAAAAAAAAAAGAAGTAGAATTATTTCTTACAAGGTCGCTGCCAACTGGTTTAATATACTAAAAAAAGTACAATAGTTAAGACCTTGTTATTTTTCAATTTCACTAACCCTGTTATGAAAAAAAAAAAGCAGTGGAATTGGGTGATCCTGGTCGAGTTATGGTCCTGAGTGGTCTGAGGTTGGAATTAATATAGTTGGGGTACGAATTAATTATGGCACACAGTAGTTTCGTACTAAAGGTACAAATTAGCCATAATGTTTGCTGATTATAATTGGGTGGTGGATTCCTTCGAGAATGAAAAGAAGTCTGATTGTCTGATTCTTGTTCTTGTTTGACTATTTGTACTCTGATTGTACAATTCGCAAAATCTTGGCTGAATTTTATCTCGGATTTTGTACATTCTGAAAAACGATTTTCTAGCTTTCTTATGTCCGAGCCAATTTAATTAAACAGATAGTTTGCTGAATTTTATCTTAAATTTTGTATGCTGCTAATGCTAGCTTTAATTTCAAGCTTGAAAAGCAACTGCACTGATTTTTACATGGCATAAATTGCTATCTTATTCTCACATGTTATTTCAAAAAATTTAGGAATAATATTGAAACTTCCCAAAGGTTTGGTCAAAATATAGGTAAATCTTATCAAGTTTTCAAAAATATATTCACCTTTTCAAGCACCAACGATTGTTAGAAAATTATATTATTTTTTAAAAAATATTTTTAATCAAATTAGATATCCACTCCAAATTCAAATTCATGATACTATACTAAGATCTTGACGGATTTGATCAATTGTTTCTTCTTCTTCTTCTTACTCACAAACATTATGCTTGCTACAAATCTTAAAAATTCAAGTTCATTTCTAAAATTAGGATCTTGGACTTAAGTACTTGATTAATTGTTCATATGATAGTGGCAACAATTTGTGGTGTTTTCTAATTTTAAAACATAAATATAAAATAATAAAAAAAATAAAATATAAAAGATACGTATAATTGACACTCTAAGTACTAATAATTTTTAATTAAAGTTAGAATGGAGAAATGTGGAGAAACTTAGAGATGATTTTGTAAATTTTGACAAGCATCAAGGAATTTTAATTTTTGCCATTTTAACCAAATAAAGATGGCTTGTGTATAACAGTGGCCGAAAGATGACAAAAAATATTAGGGGAGATTAATGTAATTTTAAAATTTTTAGAGAATCTGTATGGATTTAGACCAAATTTCAAGGAAGGGTTAATGTAATTATCCTAAGGATAATTTGGACCAAAAAATAAGAAAAATTGATTTTTTTTTTTTATCTTTTATTTGTGTCATCATCTTCCTTCAAAACCCTAATGACTCGATCTATTTGTTAGGGGCCAACAAATGTTAGGTGTATTGGATGTAATTATCCAAATATGATGGGAGTGTACCTTTCCTCAAGGGAGGTCTCTGTATCAAAAATAATCTTCGAAATTTTCTTATTTTATTTAACCCCAACATTTATTCAATTTACCAGTTCTAATTTAAATAAGTTAGATGCCTTCATTGCTATTATCATTATTTTCATCATTATGTGGCCCAATATACAACTGGGTTTATGATGAATTTTATGAGATTTTAGTGGTCGACAGTAATCTCTTATAGTGGTGATCAAATTATTAAAGGGCAAGTAATCTTCTATTCGCCAACAAATTTGAGACTGTTCAGTTTCTTTCTTTGGTTCTTTCTTTTTTGTTTTGTGTTTCTTTTTCTTTTAATAGTAATTTTGCATTTTCCTTAAAATTTGGAACATTCTGATATCGTAATTGTAGTACCTAATCTCTTTATTTACATGTACATGCAATGATACATCAATAATGAACTAATTAGGCTTTTATGATAAAGATGTCGATTCTATTTCCAACCTATTTCTTCATAAATCCCCACCATAAAATTACAAAAAGAGTTCATCCAAGACTGCATTTGAATTTTTTTCTTTATAGTTAACAATTATCAAGTCACATATCAAGCAATCATAACCTTTGCCCACTAAAATGACAATCCATAACCAATAACATATTTAGGGTGGTCACTGCATGACACTATGCCAGAATTACCCATAAATAATTTTTTTTCTCATTTCCAAGAACTCAATGCACAATTATCAAGAATCAGTTCACATCCTTGTATAGAACCATACTTAATCAAAGAAAAAGCAAGTAATGGTCCCACTTACTAGATTTATGAAATTTAATGTGGCCCCACCAAGAAACCACATCCACAAAAAAGCATTTCCATTTTTCTATATTTAAAAAGAAAAAGAAAAAGAAAAAGAAAATCAATTCTATCATTTATACCCAATAGTTATATGGGCCAAAAGCTAGAATCTTTATTTGGCAAACCTGATAGTTACATTTCATGAGCACCAAAAACTTATATATTGACCTCAATCTAAACCTATCATATAAGGACTAGTTTCCATTTCATGGAAGAATTCAATGTAGGCCACCAGAACCCTAAACCTTCTCTATCACAAATGAATTCAAACATGGAACTATTCAGCAACTTGGCTTCAATGGAGGGTTTCAACACAACTGTTCATGGGATCATGCCCTTATCCAATGAGGGATTTTCTGATCATCACCATCAACCTCAGCTGCCGATGGCTTTCAATGATGAAATTCCGAGATCAATCGGTCCGATTTTCGATCCCATGGCTCATTTCTTCGCATCAGGCCATGGATGCAACAGCATGAACATGATGCCGGAGCCCGAAATCCTGGTGAATTCATCTCCTTCAGTTTCTGGGACTGGTTTTCTTGGACCTAACAAGGTTAATAAAAAGCATCAAGTACAGGTATTTTCTTCTCCAATAAAAATTTAACGGGCCCTTTATTTTTTTGACAAAGATCTTGCTGTTACATTAGTTCTATTACTGTATTTTATGACAGAATTATGGTGCGAAGAAGAGGAAAAGAATCAGTGAAAGAGAAATGGAGAAGCCTAGAGAAGTTGTCCATGTTAGAGCAAAGAGAGGGCAAGCCACTGATAGCCACAGTTTGGCTGAAAGGGTACTATTTCTTAATAATCTTCACAATTTTATTAAAGGCAAAAACCATGCATGCGATTATATCAAATACTGTTTCAGATTAAAGCAATTTCGGGGTCAGTTTTAGTCCATTATTATTCAAGAAAATATTGTTTTTGAAGTTAAAAAATATGGTTTTCTTTGGAACTAGTTACGAAGAGAGAAAATAAATGACAAGCTTAGGTGCTTGCAAGATCTGGTTCCAGGGTGCTATAAGGTAATGATTTTTCTTCATTCATACATACTACTAATGTTTTTCACTTTTTTAATTTATGTAATAACATGAAATAATTGAACTTTAATTTGCAGACAATGGGAATGGCTGTAATGTTGGATGTGATAATTAACTATGTACGGTCTTTGCAAAACCAAATCGATGTAAGCTAATTATTCTTTTAAGAAAAAAATCGCTTCAAATCTGTCAATCCACAGTTGTCTTTTCTTTAATTTCATGATCTTTTTCTTTCTAACTTTTCTTTTATTTTCAGTTTCTTTCCATGAAACTGTCTGCGGCAAGTTTATTCTATGATTTCAACTCATCAGAGGCAGAAGCCATGGAAACAATGCAGGTGAATTCACACTCTTTTTTTCTCTTATGTTACATTTATGATCATATTTATTGATTCTTTTTTCATGGAAACACATTTTTACTTTTTAATTTCAAATAAAATTAAATAATGTAATGATTTCCCTTTTCTTGTTTTATTCAATGCCACAGTTGGTTTCAATAATGTTGTGCACTAAGGAATGGGTTTTAAACAGGGAACCACAGGGTATGAAGCTGCACAAGTGATGGAGAAACTTGTGGGAGAAGGTTATGGAGGAATTTCCCAGTTCCAAGCAGCTTGGCCTCTTTGATCTTTATTTTAATTCTATTTATGGTAGACATGCTTTCTATAGGACATATATACACACACAATATTATGATCATCCCTCTTAATTTTCTCCCTTATGCCCAAGAACACCCCCACCCCCGTCCCCCCCCCCCAAAAAAAAAAACAAAAGGAGAGATTTCTGACATGATTGACTATATAATTTCATCCCTTATGTTGCTTCTGTGTCCGAATAATTCTTGATCATAATCTCAACTTTTATTATGGTATACTTCTTTTGAATTCATCTTCTGTTCGCGCACACAACACACTCACACGACGATCCATGTGCACAGTAAACACACGAACGAACATTTGCAGTAAAATTAAAAATTTAAAGCTCAGTGATCAGCAAGCAGACTGGATACATTGGATCTTGTTCAATGATTAAATGGCATTAACTAAATCCGAAAGAATCTTTACAATTCATGAAATGTCCAAATACTAAGATGGCCTAACAGATTTTAGTGATTGTTGTAACACAGCCATAATGGGGGTGCATCAATGTGACAGTCATGATCAAGTGTAAGATCATTTTCATATGCAGTGAAAATAAATAATTAAGGGCCATAATCCCCTTCGACTAAGGCATGTTATTGCATCATAGAAAATGACATGCATTGAAACAACCTTAATAATGAAGGATTTGAGGCCCCGCAGATAGATTTTTGGATAAGCTCATTTTCTTGGTTTCTTTTCATTCTAATAATGAAATATGCTAATCTGTAAAGAGTGAAGTTGCTTCCCATTTTTAACAAAATTTCCTTTTTTTTTTCCTGAAAATAATATGGAAATGACCATGAAATAATCCATGCATAACTTGGTAAGTTATTGTTGCGTTTATGGTAAAAGCACATATATAATAGCCAAATAATTGTACATTTGTTATATGTAGAAGCAATTAATATAATTTGCATTGACTTATTTTGCATGATTCAAATACTAGTTTTGAAATTCGATTTTTCTATGTATTATGAAAAGTGAAAACCTAGCCACTTACATAATTTCGCAGATGAACTTTCCTTCTTTAATTTGAAAAGTTTTTATTTCAGAAGAAATTATAATTCTTAAATTCATTACAAATAAATCAAAATTAGAAAGCTCTATTTTTATTTCCAAAGATATGCGTGGGCATAATTAACAATTAGATTTTTAACTTAATAGGGCCAATATATTATTATTAGTATTTTTTATTTTTTTTAAACTCGTGTTCAAGTTTCGACAGCTCTGTAAAATGAGTTTTGGCTACTTTCTATTTCTTGCATCTTCGCTTCTGCATCTGGAGTTCCTTGGCCCATCAAGCTTTCCCACCTTAGCAAGTCGTTACCCTGTTACTGCATTGACAAATAATAATGGAATTAGGACATTACGAATTTCTAATTACATGTAGCCCATAAAAATCTAATATTATCGAAAAAGGAAATAAAAAAAAATTCACGGAAATTTTTCATAATGACCATTACATACTTCTTGTGTTCACAATTGAATGTTCTCATTTCTGTTTTGGTACATTTATAAATAATACTCAATTTCTAAACTGACAATGTATTAACTCTTAAATGCTATTTTTATAAGGTTAAAAATATAAAAAAAACCAAAAAAAATTAATTCTTTTAAATTTGACATAAAACCCCGTAAAAATTCAAATATCAATATCCATTATTTGACTGATGGATTATTTCTTTCTCACAAAGAAACTGATTATCAAATTTCTACATATGTCAAATTATATTCAAAATTTTATAATAAAAGTGTGTAAGAAGTAACAGAACACGACTTACCACAGACGACAAGCAAGTTCGCGAAAAGCATGAGGAAGGCCACATTGAGACTGAAGCGCTGCTGTTCTTTAAAAAATAAGAGGGAGTTTGATTAAATTTATTTAAAAAAATTTATAAACTCCTACATCTTATAAGATGTTTTTAGAGTTTATAAAATGTTAGATTTTATTTTTAAAATAAATTATTAAAATATTTAGATAAAATAAAATTATAAAGTTTTTAAAATATTAGTAATAATATTTTTTAAATTAAAACTGTCAAAATTAAAAAAATTTATTAAAATAAAATTTTATTTTAAAAATAAATTGGGGTAGGGGTACTTTTTTTTATAAGAGTTTATAAAGTATCAAACAACTTTTTTGGATCTTATAAATTCTTTAAAAAAAAATTAACAAATATTTTTTGATAGATTATAAAATATTTTAAAAAATTTATAAATTCAGTTAAACACCCCTTAAAAAGGACAATTGGTATCACAAAAATTAGTAGCGTCGGCACAAATCATAAGGTGGGAAAAGGAGTCAAAGCCTAGCACCTTTGCAACAGTCACTGCTGGGCTTACTTGAAGATCCAGTTATGAAAGGCCCACACAGTTTTAAGACGATTAAGATTGCATGTGGATAAAAAAATTTACATTTGATATAAAATTATTTGAGGAAATGATTTTAAATAATTTTATATAAAATGAATTTTTAAATTTAAAATTCTTACATAACGACTCAAAAAAAAATTCAAAATAGGAGTTCAATTATTTAAAATTTATTGTATTTTAAAATTATTCAATCAAATTTAATAAATTTATTATTATAAATATAAAATCCTTAACTTTAAATATATAATCCAAATATAACTTAGGGCATTGGAGCAATCTAAGTTGTCACAAATTCCACTTGCAACCAAAGATAAAAGGATCAAACCCAACACAGATGTCGAAAATGACCTAATCATAGTAGTTTTGATGGCAGAATGGGTGCCATATATATAGGAGCATAGCACATCAAGTTTTTTAAGTAAGTTCAATCATAGAAATTTCAAAGGTTACAGGTTATGCATATATTATTGAAATAAGTTATATGGATGCCAGAAATTTGTATGGGTTTTGCCAACAAAATTGCAGTACACAGTAAAACCTTTAGAAATTAACAGTTTTCGAACTAAAAAAGTTTATTGATTAAAAGAGATATTAACAAATTTATAAATTAATAAGTTTTTATTTATAGAGTGTGTTTATAATTCAATACATGCACATTTAATCAACAAAATTTTCATTGTATTTTATCAATATAATCAATTGAATATGAATTCAATATACTAAATATACATTAAATTAATAAAAAAAAATAAATTCATTGTTATTGCACTAATTTAATTAAATATATTTAATGAATACCATTAAAAATAATCTTTATATAAATAAATACAATGTCTTCTTATATATTATAGGAAATATTAGAAATTGTTGAACGTTTCTAGATATTTAAAAATATATAAAATATAGATATTTACGAAGGAAGTTTCTTGGACAATATGTGAAAAAAAAATATAAAATATAGATATTTATGAAGGAAGTTTCTTGGAAGATATGTGAGATATATCTAAAAAAAATTATGAAGATATTTCTAGAAAAGATTATTATGTAAATTATATTTATAATTTTAGCAAATTTTTAACTTATGATATGAATTGGACCACAATGTTTATATAAGGATTTTTCAAAAAAAAAAAAATTATCTTATTAGTTTGTCAAAATTATTATTATAGCCTATTAGCCCAAATCGGACCATAAAAAATTATTATGTAATAGAGATTATTTTGTCAAATATTAATTTATAGAGGTTTTATTTTACTGTACATGCATAAAAAAATAGTGATATTTCAAGATTTTGTGGACTTACCCACCTAAATGCAGAAGGTTAGATCAATCTAGACAATTCTTCTTACTGAAAATAATAGAATTTGATATTATGTAATATCAAGTTCTATTATTTGCCTCCTCCTAATAGATTTATGTTCGAATTATTTATTATAATTGGTATTACATATAATTTGAGGTCCTGCAAATCGATTTATTGATAGCTCATTTTCTTGGTTCTTTTTCATTCTAATATGAAGAAATATGCTAATATGTAAAGAGTGAAATTGCTTCACCTTTTTCCGAAATTTTCTTTTTTTTTCTTTTTACAAATATATTATATGAATATCACAATGAAATAATACATGCACAATTTGGTAAATTAATTTGTTGGCGTTTATGTTCAGTTAAAAACACATATATAACATTGTACATTTTTTATATGTAGAAAAAATTCAATATAACTTGCACTGACTTAATTTGCACGATTCAAATACTAGCTTTGAAATTCGGTTTTTCTATGTACTATGAAAACCTAGCCACTTATATATTTTCGCAGATGAAGTTTCATTTATAATTTGAAATGGAATTTTAATTTTAAAATTTCTTACATAAGAAATTTTAATTCTTAAATTCATTACAAATAAATTAAAACTAGAAAGCTCTATTTTTACTTCAAAAGAAAGATGTGTGGGCATAATTAACAATCAAATTTCTGGCATAATAGGGCCAAAATATTATTTTTAATATTATTAATATTATTAATTTTTGGGCTTTTACAACTACTCATATTAAAGTCTCCATAGCTCTGCAAAATGAGTTTGGGCTACTTTCTGCTTCCTCACTTTTGCAGCTGAAGTTATCTGGCCCATCATTCCCCTGTACATTTAATTTTGCTGCATTGACAAACAATAATGGATAAGAATATTATAAAAAATATATATATATATAATTACCCGTAGAACAATCTAATACTATTTAAAAAGGAAACCAAAATAATGATTATTACAAAACTTCTTGTGTCCACAATTGAATAATTACTCAAATTTTTTTAAACAACAAAAACATACTAACTCTCAATTACTATTTTTTAGGTTAAAAAATACAAAAAAATACTCAAAAAAATTTATTTTTTGCATAAAACCTATAACAACTCAAATATGAATGTTGATCAATTTTCCACCCACATCAAAATATTAAAACTTTTTACGATAAAATGTGTAGAAGTAATAGAAAAAACAGAGACTTACTATATGCAACAAAGATAATCTTGAAAATAAATTTGTCCACATTTAAGCCCAAGCGCTATTCCTTTGTCAACATTAAGTTCAAAAGGCAGGCGGCCTGGCGCTGCTTTGTAGCATGTGCAAGTATCTAGTCTTGGGGAAAGGATCCAAGCCTCAACACCTTTGCAACATTCACTGCTGGGATTGCTTGAAGATCCAGTGAAGAAAGGCGCACAAGGTTTCAACCTTTCTATAGGAATTTTTGAGCAATCTAATTTCGCACACATCCCACTTGCAACCATAGATAAAAGGATCAAACTCAACATAGATGCCGAAAATGACCTAATCATAGTCTTTGCCATCTTAGTTTTTTTTTTTGTGTAGTAATTATATGCACTCTGGATTGATGGCATGAACTATGGGTACTGTGTGTGTGTTTATGTATATATAGGAGCAAAGCCCATTAAAGATTTAAGTATGTTTCAATAATAGCAATTTCCAAGATTACAGTTTCTGCATATCTTATTTGAAACAAGGAATGTTACAATAAAAGATATATACCAATTCTATTGTTTGCCATGTAGATAATAGATTTCGGTTCGAATCATTTATTGTAATTGATATTGCATCATTTATTGTAATGCTATTAATGTATATCGATATTATTTTAAACTATTGATATGTATTAATAATATTAATACATACTAATTAAATAAGAGATCTACATATATATAAATTGAGTGAATGTATTATATATAGCAATTTAACAATTAATTTTTAAAATATTTTGGTAAATATTGCATTGATGTATTAACAAGTAAGTATCACAATATATACAGCTGATCAGGAATCAGTCCCACTAATGTAGCCTATATAATGAGAAACTAAACCAGCTAAACAAAGGAAAATTACAATGTGATTACAATCACAAAAAAGTAAAACTCTCCAAATATATATATATATATATATATATATATATATATATATTTATATACTAACTTTGTGCTCTATCAATTTCTAATAATTAATTAACTAAATAAAAATAGACAAAAACTTGGAGGCAATGTTAATGGACAACATAACTTGTTTCCTAGAAACAAACTGATCATATCAATCACATTGTTGCACAATTATTTTGTTCCGCGATATTATTATAAATTATTTACATAAAAAATATTTGCTCCAACAACAAACGGTGTCAAAAGATAGCCGTATCAGGTCATCACGTGGCACACAAAGAACTGTGACATGTCGATGAAGCCGGCGAAGTAAATCCGTTTGCCTCATGCACATAGTAGTAGTAATCAATAGATACGCGTGTGTGCGTGTGTGTATATATATGTGTGTGTGTGTGTGCGTGTGTGTGTGTGTGTGTGTGTGTGTGTGTGTGTGTGAGAGAGAGAGAGAGAGAGAGAGAGAGAGAGAGAGAGCACGGTAATGGCGGAGGAGAGAAATGGTGGAATGAAGAAGGTGATGGTGGCTATTGATGAGAGTGATTGCAGCCACTATGCTCTGCAATGGACCCTTGATAATTTGCGTGATTCACTTATCCATTCCGACCTCCTTATTTTCACTGCACAGCCATTTTCTGATTATGCCTATATCCATGCATCTTCCTTTGGTGTTACTTGTAAGTTCATGTTAGATATATGCATATTTACATATGTGTGTGTGTGTGTGTGGTTTCACGAAAACATTGGGGTTGTCCTGATTGAATCAGGAATTTTTTGATGTTGTTTGATTTTTGTTGTTTGTTACAAGTTGAATATGCTATGCTATCCTTCTCAATCCCCAAGTCCAAGACAAAAAATTGTGTTTTGGCAGATTTTTATTGCTTTCTTTTTATTTTATATTATTTATTTTGTTTTGGTTTTTTGCTTTTTTTTTGTTTTTGTGGGTGTTGTACCTGGGTGGAGGGGAAATTCAAGCTGAATTCAAGTTTTATTAGGATTATTCCAGTTTTGCTGAAAAATTCAAGTAACTTCTACTCCACACTGGAAGCCTTAATTGTAAACCATTGTTTGGCTCGAATCAGCTTGATCACGCCGAAGATTAGACTACGACTCTTCACCAATAGTCACATTGTTTTTTTATAACATGGAGGTCATTGGTTAATTAAAACAGCTATAAATTTCAATGTTGAAGTGTATCTCAATTTTTTGATCAAGAAATGAACTTAGCTATAAGTTGTTTGTGATGGTCAGGAGCTTCATTGGCTTTATCATTTATAAATGGGGTATTACTAGCAAAACCTAGACTAAGGTCATAAGTAGTCCTACTAGTATCCAAGACTTGAATTCAGAAGGTGATGTAAGATTTTTGAATATTATACTTAGGCCTGCACCTTTGGGCACAGCTTCAGAGTGTTCCAGGTTAGATTCTGTTTTACCACCCCTAATGCATGAGAGCTTATTGCCAAAGGCAGTTTCCAATGGTTCCCGGGTAACGTTCTTGATACTAGAATTGTCGTGCGTTGCAGCTCCAGAGTTTCTGAGAAGCATACAAGAAAATCAGAAGAAAATGGCCATTGCCTTATTGGAAAAAGCTAAGGATATCTGCGGAGCAAATGGGGTAATATCATTATCTGCAACATGTCTAAGATAATCGTTAAGTTATTTGCCGAGAATTATACACTCTGGGATTCCTCATTTTCATACTTCAGCTACAAGGACATCATGTAATTACTTGCGTTCATGAACCTAGTTACTTTTGTTGTGTGTGCATTTCCCTGCATTGCTTTAAATCAATGTGGTACAAATCGCGATGCCCTCCAATAGATGTGAGATGTAAAAGATCTCTTTGACAGTAAAAATATATTCAACAATGGTATAGCAACGGTAGCCATTTTCAATTTCATATTAGGAGGAGGATGACAAGTATCCAGTGGCTGCACTATGTCAGGATATACTAGGTATCTAATCTAGGATTGATACTTCATTCCTTCTGTGAAGATCTCCAACTTGAGGCCCACCCGACACAGAAATTGGTATCTTTATGGTCAGTCTGTATCCGATAAAATGAGGTTCTTTTACAAATATTACGGAGAATGGCAATGAATTTTTTTTTGCCCTCTTCCTAGATACTATATTGAAAGGTATTCTTTCTGCATTTCTTACAATTTTCTGTTTTTCTTGAAGAATGCATTGTGATAACAAGCTTAAATGAGCGTCCTTACTTTCTGCAGATAACCGCTCAGACAGTAACTGAAGTGGGGGATCCTAAAGAGGTCATATGCAATGCTGTGGAAAAGCAAAAGATTGATTTACTGGTGCTTGGCAGCCACAGTCGAGGGGCTCTCAAAAGGTCACTATTAGCTTCTACACTTTTTTTTTTTTTGTAATTTTTCTGTTTCTGTCACAGGTTATTGACTTAAATTTATCAGATACTTGAAGGAGATGCGTTTTTCTTGCAATTGTGATTTCTGCATCAATGTCAACTTAAGTGTAGGATTTTAATTTACTTTTAGGTATAGGCTTCAAAATTCTAATTATGAGGATGGTTCACAGTAACTTTAGACCTGCTAATGTGGATGGCGTAACAACATAAAGCCTAGTCTGTCTGCTATCCGATGTACTTATTTTGTAGAAATGTCCAATTGAACATTGTAGCCCTTAAGCTTCCATTTTCAATACAAGTTGTGGCAATATAAAACTATTCTTCTCCTTCTATTCTACAAATCCTAATATAGTGGGTATCACAGAGTATTTGTATCTTCAAAATGATCTTGATCATTTTTCCAGTTATTTAGTTTTTGATTTATTCAATAGTGATAATTTTATGTGCTAAGCTGAAGTTTGGATGGTCAATTATGGTCTGTCAACTATACAACAGAATAGAATTAGCTCCATATTGTCCGAGGATGACTGATATTTTAAGAATTTAAAATACATAAACAGATGATCCAGGGAAAGCCTATTAGTAGGTGTCGAGCTTGCTTCGGCTGCGATGCCCCATGTTTATCCACATATAAGGTCTTGATTGTCTCCCGTGTGTGAACATTAGCTTCACACACACACACACACATATATATATATAGTGCACATATTGTCACGGTTACATCATCCTGGATTGTTAGTGCAAAGTGGATCATATGAGAAACTGTGACTTTACATGCTTTAGGATGACTTTTGAGAAAAGATTATGTGCTTAACATTTCAACTGTATGAAAGTATGTTGAACTCTGTTTGCCTTCGTCATTCTAATGCGCCAAACAAATATAATGGAGATTCTGCTTAAATTTGATTATATTCCATGAATGCTCTATGAAAAACATGAAGATCACATAGGGCAATATTCTTATATATGCTTTCGGTTGTGTGATCTTTGGAAAATATCTCTTGCATCTCTTTATGCGAATTTATATTCTTTTCTCGTCTTTTACAATCTTGCAAAAGTCAAGGTTGATCGACTGCATGATAGAAGTTAAATATTTAAGCAAATGGTATCAATTTAATTTAAAATTTTGGTGACTGCATGAGGTTAGTGGCTCTTCTTGTTGTCAGATTTGCTTAGGATCAGACTTGTAAAGTCATACTTTATTTTCATCTGAAACAATGACTCAGTTCCTCGTGTGATATGAAACAGGGCTTTTCTGGGAAGTGTCAGCAACTACTGTGTTCACAACGCCAAGTGCCAGGTTCTAATTGTGCGGAAAATTGCATGAAGTACTTAAAGAGTCTTTATCCGTTTGGACCCTCACTAGTGCATGGTTCACTAGTTCTCTGTGAGAACACAGAAAGCATGAGCTGTAATTACTATGTAGTGTTTAAGTTTACAGAACGAGATGCAGTAGTCATCTGGAAAATGTATAGATTAATGACATAGACGAACAATGGCTGGTGGTAAACTTTGAACAGTTCTTGTATATGTGGCTTTGTTGGTTCACATTTGTTCCTTTACAGACTGATTGTAGCTTTACGAAGGGTTAAACTGCATTTGTATACTTCGTCGACGAATATTAGTCGTAGTTCAGCACGTGAGATATATTGCAATCATGATTATGGTCCCTTTTGAATGGGGGATTGAACATTACAGATGATATAATGTAATCCTAGGAGTCAGCCAACTTGGGGAAGAAGAGATGCTGCTTCTTTGTCATAGAACTTGTGTTCGTTCCTTCATTTTGTATTCGGGTATTTACGTGTAAACAAGAATGACTATGTATGCGTATATAGAGGACGAGGTCGTTGTAAAGTTTGGTATTTTGGAGGAAGCTTATACATGTTAAGAAGGAAGTTTTTCTGACGGGGGGAAAAATTGTTTACTTCAAGCCATGCGCCACTAAGCAAGGCCATTTCCTAGTATGTCAGTGAAAATTGTAAAAAGTTGGACAGTTGGAACATCTTTTGATTGACACAGTAAAACTAAATGTCAATATCAATGATTATTTTAGAGTGCGTGGAAGTTATTTCACTCCACGGAAATAACCAGTGAGGGGTTTCATGAAACAAAGTAGCCCATTGAGACTGTCAGATTATCAACTGTTTTTTACCTTAAAGAAGATAAAAAATTGGATTTTGCTTTGTAATTATCCACAACTGCGGTTGGGCCCATTACCAAAAGAACCTGGCTCTTTCCAGTGGACATCTTCACTCAGCCGTAGTAGTTTATTACTCCACAACAAACCACTTTACTCTCTCTAGGTTATTTTAATTACACAAGATTTCCAACACCGACAATCATACTTTGATAATATTGAAGGATTTTGATTGAAACACACAGTATTTAGTGGTGAAGAGCTGAGAAGCTTAGGGAAGATCAAGAAATGGAGAAGAGTGGTGGAAAGAAGAAGGTGATGGTGGCAATTGATGGAAGTGAGTTCAGTCTCTATGCTTTGGAGTGGACCCTTGAAAATCTTCGTGAGACTCTGGAAAATTCTAAGCTTGTCATCTTCACAGCTCAACCTGTTGCTGATCTCGGTTATCTTTATGCTGCATCTTTTGGAGCTGCACGTATGTTTTCCCCACTCCTCCCCTCTGGTTATTCTTAAAGGGAGTGCTCTTCGTGTTTTTCTGTCACCATGTATCTAATAGCACCAACGTTAGTTTTTATGGACGTTTGCACGACTAGGTAGAAATTCGAGATCGTAGGTTTGTGTGTCCTGCCTTGTGGTGCCAGATAAATAATTTCCCTGTGCTTCCCGTTTCCAAAAAAGAGTCGCCTTGGTGGAATGCCTTTTTATTGTACAAATACTTGTGAGGTAAAAAGCATAAATAAAGGTCTTTGGCGTGTAATTCTTGGATTTATCTGGATCAGAGATGGGGTGGTAAAATACATTTATTCTACTATGAACCAATGGATGTACTGGACTAGGTCCAATACACAGCCAGGCCACTAAAGAATTATCCTTGTTTGGTCAAGCATATAAGTTTCTTAAAGCGTGATATAAGTTCTTAAATTATCTTATTTGATCCTGAATTATAAGAATTTCAATAAGCTTTAGATTTAATGCTTTAGATAATTTCCAACTTCCTGTTCCTGGTATATGCTGCTGGGAGTCAGGGCTTCATGTTTAACGGGGGAAAGAATGGTAATCAATCAAAATTGACAGCAATTCTTTGTCCTGGATTTGATAGATAGCAAGAATTTCTGAAGTTTGAGAGTATGACTATTGTGTACAATGAGCTTCTCTTTCAATTTGGGCTCTTGTTTATGAACTAGATTTCAATCTTAATGCTTGTTTTGAAATTTACTTGCTTCAGATCTCAAGCTAACAGCAACCGATTATTATGTACCGGTTACAAGTGATTGTTACTGCTTTTATACTGACCATATGTTGTAAGCTAATGTTGCAGCTGCTAAACTAGTTAGATCTGTCCAAGAAAATGACAAAAGGAGTGCTGAAGCTTTGTTGGAGAAAGCAAAGGATATCTGCAGTCAACATGGGGTACTTCAATCTGTTCTTTCCTCTGTCCAAATCCCCAAATCTCTTTAGTTGGCATCTTCTAGTTATTTTGTCATTAACTTGTGTACTTTGAAAACAATCTCAGAGGCTTGAAGTCGATATCTTAATTTGAGCTTGGTATCCTAATGGTAACTTCACATCTGTAAAACGTGACTTACGGTTCTAGACATCATATATAGGAATCCGTGGGAACATGAGTACGAGCTTCAGCGGTGATGATTCTAAGCATACATAATTTATTAGAGATGGCAGATTGTAGTGGCCATGAAGGACTATTGACCTCATATGGATTGTGGAGAATCTGAGAGAGAGTAGGGAATTAATACAAGAAACTAAAATACTTTCACAATAGAGCAATATTTTTACGCAAGGCAACATTTTGTTTTCGTAATGTACTGTCTTAAATGAGGTGGCCACGTATAATATGGTGTGCAGACTATATGTTTATGAATTGCTGATTCATAGAAGTACTTTTAGCACAAACTGAACAAGGAAACCTTTGGTATCTTGGTGCAGGTAGCTGCTGACACGTTTACAGAAGTTGGAGATCCTAAGGAGGCCATATGTGAAGCTGTGGAAAAGCTCAACATACAGTTACTGGTGCTAGGCACTCATGGTCGCAAAGCTTTACAGAGGTTAGTTTTTTTCTTGAAATACTTCAATTTCCTTTCTCTTTCAAAGGATTTATGAAGCACATTTTGCAATTGCATTATCGAGCAACCACTGCAATAGAGCTAGCATCTATGGGCTCCTAGCACTGTTCTTTCTCATTGTTTTGCTTCAATTACTCTTCTTTTTTACTTGATAACCAAATAGACTTTGTGCATTACAATACTAACGCGTTTCTTTTCCTGTTTTTTCCTTGGGGAATTTCAATAGGGCTTTTCTTGGAAGTGTAAGCAATTATTGTGTTCACAGTGCCAAATGTCCTGTTCTAGGTGTGAGGAAAAAAGAGTGAACTCATGTTACTCTCCAATTATCCCATCAGTGACTCTATCTGTGACGATGCTTCTATGTCAAGCTGTATTTTATTCTGAATAACATGATGAAACAGCCCTTTGAGAGGCAGTTTGATGATTCGAATAAATAGAGATGTATTGTGTGCAGATTAAATAGTTAAATGATGTTCGTTTTTCTTGTTTCCTTTTTTTAGAGTAATTGCTTTGGCACACTTCTCGCCTGGCTGATGTGTGGCATGAAAAACTTTGAAAGCTTGAGGCTTAATATGAGACCACTACATTTTCACTTCAGATATTTGTTTCCTTGCTTCATACTCGATAGTTAGTTTTATTTTGGAGAGCGAAACTGCACGTATTTAGTGAATTCAGGGGCGACTTGTATTAATATAGAAGCTGGGACTTCTGGGAGCCTAAATCGCATTGGATACACTTCTTTGGGAGTTGTGGTTTTGGCGAGGTTTTGACGAAAATGATTGGGGAAAGAGTATGTCCCTTCCTCCCTTCAGGTGTTAGAAGTTTTCACTCCATGGAAGGAAGACATTATTTTATGTTACAAGATACCACTGAAATTTCTATAGGTCTTTTAGCTTTTCTAAACTGCTTTCTCAAGACAATGTAATTGACAGAACGATATAACAAGTCCTTTTTCAGTCGTACAAAAGAATAGTGATTTATCCATGTTGCAATGGTGTCAACTAGAGCTCTAGTGGGCTGGCAGAATGGCATAATCTTGGAAATCTCACATTTTTTTTGCAAGGCAGTTTAACTTTATAAGTTTGGGGGAATAGGCGAGGTGGTCAGATGGTACCAGACAGATTGTTGCACAGGATTTACTATGTATCATCTCATCTGGTTTGAGGAGTTGATATCTGTAGTCAACCAAATATACGGTTAAGAGTAGCAGCCAAACGGACTCCACCCTGGGCTAGCCGCATATTGACGACTGGACAACTCGAGAGGAAGTAGTCATCTGAAGAAATGGTAGCGCAGTGCCATTTTATCGAGATGTAGAAGTGAAGTAAAAATGGAATCCTTACACAACCAACTTCAGAGTAAAATGAAAAAATGTACCTTCAAGAACTGAACCTTCACTGACTCCTTTATATGCCCAGTCACACGCTGCTTTAATTCCTTCAGATGCGTATCTGCAGGTGACAAAGGTATATATGTTTTCTGTGTGAGGTTCCTCTCTGTGATTATATTCACCAAATTGCTGAATGGAGTTTCATAGTTAATTCAAAGAAACATTTATGATTTATTCCATGTGTTGCTAAAACTTACACATCTGGGCATGCCGTGTTGCTGCAGGCCTCCCATGCCTTCGCTTGGTTAGCCCATACCGTCTGTCAAATGTCAAGAGAGGAATTATAAGTATGACGGCAATATCACGAAGAGGGTTGTTCGACTTTTGATGGAAGATTGAAACAAATGGGATACCGTGATGTTCTTCTGGAGTGTGTTAATCAGTTCGTCGACATTAGAATCATAAAACCTTTCTTCTGCTGTCTCAATAATGCTATCATCCCACACCTATAGGATATGGATTAGAATACAGTGTCTACATGAAAATAGATCGTTGCATAGGCTGAATCTTGCAAGAAAAACTAACATGATGAAGAACTGCTTTTCTCCTGTACCAGTGGACATCAATAGTGTTTCCTCCCCTGTCTGAAGTAAATCCTACATGTAGAGGCTGCATGGTAGAACCCGAATGCTATTGTCAGTAAAATTCTTAGCAGAATTCAACCATAAAAAAGAAAGATAAATTATCAAGGTTCATATCTTAAAAATCAAGTTATTGATACTTGTACCTGATGGATGTCCCCAAAGAAATGAGATAAGAAGAGAAGTGCTTCTGTCAGATTATCTGATAATCATTCAATTCAATTTATTTTGAAGGTTCTCATTAGTAAAATATTCGGCAGAAGGATGAAGGTTGAAAGGGATCAAAAGAGAAATTAAGGTTTTAACAGGGTACATTGAGATGCAGAACTGCTACTGCCATAGCTCAGAAGCTGATTGGTATAATTGTTGATTGCTCCAGCTACACATCTATCTTGTGTGCCATCTTCATCTTTGCAATCCCCTATGTATAATAACAATATTATATCAAAACTAAAATGTCTTTCTTTATAAAAGAAGATTATATCCTCTGTAAGTACAAAACAAGATTTTTATAAATGAAAGGTTGAACGCAGATTAAAGACTCACTGTCGTATTGATAGGTGCAGAGATTATCCGGGGTGTCGATGTAATGGAGAGCCGATGACCAGTGATAACGGAACCTGACACGATCCGCCCATGAGCACAAGCTAGCAAGATCATTATCTGCGTATGCAGGCAAAAGTTCAGATACAGCATCTGCTGCTGCTTTACTCAACCTCGGCTGAAACAAAGAGGAATCAGTTGACTAAACAAGCAAAACAAGAACATGAAACTAGCAAAAGGAGACCAAAAGTTAAAAGGTAAGAACTAAGAACCTGAGCAAGTCTGCAAGTAATGAGATGCCCATCAACCCCCCAACCATGGGCAACAGAAATACAAGATAGAAGAGCTACAAATGCTAGAATGTGAGTTCTGCACAACTCCATTTTTGGGTCTATGTGGTTATAGGGTCACAATATAGCGCGGCACCTATATATAATAGAGCATAAAATGACAATAATTGGAATAGCCTTAAAACTGTCATGGGCTAGTGTGAACCGTGTGAAAATCCAAAGTGATTAGTTTCAAAAAGGGGACCTTTTGTTCTTTAATGGGATTATGACGTCTGGAAATTGACAGCCATATTCTTGGGGAAGGCAACTGAAACTGAACGTTTTGTTAACCTTTGTTCACACTTCATTTCAACTTGCTTTAGCTTCTGCCTGAAATATCCTTTGCTAGTAATGGGAAAGTGTTGAAAATGCTGTCTTTTTTGGCCGTGAAAAGTGCATGCAATAAACTTGCCTGGAAACGTAAGGAGTGGAGTGAAGATGCAACGGTTCAGACAACGTTGTAATCCCGTGATTGAAGCCCATTGTTTAGGGGTTTATTATAGGGCAAAAGAAATAGAATATATTCTCTTACCATAACTTTCCTATATGTATTACTATTATATATGTTGTTGTTTTTATGGGAGTTGATATCAGCACTTCGAAAAGTGATATTCACACTTTGCCCAATACTTTTAAAATAAATATATCCTTCAATTTCCCCATTCTATGGAAATATTGAATTGAAAATACTTATGGTGGATCTCCATAAGACAAAAGTTTTCCTTTGATCTTTTTTTTTTTTAATTTTCTTAATGTTTTAATCAATTGTTCGAAATGTTCTTTTAAATATCACTTTTTGTCCTGTTTATTGTTGATAGTAAATCAACGTCTAACAAACTGATAATTATGATTTCTTTTTTATTGTTATAATGTTAAACAAGATACTAAAAATTTACCAAACAAATAATCTTATATTAGGAGATTGTAATATTCTTATTTACACTTCTGATTAATCAAATTTCGCCATACGTTTGAGTTTAAAAATATCATTTCTTAATTTGGTTTTTATTTCTAGAAAAAAACACTATAATCATTGTTTTGTCCTTTAATTTTTTAATTTTTGTCCATTTTGATAGTATGAAGCCAAGGTCATTTGTTTTTATGACTTAGTTTTAAGAGTATTTTTCTTTTTTTTACTTATTTTTCAAATTAGATAAAATTTTGCTTGAAGATTTCATGAAAACGATGTGTTAACTCCTAACTACGGATGGCAATAGCTGAGTTTGGGATGAATTGATCAAATTTGAAATCTAATCCTGAACTCACTCCGTCTCAAACTTGAACTCCCATGGGTTCAACTTGCTAGACCCATAAACCCATTAGTTTCACCATAACTCACTCTATGAGCTGTTTTTTCACACAGAGAAAAAGCATTTTGAGGATTCCAGCAATGTCTCCTTTTTATTACACACAACTCAAGCATGGTCACAAGTTATTCCTTCAATATTTTGCATCAACAGAGAATATACATATTGAGGTCACCATAGATTTTTCACTCACCAGATTTGCAAATGTATAGGCCAAACTACTCAATCTCCTTTCTCCACTATTTCCATCTCTTGTGGAAGGCAGAAACAATTGAAGAAAAAAAATAAAAAAATAAAAAAAGAACAGTGGAAAGAGTAAAGGAAAAGAGAAAGATTCATGAAAAAAGAAATGAAATAAGGCAGAGAGGAAATGAATGTGTGGAAATGAATAATGAGATAAAGCAGATAGGAAGGGATCAAGGCAACGGTGTAGAATTGAGCGAATCAGTGAACACAAGTGGGAAAAATGGAAATGAAAATAGAGGGAAAAAACCGAACATATTTATACTCCTACTCCTGTATGCAAGGTGGGTACATTAGCACCTATCACTCGTGTCAGACCAATCGAATTTGAAAAATCAAATACATTATTTGTCTCGTTGCTCATTTAGACACTCAAAAATCATTTTAAATATGACAAGTTTGTAACAAATTTGAATAAAACCCACATGCTCCTAATAATATTCTCGTTTGCTTTAAGACATTATTGACATTATTTAGCAATAATACTTTTAAAGTATATTAGTTATGGCATTTATTCAAGATAATGAAATTAAATAATGCTAAATTACAGAATTAAGTTTTATTGGTTTTTATCTTTGGTGGTATTTCATTGGAAATGAATAGCGTATATTTGTCATAAAAAATGCAAAACAATAATATTTTAAAATTAATGAGCGTTTAGACAGTTGCTCTCATAGGGTTTCCCTCATCCATAGAAGCGAGACCTCAAATCCGAAAAATTAGACCCTCTAATGTCAATTGAAAGCCAAAATTTCTATAGTTGAACAAAGCATCCATGGGCAGCAACTTTAGATGACGATTTTAGTGTCCTTGAGCATCAGTCAGTTAAAAGGTGCTGGTCTAGGGGGTTTGGGATGGGTCGGTCACGGACTGGGGTGATGGCTGTGGGCCATGGGTTTGGATGGGGTTCCGAATAGATCCAGATTCGGGTTGGATTTGGGTTGATGTTTGTGGGCTAGGGTTGTGGTGGGTGGCTACCTTGTTGGATTTCTATTTGTGTTTATTTCAACCACTTCAAATGAAACATTTAAGTAGCCTGTTAAAAAAAATAAAAAAAAAATGAAACATTTAAGTTTCCTATGGCAGTACTACAGTCTGAAGTCTAAACTACTCATTTCCAATTATTTGTAGGAACAGAAATAACATTACGCGTAAATATTTTAAAAAATTACTAAAAATCCCTTAAAATAGACTTTATATTCAAAAAATTCATAATGAATTTTCTTTCTTTTTTTGTTAAGAATTAATGGTTGGGTTTTCAAATGAAAAGTTGGAGAAATTCACATAATAAATATTTTGAAGATTTGACAAATATAATAGAGTAAACAACAATGTTGGGTCGGGCTTATAAATGGATTCAGTTGTCTACCCAAGCCTCTAATATATGTTTTTTGGTAGGGCTCAGTCTTTAAATTCAAGCTCAATCAGTAAGGCTACAAAAGACAACCCGATCATTATATCATGAGTGTACGTACATTCTGAGTGTTGGATGGGCACCCAGGCCCATGAATGCCTCTAATTGCCACCCTTATATCTAAACCTTGTTGAAGATCTATCTAAATGTAAGAGTTGAACAAATTTAAATAATTACAATTAATATTCATTTATTTATGAGAAGTCACGAACAAGGGCCTCCACATTGAACTTGCCAGAATAAATACTAATACGCATAAACTTTCCTCTGTTTTTCATTTCTTTTTTAAAAATAAAATAAAATGGACATGAGCTTTAGATGATTATATTTTTATTTTTTATTTCTTATCTTTGGGAAGAGGGGATGAACAAAGGATATATCCTTCTTCTATTCATGTTAACTCAATCGGACAATAAAATGAAAATTTGCAAAAAATAAAAATAAAAATGATAATTTATTATTGTTGTCCGTAGAGAAGAACTAGAATAATATAGAATTTTCTACACAATATAATTTGAAAGATGTTTTTAAGCTAATACATCAAACAAAGCACTACAGGATTTTTGCTTATCAATTACCGCCCATAAAATTGGTCGGTTTTTTAGATTAATGAAGTTCAAGATAAGGACTTGGGGAAATAATAGAATTTGTTGATTGACAATGACCTAAAAATTTTTTTTTTTTTTCTAGTAACACTTCCAAATAGCAACTGATTTATTTATTTGTCACCCACCTACCCACCCACCCACCCACCCCACACCACACACACACACACACACACACACACCACACACACACACACACACACACACATATATATATATATATATATATATATATATATATATATAGAGAGAGAGAGAGAGAGAGAGAGAGGGTTTCCAAGCTTATGATTAAAAAGGTGGAATCTCCATATGACCTTATGCAATTATGAGATTGTTAGGTTTATTTAATTCTTCTACTAATTCTTAATTGAATGATTAAACAAGGAACAAGTTCACGTCAAAACGACAAACATATGTGGTTAAAACGAAGTTAATTAGTTCTGTGAAGCACTGACCGGCCCTCACATCATCCATTGCTATGTCCACTAAATTCATGGATTTTTTTTAACTTACAACATATACAAAATATTCCATTACATAAGTACACAAAGATATACTATAAGTCTGTAAGTTACATTTATCTGATGACTCAAATCCCACAAAACCCAAAAGTTAAGTCAAAAAGTTTATGAAGCTCTAACAGTACAAGCACTGTACTATATCGAAATATAATTTTTTTAGTATTTTATTTTATTTTTATATTCAGTCATCTTTGATCTGGTTCTAATTTGAGAGTTGTAAATTTTTTATCGGATCAACCTGATACCCCAACAATTTTTTTTGAGTTATTTCACAGTATAATCCAATTTTTTTAATTTGCAAGCAGGATTTGAAAATAAAAGAATATTAAAATATGTTCCAAATTCATTATAATGATTAATTATTCATAATAGTATCAAAATTTATAGTAACTGAAAATTATTCAAACAAGTATAAATATATCTTTCTAATTATAAATTTAAAGTCTCTAATTTCAAAATTCTCCATTCAAACAACTTATGAATATATTTTATCATCTACTATTACGTGAGGGTAGTACGAATTTAGTTGTCTCAGATTCTGGATTTATGTCATAATGAAATTTATTAGCAACTCTTCTAATTCCAGCATGGATGGCCTGAATATATATGGTCAAATTGAACAGGTGGATTCTATACTTAAGTTGGTATGGACATGACTTGACCAAAAAAAGTAAAAAATAAAATAAAATGATATTGAACACTGTTACTATAAACAAAACAATGATAATAATTAATAACTTAATTATTTTTTTCTTTTTCATTAGTCATTACAAAAGGACGAGGAGGTTGAGAACAATTATGAATCATAAACTCATACAAGTTGACAAAAATTAAAGAAATAAATTAATTTTACAGTGTTGAATGATATATTTCAAACGTAGCAATTCTAATACCTGTCATGGTAATTAATATGTGAATTAAATTATAGACTTTGTTGAATTCGACATTGAATTCAGTTTGGAAAAGTATAGAAGGCCCTAAGTAGACATCCTTTTTAAATCAAAGGATGGCTGTTGACGTGACATTAATCGAGGGATAATAGCATGCTATTGAAGACTTTGACATTTACTTCATATCTCGGTCATATCTTGCAATTGAAAAAATATAAATTTTACATATTTATATTATTGTCTCAAAAAGAGTTATTGAGAGTTAATCATTTCATATTATCAATTTAATTAAGAGAGTAATTTTAGATAAAGATGTTTTTTTTTAGGAAATGAAGCTTTAAGTTGTAGAATTATTTCAAATGGGTTTTATTATTTTTTCTATGTCACATCAATTAGATTACAATATCCAATTTAATTGTTACTAGTTTATGCTAATTATTTTTAAATTAGTATCAAACATCAACGATGTGGGTTCTAACATGACAAAATAGGGTTACAGGTTTGAAAACGGCATATGTAGGTTTAGAAATTGATATTTGCAATTCCTAAGTTTTGAAAAGCTTTAAAAATGAAAATAATTAAATGTTTTTAATTGAAAAGTGGATAAAACAAACACATTTTGTAAAAGCTAAAAAATTCCTTTCAGAAGTTATATATATATATAATATATATATATATATATCTTTTATGGTGAAGTTGGATCTTCAATTAGGAGGGTAAAAATAATTAGCATGGGCATAACATAAAAACCTATAATTATAATACTAAACTATTAATTATTGAATTAAACTTCCCATTTACTTCACCAATCAAAATAAATTTTCCTTAGCGTTGCCTCGGAGAAGGTCAAAATTTAACGAATCTTAATTACATTTAAAAATGACAATAAATATAGTCTAATTCAATTTTTTTGACGACGAAAAAGTAAAACCTACGAACATTAGACTAATAAATAACATGCAATTACAGCAAAGGTACTAGGCACAAAGGAAACTACCAAGCACCCTCACAATTTCATAAAATTGAAATTCCAACAACTAATAAATGAATGAAATAGGGATAAGCACTCCACGCAAATAAAACCAAAAAAAAAAGAGTGTGGAATGAGTAAACCAAACGTGGGATTAACTTGAACCGTGCAGCCTCTCCTTCTTACCCGCAGACATACATAAACATTCATTGCTTGAAGTGGTGGCAATTAAAACAACAATTATCACACCAAACAAAATCACTGCTTTCGAAAATCCCAGATTAAAATAAAAAAAAAGAGAAAAAAAAAATAAAAAATTGAACGTATAGTAGAAGCAAATGGGTGATGCTGTCCCACAAGCAATGAACAATGACCACATAGTGAAATGTGAATGGTCAGTAGTTGTCTCATGATAGAGATCCAACCACAAATTTGGAATAGTCCTAAGATCTTGCTGAGTCAGGAGTGAGCTAGCTAGCTCTGTTTTTCTGGAATCTCCTGACTAGGCTGTTCTAAATCTAAATCCCAATCCTTTTTTGTACCTCCCATACACTTTTTTTTGTGCTCTTTTTCACGTGGCGGTGCTTATTTGGTTGGTTGTTGGTCTCTGCTGCCCAAAACTAAATGTGAATATTAATAGTGCTTTCTCAATCTCAAAATTATAGACATAATTTGATTGGATTTGAAAATTTTTAAATTAAAATTAAAAAATATAAATTTTATGTGCTTTTATTTTATTATTTTTAATAGTAATAGTTGAAAATTATTAGTATTATATTATTAATTAAAATAATAGATTTGAACAAAAGAATTTAAAAAATAAAATCTTATTTCAAGATGTCCCATAAAAAAATCCAATTTCGAATTGATACTTTATATGAATGTTAATTCCATCTTAATCTAAACACTCTCTTTTTACTGTCGAATTAGCTAATTTCTTGTTATAAGTATATGGTGTTTAAAAATTTGTAACCACTTTTGGAAACGGTGACAGTCTAATCGCTTTTATGTTTTGATTATGTTTGGCTGAATTTATAAATTATTTAAAAATATTTATAAAATATTTTAAAACTTATAAGAACTCTTAAAGTAATTGGTAAAATTTAAAAATAAATAAATTATAAACTCCTAAAATAAGATGTTAAGATTTTATAAGCAATTTTTGAAAAATAAGAAGATTATAAATTTTTAAAAATCTTTTTTTTTTAATTTTAACATACTTTTTTAATTTTGATAATTTTACTTACAAAATTAACTTTATAAACATTTTAAAAGTTTGATGATCTTGTTTTATTCAAATATTATTTTTAAAATAAAATTTAATATCTTATAAGATGTAGGAGTTTTATAAATTTTTTTTTAAATAAAACTTTTTTAGTAATAAAGCTCATTGTACTAAAATTGAATTGGAGGATTCTTTTATCCTCCTATCACTTTTAATCACTATTATATACAACTCATCTTATCTTGTGAGAAAACATTTTAGGCACATAAGGGCCATTAATGTCGATGTCACAAAGAATAATTCTGATCAAATATGCGCACTTTCAATTTTTAAGAAATTGTGACCTCATTTGACTGGAGACAAATGGTTGTTTTCCACGTGGTGAACCATCTTTTTATCCTTGTAATTCAATCATCTCCCACCACATTAAAATAAAACTATCCCAAAAGTCTTTTTTTTTTTTTTATTATCCAATCCTCTGCAGTCTGATCTCTCCACATCATTGATTATTATATATACCACCTTATTGCATCTTTTCTAACCTCTCCTCCTCCCATTTTTATTTCGTTCTCTCTGTCATAATTCTCACCAAATTAAACAGTTCATCGACAGCAATTTCATACTTTTTTTCTTCTATCAAGATCATTACACACACACACACAGAGTAATTCTCAACCTCAGATTACATCTGTAGCTAGCTGTATACTTCAAGAACCTGAGAAAACCTATAGGCATAGAAGTGATCCATATGGAAATTCCAGAGATAAACATGATTAGCAATTTCGAGGCAGGAATGAAATGCCTGCAAAACCCATCATTGATTTCCCGATTCTTTTCATTTCCTGGCATAGAAAAGGTTCCCCAAGTTTACAGCTTCTGGAAATGGGGTGCTCTGATTTTTGCCATTTTTGCAACTTTCAGCAGCATAATCAGAAGAATTAAGCTTTTTTTCATCCGTTTTCGTACTGTCAAACCTTCTTCACATCAAAACGAAGAGATTATTGAGTTCAGCGAAGACGACGACATCTCCTTAGCATCTTCAGATGATGAACAAGAAGAAGGAGAAAACCGCCCCACGACGTCCTTCATAGGTCAACACCGCGTTGATGAAGATTTTTGCGTAAGGGGTTCAAGTTTTTGTTTTAAAAATCAGTGGCAAAATGGCCATTTGAGGCAGCGGAGGCGGCGGAACAGCGGCGGCGCTTGGTCAGAATTTGCTTTCAGTTCTGGTAAAAATGTTGTTAAGCTTTGGGATAGTTTAGGTTTGAGTCTAGATTTTGATGAAGATTTATTCAACTATGATTCGAAAAGCGTAGTTTCAACCTGGGACTGTGATCAAGACCAAAAGACAAGCCAGTTTTCTGGCGGGGTTTGGAATATTCCAGCTGCGGGCCCGATGGCCTCTGCTACGGTGGTCTTGGCGGCGGAGGGTAATGGGAAGGGAGAAGGCGTGATTTTGGGCGGTTACGATACAAGAATGCGACGTGGTGTTCCAGCTTTTTACGCTGAGTGGAGCTCGCCGGCGGAGAAACTGCGCGGTGTCTCCACCGCCGGCGGAGTTGGCAAGGTTTACGTCAGAGATGACGTGAGCGGGTTACTAACGGTTGGTGATGTGAGGAATGTTAGGAGGCCGTTAGAAAGTGTGAGAGAGTCTGACGGCGATACTTGGTGGGACGCTGACGCCGTTATTGTGGAGGATGAATTTGAGGAATCCAGTTAAAACAGGCTCGAGTTTTACCTGGTTTGGTTGTTGAACAAACGCCAGGATTGATTTGATGATTTGATCTGGAAAGTGGAAAGGGCAAATTGTGGTCCAAACAAGAAATTCAGTGGAAGGCCACTCTTGTCTGTAAATAATTATTTCAATAAACATTTTCTCGATTATTTATTATTATTACTTAATTGTAGGTTTCTTGTTGCTTAACTCATAGTCATAATATTATTTTGTCCTAATATTTTAGATACACATTTATAAGTTATGAATTTAGAATTTTTTTCAAAGAATGCAAATTTACAATGAAAATTGTTATTTGGGTGTCGTACATGAATATACAACTTCAAACCTTTCAATTTCAGCTTATTAAGTTCTCAACGCTTCAAATTATGTATTATATCAATTTTTTTTTTTTGGGAGTTGATTCGTAAATTAAATACATGTCTTGATGATGTCTGCTTTTTATTCTAATATATATAAATGAATATTAGGATGAGCTAAAAGTACAACATAATAGAGAACAAAAGTAGAATTACAAATTTAAGAATCAATAAAAGAAAAGGAGGCACAAAGTGCAAAAACAAGGAAAAATAAAAAAACAAAAACAAACTTTCCTTAAAAATATCCTTGTAGAGTGGTTGTTCGAAATTTGACAATCAACATCGATTATGTTATGATACTTTTTTTAATTTTTATTGACCTTTTTAATTTTAGTAAGCAATAAATAATTTCTTGGAAAATGAAAATCAGGTGTGGTCAATCTCATCTAGAAAGGGTAAAGGGTAAAATGGTTAAACATTACGGCACGAAATTCATAAGAAGTTTCACCATAATATAAAGCAATGTCTTAACTTTCATCTTTATCATAACTTGAGGCCAAAATTGTTTGTCTTGCTTAGCCGTTATTTTTTTTTAATCTTAAGCATATAGTTTATCTTTAGGGGTAAGGAAAACAGATCTCGAGGTGGATTAGTTGAGTAATTATGCAATCCAGGGATTAAGGAGTTTATTAAATTGCTAATGGTACAAGATACGGTCTAAACTTGCTAATTAAATAATTAGTTACAAGATTTGCAAAACTGTGTCAAAAAACTTTTACTTACTTTCATTAATGAAACTTAGAACAGTAGCATCAAAATGATCAAAATTGTTCAAACTAAGAATGTGGTCGTTAAAGAGGGCTTTATTGAAGTGACAAAAGCTGAGATTTTAGTACCTTGGAAATTATTTCAGTCACAAGTTTTGACTATGTGCCATGGCACACAAGAAATGATTGTAATAAAATTAACATTGAGGTGTCAAACCTTTCTGCGATGTAAGTTTTTGGAGAAAGTCGATTTTTATTTCTTGAGCGACGACCTTTTGCACGGTCGGATCACCGTAGGCTGATTTTTACAATATCAATTCTAGTATTCAATATCCTAGACCTTATCAATAATTAAAACTCTTAAGATAATTAAAACATCTAGCAATTAAAATTTGCTTTCAATCGTAATAATTGGACTAAAATGCTTAAAACCTCATATTTTAGCAAAAATGTTTAAAAATAAACAAGTATTAAAAATTATCTAAAAAGTCCCCCATAAAATAAAAAAGTTTGCACATGTATTACAATTACAACAATTAGAAACTCTTAACTCCCTTAATTTTTGTAATAAAATGCTTATAATACCTTTGTTTGACTTAAATTGTTCTTTTACTATTTGCTTTAAGAAAAAGAACGAGAATTAATGGTGCTCCGACCATAATTTATGATGATCTCTCTCTTCTTTCTTTCTCTCTTTGACAAAATCCTTGGAGAAAACATGCATAACACGCAAATTTGTTTTCTTGTACAATGTTTGTTAGGAAATTTTCCATTACCTACAAAAAGAACAAAACCTGGATGTTAAACGAGGATTTTTCTACGAGGTCAATTCGATTGATTTGAGTGTGAAAAGACGAAGGGCTAATTTCTTGTTCTTCCAAGTAACAGCGACGGCTCACAAACTTTGTAATTAATTTTACATCACATTTTTGGCGTTGCCCTGAATTTTTACAATGACAATTGATCAATCATTAGTTCTTTTTCTGGTCACGACAACTTGTGAAAAGTGCACACATTGACAATTGTTTTTTAAATATATTTATAGATATATGTATATACAAAGTTATGTAGTTGTTTGTCCAGTTAGAATCATTGATCAATAAAAAAAACCCACTAATTAATGATGGAGATACACTTAATATCATAATAAAAAATGATAATGGGTGACACCATCGCAATGTTAGAGAGATTTAGGGACATTGATGAATGTTTTTGATTTGACTCATTGATTGCACTTCTAATTAAATATTATTGGTAGTGATTTAGGGAATATTTGGTGTGGGTTATTTATCTGATCGTAATTAATTAAAAGAATTAATTTCTTTCTAATGTGAAAAATTTTAAAATTCATTTTTTGGCACATAATTAAATATAAAAAGTAAGATATACCAAAAGAATTTATGAACTACCATTCTTTCCACTTTAAATTTTCTTTATTTTCCTATCTACTAATTAATTTTCAAATTATTACATTTTGAATAATTAATTGTTCTACACTCAAACCCCAAGAAAAAAAAAATGGTTGAAAATGTGATATTCAAATGAAATAATTTGAGCTTTCAATAAGGCTAGTTGTTTGCAGCTAAGATTGAGAAATGATTGAAATATTGTTGGCTAGTTGCACTTGATATTCAATATTTTGATTCCTGATTATCTGGCAACATTAAAGAAAATAATAATTTAATAGGGTTCATGAAACTAAATTTAAAAACTTAGGTATATAAAAAATGGCCATGAGTTAAGTCTAGGGGAATATTTTATTTTAAAATACTAACTACTAAGTTTTTTATAATAATCATCGTGTCTGCCTTAGTTAGTCAAGAAAAAATCTTATTCGTTGATCACCTGGATGAAATGCTTTGAGTCTTGTAGAATTAATTTTCCTAATTTTCATACTCATTTTATTATTAAACAATTTCTAGTAGTACCTTTAATTGACAATGTCCTGTAGTACATCTTTCATGTATAAACAATACAACAATTATGGGCTGAAATATTTATTTTACTAAATGTTTTATGAGGTGTTCTTCAATGGCTGCGACAACAATAAAATAAAGACAAAATCAAGATATTACTAATTTAGGAAACCTTTTCAAATGTAGTGGACGTTATGAAAAAAAAAAGAAAGTTAATAAAAAAATACTCAATATCTCTAATAAATATTTTTTCCTATACATTCCCTTCTAGTTTTTCTTAGCAATTTTTTAAGTAAAACTATAATTCAATTTGAACCTAAAATAAGGGGTAAATATTGACAAATGCAACTATAGTGTAATTTTTTTCATTAGCAATTTTTCTCATAAATGAAATTTAAATTCCAAAAATTCATTAGATTATAAGCAGACTTATCAGCATCTCTGTCTCTCTCTCACAGTCCATACATACTCATAATATAATTTGAAAAATCACATTGAAATTTTATTTCGTTTGGGCTTGAAATAACCTGCAGTCAGATAAGCAGGTCAATATCTGCAGCTTAAACACCCAATTTGGCCCAATGGAAAATGTCAGTCAGTTTGAAGCCCACAAACTACAGATTCATAGTCCAACCAGCTTGCCAAGATGGGCTTTATATGCTTAATTTCCAGAGCAAGAAATCTTCTCTCTCTAGTCATACATGAGAAATTTGCACTTCCATTGCAACGTACCCCAATTCAACCCTTTTATTGGAAACAATCTTTTAATTCAATGACCAATTCCATTTTAATTTTTTTAATTTTCAACTATTTCCATCTTGAACAAAACACAATCTTAAGACTGTGAATAAGATTGGAGATGCCCTTGAACAAGAAACTATCACAAACTAATGCAAAATGCCAATCAATTAAAAAACATGTTATTCTCTTTATTCTATTTACAAAGGATAGGAGCAATCTAAAAACAATCTTAATTGAAAGCTAATGTAGTAATAACCAATACGACATTATTAGATGCTAGCTTTTGTCCTCACTTTGAAAGGGAAATCTTAAAACTACTTGCATATTTAGGAACAATGGGATTAATTTCTACAACTTGTAGCTTTGCCATTATGAGGATACAGTTGGAACAAGTTGACTCTAAACTCATCAATTTAATATATGTATCAATTATCAACTTGCTCAAAAGTTTATTATAATAAAAAGACTTGGGTATATATATACAATTTGTATACGCTTTCACACACCATATATATCTTGTTCAAATGCAAATTGACAAAAGAGATGATCCATGTATAGGGCCCTAATTTGAAGATTCATGCACCTAACTGGATGACAAATTTGAGTGGTCAAGGAAGTTTTGTCCAAGTGGTAAGACTGTGACCTCATAAGCAAAAAACTTTGGGTTTAAATCCCATGAATATGAATGTTCATCTAGTTATATCATAGATTTTTTTTTTAGTAAAGTGATATATTGACGTTATGCATGAGGTAATTATTTATATTCGATGAGTTTAAAATTTAAATATGTAATGATTGATATGTATTGTATTGTTCAAAAGAAAAAAGAATGGGCAAATTCAACTTGATTGATTTCTTTTTAGTGCATTGAATGAAATAATATAATTAATCGCTTTCAATTAGTTGACCAAGACTAATTTTTTTTTCAAACTATAATGCAAAGTATATTGAATTCAAGACCGGCTAAAAGAAAATAGAAAGGAACTTCTGTACAGACTTGAAATAAAAAGTCTGAGAAAATTTATTAACAGCACAAACCTGGAAGGACATCAACCCTCCCTCAGATGGCCAAAGAATAAATCAAACTTTTTTCTAACAATTCACATTTATGCATATTGATCGATCACTATCGAATCAATCTTCCTAAGCAATGTGAAAACAGAACTAAATTAAACCAAATCCTAAAAAAGATTGAACAATTTCACCTTCCATCCACACATCACATCAACTCAATACTCCGGGAATCCCTTCATGAAATCCATGAAGGAAGGTGAAATCGAATTAGCCATACTAGGGGATTGAAACAGAGAATTTGGTCTCGACGAGCAGAAGAATTCACTCGAATTCGGGGTGAAAAGTGGAGCATCAACCAAATATGGATTAGACACTTTGTACATTGGCGAGACCGCAGAAGAATCCTGCTTGACCTCGCCTCCAAATTTTTCATCCGTTAAAACAGAAGAAGACTCGTTGTCCTCATATCCAACGTTCTTAACACCGCAATCCTTTTCTTCAGAAAATGAACCCTCGTCTTTCGTGGACTCCGACTCGGATTTCACAGTCTTTTCATCCTCAGAACGCGACAGGCCGGTGAGCTTCTGCACCAGAGCCATGAAATCGCGCGCCTGCGCATGGATGACCTTGGGAGAGTGTGTGTATATGATCACTGGTTGTCGTTTCGCCGAAAGGCTGTGGTGCTTGGGAGCGCCTGAATTCTCAATAACTGGTTGATGTGAAGAAGAAGAAGAAGAAGGTTTGTGAATCGAGTGAGAATCTTTATTGATTCTCAAGGGAGAAGGACGTGGACCGTTGATCACTCCCTTTGTTACCTCACTATCCTGAAACTTTGAAGGGCTCATGGCTTCTTCACAGTTTTGCACAACAGACTAAAAATTAGTAGGAAAAAGATAGTAAAAATTTACGTATAAAAGGGTTGCTTTTTCCTTTGTTTTAGATTGTTGTTAAAGGAAGGAAAAAGTTGGATTGATAGTGAGGGTGCTTGCTGCATATATAGAGGAAGAAGAAGGGAAAAAGAAATATGGATGGAATAATTTTATCAGTTTGTATGGGATTATTAGACTGAGATTTCTGACCGTTGAAAAAATGTGTTGCGGTGTTGGAAGATTAGGGTTTAGCGGAAAGGGAGTAGAGAGAGTGGTGGTAAAATAGTTGTTGGTTTAACCGCCTTTTTTGGGTGGTTGGCGACGGCGCAGCTGGCGGGTGGCAACTCTGCTGGATTTATCATTTGTTCTCTTAACAGCTGCTCGATAAATCATCTCTAAGTAACACGTAATTGACTCAATTTTTTTAATCAGGTAATCAATTATTATAAATAATTAAGAAACTTTTTTCAACTTTTTATTGTCATGAATAAATATGTATCATAAGCTAATAATGCTGAGATGGTCATTTGGTCAGCATATTTTTATTGAATTAACCTATTCCAAAGATTTAATTTAATATGGATTACTATAATATATGTTGGTCAGAGGTCAGACTCCTAGTGCTTTATGAAAATTTTGACTTTTTTTTTTATTTGCGAAAGTCAATATGTACCAACTAGTTTGATTTTAATTTCAATCTTACATTCATGTTTCTAATATTTTTAGAGTTTAAAATATTTTTATTAGATTTTTTTAAAAATAAAAATATATTTAGATTAGTTATATTTCTATATTGATTATATATGTTTGAAAATGAAATGCATTTATTTTATGGTGTGTGTGTGTGTGTGTTTTTTTTTTTTTTGTTGAAAAGACTACATTTTCAAAATTTCAAATAATAAAAATTAAAAGATGTTTCATGAAAATGAAATGAAACTAGCTCTACATTTGTAAGCAGTTTTTCACAGTTGGATTAATCTTTTTAGACCTGTTGTGCCCTCTTACAAAAACTCATATGATATTTGTTTAGTATAAATGTATATGAATAATCAAATACTAAATTTAATGTATGATACTCGTGCTTTTAAGGCAAAAAGTATTTATTACACATATTCTGTATTGTGCATATTCCATATTATAATTCACAAATAATGCTCAATTTCAACAAATATTTATTATATTTACAAAATCTAAAAACTATATCAAAACTACTGTAAGTATTAACCTAAATATCATTCAATCAAATAAAAGAAATTATAGAAATACTATTTTTAAATAGTTATCTCTAAATTTTATCGTAATTAGAATTAAATAATATAATAACACATATAAATATTATTTAAAAACAAGTGCAAGCACGAAACATAAAAAAAAAATAATGTGCAGATAAATTGTAATTTTGCTTTCGAATAAGTCTTTTATATTTGTATCTTACCTGAATATTTTTGAATCCGTATATTGTCTGTTTTCATATTTTTGAACTCAGTGGTAAGTTTTAATAAAAATTTATAATATATTCATTCTTATTAAATACCAAATATTTTTTAAATCCTGCATTTAACCAGGAATAAATATTTATGTGATATATCATCTCTTTATAGAGGCTCCAAATTGTTGACCTTAAAGTGGTGGGGTTTAATAAAGATGGATAAAGAAAAATCGATATTCAAAGGGCTCAAATTTTAGGACTCTTACATATTGTTATTAACAATAAGAAAGAAAGGGAAAGCTCAACTTTCTTCTTCTTCTATCAAGAATTCAAGACATTACTTTTCTTTTTAAATGAGAAAGTTAGAGTTTAGGAAACATCGAAATAAGTTTCCCGACCATGACTAAACTTATATTCATACGATTTGGATATAGTTTATTTTGAGGCTTCTGCTCTTTTTAAATTTTGGTAGCAGGTACACAAAATTAACGCTAGATAAGGCAACTGGACCAATTTGACATTTTTGGGTACGCGTAATGATAGTTTCGCTATCTCAACTTTCTATTAATCGATAAAAAAATTGAAAAATATAATTTTCATGTCATTATTAATTATTATGAAGAAGATGATTATTAAAAATCATTTTTCCTTCAATCTAAAAATTAATTTTATTCGTCTGCGACTAAGGATAAGATAAGATGAGAAGAACAGGAAAATGAGAAAAGCAACAACACTATAGATTCATTTGGAAAACAAAATTATCGCCAATCTTTCGGTCTTATAAAAAAATAATCTCAAAATTGCCTTCGCTATTATGCTAGAAGATATTCATCCTCCAAAATGGCAAGTTGGTCCGGTTTTGATCTCTATTAACCAGATTTAAACTCTTTTAGGGTGTACTCCTGACTAATTTTAAGATTGGAGGATCTCAAAATATTATGACTATTAATATGTGATCTTATATATAACACTTACACGATAAATGATCATGACATTTTAATAAAAATATTTCAAATTATATATATATATATAGCAAGAGAGAGAATGTTTTTTTTTTTTAAATATAAATTATTTAAATTATTTTCACTTAAAAACACTTGCATTGGGTTCGGGTTTAGAACCAGTCATACAAAAGTAGCATTCTTGTCAAACCTTCTTATCATAATCGGGTTGTCCTCTATCAACTGGTTTGGGCCTGGCCCTTGCGCTATCTGTACTTACCCTTGTCAAAAATTGACAAGGCCTGTTTTCTTTAATTTAGTATGTATGTTTGTGGGCAAGTATACATCTCAGACCATGACATGAAAACATAAGCAAAATGTTTCTAGCTGGATCTGTCTAATATCATCAACAACTCCCAATTTTATTTCATTGGAACAATACCATTTGAAGATTGCTTCCAAATTGTGTGCACTTTTCTCCCTATACAAAAATTAGGATCTTTAGTATTTGATCAATTTTTATTTTTAATTGAAAAGATTGATTGACATAAAAATGACACGAAATAATTGTAATTGGACGTGTCATCAAAAAGTGTAGCACATATGCCTTAATATAAAAATGAAAAACAAATTTCTATCTTATATACAGTGAGTGAAGCAAGTTGTATTTTATTTTCTATCTTTTTGTTTTTAATTTTATTTTCTGAATGGTTCGTATATTGGAACCTTAATACTAATATCATAATTAGAGGATGTGCAAGATATGACAAATAGTAATTGTTCATGCATAAATACTGTTTATAATTCAGATCAAACATCTTATGATTTACACTAAGGCCTACAGCACACATAGGTTCAGAGAGGCAAATATATAGCAGCAGATTGAATGGCAAACCAGATTTGTGCTTACAAGGATTCACATTTATTACAATGACACGTTAAAGGGATAGACTAGGGTTTCAATATTCCCGTCTGGAATGAATTTAAGATTGACTGGCATTGTATTTATTCAGGAGATAAGGTTTTTGACCTCCTCTCTTAAATTTCTCTTTCGGCTAGGGTAGATCAATTCTTTTTTTTTTTAAAAAGAAAAAGAATTTAAATACTCTCTTTACCTCAAAATCATTGTTCATTTTGCTAAAGTCTTGAAGGATTTAATATTTGAACTAATTTATCGGTTCTTCTTTCAATTTTAAAATTACTAAATTTTGATCGTTTTAATATTGTTACATAGTATAAGAAAAATGAATGTTACAAGATGTTAAATGACAATATCAAAATTATCACTGAATATATAAATTTGGTAACAAGTGCTACAAAAATAATTTTTACAAGTTTAATAGTGACATATGTATAAGTTGTCACTATTAAAAACTAATGACAAATGAATTATGTATATAGTGATAAATCAATGATGATAAAAATTGTCACAATGGTTGATTTGTGACAATAGTTATATTATCACTAAATTGTCACTATATACGTATTTTTAATATTGATAGTGACAACTTGACATAATTATTGTTACTATTAAATATATAAAAATTATTATTATAACAAAATAAATTTTATAATACATATTATTAATGACAACTTTAATATTATCACCTAATATTTTGTCAATAATATTATTTTTTCTTGTAGTTAAATTATGTAATATTTTTAAATTAATTTGTGAAAAATAAAAATGACTAAATTATTTACTAAAAACTAGTGAACACTAGCAATAGACCTATAAATTTTAGGCCCCATGAAATAATACTTCATCATTTACAAATCAATTAGCACTACCATTAATTCAAAAACCTTTACTATCTAACTTAAGAACTCTTTCTATACATGGCAATATATCCATCATTGCTTCAACCTAATGGTCTGTCAAGCTCAACTCAATTCACACCAAGTGGGGTGGGGGGGGGGGGGGGGAGCACATTAATTATTAGCTTTGCCAAATGAAAAACATTAGTCAAAATGGAACCAAAACCTATGGGATGATAATAGGCACTTGGTGGAATCATAAGACTACCAAAATGTGGAGCAATTGAAAAATCCCAACTCCATTCCTCCCTCATTGTGCTTCCAAATGTTCATCAGACAGTCCCAAGGAACACAACACATACAAGACAATGGTACCATAATTCGGTTGTTGGAACTAGGAATGTGATCAATTGCCCTAACAAATTGTGCAATTTATATGGATTATAATACATTGGTTTGAGGGTGGCATGGGCTTATATTTATAGGATCATGCGCACAAGGAACCGCACGCGCACTGACTCAGACCCGAGTCATTGCTTTCTGGTCTTGATGGCCGTATAGCCCCTCTTCTTCATCCCTCTAAAATAATCCTCTCTTCTACTATACTTTGATTTTATTAATTTGTTAATAGTTTAGTGGGTTTTTTTTCCCATAAATTTGTACTGAAATTTAATTTAAAATTTAAAATACAAACACGAAAAATACATCGATAACAATTTTTGGACGAAGAATATTAATAATGTCACAAGCTTGTGATCATTAAAAATAAATAAATAAATAGATTATAAGAATTGTGAATTTATAGCAAGTCCCTGTACCTACCTTGTTCCAATTATTATTATTATTAGTTTTTTTTTCCCCACATGAATGCATAGTTGATTCATTATATATAATTTTGTTCCTACTTGGTGACAAAATGTTTCCAAGGCACTCATTTTGCTCTCTTTTCGATATTTTTGTCTTTCACTTATTGGGATCTATAAATCGTGCCTCACCATTTCTTCATTTATTTACTAATAAAACTAGAGATATGGGTCCGTACTTGTTTAAAATATGGTTAAAGACAGCTTAATGTTAAACAAGCATGTTCCAAGTTGAGCCGATTACTAGATCAAATATGTTGTTGAGGCATGCGCCATTTGTTAGGTTCATTATTAACAATTTTTTTTATGTCAAAATTTAAGTGATTATGATATTAGTACATGCATTTTAATAAAAAAAATGAATTTGATTTGATTTTTATGTAATTACATATGGCAAAACCAAGCCCATTTGATTGCCAGCTAAATATGATGTGAACAGTGAGAAACTACATTGCCCCTTTTCCTCAGACTCAGTAATTTTTTTTGTCCCTGAGATTGTTAATTATTTACAGTTCAAAAAAAAAAAAAAAAAAAAAGCGAGAAGGAAAAGAAAAGAGCCCTTTAATAATTTCATCCAATTAAAAATCAGTCCAAAGAGGTTAATCAAATAAATGGTGGCACTTTGTCAATAATCAAAATAGGGCAATGCTCCAATTTGATCTGTTGATTTTGTTAAACTTATGGCTGACCCAAACAGAATTGGGCTCTTAATTTTTCCTTTTTTTTTTTTTTTTTTCTTTTAGTTAATGAAAAGGAAGATAAGGGACAACTAGTGTAGCAAGCCTTTGAACGTGACATAGGAGCCTATGTTGTTGTGAAATGTTCTGATTGATTGATTATATGGTGTGTAAGAAAAATGAATAAATAGGATCGCCGCAAAAACTGACTCGACCTAAAAAAGTTTAAAAAGAAAATTAAATTTTGATGTGAGTGATTTTTTGAAAACTACCCTATACCAATCAATCGTAAAAGAGAACTTCCTCTCGTCTTCTTTCTATTTCCCCTCTCTTAATCTTTCAAGTGCATTGCATGTTGGCTGAGAATATATATACAAGCTAATGTAGAGTGCTCATATTTATCACAAGCAGAATCTATCCCTACTGCAATCATATATGAGCTGGAGAGCTCATACATACAAATAAATTTTGAGAGCTACCCTATGATTTGGACTCAATAAATCCTCATTTCCTATGCATTGGCAATCAATCATAGGTTTCCTGTGTCAATGAAACTGATGATCGTCTTAGATAGGCATTCTGAACAAAAAACAGATGAGGAAAACAACTTGGATTTTTTCTAGTGAATGATATGTAATAAAAGCTCTATCCTAAGTCAGTTCCCCCTCTTCACAGGGGATACTTAAGTACAAGAAATTGTGAGTCTCCAGAAGTTCTTTTGGGTGTTAATACAGAAAATTACCCTTTTCAAGAAGCCCTTTTAGAAGTTTCTGTTAATTTGATCATAGATTCCAGATTAGTTGTAATAAAAGTTGGACCTTCCATCCCATATTATCGGTAATAACGTGTCCATTTTCTGGATTTTTCTTCTTGTATTGTCTTGAGAATTATATGGTCTACCCAATTTAAATCATTATATCACGCTGATAATTTATAATTAATCTCAAGACCTTATAAGAAATCTATCTGTATATCTATTATAAAAAAAGGATGTAATTTCTTTAGACCTCTATCCCCAAACTGTAGTATGTGTTCAAATATGCATTAAAGAGTTATAGTTTACAAAATTTATTGCAATAACTATTTAAAAGATATGGTTGATCTTCCAATGCTATCTTCCATTTGGATTCTGAAAATCTAACCTGAAAAAAGTGAACAGGATTATTGATAGTATTTGTAGACGTGCATCCAAGTGTACAAGCAATATTGTCTCCTCTTTACTCAATATTTATGATCAAAATTTTGGATTTACCTCCCCAAAATCTTAACTTATTATTCTCAATTCCATTTAACCACACTTTCATGCAATTGTTGTATCAAAAAAGATAAGATTTCCAGTACATTGATCCCCTTAATAAACATAAGTAAATATTTAATTAAGTCTTTGTTTTTTTTTTTTTTACAAATACTTTAATTAAACATATCCATTGATATTGTTAATCCTTATAAAGTAAATAAACATAACAAAGAGGTGGCATTAACCTCTTATCGTTGTGGACCCTCATATAGGTTTTAATTCAATTGCAAAATTGGTGTCCTAACTATAAAGGGAAATAAAACTAATCCTGTAAAAATATAAGAGGTGGCAATTTGAGAATGGAAATTGAAAATTTTTTACATATTAATTTATTTTTTCGCCAAAAAATCACACGTGAATAATTTTTTTTTTTTAAATTTTCCAACAACTTAAACTGATGTGGGAAAGAGAGTATTACATGGACTTATTGAACACTAACTTGAAAAATAAAAAAATAAACCATATGGACGATGGCAAGGCATTAGATGTCCGTGTAGCCAAAATTAGATGTGACAACGCAATAGTTATTTTTTGACGTGACAACGAGGAGAGGAGCTTTGCTTGATTAAAGCATGAAAATAATTGACCTTCGAAACTGCAGTTTTACAGAGTGGAGGAAACATTGAAAAACTAGTATAACAGGATCAGGACCACTTGTTACTGCTGCATTCATTCTTGTCACACAACCACTCTCATTCTACCTGGAATGTCTCGAGGAATCCACAACATTCAAGTAGTAATAAGCGAAAAAAATAAATTAAGGACAATTTGACTGCATGAAATCAGTGGCCCTTCTGTTTTTTTTTTTTTGTTTTTTTTTTTCGTTTTCTTAATAACTCAAGTTTTTGGACTTCGTTCTAACTAATCCTGAGAGCGAGTGTCCTATTGCACGAGGCGCGACAACATTTACTAAATTCAAATTATTGTGTACTAACCGAACAAAAAATATCTAAAATGTGTGTACAATCAATATGTTTATACAAACCAACATATAATGGGCTTCTAATAAACTTAGTTGAGAAGTCAAAGTTGTGGATATTAAGATTTTGCAAGTCTTAATATGGATAAATTTTCTTTGTTTATAAATCCAAACAATTGAAATAATTGGTAGTCTTGAAAAATGTCACGCTATATAGCTACAAGTGGCAATTGGATTATGATAATTAATTATATTTAGTCTGTGCAAGTTTCCATTATTTTAAATAAATTGTGAAATCAAATTGGAGATAAATGTGTTGAAATTGAATTTATGCGTGATTTGATTTGATAAAGAAAAAAAAAAGAAAGAAATTTTGGAGAATTTTCAACATAAGAAAATCGATATAAGTATCCATTCAAGATACCCAACTAATTAACACCCAATTTGAGATTTGACTCGTATAATCGAGCTACATAAGATTTAAGTGTGAGATGAATAAACTCAAATATATTTTTCGAAAAAAGAAAATGAAGGTTTTCAGGAGAATACAATCAAAGTCGGAGGGAGTTTATTAGTGTTGATTAAGCCAAGTGGATTTCGTAAAAACAACTAATTGATTGGATATAAAGAATAACATTAATTTAAAAGGAAGTCTTTAAATTATTTTAATTCATTATATTGTATTATGTGAATTGTTACTAGTAAGTTATTTATTCTTTCTCTTGATATGGCCCCATGCATGTAAAATGCTTTTATATCTCAAGCTTGTTAAAAAATTTCTTGTCTATTTTTTACATTTTCGTTACAATTTTAGCTTAATATTACAACACTCTTAACAATATTAATTAAGTTGATATTACAACACCATGAACAACACTGAGATATTAAGTTGAACTTGTGAAAATTGAGCAACAAATTTTATCAAATAAGACTATGTGACACTTGATATTTGTTTAAACTTTAATTATTGTTTGGTTTAAAAAAAATTATGAAAAAAATAAAATAAAATCAAAGAGATACAAAATTGTAAGTTTGTTTGGTTGCTTAAGGAAAACAAAAAGAAAAATAATGGAGAGAAGAGACGTAATACATGTGTTGGACAAGGACCTAAAACCAAATAAACTTTTCTCTCATTTTCCTAACCTCTTTGTGAGGAAAATGTATTTTCTCCAATTACACTATAATTCCCTCATGTTTTTTTTCTTTCCTTACTATTTCTTGATCAAACAATAAAACAATCAAATTTTATTTTTTTAGTATTTTGTTTTTCTCTCCTCATCAAAATTCCTGTGGCAAACAGAGTGTTAATATCATGATTAGGTTAGCATAGCTCGCTCGTGTAACGAGACAGACCAATTGTTCATAATTGCCTAAAGTGAATTCCCAAAAAGTTACTCAACTTTTGGTTAATTCCATCTGTTCAGCTCTTGGATTTATTAATGTGGTAATGATATGAAGTTCAGCATGTACGCGTGAAATCGATAGTGCAATATGGGCCGAGTGTAAGTTATTTTTAAACTTTGGCAGGTTGTGTTTATACAAATACATCAAAAGGCAAACCTTGTACAGTAGTACCAAGAGTGACCCTTTAAATAATAATGAAAAGAGCATAATAAGGAAAAAAAATGAAAAAAAAAAAAAACAAGAACAAAGTTGCCACTCTCTTCATACAACAGACAAAATTGTCATATTCTATGCTTTCCACACTCCAAAAATTTTATGAGTTCTGTTCCAAATTACAGAAAGCTCCAAAGAAGAAGAAATAAGAGATCAATGAAAAAGATGCAAAAGAGAAAAAAACAAAAAAAGAACATAGAATCTTCTTGCGTTTGGTATTTATCAGTTAGCAGAATGTACCCCCTCAATCCCCCACCCACAAAAAAAAAAAAATAAAAAAAAAATGTAAAAATGAGAAAAAAGGAAACGCCTCAAAATTGGACGCCCCTCTACCCCCCACCCGACCCTCCCCTTCCTCAAAGCTAATTATGTAAAACTTTTACAACAAGAAAACATAAAATAATTGAAACCCAAACAACCAACCCCCACCTCCCGAAAAAAAAGAGAGGGAAATATTACTCTAACAAACAAGAGAGAGGTGGTGGGGAATGTTCATTGTTGAGGACAGGAGCTGGAAATAGCTGGAAAACCTACTCCATCAAGAACTGCTTCACAATCTTCACGCTTGGTTCCACCACCTGTCTTTCCCAAATATCCGCCACCCTTCTCCCGCCCCCGTCCATCGCTGCCCTAAGCGCCGCCGTTGTCTCCACCCTCTTTAGGTTCCAGCCTGCGGCGTCCCTCAGCCGTAGGATCTTCCCCACTTGTCTCTTCGCCAGCTGACACGTGTTGTCCTTGATGGCCCTCACTGCCTCCTCGTACGCCACCCTCTTTTCTTCGTCATCCTCAGCTATCCTCCACTCCTCCCCCCTTTATTCTTATTGTTGAACCTCTTAAAATATCTCTCGAACTCCGGCACCCCGATCGCCTTCTTCAAACCGCATTTACTCACTGAGTCCGACCCGGGATTTTCGAAATACTCGGCTAACTCCTCGAACATCCCCGAGCCGAGCATGTCATCAACTCGTTTAACTAAATACTGATTTAATACTGGCAAGGATACGTCCACCCAGAGAAAACAGCAACTGTAGTGCAGCTCTTTGCAAAAGACCGAGTCTTCCCCCGAGTTTGACTCGCTGAACACGTCCAACTCTGGGTTGAATTTCTTAGCCAATAATGCGTAGATGAAAGAGTTTGAGCCGCCGACAATAAATGGTATCCTGCGGCGGGAAAGAATCTGAGAAATGACAGAGGAAGCAGAAGAGCGGAAGTCGGAGGGGGTGAACTCGGGGTGTGAATCGGATGAGTCGAAGTCGCCGAGGAGATGGTGGCGGACGTTCTTACGTTCGGGCAATGGGATTTTGTTGGTGGTGATGTCGAGGCCGCGGTAGACTTGGATTTTGTCTGAGTTAATGATTTCCGATGAAGGGAAGAATCTTGAGGCTAAGTCGATGGAAAGTTTGGATTTTCCGCAGCCTGTTGGGCCCATAATGACAACGATTTTCTTGTGGCGGAGGACGGGGGAGGTGGTGGCGGGAGTGGTGGTGTGGGTGGACATGTAGGCCCACCTAGAGGAGAGTTTTTTGGAAAAGGAGAGAGGGAGAAGGGTGTTGTAGTTTTTGTAAGGAAAGTGACGACTATTTGTAAAGATTGATAATCTTCTCATAAGGAAAACAAGCAATGTCGAGAGCGTGAGAGATATGTATGTGAGTGTGTGTGTGTGTGTGAGTGTGATGATAGTACTGTTGTTGTGACACCTGATCAAAAGGGAATGCGGGGTGGATGAAGAGTTGGTGAGGGTGTGTTAAGCAGAGTTTTTTTATATATATATATATATATATATATATAGTGTGTGTGTGTGTTGTGTGTGTGTGTGTGTGTGATGGGGGTTTTGTCTGGAGCTGTTGGGAGTGATGAATATATATAGGTGGTGGTGCTGCTACATTTCAGCTGGTTCTTGGCTCTAATTCTCTCTTCTTTTAGACGAAATTCCTACAGTATGATCATTCATTTATACATTCCTTCTCTTACGTTTGTGTATATAAATATGTACGTCCCGGTTCTCATGAGAGAATGGACGTATATTTGAATCAGAGATGAAACGGGGGCGCGTGAGGACTTTATGATGGAATTTCCCCATGATATAAATCCTTTTCATTTAAACAGAAAATTATGAATTTAATTATTTTTATATACTCAATAGCTACCAGCCTACATGCTTTGCACATTTATATTGAAGACTAGAATTGGTGTTTGTTTGAAGCATAATTACCTTTTTGAGCTATCATAAAGGATTAACAAGATTTTCGAGCAAATAAATGTAAAATAGTTCATTATTAAAGTAGTACTTCAATTGCTCTACTTTATTACTTTTTACAAAAAGTTATGAATTTTAATCATATTTATTATTCACTCTGTATCTTTTATCTTAATTTAATTTAGTATTTAATCTTATATTTTATTTTATACAGTACCAACTATATAATATATTAATGGCCCTTTATGGTGTAGATAAAAACTGATTCATTTTAAAATAGCTATTGCTCAATATGAATAGAGTACTCATGTTCAAAAAATGGATTACTATACTCATCATACATTTACTATTTTTTGACTTATAAAAAAATGTAAAACGTGTTTATATGTACTTTTAACTCGTTAATAGTCTTGCTACTTATTATGCAACTTTGAAATTCTAATTTGAATTGTTCTTTCATATATGTCCATGTATTCAAATAATTTTCTTTCAAAAAATCAAATTAACTATGATCTCATAATCATATTAGGGCTGCCAAACAAGACCTTACACAAGGCAACGATCGCCTGCATCAGCGCGCAGAATCCTTAAGGTGGTTCTCAAACAGCTGCCTATAAAACCCACATATGCCGTACGGTCAGGCCACTAAATTCTTTTATCAAAATTTTAAATGATAGATTTATACTAATATGTGAACGAAGAATAAAATATGAAAAAAATCGTATCAAAAAAATCATATATATAATATATAAGGTTTTATTCGTATTATTTGTATAAATCTTTTATATATATTTGCACCATTTGTGAAACTGTAACCTAATAGTCTATACAAACTTTATCAAAATTAACCCAATCGTAAGTTGCCAATTGAGCCTGCCTAACTGAATTTCAATTGTTTGGCTCATTTATATTTGAATGTGAGCAAAGTTGAATTTAATTTTTTTTAAATTCGATTCAATAAGCTCGAATATTTAATATTTTAGCTACAATTTTAAACCTTTTATATAATTATTTACTTTCATATAACTAAATCATTGTGGAATTTAGTTGAATTAAGATGTATAGTAGATTGGAAGCTTATAGAGATAAAGATGTACATATATCGGTGCAAATTCTTGTGGAAACCATTTTTCGAATAGCTTTTTCATATTTTTTTATGTATACAAAGACTTTAGATATTGGTAATCACTATTGTAAACATTTAGAATTTAAAATTGCTTAATGTTTTATGTTAAAGATTATTAGTATGAAATTTATATTTCCATAAATATAAATTTTTATTTCGGAATTCACCGGAAAGGACCCTTCCATTCAAGAACTCTTTTTACACTCGTCGTGTTGAGTTGGTTGGAATGCTTCTTCTTTTTTTCCTAATAATTTTTTTTCTTTGTTTGGATTGATTAATTTAAATCGATATTTATTTGGATTGATTGACACTAAAAAATTAGGACAAAATTGTGCCATATTCATCTAAACAACTCGTGCAATTAAAATCTGTATTTTGACCAAGAAATACAGCAGGTTATAGCAGCATGAATACTTAATTCTTCACGTGAAAGAGGTTAACATGAACAAGGTGCCAAATACCTTAATGTATTTGGAGACTTAGTGTGTGACTGCTTGAGTCACGAGAGTTGTGTTTCATAATCATCAACGATCACTTAATCCAAGAATCTAATTAAACTGTTAGAATTTTTTTATATTTAATATAGTTAATGCATCCCCTCACGAGCAGGTAATATTTCTTTTTTAAAGTTTTTAACACTTAAATTTCTTTTTCATTAGTAAATGGAGGTGAGGTTTGAACCCAATACTTCCCTCAGGTTTGAGCTCTAATATAAGGTAAATTATAAAAACTGCTCTTAAAATTTAGTTTAATTATAAAAAAAAAATTAATTATTTTTTAAAATTACAAATAACCCTTGATGTATTACAAATACCTCTAAAATTTATTTTTATTTTAAAATATTCCATCAATAGGTGCAATTTGTAAAATAGAAATAAATAAAGAGGTATTTGTAATTTATAAATTTAAATAATTTTTTTTATAAATAGTTCAAAGATTAAGATAATTTTTGTAATTCACTCCTCTATTTTGTTATCGACTGACCACTCTATTAGAAAACTTAAATTGTTAAAAAAATAGAGAAGCATAACTCATAAGTGTTTAATTAATATCTCTAACGTGCATAACATGCTAATATATATATATATATATATATATATATATATATATATGACTTTCCTATTCACCTAAAATTAATTGGCAGAATTTCTCCATTGACATATAAATTCATAGTTGACGCCATCATATCCGTATCTTGTCTCTTTCAATCGACATATAACTCCTGTTACATGTTACATGTCAACAAGGAATGAACATAGGAAAAATAATGCCAAGTACCTAAACTTTGAAACCGAAAGTGACTAAACGAAAAGGGTGACCAAAGCATATATGTTGTGTTTGAGATAGATATATGGAACACGTTGAGTGTTTTTGATACGCATAAACACATGCTACTCTTAATGTAATATAATTTTTAGATGGTCTTAAATTAATATTGTTCAAAAATTATCCATAGTTTACACAACTCAAATCATGTTGTCTATATGATCCCAAGAACGTTTTGTCTTGTACTAAATGTACTCATGTTGGATTCCTTATTTTCACTAATTCCGACTTAATTAATGTGGACCTATGCGAGTTAAGCTTTGTGTAGGATTAGGCAAAAAAAAAAAAAATACCCTTAATTATGTGGTGACAAGTACAGTTATTTTCAATTCATAGTTAGGTCTCCACCTTCAATAATGTTTGAGGGGAATTTGCATGTCATTATCCTTAGTTAGGTTCGAATTGAATTACATGTTTTGAAATTATAGAAGATGATCATTAATTGAACTCATAATTGATCCTAAATACTTGATCATATACATGAATCACTGAATTGGGTTAGGAGAGGGCCAACTTCAATGGATCGAAATCGTGTCTACGTACTAACATAAAATAACAAATTAGAATTCTAGTTTCTACATAGACTGAGACATGTGAAATTCTAGAAATAACCATTCACGGGCATAAATGTAGAGTTCTTGCTAGCAAAAGGGTCAATTTCAATTTTATCTTCAAGCCAATTGCTACAACATGGCATTCATTATATTTAAGATCATATTGGAAGAAATACTAAGTCACTAGAATGGTCTAACAAACAAATTAATGTCAACAATATCAACGCACAAGAATTTTTAAGCTCAAGCTGAGACTTTCTTTTTTTTTTTTTTAATTGCAATTCTTCAAATTCAAACCACCACCCCCCTCCCCACACCCCACCCATAAAAAAAAGAAAAAGAAAAAGAAAAACGACCCACTAATAAATAAATAAAAAAGGGAAATACAGCCTAAGTAATTTGCATTTCAAGAAAATAAATCCAATTTATATTTGGCTGCTGATTGCTTTATTTATTTTGATGAGGCCATGACATTCTGCATCCACAATTAGGGACCATTAAGGTTGGGGGCCCTCCTAAATTCCAAAGTGGTGCACCGACCCGCGTGGGGGTTTGGGTTTTGGGGGCTAGCTTGATTCACACCCGATTGGCTGCTGAGCTTGGAATGTTTATGTGTGACAGGGGGGCGTGGGATTTTTTCGCATGGCCCCATGTATTTCTGATATAATAGAGGCAAAATACTTAGCTCAAAATTAAATAATTTTTTTCGTAAGCAATGCCTGTGGACTGTGGTGGAGGTGGGAAACCTCATGCACTATGCATTCACGCTTTGTGTCTGTAGTTTTTGGGGTTTGGTGGAATGTTGAATGTTTGGTTTCTTTTGGGAGGGGAAGCAAACATTGGGAAATCTTGATTTTGAGTAATGGAGCCGGGGGGGGGGGGAAGGAACCATGTGTTCATGTTCATTTATTTTGATGTTGGTTTATGCTCAAGTGACAACAAACAAATTGTTTTCTCTTAGATTAGCATGGTGCTAGATAGGTCATCAACTATCTATTTCTTGATTTTATTTGTTTATTTTTTTTATTATTTGTAAATTTAGAAGGAGATACATCGTATGATAAAAATGAAATAACAAGCTAACAATAAATACAATAAAAATTGCTATGTAAGAAGAATCTACAACTGTTCTTGGATCAAGTACTAGTTAAGTTAATATGGTGGGAAAATTATTTGGTATTATAGAACTAATTATTTTGAATATGGAATAAGGGCCCCTGTGACAATTTCACATGATTTGGTCTTTCATAAAGGCATTATGTTTAATTAATAATGTTTGATTAAATTAATTGTTCTAACTAATCAAGATGAGAAAATTGCGAACTTCACGAGGTGGCCACAATATCTACGATAAAACTATGGGAAGAAGGTTCGAAAATCGTATTTCCTGATTTAGAATTGAATTTCTTCTTTAATTGCAATGATTGTGAAACTCTTTATAACTCAAAGTCCAAATAGTGTAAATAAACAAATGTGAACTATTAACCCAGAAAATCTTAGACTAAAAAGTTGAAGAAAAAAGAACTGCAATGGCTCATAATAAGTTTAGTCCCTTTTCTTATCCCAAAAGGTCATAAACTACAACGATCAAGATTGACAATTGAAAGTTCCTTCAACTCGTTCATTGTTCCAATAATTTTTCTACATTCATTTAGCAATTTTTGTTGACAATACTGATGGGCATTTTTCCAATTTTACTATTGATATTAAAAAATAATTTTTAAATCGATCGAGATTCATACTTTTTACGCAGCAAAAATTCAATTCAATCGAGGTCAAGCCTCGACTTAATAGCTCTGCCATTAATTCTTAGTTCAAATTTGACCTCCAATCTCTCAAATAATGATAATATAAAGGCACGTGTTGCTCAACCGACTTTTTTATTTTAAATACAATTTTATAGTTTTATTAAAAAATAATTAAAATTCTCATGAAATCATCCAAACTAATCTAACGTGTTTGTGATGGTACATCAACACACATTTCAAATTTTGAAATTTTGAAATTAGATTCAGTTCACACCCTCACGAGAACAAGTTAATTCAATCCCAAATCAAATAACTGTCATCTTTTCATGCTCAAATTCACGTGCACTTTCAATCGAGAACTTTTCTTTTGGCTAAACACAACCAAGAAAGTTCATCTTCGACAAAGAAGGTTGGCTACTACTTTTTTGAAGAAATTAATTTGTCACTTCACAACATTCTTGTACAAAAGACCAAGCTTAAATTTAGGATTTTCAATCAAACTAAGATAACCTTGGCGTGTTACTTTGAATCAAGATAAATTAAATTTGACTAAGTCGAGCTTGAGTACTAAAGTAGGCAATAATAATTTATAGTTGAACTTGAGCTTAATAAGGTAGGACCTGAAATGGGATAGACTAGATTCATTTGAATTTCGGACAATAGAATTAGTTTTTGAAAATTATATTTCTTATTTTTCGCCCGATAGCTCGCTGATATTTGAGCTCTATAACACCCGAAAAAATTTAAAATTTACATGTTTCACGAGAATTAAGTCTTCATCAGAAGCATTTTGCACGACTCATTTCCTTATTCTCATTTTCTTATCTATTTTCTCTTTTTGCTAATAAAAGTATAAGTACTTCTAATTGAGTTTGAGAGGAAACAAAATCTTTTTATTACTGCATCAATTTGGGCTTAAGATCATAAAGAACGACTTATAAAATTTAAACGTTTTTTTTCTTCGTATTTTTGAATTCAAACCCTAAAACATGAAATAGAGATTGGGGCCAATATTCAAATCTTTAATTCCATTTATAAAAGATAATAACAAATACCATCTTATAACATTTGAACTCGATTCACAATGATTCATATTAACGATGATAACATTCGAACTTGAGCCAATTTGACACTTAATTCATAAAATTCGATTGACAATACTTATGGAATAAAAATGAGGATTCAGATAAACTTATTATACAAAAAAGATGTGAGGACAAACTTATGACCTTGAAAGAGTGTCACAATCTAGTTGATTCAATTTCAAAATCCATCTACCTTTCTAAGTGGCATTAACAATGTTTTCGCTTGTGTGAACTCCAAGGAGTAGTAGTCCACCACCTTTAAATTAGTGACAGTTCTTTTCATCAAACTTGATCCGATCCTATAGTCTAATTGATGCAATATTTTTTGTCACGTACTAGTCATTAAATTGAAGAGTAATTATAGCGACTTACATGGAAAGTAAAAGGTTGGCTTGAAAAGTAATGCTTGATCATCACCTATATGATCAATCTAATCATTATCATCAGTTTCCTTTCTCATCTTCTAACTACGCAAAATTCAACATTCAAAGATACCAAAGCATCTCAAAGATAATGAGGCAACACCATAAGCATAATGAATTAGCAACCATTGGTACAATTGATGAGGACAGTGACATTTGATGAGAAACTTGACGTAGAATGTAACCTTAACAGTACAAAGGATAGGGAGAACGAAGAAAAATAACTTTGTTTACAAAGATAGAACAAGATTAGAACCAAAAGTATAATCATAGTACAAACTTTCAAATCATAGGATAAAAAGAAAACCTCCATTGAGGACTTCTAGTAATAATGGGCTTATCTATTGATTCTTATCATAATCATCTAATAATTTGCTGTAAATAGGTTGGTTTCTTAGTCATCTTTTCTAGTCTTGAAATGCCATTGTACATTTGTGTGTGTGATGTGACCTAAATTTAAACTAGCTAATACTAGCCCAATTGATCTGGACCTTAGGTATAAATCAATTATATTTTTTTTAATATTTAGACCCATTGTGCGTTTATATTGGCCTCTCTGGCCATATTAAGCTCAAATAATATATATATATATATATTCCTCATAAAATATATTCTTTTATATGTATACTACATACACACATTATTGCTTCTTGACAACATCATTCTCTTGACTACTCTCTCTGATCGCATACTAATATAAGTATATGAGGGTTTTTCGTGGGCAACTCCCAACCTTTATTTTGTAGATTTTGGAAATTATTGATTTTTGATTTTGTGCTATTTTCTGGAGCTCATCAGTATGTATTACCTTTTGTCTTCCTAGCCAAACATAGCTAAATTTAGTACTTAGATATATAAAACTAATTGACATTTTTAGTATATCAAAATCGAAATATCTTTCAATTTGTCCGTGCGAGTTTGTTAATTGCCCTTAATTAACTATAATTTGTATAAATACTATTAACTCATGGTAGTCCACTTGTAGATCACCACTAATGGATATAAAAGAGAGAGACAAGTGAATCAGACAAACATGCATTTTTATGTATATGGATCGTCAAGATTGTTCAAGGATATACTTATTGGCCCATTTAGATGCTTAATTTGAAATTTTCGCCGTTCTAAAATTTTCTTTAATTGTGTGTTTTATGTGCAACTTGAGTTTAAATTGATTTTTATGTTTTCCTCGCCATGCATTAAATTTTTTAATGAAAATAGTTCAAATTGAGATTTCCAACGGAGTGATGCAATGAAATATTTAATTAATTATACTTTGGCAATACATTTAAAGACAATAAGGATGCCAATTGGTGCAATTTCAGTTTACTAGAGTTTGGCATGTCTAAATCCTTTTGTCATTTTCCATTCATGAACAGAAAATTTTGGTCAGAAGTTGAGGAAAATTGACAGTTATTGTATAGATTTTAGTTTAAGTTCCTTCTATGGTTTAATTCATAATTATATCCTTGTCATATCATAGACCAACAATGTACATGATAGGCTATCATCATTTCATAAGCTACTGCTACCTACGCTATCGGCATCTTTCTTATTCACATTTGTTTATTTTATGATACAAAACTGAGGAAAAATACTTACTAAAATTTTCCTTTTTTTTTTTCTTTTGAATTTCCTTTAAGAAGTTTGAGTTGTATCGTTATCGTTTGAGACAATAGTAGTTGACTTGAGATCACATTACGTATAATTTCAACAAGCTTAATTGCATTAAGTACTTAATTCAAACTCCTTATTTAATTAATGGAAGTAAAAAAATAAAACATCAATTATAATTCCCCCAGCCCAACAAATAAATAAATAAAAAACATTATACTATTAAAAGTACCAAAATAACATATTAATACTATTAACCTATGTTTGACTTGTGTTTCACTTTAATATTTTAAATTGACAACGAATTAGGACTTACAAAACATCTATAAAATGCATGTCTCTACAATTGTCATGTATTCTTAAAAACCAATTGACTTAATTTTGAGATGATAGTAAACTTTCTTCTGTCTCTTTCAAACTCTAAATATATATATATGCATTATGATTACGTTTAATCCAAACAAAAGAAGAAAGCCAAAAGGAAATTATTTATTTATTTATAACTAAACTCCACTTAGCTAAAGCACAACTGCAAATTGCATTGGAATCTAATCTAATTACCTGTCTTATTTGGAATTATATAATCATAATGTATATAATAGTAAGGAAACATCGAATCAAAAGGGTTTATATATTAGATAAAAATGAGTGGAACATAGTACGTACAGATCATATAAAGTTATATAAAACAGAAATTAAATTATTTAATTGTCTATTAACGAATATAATTCGAAGTTAAGAGTCATAAGCTTGAGATGCACTAAGTGGGATCCATCGTCAACCTTATGTTTTTGCAGCTGAGATCGTGTTTTGGATAGTTAATTGATTAGTTATATGGCAAAATTGATAATTAATTTGGCGATTATCGACTGCACAATAGGGTTTATACTAGTTCATAATTAAATTAATAAAAACAAATACATCTACTAAAATTAGATAGTTTTAGTACGATTAAATTTTAGAACCTTAATTTGGATTAAGTTGGAATTGACCAATAATTTCCATTACTACATGACCTCTTAATGGGCCAATGGACTCTTTTTAAGGGCTTCACCTGACAGGCAAATGGGCAGCACAGCCTTTTGAGTGTTAATGGGCTTGACCCTGAGAACCTTCTGATACCTGTCGGCCCTGTATATATGCTCTTCACTGCTTGAACTACCTAAGAACAAACCCTGGAAAATATTTTGCCACACTTAGGATACACGGCAACAAGTTCTGTTGAGGGTAGAGTGCCTCACACACATTGTCATGCATTCACTGTGTATGATGAACAAGATCATTGAAACTTCGAACCAAAATTCATGGCCATAGCCCGTACAAATGTTGCAGTAAGAAATAGAGATAAAGTTGATCAGAATTTGTGTATCTATAGTGAAAAGATATCACAGTGATCACTAATCTTTCAATGCACGGTAGGTTTTGCTGAGTATGATCAGTTTAAAGCATTAAATGTATATTTTGAAATTACGATCTTCAATTTGAAAACTGGAGGAGACAATTTTTGAAGTGGGGGTACATAAAATTTTCTTTAGACCATGAACATGCGTATCCGTAACATGTATAGCTTGTCTAGGTTTCCTGCCCAAGCTCCATAAGATCTGTTCCGTATCCAGATAATCTTAACAGCGTTGTCAATCCTCTCAGGGCAAAATATATCTCCTCTGTTTTGGAATGCCTCTCATCAAAAGAATAGAACTCAACAATCCCATCATCAGTCTGAATTGAGCTGCATCCTGGCACCTTTTTAGATCCTGTGTCCCTCACTGCGACTTTTAGTCGCGCCAAGTCTCCCCACTTCCGGGCTTCCCCATATATATTAGATAGCATAACATAGTTTGCAGGGTTTTTTGGGTCGAGTTCAATGAGTTTTTGAAGAGACAGCTCAGCAAATTTGATTTTCTTATGAACCCGTGAAGCTGCAAGTAAAGCAGTCCATATGACACTATCTGCTTCTATTGGCATCTTATGTACAAACTCCACAGCCTGCTCCAAAAGCCCACCTCGAGCCAAGAGGTCAACTACACAACCATAATGCTCAATTTGAGGTTCAATTGAGTATTCACTAGTCATTGAGTGAAAATGGTCCAATCCATTCTTAACTAAACCCATATGAGAACAAGCACACAATATGCCTATGAAAGTGATCCCATCTGGTTTTTCTCCAGTATTTTTCATCTTACTGAAAAGGCTCAGCGCATCAGCTCCATGACCATGCACTGCTAAGGCATTAATTATCGTATTCCAGGATATCAGATCCTTCTTATCCATGCTCTTAAACACATCAATTGCACATTCTACCAACCCACACTTCGCATACATGTCAATTAAACCATTACAAACATAAACATTCCCTTTGTAGCCATTGCTCTCAGCATATATATGCACCCATTTACCAAAATCAAGGGCTCCTAGTCTTGCACAGGCAGCTAACACATTAACCAGTGTTGCATCATTAGGCTGCACATCAGTCTCTCTCAGCATCCTCCTAAAGGCACCAAGAACCTCAATGAAACGCCCATTGCGAGCATATCCTCCAATCAATCCATTCCAAGAGAAAATATTCCTCTCTGGCATTGCCTCAAACAATCTCTCACAGCCCTCCACATCCCCATTATTCGCGTATCCATTCAACAAAGTATTACAAGACATCAAATCTTTACCCGGCATCACGTCAAAAAGCCTCTTAGCCTCCACCATATCTCCAGATTCTGCATGAGCCGTAACCATCCTATTCCACAACACAACATCCCGCTCTGGTGCCAAATCAAAAAGCCTCCTTGCTGAAACCAAATCACCATTGGCAACATACCCGTTTATCATTGCAGTCCAAGAAACCACATTCCTGAGTACCATCTCAGTGAACACCCTATAAGCGCATCCCACATTCCCCCGCCTGAATACAACTCAATCAAATTAGTACCAACATAAGTATTCGACTTGAAACCATTTTTGACTGCGAGGCAATGCACTTCATCGCCTTCTCTCAGAGCCAATGCTTTGCAACATGACTTCAACACCACTGGTAATGTGTAACAATTTGGTTTCACATTCTCCCTCATCATATCACTAAACAACACCATTACTTCATTGTAGACATCATTTTGGAGATACCCTTTTGACATTACATTCCAAAGCGACGTAAACCTTCGGTCTGGCAATTGGTCGAACACTTCTCTGGCGTAATTTATTTGCTTGAGTTCAGAGCATTTTGAGAGGAAATGGGAGCTTATGAGGTGGTTTTGGTAATCAGTGGCATTGGTTATAATCTGGGATTGGATTTGTCGGAGTTGTTTTGGGGTCTTACATGATTTTATGAGTGAGATTAGTTTTTGTTCGAGGGCACGAGCAAGGTCTGATGCCAAGTTTAGATATACTTCAGCTATTTTGAAAACAGAAAAGTGATTGACTTGAACTTTGGTGATTATAGGCAAAGAGTCTTAGAACTTGCAATAAAACTTAATCGCTACAGGCGAGACTACAAAGCTTATAATTAGTATGTATGTATGCTTGTGTATATATATATATATATATATACGCGTATATATAGTTTTATACTTCATTGTTTTTAATTTATAATTGATATATTCTATTTTATTAATAATACATTTACTTCGTTTAGTTTATAAACTTCATAAAATATTTTAAAATTTATAAGATATCATAAAATATTTGACAATTTTTTTCTGAAAAAAAAAACTCATAAGCACTATAAGAAAAATATTAGAACTTTATAACCTCTTTATAAACTCTTTTGAAAAAAATAGAAGTTTTTGATTTATTTTTAAGATTGTAATAAGTCCCATTAATTTTAATTTTTTCCTGAATTTTTTTTTATAAACTCTATAAAAAAATATTAGAACTTTATAAACTCTTTTAAAAAAATAAAAAATTTTTTATTTATTTTTAAGATTGTAATAAGTTTCTTTAATTTTAATTGTATTAATTATAAAATTATTATTATTAACATCTTAAAATTTTAAAAAAATTATTTACCAAATATTTCAAAATTTTATTTTCAATATAAAATTTAATATCTTTTGAGTTTCCAAAACATCAAATATAGGAGTTTATAAAATTGTTTAAACAAACTTAGTGAAACACCCTCTAATTAAAACATTTTCTAAATGATTTATTCAATAATAATTGCCTCAAGAACTGATCTCACAAGTCAATGAACACTTTGACCTTTAAAATTTAAAACATCTTTAGGAATTTTTTAAAAAACAAAAAAGAGGATATAATTCAGAAAATAAAGAAAGAGAGAAAAAAAGTTTATAAAGCGTTAAATGTCGGGCCGAAAAGCACAACGCTAAATGGTGTATTTTCTGATTATCTGCGTATAAAGACAACTCTCGGGTGTATTTTCTGATTATCTGCGTGTAAAGACAACTCTCGGAATCGAAATCTTAATCAGAAGTTTCAATTTTCCCGTCAATATCGGAAAATTTATGTGAATCCCATCGTATACAATTATCAAAAGAAGAATCCTATTCTCTTGAAAAGGCATCCAAATCCAAATGTCTGTGCTGAATCAACTCTTCAACAGGGGACTTCTGGGAGCAAAATGGTTAGTTCAATCAATTCACTTCTCAAGTTTATCTGAAGTCCCTTTATTATCTGTAATTGGAAGAAGGAAATTGAAAATCTTGATATTTTGTTAGGCCTAAAAAGGAAAACCATTTCCTTTGTCTTCACCGGATTGTTGCCCATTGTTTTTTTCACCGTATTATTGTTGAAAATTGTACCTTTCAGCTGAAAATTGCATGTATTCGTATATGCGCGATCTACACCAGAAGTTTACGAGCGTATGTTTCTGTGTGTGATGTTTGTGTTTGAAAATCTGTCATCTTATGAAGTTGGGATCTTTTAGACTATGTTTGGTTATGGTTCGGGTGAAAAGTGAAGTATAGGAGGAACTAAAAATAAGGTGTTTTCTGACGAATATGCATTAGTATGTATTGTGTCTAAGATAATTGGATCTATATATATGGTTTATTATAAAGTTAAGAGTCTTTTACTGTGCTACAAAACAGTTTGGAGCTTTTTAGGGTTAATTGATTATTATTAGTTCGGTTTATATGGCCAAAGGAATTGGTAGAGTGATATTATTTGTAAGTGCAGTTACAGTGTAGCTTAAACATCTCAAGTTTGATGGTTTGGAATCTGTGGGCCTCATTGCATATAGGATGGAGCAATCTGTTATTCTCTGATTGGAGAAATCCAGCTTAAAATTTCTGCGGTGTTTTCCTTTTCTAAATCTTGGGCGGCTTTGTTTTGAAAATTGATCATACTTAAGAGTTAATTCTTGATATTTGTGGTATTTATAGATGTTAATGGGTTTTTGTGTAGTAAAACATGCTTAACCTTGGCAATCTCACGCATCAAGTTGTTGCAAAACAAGCGAGCTGTGCATCTGAAGCTTATGAGGAAGGAGATAGCAGGATTTCTGCAGGCTGGCCAAGAAGCCATCGCTCGAATTAGAGTACTACATCAATCTTCTAGAAGTCTCGTTTATTCTATCATATATCATAGTTTCTGTTTTATTTGTGATCAGTGCCTTTGGTTAGGTGGAGCATGTTATACGAGAACAGAACACATGGGAGGCATACGAGATTTTGGAGTTGTTCTGCGAATTTGTTCTTGCCCGTGTACCTATTCTTGAAAGCCAGAGGTAAAACCTTTGATCACTGCCCTTGGATTTAATATTAATGTCCATTTTTTTCTGATATTGGGACTTAGAGAAAAATCAGAAGGAGTCCTTATGCCTGATGATGATTTAGTATGTATCGAACAAGTTCATTCTCGATTGAACAATATTTCCCTTGCCTGAATATGAACTTTATGTTTGGAAATATGGCTTTCTTATGCAGATTTTCCTGGGTTGCTTTTTTTTTTTTTTTTTTTTTAAAAAGCTCACATTAGCTAATAAATAAGAAGACTTCTGCATTTTGTAATTGTTACAGATACTTTATTTAGCATATTGATTCTGGACACTCTCTCAGCAATATACATAGGTAGCAATATAGAGCAATACAGAAGGTAATGCAGAGTGACCTTTGACTCTTTCTTGTGCTGCGCTATAAGTCTATAGTACTTTAACTTGGTGATCCAATGCTAGTCATCCTTCCTAACCTTTATGTTCATGAATGTGCTGCTTTCCAATTATGCAGCTGGCAAAACTCGAGCATTGTTAATTAGATATGAAAAAATAGGATTGTTCGTTGTCTTGTCCGTAGCTCATGTCCATTCTAGGGTTTTGCTAATCACCAATCAACATATGGATCATTTTCTGTGATCTAAGAATAGCCTGATTTAATTTCCCACTCTGAGGTAGAAGTCGAACATTAAATTGTGTCTGTACGTGGCATTTAGAAAGCATAGAAAAACTTCAAGCTTAAAAGATTTTTCACTTAATTAACTGTCCAATTTGTGGATATATGTGGTAGATCTGAGATCTTGTTTGAAACTGATGGGGGATGGCGAGCATTGTGAGCAAGTCACATGCTCACAGCCTTTGCATTATAACTTCAGAAGCCAGAAGCACATTAATTTCTTTTTGGCATTTGTATGATAGCTTTGCTTTTAAAGTGAATCCTCAGTTTGACACCACATTTCCATGTGTGAAGTACCTCAACTGTATGGTGCAGAGTCTCCTTCATGCAAATATATTAAGACATAATTATCTCTTCCTAAAATACAACAAACTAACATTTTCTGATATATGAATGTAAAAATATTACCAACTAAATCAGAAAAATTTTATGATTTTTTGTCATAGAGATATTTTTAGGAGTTAGATTATCATGCTGAGAAACAGTAAAAACGAAGAAGATTGGAGACATTTCCTCTTCACTCATGTCATTAATTTAAAAATATTTAGAAGGCAAGTGCAAGTGCAAGTGCATTATGGCTGAAATACCACCTGCATAATGTGTATCAAAAGGATTTTGTTTGATTAGAATCAGTTGTTGACTTGTTTGTGTTTGTGATTTACTTCATAAATCTGGTTTTAAATTTGAACCTGACAAATTCATTGATGTATGTTGAATGTTAAAACTATATGCCATTGTGTTGCTTAAAACAGGGAATGCCCCACAGAGTTGCGGGAAGCAGTGGCAAGCATAATCTTTTCTGCTCCCAGGTGTTCAGATTTGCCAGATCTATTGCACGTCAGGAATTTATTTGCTGCAAAATATGGAAAAGAATTCATAGCTGCTGCTTCTGAGCTTCGCCCTGATACCAGTGTCAACCGTACAGTTAATTGACTTTGGCCTTTTTCCTTTGCGTTGACTTATTATAACAATTGTAAATTGGGTATATCATGTAATTTTCAGATAATTGAAAAGCTCTCAGTGAGTGCTCCACCTGCAAATGTGAAGCTCAAAGTACTAAAGGAAATTGCACTAGAATATAACATCAATTGGGATTCAACCAAAACTGAAACAGAATTCAGCAAAAAACCTGAGGATCTTCTGGTACCTGTCTTTTTTATTTCTATCTTTTGTGGTGTTCCTAGTAATATGCTTATGGTATTGCTAGCTTTCTTACACTAACCTGTTTCACTTTGTGAAAGCAAGTATGACTTTTATCTATGGTCACGCACACCCCACCCACCCCTTGGGGCCTAACATTTTCCAAACACTACTCTTATTTTGTATATCTCACTTTCAATTCCTTTATGCTTGACCTAATTATTCCATATTGCTATTTCATGTACATTTTAGAATGGACCAAAACAAATAGCTGTACAACCTCACGCACATTCGAGGCCGGGAATTCGTGAAGATTCATCTACTATGGAGCATTCAGCGGCTTCTTTAAATGGTAAACAGGGAGACGGCTACTTGCAATCTCCCACTTCTCTCAGCAGCACTTCTTTTGTGGCTCCAAGGATAATTGAATCGTCCACCAGAGAACAAAATGTGGAACCAATCACTGAGATCAAGAACATAAGTTTACAATCATCTGATGCATTGCAAAGGGCTCGCACTGCTATTGCTGCAGCAGAGCGTGCATCAGCTGCTGCACGTGCTGCTGCTGAGTTGGTAAATGTCAGGTTTACTTCATTCAAACTAGAGGAACGGAAAATTTAACATCTTAGTTGAGCATAAGCATGCTACATAGTTTTGTGTTTTTCTTTTCTTTTTTTTTTTTTTTTCGATTGCGTGTTATGTGGGGAAAGGATTGTGTGTCTCTTTGGGTTCAAAAAACAACTGAAAGATTTGATGAATCAAACTGATGCAGCAGCTTTTGTTTCGAACAAAGAATTGGAAGCTGAAATATGTAAATAATGGAAACTGTGCATTGCTTACTAACAATTAGCTCAAATGTGCATGTGCTCATGCGTCTTTAGTCTTTTACATAGGAAAGTTGTGAAATTAGTGTCTTTTGGAATGAGAAAATAGTTGTACTGTTCTAATTTTTTGTTACACTATGATCATGGCATTTACTTTTAATGCTGCTGATATATACAGCTGTAATAACTTATCCCAATGGCTTCTGCTGTCATAGAACTTGTAATTGAGTTTCCTTCTTCCTGTTTATGGTGCATTCAATATTATGGAATTTTATGTTTGATATTGCATTGAGATTCTACTTCAACCAAGGAAAGGCTTATAAGGTGCTACTAGAGAGTCTCTATAAGATGCAGGGTAGATCTCATTCATTTTTTACTTGTGTTGTTTGAGATGCACGTTTTTTCTTTTAAAAACAATAGAATTTCTCCTGTTCTCTTACTGTTCCGCCAAACTTTGTTTAGTTCTAGAATATGTTGCATCACAATATCTTCATAGCTGCTGTTGAAGGTTGGTGGCTGCTGTTGTGGGATGATATTACAGTACCATTTGATTAGTAGCCGAATCTTTGGAAACTTTTAGTTTAGCATAACTCTGTAACAGGATTACTCCAGATTCCTGAACTCTGCTTGCAGAAGATGGTACATTTTTTATATGGCTCAATAAAATAGCACTAATATGAGGGAATATTTGGCACTATTTGAATGTTGAAATCGATTTTTGTTATATTTTCTAAGAAATTCTTGTTGTAAATTGTCTGATGTTCGGTGAAAATGCAGCTAAGTAAATATTTGGTAAGAGTATTTAGTACAAGATTCTCAAATGTCACAAAAATATTAGCATCTCCAAAAAGACATACAGATGTGACTTTTTTCTTGGAAGTCCATTCAATTGACAACCAAATGTTCTCTTTCTCATTCTTGGCAATTAGACCTCCAAGTCTGGAAGCCCATCTAAGATAAGTGCTTTGAAACACCCCTTAAATTTTCCTCTCTTTGCTAAAAGGCTATGTGCAAGAAAATGGTGAACCCCAACTATGAAAGAATGAAAGAAGATGGTAAACTAGTTCTTTAGAAGCTTGATATCATATTGATCTTAACTAGTATTGTCCATTTACAAGAGGTAAGAGCAGAAGCAGTGGTGGCATGATCATTTTTGTAAGTACTGTTAACTTACAGAAAGAGGAGATGGGATAGTAGAATCAGTTTCCTAATATAGAGCAAGACAAAACTTAGTTGTGAATGCTTGCCCAACTTTTCATCTTCTTGAAAAGACATTTTTCACAGTAATGTGAAATGCTGCAGCACGATTGGTGATGGGACAAGCAGAACACATCAGACTTCTGCCCATTGCAGATTTTCATCTGATCATCAGTAACAACCAAAATATTCTTGTTCCTTTCTCTCTTCATTCCCACAAATTGGTGATCTTGTTTTCGTTGAAGATTTCGTCTTAGAATGTCCTTAAATTAAAATTTGAAAGGTAAGTGCAACTCTTTTTTTCTTTTCTTTTTTTTGTTTAAATCTTCAGGAAGTGCAACGGAAGAAAAACTACATTGTGTCCCATAAACATTTGAGTGGTAGTTTCGATAATCCTTGTTAACTATATCTCCAATGCATGTTCCCTTCAAGTTATGGATTTTCGAGCTCAGTATTTCATTCTCACTTGGCCATATTACTCACTTCTGGAAATTTATATTACTTGCTCACTTTAGTTGTACTAATTTCAGTGCGGACGATTAGTCTCTACAACACTTAGTGAGAAGAAAACTAAAAAAATTCAGAGACCCCATTAAATTAAGTGTTAAAATTAGGACGAGACAGGTTTTGCAAAATCGAGATGTGTCTCGTTGAGGTTCCTCAATTTAAGACTCTTCCTGTAAATTCAACACTCATTCGGTTCACTGGACCTATTTTATATCCTAAAGATCAATTTTTTGAAAAATATTATTATAATTTTCAAAACTACAAAATTATGTCAATGTATCAATTCGTTGTCCACAGCATATATGCTTTCATTTTTGAGTAATTACAATTTAAACGTATATTTTTTTACTTTTCGTACATATTATACGAAAATATATTTATAAAATTTATTCTTATTTTAATTCATAGTGTATTTATGTTTTGTATATGATGCATATATTATGCCACATATTTAAGCATGTGTCATATCACATAAATACATACACTCTCTCTCACACACACACGCACACACCACAACACGCACATATATGTGTGTGTATATATATATTGGAGTACTATATATAGGTTTAAAAATAGTGCATCTTACATGTATTTATCCTCTGTAGTTGTTTTACTTTTTGCTAACCTAGTCAAATGCTTGTTCCTAGTTTTGTGGATTGCTAGTAATTGGAGATATTTTAAGAAAGTCTCATTCTCCTGTATTCTTTTGCATTTGTTGTAATTTCAATTCAAGAAAACAGAAAGAAAGTCTCATTCTCCAGTATTCTTTTGTTTCTTTCAGTTAAAACAAAAATTACTTCCTTCTCACTGTAACTAAATTACTATAAGATATATGTGTGGTGGGTTAGGATCCAATACATCAAAATCTAAGACCCATCCGTAATTCATTATATTTATGGACCCAAACTTTTTCCTTGCGGGTCAAATTAGACCCACCAATTACCATCTCTAGTTAAAATAGTGTAGTACAAAATAGATGTGTTCCTTTAGGTTATATATGTATGATATGCCACTTTACACAAAAAAAGAATAAGTATACGGGTAAGTTTGCATACCCAAATGCATATAAACTTAACACTCCTCCGATGCCTTTTCAAGCAACTCGAAGCCCACGTCTGTTTCAAGAAGAACAGTCCATTATATGAAACTATCTGCAACAAATTACCAGCAGTACACACACAGCTGTGTGTGTAGGCTATATATATATATGCTATATGAGGGTGTGACAAAGATGTAACGTTTAGTTGAGCAGGAGAACTTAAAGGGTGCAAGTAAACAAAAAAATCAATAAAGTGAGACTCTGAAGTTGTATCTTTTTTCTCAAATAAATATATAATATATATATATATATATATATATATATATATATATATTGGTGGGTTGATGCTCTAAAAATGGATGGTGCACCTCATTAACCAAATTGCTGCTCTCTGCCCTCAACTCTGTCCACGATGACCTGCAAAATAAGCTTCGGGCTGACGGGCGTAGAGACTCTAACACCCAAATCAGTATGTTGCTTGGAGGAGGAGAAGTAAAAAGCAAGCAATATGTAAATGTAAAGTGTATATAATGTAACATGTTTCTTGGATTAATTCCTGTTATTTATAACATTAAAGAAGATATTTCAAACTTTAATTTATTATAACCTTATGGTATATATGGTATATATGATATCATTTATCTGATTTACTATAAATCATATTAGTCGTCACTATTTATATATAACCATTTACACTTATCCTTTTGCATGAAGATGCGTGGCCTGAGAAACGTAGGTCCTATAGGATGAACTAACATGTTTTAATCTAAAAATAGATCATACAATCATTTATAAGTAAATCCTAAAGGACAAGTTGATTCGACCCATTTGATAGCTCATGCAAGACTTAATAGGTCATGCAAAAGTCAGTAGCTAAGGACTCAATAGCTCCTGTAAGACTCAGAGTATTCGATTATATCCTAAATATATTCTTATTGAGCAGACCATCGGACCAATTAAATTGGACGATGGTCCTGACCTGGTTCAACCATTCAACATTCAACCTAACAAGAGTTCAAACTAACAAGGTCAATCCAATCCTAGGTCACATCAAGGGGTATGATGAGTAAGGATGATAATTGGGTGGGTTGACCCACTTCATTCAGGGTGGGTTTTAAATATAAATTCACTTTATTTGGGATGAATTTTAAATATAAAAAAATTTTAAATGGGTTGTGAGTTATTCATTTTAAACTTAACCTAACACAAACCCAATCTATTTAATTTTTTTATTTTAAAAATTAATTACATATACTTCTATGATATTCTTTTATAAAAAAATTTAGAATATTTTAGTAATATTATTTTTAAACAATATAATTTTTAATATTTTTTAAATTATAAAACGGATCTACTTAATTTATTTAAATTTGAGTGTTTAAAATTTGTAAAAGATCACGATTCAGATAAATTCAGCTCAAAATCCAATCTGAATCTTAAATTCAGACAAATTCAATTCAAATCTAGCTCTTTACCGGCTGGCTCCAAGTGACAATGGAATGGACGAGAGGGATTTTATATTTATACGCGTGATGTTCACCTTTACACACGTCATTGATTTTGCTGAGATGAAGAATCGTTTTCGTCTTGAATTTCGTTTTAACAAGGCCCCGTTTCCATTGATCAATGTTGATCTTCTGTGTCTTCCTTTTCATCTTCATAAACATTGTAGATTTAACTGTACTGTTAGCATCAGGCGCCTATTAACCAAAAGTTAGTCTTAATTATAATTTAAGCTAGTGTGATTAAAAATAATAATAATCAAGGGCTTAGGACTGAAACAAAATAATAAAATAAAAGAGTGTTGTACTTTGTTTCTTGAAGCTGGTATACTGAATTACAAATTATCGACAAAAGCTGAGAATATAGCTGCTGATACTGTAGTTCCAAACCTAAAAGAAAAATGTGGGGGTGGCAGAAGAAGAAGAGAGAGATTATTTGGGCAAGTGATCAGTAAAAGTTTATAAGCACGAGAGTTGATTCATGGGCAATCAAATGTCTTGTCTGCCTTGTGGTCTTTCTCTGTCCATTTATAAACTTCGATCCCACTTTTTGCACTAGCCCTGCTGCCTACACATCGCTTATTTATTTTTCTCTAGTGAACTTTGTCAAATTGAAACTGGAACTGGGGACCAAATGAAGTACCTTGCATTTTATAGCTTTAGTACTCTCTATGGGCATCTTGTACAAATAATAAATAAATAACAAATAAAAAATAAAAAGAGGGAGAGCTTGAGGCTATTTTCCAAGTGAGACTATGATAATAAGAAATAATTTGCAAAGCTGTTTCTTTTAAATCCATTAAGTATATATTCACTATTTTATTTTTATTTTATTTTTATCTTTTTCATTTTAAAGATGCAAGACAAGTATATATGTTAAAAAAGTATTTTATACGTCGTACATTTGCAATATGTAATATAAGATGAAATATTAAATTATAATAAAAGATTTGAAACTCGTTAATGCGGCTTTTATTTGAACTAAACTGAAAATGGTCCCCTAATTAGTATTATTTTATTCCCTTTAAAATATATTTTTTTCTGTATTTAATAACTAAAAGAACAAGGGGTTGACCCAAAAAATTCACAACAAATTAAGTGTGAAAATCAGAATACAATGTAAAATTTTAAATATAGTAAATTTGCCAAGGGTTTTGGCCGGAAACATAGAGTAGTATTTTAGGCTACCAAAAGTAGCTATGATAGCAATACTTTGTTTGGTACACAAAGCCCCTGCTCATGGGTACACAGAGGCATGCATGATGATCAGAATACGAATGAAAGCAAGTTCAGAAAATACTTGAAATTAACAGTACTGATTGGCAATTAAGGAAGAGTACTTTATGTTTTTTTTGTTTTTTTTTTTGAGTTAATTGGACTAAAATATTAAGGTGGTGTAGCAGCTTTAAACGTCTCTGTAATTGTGATTGCAATGAAGGAGTAATTAAGCTGACTCTAGAAAAATATAGGGTTGTCGACTTTTGCTGCTGCTGCTGCACAATGTGTTGTATTTCGCACTTTCTTTTAGATTTCAAAATACGGACACACAGTAGTTAGATGGGAATGCAACTTTTTTAGTGTAGTTTTCTGGCCTACTTATAATGCTTGCTGGAAAAGATCCAAACACCCCCCCTAAAAAAACCCTCTTGAAACAAAACTACAAAGTCTTGTTCCTTTCACCATTGAGGTCTCGGGATTTCAGCTCAGCTCAGCTCGAGAGAGAGAGAGCGACTTTGTGTGTGTGTGTGAGAGAGAGAGAGGAGGGAGGGAGGGAGGGAGACTCTAACACGTAGTGCTCTGTGGTTCTGTTGTAGTTTAACAGTGGACTGGTTCTTTACTCAATGGAATATCGCAAAATTGTTTGCAATAGTCTTTAATAGTGTTGTGACATTTGACAATGTGGAGGGTTTTTTTTTTTATAAAAAAAAAATAGAAAATTTTGTAAACAATGTGGAGTTGGGATCTTGTTTTCTTTTTGCAGTAGAAAAATACATATTTGATTGCAATTGTGATAATACCTGCCTGATCATTTTTGTGAATTGGAGAGTACTTTTAAGAAGAATATAAAATTTTGAAAAGAAGTAGCTATCTGAAAATTAAGTAAAATGGCGACTTTGATCATTAGCTTCCAATAACTATTTCACGACTAATGCTAATTTCAAAGAACTAGTTAGTATATCTAGTCTAATTGTTATTTGTTTCACTGTATAAGTTCACACAACAAAGAGCAATTTTCCCTTTTCAAGTTCAGCTAATTTTGATTTTGGATATATCGTGGTTGTATTTGTCATTATTCAATATATCAATTGACAATAAATCAGCCAATTTAATATTAAAAATATAATCTTTCTCTTCAAAAAGAATAGTAGGATTCTCGTTTGAAAAGTATTTCATTTGTCAATTATCTAGAAAGTGTCTAGACATATATGATCAAGATGTTTAGCTCAATCTTTCTTGTCCCATGAGTTGCCAAAATAAATAAATAATGATCAAATATTCATAAATATTATCTTCTACTATGTATCTTAATTAAGCATCTTATTTTGAAGTTATTTTATCTTTCAATTTTCTCATTATCAATTATTATCATTACTAGTGCCAAAGTTTGTAGATGGTAGTAGTATTTATTTTGCAAAATCTTGTAGGGCTAATTTGTTATGATTAGGGCACTGAAATATGGACAAAAAAAGAAACAAGAAATTGGATGATCAAAATCCAGATTGATCGATCGGCCTAGAGAATGGAGAGTGTACAGAGTTCTCTGATCAGTGTGTGTGTGTGAGAGGAAAGGAGTAGGGTAACTAGACTTTAGTTCCTCGTCTGTCTGCTTGTTGCACATAGCTAGAGTGAGTTGACCTGCCAATTAGAGTTCACATATTTGTTCATTCACATCCTATTTTTGCACTTGTAGGTACCTCAAAGATCATATGCAGCTTTTGGCCGAAATTGCTTTACTCTGCAAGTATTCTCAGCCTATGTTTTGTTGTCTCTGTCTCTAAATTAACCTCATATTTTAATTCATAATCCATAAAAATTCCAATCCCAACTTTCGAGTAAATTAATTATCCAACACATCTATGTCACCCTAGTTTTTGATTATTCATTTTTTTTTACTTTCGTCCAAATACACATGAATGTGGCCCTTGTGCACAAATTGAAAAAGAATGGAGTTGGTAATGTTAGAATTATTTATGTTTTATTGTATTTGTTTGTTAGTAAGGGTATATTAATCTTTTTATTATTTAATTTGTAACTCTAACTATTTAAACTTTTATTTTCGTTGTACGTACTTTTAATTTCATTTTTTAAGCTATTACTATAAGAAACTTCAGTTTTCTTTTTCTTCATTTCTTTTCTCTATGATTATTTGATGTGTTTTTATATTGAATAATTTGACGAATATATATGATGTTTGTATGTGTGTGCGTGCATACATACATATCTATTTATATCCATTGCAATATTTTTTCATCCTCGTATTGTTTGAAAAGCCTAACCCCGGAGCATGCTACAAATTTTTCTGGTTATAATTTGGTATGTGCAAGCACTACGATAATTCAAAAGTCTTAGATAGATCGACTTTTATTAAATTAGAAAAGTAGCATTTTACTTTATCAAAATGGAATGCTAGTGAACACAAACAGATTGGATGTAACAATGAAATGCTCTATATATGAGATATCTCTGATTTCTAGTGATGGATGTGGAATTCTTGGCTTCCATTATTTTGCTGTTGTTTATATTTTTATGTTAATTGGTTGTTGACTTGCATTGGTCTTGCAAGAATTCCCCTTGTGTTTACTGTCATCTTAAGTCAATTACTGTTATACTTCTCAAAAAACTTATCTAAAAAACCTCAATTATGTTAAGTAACTCAATCCAGTTAGAACCTCAGCATCTTTGATTAGTTTGATTCCATTTTCTGAGAGTTGTTCGCCTATTTTGAATCACAACAATCTCAAGTTTTGAGGTTTTGGCCTGTAGAGGAAATTGAGAAAAAAAAAATATTTTCTCTCAACTCTAATTAGGAAAAATTCTTTAAATGATAAGTGTGTTTCTTTAAGTACCTTTAAGCATTTGAACTACTACACTCCATTCTATCATAATCAGTTGCTGCATTGATTTAATTCTAACATGATTTCTTCTCCCATTTAGTTTTACTTATGTGTAGTCACAACTGATTTCACAAAAATAAATATCCTTTCAAAATTGGAATATATTCTACAATAGGACCAATTTTTTGAACGCCTTGTTATATCCAGTCTGAGTAAGTATAACTTGCATGGATAATCTCTAGGGATCCTAAGCATATTTCTTTAACCAAAAATTGCTAATTAATGATCACATTGAAGATGAAAGAAAAAATTGTGTTATAGGTTTGATGAATGGTTTAATCAAGTAACAAATTAAGAACCATTAACTAAGATTCGATCAAGATTATACTTGATTGAATCCTTATACTTCTATATATTTCTAATATCTATATGTAACTCTTGATTCAATCTTGAAATTAAACTCTAACCATGCCCAAAACTGCTAAGGGTTTTGGCTACTTCCTGTTCTAATCTAAGTACTCCTTTTTCAACCTGCAATGACTATCCCTCTTATAGTTTGTTCAATTATGGCATTTTCTTATGCACCGACCAATTTTTTTTATTTTTTATTTTTTATTTTTATATATAATAAAATAGCCCACATCCCTCCAATCCATGCTTCAGGCCAAACTGAGCAAGCCCAGATGTGAATGTGAGAGCTCAAAAGGCTGTTCACAAACCTGTAGAAAAACCAAAAAAATCACTTCTTGCAATCCAGATTTGTCAGTTTGTAGGGATTCTTTCTCTTTCAGTGAGAGCGCCGTGTCAAACCAGCATTAACACTTGCACTCTCACTCAGCAAGAAAAGACCAAGAAAAACACAAAGAAAACAGAAACAAATTTATAGAATCCATCTTGACACTGATTGATCAATAAAGGATCCAAATGTTTGCAATGTTGTCCCTATCTACCTCCGGCCCCAGTTCAGTCCCTCCTCTTGATTGTGCAGTGACACGTCTCTAACACCACCACCACCAACGCCGCTTCCACCGCTGTTTGCGAATCCATGCCCCACTGGCGCGCCAATACAGGTGTAATTACCTTCAGTTGGGGTTGCTCCATAGCTGGAATTAGAGAGGACATGCCCCACAAAGTAGTCGTTCACCGGTGGTGGTGCTGGATATTGAGAGTGGAATGAGAGTAGACGCGGAGGAGAAGTGTACATGTATGGTGCCGCCTGAGGCTGTGGCGGCGGCGGCGGCGGAGTTGGGGGAATGAGGGGTGAAGAGGTGGAAAGCAATCTTGTGGGGTACATTGATCTGAAGGGCAAGGCTGGGTCGCCCATGTTGCCTGATTGATGATACCCTCCCTGGGGAATAGGCTGGCCACTGCTGAAACAGTATACACACACACACCATCATTTACTCAATATCTGAAATTCTCAAGTGGTAAATCATAAGAACAAGATGCAAGAATTCATCTCTATACATAAAGCATAAATTCAAAGATGAATTTGACTGATCAAAAGAAGAAGATCTGAGGCTGAGTTCATATCATACCCTGAAACATAACCTAGGTGACCAGGAGCTAAATCGTTAGTGAAGACCAGTTGACGAGCCTTGTTCAGAGTTTCTGTCTCCCTCTCTGATCAGAAACAAACGATCAAATCAAATAAAGTTTCATCAAGAAGCAAGAAAAAGTGCCCCACCAGTATTTTCTTTATATGCGTCAAAACAAGATTGAAAAGACTATGATTCATTTAAACAAGGAAAAATCATTGGCCAAAACAAACAAATAGAGTATAATTTCATTCATTAACAAAAATTTGCCAAAGTTCATGTGATGTTACATCTTTATTTGAAGAGAAGAAAAATGCAGTTTTTTTATTTTATGTGTTAGTAAAATATGTAAATGAAAAGAAAATAATTTGCCTTGGCGATGGCGATTCATGTGTCCCCCAAGGGCTTGGGATTTGCAGAACTTGAGGGAACAAAACCTGCACTCATAGACCTTCCCGGGCTCATCTTTTCCCTCCTTCGCGCCGCTTTTCTTTTTCCTGTAGCCTCCTGCAACTATGCCAATTAAAGCAACTTTGATGAGACTAATCTTATACCTAAACCACAAACCTAATTTCCCCTAATCGCCAATGAATATTCTATCCCGTTCAATTTTTCCTCCTGTCTTGTCATTTTACTTTCTAGGGTTTCGTTCTCATACTCCAAAAGCCAAGAAGAAATAGCTACAGATAAAAAAAGGGAAAATTTTGGAAGAGCCAGGAAGTGAAAATTAGTTGGGATTTCTGGTGGAATCTGTCTGCCCTTTGAGTCTGAGTGGAAAGACAGAACGTGAAGTTTAGCTCACTAAGTGAAATATCTTCAGAAATAAAAGATATCAACATCAAATTTGAATACAAATTGTTTTTTTTTTTTTTCACAAGGAAAAGGAAAGAAATGTTTTGAGATTATAGATGCATATCGTAAATGCATTCTCCTGATAATCATGGAGAGAAGGAATTTTTTTTCTTTCTTTTTTCTTCGTTGAAGGTTAAGAAGAAACCCCAATTAATTAATAGCACTGAAGACAAAGTGATGTACCAGCAGATGAAGAGCTGTCCTCAGAGACCTGTTTACCATCTCTTGTATAATCTTCAGGTAAGTTGTTGAGGTCTAATGGATTTCCCTCTGGTCTCCTGCAAAAACAAGAAACAAAAGAGAAAAAGTTAAAAAAGGGGGAGTGCGGTCAAAGAGTTTAAATTTAAAAAAAAAACATGGAAATGGAAGAAGAGATAAGGAGCAGCTGGGGTTTGGGGGAGTTTAACTTTGTGGGGTTGAGGCCTACATACATGGAACCGACAGAGAGAGACAGATGAAAAAGGGGGCAAAAAATTAAAATAGAAACTTGTTTGAGGGTGATCAATTTTTCAGATGGAAGAGAACTAAAGCTTGGAAAATTATAAGACTTCAGTTTGGGACTGAAATGTAGAGGCTAGTTGAGTGATGTTGAAGAAAGGAGGCTTGAAAGTTCTCTATCAGTTTTTCTGCCAGCCCCTGTGGAGACATCTCTCTCTCTCTCTCTCTCTCTCTCTCTCTCTCTCTCTCTCTCTCTCTCTCTCTAGAATTGAAAGAACATCGAAGGGACAGAGGGTCTCGTGACTTTAAAAAGGAGAGGATGAAGAGAGGCTTTGTGTGCAGGTGCATGGTAGTGTCATTTGGTTTGGACTGAGAGAGTGAGAGGGACATTGCCTTACTTTCTTGGCTCGCTGTGTTAGCTAGGTTTATTGCCCTAGTTCTACTAGCCTGCATATACAATACTACACACACACACACACACAAATTGGTAAACACATATTCATGTATATTGAAGCTTTTAGTTTCAGGGCAGTGACGATAAAATGTGCATCTTATTGGTGCAGATAGCATCAAACCTTTATCATTCAGTTTTGCAGGATGGCACTACATATATACCTTAAGGGCGGTCAAGACAAAGGCTTTGCCTTTTAGACATGACTGTGCAGTTAGATCGGTTTTCATGTAAAGAAGAGCATGCTGGAGTTTATGTAATCCATAAAGAGCCTAAGGCCTCGTGGGTGTTATTGTACCCATGTACCATTGAGGTGTTTCTATCAATCTAGTACTTGCAATCCAAGAAATTAAAAAAAGTTTACTTTCATTTAATTAATTTGGATATACTAAAATATTCAACCTAATCAAAATATTTACTTTTGCTAATAATAACTCATGATATAAAATCACAAATTCAATACAATTATTAATTTTTTGCTAGATAATTCACCACACTATCCCATCTAAAATATTTAAAATATATTTTGACAATAATACTCATTATTTTAAACCATATATTACAATTTAAATCTAAATTAATTTATAAGAATTTTTAGTTGAGGGTAAATTAGTTAAAGACATGATAATCAACATAATTATCTATCAAAGCACACGTTTGATAAGAAATTTAATTAATATATTATTCAAATAATCATATAAGATATAAATAAATTTTATTAGATATTTTAATACTAATATCACATCTCATCACAATTTGCATCAATCATTTCCTCCCTTGTTACAATCAAAAAAGTAAACAACTCCTGTATCACTTCTTTTAGTAATAAATAATTCTGGAATAAAATTAATAAAGTGATCTTTCAAACTCACTAAATATATTTTGAACAAGAATTACATTTTATAGACCGACAAGGAGAGGAGACAGTTACTTTAGTCTTTCATCTTTCGTTTTGGATTGGATTGTTCAGTCTCATCAAAGATGAATTTTGGAAGGTTGACTAACAAAACATACCATTTTGTTGTTGAAACTATGTTGGTTGATTTCAAGTTCTTTGATTTAAACTTCTATTTCATTGTTATGTAATATACTATCTTATTCTTAACATCTCCACTTGTATGTTATCAATGAAACTCACATCCAAGCTCAAGCCTATATTACCCTAAAGAAAATATATCAATTTGATATTACCTCGTTTTATATCTCGTCAAACCTTAATTTACGCTTTTCTCGTATCAAACAATTTTCTTAGCGTCTAGTTGCAATTAATTCTTCCCATTAAACCCACTTATTTAGCATGCCCTAAAGGATTATTTTTACCTACTATAACCCTCTGTTTTTTATATTGTTTTATATATGATTTTATAAATAACCTTTAAGATCTTAGGACTACACGTGATGAAAAGCAAATGTGGTCCTTATGATCCCGAAGGAGTCCTCTTGCTACCACAGTCAGATTCCTTTTAAAAGAAGTCTGAAAAGTCTCGTCTGGTTTCCTCCATCTAATTATTCTGGCAGTTATCTCATCCTTAGTTTTGTAAATATTCCAGACGAAGCAACAAAACTCACTTCACCTTTGTAAGTCAGCCCGGAAATCAATGATATTAATCATATTGTTCTTTGTACAAGACAAAGTAGGATATTGATCGATATCTTGTTCTTACGATTTAATTGGTCACAAATTTGAATCACCTGAAAATAAATTAAAAATTAACTAGATAGTATCCTCCCTTAATTAAAAGAAAAAAAAATAAATCTTGTTCTTAATATATTATCCTTAACCATATTATTATTAATAGCTTATATTTCTAGAAGTTTGAGACTTCTAGGAAGTCATTTTCAAATTTAAAACATGATTTTATTTTTTCAGAAGCTGGTAGAAATGAGCACAATACACATATTTTGATTTTTTTTTTAGTCACAACCTTAATTATACAATTATTTTTTTTTTTTTCTCCTTACTCGATGGACTTGTAGTCACAGGAAGAATATCAATAGTCAACTGATCACGTTAAAATTTCATATTTGGGTCTAGTCTAAAGGCAATTGAGTTCTAACTTGATAAAACCCAAGAATTGCGTTCTACATTATCTAACAACATAAAGTAATGTCACATCAAAACTCATGAATTTGTCTTTGGTAGCAAGGAACAAATCCAAATTTTAAGTGGCCAAATCTAGAACTAAAGTTGAATCAAGATCCACTTTTGAAATCCTATCCTTACACTTATTTTGCTGATAAATTCAAGTACCTAAGGTTTCTCCACAAGGTTCGTCCACTAAGGATGAGTTATGACCTAAGATCAAATCAAAGGTGTAGTCAGCAAGTGAATATTCCAAAATATCCCTTGCTGGTCTCAATGGTCAGAGTATGCTAGGTTAGTTGAAAAATGATAATTGATTGAAGAATGTAAGGTATCCTTGCTTTTCATGGTAAAAAAAGTAGAGAAAATGGCTTAAATCAATGTTCTACAATACTAAAATATTCCGTGAGATATTTATTTACCTTTCATATTATAAGATACTTGACGCTTTTAAAGCTTAGTTTGGATCTCATTTGATTCATTATCTCCCCTCCCCCCACCCAAATCCTAAATATGACGGTGGAACATCAGTTTTTGAGTAAGCTTATAACCTTTTAAAATATTTTATAAAATATTTTAAAGTTTATAAGATATCTTAAAATATTCGATAATTTTTTTAGGAAATGACTTATAAGCTCTCAAAATAAGATGTTAGGATTTTATAAACACTTTTTAAAAAAATAAGGTGTTCCTAACTTATTTTAAGATCTTAACATACTTTTTTAATTTTGATCATAATAATTATAAAATTACCATTACTAATATCGTATAAGCTCCATGATTTTATTTATCAAAATACTTCAATAACTTATTTTTAAAATAAAATATAATATTTTATAAGTTACAAAAAACATCTTCTAAAAAGTAGAAGCTTGTAATTTTTTTTTAATAAATTTAGTCCAACACCCTCTTAACAATGGTTTTTTATTTTGTTTTCCTGAAAATTAAATTTTATTTGTGTTGAAGTAGATTCATAGTTGGTATTAGAACTACGATGAGGTTGTGGAGCTTTTATGCTCTATTTTTATTTTTTTTTTGTTATTTCCTTAGGTTTTTGCTCATTATTAAAGAAATACAGTCACTTGTCTACCAAAAAGATCAAAATTTGATATAGTATTTTATTTCCATTTCTTAGAAAGTCCTTTTAATAATTAGAATAGGTATTATCTTTCCAATTTTACTATTTCTTACAAGACATGACTTGATATGCAAAGAGACGTAGCCAAACTCTTGAAGGTAATAAGTAAATGTTAAATCGAAAACTAAATTTATCAATTTCACCTGAAACTCTATTAAATCAAAATGAGATTTTTAAGGTCAAGACCTCCATAATTGGAGAACTAATAATTGTCATTGTTGGGCTAGACATACCCTCAAGTTGCGTAGACAGCCCAAGATTTGCTCCTGTTTCTTCTTTATGGGCCTGAAGAAGTTCAGTCCAAATTAACTATCGCATGTCATGACTCATATTTTTGACCAATAATCTCCAGTTTTACACTTACCTTAGTAAATGACTAATTAAGAAGAGGAAATAAACAAAAGTATGATCCATTTATAGACAATTCATGAATAGTTAAAAAATAAAATAGCAATTAGACTATCTCTAGAGTTAAGTTTTTCCAGGCCCACTTACTTAGTGCGTCGGGCTAAATTAACCATTCCTGAAATTAGACCCAATAAAACTTTAAAGTTGAACTTGAACCCGAAAAGTTATAAATTATAATCTCAAATGAATCGGACTATTTCAAACGACCTCATTAGACTTAGGTTTACAGTATTTGTTATTGGGCTAACTATCCATGGAATATGAGTTTTTTACGCTTATAGAATTAGAAATCCAATTGTTTTGATTTTAATGAACTAAGTTTGATTTTAAGAAACTTTATCAATTGGCTAAAGCGCGATTTATAATCCTACTATCAATTATGCAATTTTTTTATCAGCCCCAACAATCACAATTCACAAAAACCAAAAGTATAAAAAAAATAAACAAATTTCATCAAAAATTAACCACAAATAAACAAACAAATAAAAACAAATTAATAAACCAAAAAGGAGAAAGAAAAAGAAAAACCCGGGCCTGTATCCGTTAGTTGACAAACATTCTACAGTGAGCATAAGGCACCATCATCATCTTATTTCTGCCATGGCTACTTCTCTACGTGCCCTCTCCTCCCCGACCCCATCCACGACTACATCTCTCCTTAACCACTCCTCTTCTCATTTCAAGGTACTTCACTCTTCATATATTTATCTCGTTAATTCACAAACAAAACCAAGAAATCCAAATATCACTGTTTGATTTTTTTTATTTCTTATTTTTTAACAATAATAGGGCAATGCAAGAACTCTGAAAGCGAACCCACGTACATTTCCATCCATAAAACTCTCCAACCACAAGTCCCAGCAAAGACAACCACTTGTAGTTCTGAATTTAGCGGCTTCTGGTGTCTAAGAATCTACTTTAAGCAGCCAGAATGTTCGGTTCCGTCTCGATAACCTGGGCCCGCAACCTGGGTCACGGAAGAAAGCTAAGAAAAAGGGGAGAGGGCATTCGGCGGGGCAAGGGGGCAGCTTGGGTTCGGAATGAGGGGTTAGAAATCCAGGTCGGGTCCCAGAGTCAGAAAGGGATTCGAAGGTGGACAGATGCCGCTGTACAGGAGAATTCCCAAGTTGAGAGGGATTGCTGGAGGTAGATTTTTGTCGTAAAGATCGTGAAATTTTCACTTACTTTTGTATTGCGATGTGGGATTGTGGATGGTACGCATAACCTTTGCCTGATTTATGTCATCGAGTGGTGTAATGGAGATTTGAGGATAATTTGATAATTTCCTGGTGGTCTTTTTGCGTGGGGTAAAAGGTGGGAGCTTGTTATAATTGAGTTGGTTTCTTTTTAAGTCTTAGGTTGTGTTCAAAAATGGGTGAAGTAATTGTCTTAACAGCAGAGGAGTAATATGCCATTTCTGAATTGCATTTTTATAAGTGTTTGTCACCGATGTGTTAAATTGCGCTAGTAATATGCGAATTGAGATGAGTGGATTGGTTTTTTGTTAGTATATTTGCTATATACATGTTCAAAATATTAGTAATATTCCTTAAGCGCCACAACAAGCTTGAGGCTCCATACTGTTGGGTTTCTAGTATGATCAAAATTTAAACTTCGGAAGTTGCATGATGAATGTCGTTGCCATATTTTGAAGAGAGGATAGTCAATACTTTATGTTTCTTTTTTGTGCCATCAAGCTTCAAATAAGTGCTTGGCAAGCGGGAAATAGATCTGTAGTGTTTCTTCAACTTAATTGCAGTACTGCTGCTTTTTAGTGATATTGAAGTTATCTGACGGACAAAGTGCTATATGAAATTCCTACTTCATATTGGTGTTTAAATTGTAGCATTTTATACAACGTCACTTGAGTAATCATTTATATAGAAAGTTCTATATGAGATTCCTTGATTAGCCACAGTCTCTACCTTTCTTGCCTTATTTTGCTTTAATGTTTTATTATATGGTTAGATTTCAAGAATAGTGCAGTCACAAATTCAGATGACCTTAATAGGGTTATTATGGTTAGCATCAAGTATTTCACCTCTCTCCATCCCCTGAAAAAGTAAATGCCTTCGACTTTTCTAGCCCTCAGTAAACAAATACTGAAGTTCCTGTTGATTTCAAAACAGGCCCACAATTAAAAAGGCAAGGAGCAGGTCCCGAAGCAAGATATTCTTGATAATTATTTTGTCCTATCACCAATATTTTGTGTCAATAAACATTTCATAAAAGCATATGGAAATATATTCTTTATGTAATTTAAGTTTTGTGATAAAAGTGGGGGTGCTTAATTTTATTTCATAACCATTACTTCCATATGTTTTATCCTGCGATTTATGTTTTCCATAAGTTGAACCTTGTCTGACATGTGCAATTTTCAATGTATCTTCAAAGTTCAACTTCATTATCTTTGAAGCTTTTCTGACCTTCCCAACAGGAAGTATGCTGACTAGTCTTACCTTTGTGGAGCTTTAATGTCTATTGTGCTTCACATGTTCACTAAGTAAATATTAGAATGAGCTCACAATGTGATTAAGTTATACTCTTGTTGATATGTGTTCTTTTTTTTTTTTTTCCATAAATCAAGGCATGCACGCTGGATTACCAAAGAGGTCTCGTTGGAGTCCTTGAAGAAGAAAGGTCTGATCAACCCATCAGGAAGGGAAAGAAGACTTCCTCTAAAGGTTGTTATTAGATGCCAAAACGGTGGATAAGTCTGCTTTTAGTGAGTTACACTAACATGGACAATGATTTTAGTTATTATTATGGAGTTAATTACAAGGACCTCCCTTGAAGTTTGTCCAATATACAAGTACCTCCCTTGTGGTACGTCCAATTACGTTACCTCCCCTAAAATTAATGTCCGCTAGAAAGCCCTAACATTTTAAATAAAATGGCTCATTTATCCTTGTTAAAATTACACAACCTTTCCTGAGATTTGTCCAATATGCAATGACCTCCCATATGATATGTCCAATATACAAGTAGACCCCTTGTAATTTATTCCCAAAAAAAAAAATACTTTAAGCATTCGAACGCTCTATTAGCCTTCAATTACTCATATGACATATACACTCATTTGTCTAAACTTAAACTTAGGTTGGTGATAGTCTACTTGAATACAAACTTAGATTTGGATTGATATTTGTCTACCTTTCCTCCTCATAATCATTGAGAGAAGGTGATACATAGCGACAACCACAAGGGAAGGTAGCAATCTAGGTGAGTTGGGGGTTAGGAGAACTACTTTAGTAACAAGTATATATAAGAAATTTTAATGCATTTTTTTTATTTGTTATTTTAAGAATATGTACATTTCACTATTTTTCCTTCTATTTCATGGTAGAAAAATAAGAAAGTAATTTTAAAAATAACATATAACGTGATAGAAAAAATATTGACGCTCAATTAACTTTAAATTACATAATTTTAAAAAGATATCGGTATTTATATATATTTTGAACAATACGAGATTTTTACCATATTTTTTATATTTAAACCTTAAGAGAGGATTTTGTAAGTTGGACAAACTTTGGCGGGGGGGGGGGGGGGGGGGGCATTGTGTAAATTTAGGCAAACCTCATGGGGTGGTTGTAAGTTCAACATTCATACAATACAAGTGAAAGTAAAATTGGATTTTCACTATTTATTTTAGGTGATGCCATTTTGTCAGTTGAGGAGGCATAACAGAAGGGGAATTCATAAAGAAATATTAAATCTCAGGGGAAATAAATATAGTTGGACATACCACATAGGAGGTGGCTGTACATTGGACAAACCTCAGAGGAGTTCGTTGTAATTTACCCTATTCTCATGCATATGTATTTTACCTCACCTCATGTTGCCACTATTAGGCATCCTACTGTTTCTGTGTACCTTTATGAGAAGTCAGATGAAGATATGCTGCAGAAGATAGAAGTGCAAATGCAGATGAGACCCTTTGAACATCTCTGTTATAATTTTTTTTTTCCAAAATCATACACCAGTTCATTGAGCTTACAGGATCCTGAGTAACTGAAACAATGACAAACAATGCTTGTTGGATGTGATAACGCCTAGGTTTATATTAGTTACTGGGGTTGATTGCTAAAAACGTACATCTGAGATGGACTACTTAATTACCAGATATTATTTCTAGGCTTATAAAGAAGCAAAGGTGAGCAGAATTATCGGTAGATCTGTGCTTAAGTTGTTAATGCTGATTGTTACATGTATCTGCATTTTGTTGGACAGGTTTCAGCTATATATGAGTTGTACTACTTAATTATTACATGATATTATTTCCTCTTTCCTATGAATTGGATTTTAACGAAACTTACCATCTTTTTTCTTTTTTCTTATTTTTCTTCTTGGAGAGGAAATAACATCATTGGGTTATGTACCAAGAAAGACATCTACTTGTAGCTCTTCCCTTATGTGAATTGATTTCATGTGAACACTTGAAAACTGTTCAAATTTTGTACTAGATTCTCGTATGTCTTCTTTCAGATCTTGGGCGATGGAGAACTGAGTGTAAAACCCAACTTCAAAGTCCGTGCTTTCTCAGCATCAGCAAAAGAGAAGCTTGAGGCTGCAGGTTGTTCATTAACCATTCTTCCAGGGCGAAGGAAGTGGGTGAAGCCATCTGTGGCTAAGAACATTGCCTGTGCAGAAGAATACTTTGCTAAGAAAAGAGCTACATCTGAATCAGCTGATTCCCCTTCTACTTGAGCCTCAATTTTCTAGCCACACAATCTGATGTCGGTCATACATGGAAGAGATGGAAAGCTAGTAAAATTATTTTGGCATCAGTTTTTTATTCCAACAGAATATCGTTTTTTTCGGTAGCTCCTTTCCATTAAATACAATTGAGTATTTTTCTTGAATTATTCAAATTGGAAGTGGTCCAAATGGTAGGTATTGACATGTTGGAACCTTTCAGCAAAGTAAAAGTCTTGTGCATAAATTCTAGATGAGATCGAATTCAAGCTAATCGAAAGGTGGATTATATTTATCATTTAATTAGTGTACAGGAATTTATTCATGCTGTACGTGTACAGTATGAGGTGCAATCACATGGCAACGAAATGGACATGTAATTAATTGAATTTTACCAAATCCAATGTGGACAAGAATTTTCTACATAAAACCCTATTTGCTTGTTTCTTTCGTAATTTCTATACCAGCTGTATTTTGCCAATTTAGGTGGCAGCACGTGCAAATTTACTAGCTTTGTTGAAATGATGCAACGCCAAAAAAAAAAAAAAAAAAAATTGGGGAAAAATGGGCTGAAATTTTTCTGACTTTTGTTGTTGTTTTCAGCTTGTATTTCCATTTAAAGGAAGACAGCCACACCCACTGAAAGTGAGATGAGATGTACTTCTATTAATTGGACAATTATTTTGCTTTCTTGCTTTTTTTCTTTTAGAAAGAATAAATCAAACAATTAATTACTATTTAAGTATGTTCATCGAAATTCATTAATACTCACATTTTTAGGGATTAACTTCAAAATTCATATTTTAAATTCTCAATTCACTACTTGAACTAATTCATTGACTTTTGTAAGAGTATACTTTTTTGTCAATATATCGTTTATTATTTTTTCACTCAAATGAAAAAAAAAAAAAAAAAAAAAGGAAGAGTAGTACTAGAAGTACCACATTTAATAGCCCAGGACTGAGCTAACTAGATGTCTCTTTAACATATTTGGTCCATCCAATGACTTTGGCAGTAAAAAACCACATCTATAAGTCATTAGATGTTGCATCGAAACACATAGGAGAAATATTCATCTTTAAATATATTATTTTTTACACATACATTCGTACTTAGCACAAATCTACCCATATGTACACAACGGAAAAATGGATATTATGTTAGATATTTTATGTCACGTGACTTATTTAAAAGAATTATCTTTTAACTTAATTAAAAAATAATTATGGTATGATAATCATTTTGTTTTATTTAAGATAATTATTTTTTAATTTAATTAAAAAATAAATATAATTTGATAATTATCAATAAAGAGAGATTTTTTAATTATACAAATATTGATAGACCATGTAATTATAAATAAAGTCAATTAGAAGTCGATCTTCTTTCAACTCACTTATCGATAGTTTTCTCTCCATCAAAAAATTATATAAAAGAATTTAAGGGGTCAAAAGAGAGAAATACGAATTTCTCTAAAAAATTTATTCAACACTGATCATTGAACAAGATATGTTTTCTTATAATTACATATTGTGAAAATTATGAAATTCTAAAATTTTAAACTTTAACATTTATGCAAAATTATGTTTTTAATTTTCATAACTAAAGATTTCTTAACATATTACCCATGTAGTGTATCAATGTGTGCTGATTCATTTAACTTGTAGTAGATCAATGACAAGAAACCAAAGCTCCTTTTTTTTTTTTTTTAACTTTCTGATAAATAACAGCTAATATCATAGGAATTTCATTAGGTAAATAAATTCAATGTCACCAACTAAAGTGGAACCTTTTCCTATGCAAAGATCCCTTTGTGTTTAAGACATGAAAGCGATTTACATCTTGGGTAGATTCGACAGATTAATATGAAAAATCAATTGCTTTGTGATGGAATTTCAAAAGGAAAAATGATTCCGCGACTTTTCTAACAATGTGCGCTCCAGCTAAAGTCTAAACTGTCCGCACGGACTTGATTTTTATTATCTAAGTTAGGGATTTAAAAATGTGTAGTTAATTAATTGATTAACATATAAATTAAATAGAGGGCCACATGAGGATTCATACGTATGTATTTCGTACATACGCATGTATGTTGTATGTAGTCAATTTAAAATAGTTATGTAGACATACCAAAATGATACACCACCCGTACTAAATTATTGAGAGCATCACAAATCAAATGAACACGATCTTGTCCATATTTTCAAAGACATCTCTGTAATAAATATAAAGGAATCTTTGCCAGTTTGATATGTAAATGATAGTTTATTATAGAACCCCATTTTAAGCCACGTCTATTAAATTAGTTTTGTAATTTTGGATATAAGGATTAAAAAAAGGAAAAGAATTCAAGAAAGTTAACTTATTTTTCTTATAAAGATAAACTTAAATCAATTTTTTTTTAAAAAAAAAAGGGAAGGAAAACTCGAATAAGAGTTGACGGGATGAAATTACAAAAATTAAAATTTTAAAAAATACAAAAAAAAAAACAGACCTCGAGTAGAGATGATAATGAGACGGGTCCAAAGTCAAACTCATTCTGCTTAGGGCGAATTTTTTAACTTGTAAACAGATTTGGGGCGAGTTTTGATTTTTTATTTTTAAATTCACCCGACCCCAGCCCATCCTTTTTAATTTTTTATATTTTTATTTGTATGTATTTATATAATATTATTTTAAAAAATATATATTTTTTAGAATATGTCAGTGGTGTTATTTTTTTATATTTTTAAAATTATAAAATAAGTTTAGTTAGTTTAGTAGATTTGATCCAAACTCGATAAATTTAAAATGAATCTAAATTCGATCCCTTAAACATTTTGACGAAATGAATTTCAAATTTTAGCATACTCATTTCAAAATCTACTTAGTGACATCGCAGGTTGTTGATAACAATTGATAGGTTGCTGATAAACAATTGATAAAAGACATAGTTCAAATCGTGGACGACTAAAACTGTGAAGTCCAATGGAGTCCACAAACGAGCAAGTATGAAAGGCAAACTTATTAGAAAGGTGCTGTGTGGGTACCATACTATTTGTTTGCAATGCAAAACTGTCCATGAAAAAGGGCTTACATTTATGCACTTTTAGGCGCACATATATCATGGTTTTTTCATTTCGAATAGGATCCTATCCATCACAGTTTATGTCAATATATATATATGTATATCAAGTAACAATTTATTTATTTAGTTCTTGAAAAAAAAATCTCAACATCACAGAAAATGATGTAAGTATTGATTCTTTTAAAGAAAGTTGTGTGAAATATTTCTTTCAAAAATGATATGGATCTAATTCGTTCACTAATTTCCACTATAAAAAAGAGAATGTTAGTAACTAAAAGTCAAGAGATAATATTAAAATTGTCATTGTATATATTGTTACTGTAGATATGTATTAAGTTATATACATTAAGTGATAATATATTTTATTTTGTCACTATAATAATTTTTATAATTTTAATAGTGATAATTATTATATAAAATTTATCACTATTGATAATTAATGACAAAAAAAATACATAAAATTATCACTGGCAATTAGTGATGTGTTGATTTGTCAATTTATATTGTTACTAAAATCTCACTGCATATATGTTACTAATTATCAATAATGACAACTTTGATACAATTCTTATAACTATTAATTTTTTAAAATTATATTGTGGTAAAATAAAACTAATTGCTTGCTGATAATTTGATACTGTCACTTAATATTTTGCCACTTATATATATATATATTAGTGTTGGAGAAAATATGTGTTTTTTAGTTTAATTTTGAATGGTTTATAGTATGATTTTGGACAATAAGTCTTATACTAGGAAACTTACATGATTTAATTTGGAAAATAATTTTTGAAAAATCGATAGTAAATCACCAATTAGTATGTTTTAACAATAATAATAAACTGTCAACAAGATACGTTTCTTCGTTTCTTGAATAACAAATTATATACTAATCACGGCAAAGACAATGATTCATTATTTTCTTGATTTTCGAAAAAAAAAAACTAAAAAAAGAGTGATTTGAAAATTTACTATGTCAGACGAACATTAGTAAAAATAAAATTTGTTTCAGTTAAAATGAATTTGATGTGAAAATAAACCAAAAGTGGACTGATCCAACTATATATTTCAACTTAAAATAATTGGAAGTGCAAGCTAAATACGGTTTGGAGTTCAACTTTTAAATTTTTTTTTATTGGATTGTTTTGTAACATGTAATTTAATAAAAAGTTGGACTTAATTTGATTGATTGAAATAATAAAAACAGGTCATGCTGTAGAATTGCATTTGATTTACTATTGTTAATTATATTATAATGATGAGTATTTTTTACCACATACTTTTTTTGAATTTTGATATATAGTTTTGGAATTTGGATAGATCAATTTATTCAAGAATTTCACTATTAAATTCTAGCATAATTACTCAATCAAAATTTACCAAAATAATTCAAACTTGGTCTACAAAATAAAAAGTTTCTCATTCGGTGTTTGACAGGACTCAAACCTAAAGTACAACTAACAACTGTACAACTAACTACAGCAACAACTGTACTGGCTCTAGATTCTAGGGCGTCTATTCCCACCACTAAAGGTCGGCCTCAAAAAAACCAGATGGCGACCACTTTCACACGTGTCGCAGGATTACAGGTGGTAAAAACTATTATAACCTCTGGATATTTAACTAAATTTTTATACAACTTAACTAAAAAAATTAGTTGGGAGTGGGTGCAAAAATCGAGAAGATTTATAAGTTAAGAAAAAAGTAAAAAGAAAAGCAAAAAGTATTAAAATAATGGCCTTTACCATTTTGGCTTGAGATACTTTCCCTTCTTCCCTTCTATTAGTTTCGGTCAAATCAATTGAATGGAATGAAATTAATATTTTAATTAGTTAAAATAACTTTAACATCCAATTAAACTAATTAGAACGACTCAGTTATAATTGAATATTTTTATTTTTTAGTTTGATTTTTTTATTAATCTAATTTTTATAATAAAATAAAAATATAAAAATTAAATAATAATCATAAATGTATTTTTATTTATTATTTTTTAGTTTGGGTGAGTAAAAAATAAAAAATTAGTACAAAAAAATAATAAGTATAAAATATAATTTTAATATATATTAATATATGAAAATTATAATTCAATTTTTAGTTTGGTTTAATTAATTGAAATCGAACAAAAAATTTAAAAATTTAAAAATTAAAAAAATTAAATATCATATCGAAAATCTTGGAGTGCAAACCGAAACTTTGATATCATTTCAATTCGATTGATTAACTTTGATATCATTTCAATTCGATTGATTAATTGAATTGTAAACACCCTAAACTCATGGTCTCTTGGAAGAACTAAAAATGTATCATCTACTGTCGAAATTTAATAATCTTCTATAGGTACAAATCATGACTTTTTTGATGAATTATTATAATTTAATAAAATATTTGTTATAATATCATAAAATATGCAGGGTATAGTGTTTCTTAACTAATTTTTTATTTTTTTTTTAATTTAAATAATGCAATTTGACACTTATATATAATATTAATTAAAATGCGTCAATTGTGTATATATATAATTTATTCATATTATATGTATTTAGTATTTTGTGTAATTATAATGTTACACACGTAAATATAAAAGTTAATTTTTTAAATAAAATTTAAATAATGATTAAAAAATTTATTATATAAATAAATAAAGTAATCAAATTAAACATATTATATACAATAATGAGTAATGTCCACTAGTAGCACAACCACGTAGTCGCTTATTCATATACATCTAGCTCTATCTCCCCTATTCTGTGCAGCAATATCAAAATATTATGATATCTATCAGTTTGTGAATTATCATTTACATATGTATTATAATGACTCGATGAAAAGTTATTATGGATATGATTTAGATACATTGATGTCATTAGAGGGAATGAAATATGAGAAATATTAAACTTCGAACGTGATGATACATTTTTAGGCGTCAATCCCAAGTCAATATCAAGTTGTACATGTGAATGCGTATATGTTGTTGGATCGTAAGAAGTGAAAGAAAAATAATCCTCTGATACTGTGATTTATAAACATCATCAGGAGAGATATGCAATATAGAAGGCCTAATTACATCTATTGCTGGAGGGCAGTGATATGATGTCAAAATATGGTCGGTGAAATGAGGTATCTGAGTCTGACTGGTGGTATCACCCTTTACTGAGTGACTAGACCTTTCAGTATGACTCATCATCCTCTTATCTGTCATAGTCTGTGTATCATCTGATGGCTGTGGTTGTTCTGATGACATTTGTAAAGACAAATCTCAGCTGACGAGAAGGGTCGCGACCTGTTAACCAACAAAAATATATTGGTCCAATAATAAATTAACCGTAGTCAAATCTTCTGAAGGCCTCATCCGAGCATTTATGCTAAGAGAGGTCAACTAAATAGCATGAAATATATATAAAAAATCACAATATAAATATATTTGATACAAATGAACTCCAAAAATATAAATATACCAAATTATCAATTTACGTACCAAAAATTATATCAAATATGCATCCCCCACTTGGTAACCTGCAATTTGAACCCTATCGGCATACGATATAAAACGATATATAACTCTGTTATACCACTCATCATATTCATCATCTATAGTGATAATCTAAATTTTTATAGTCAATGCACTAATGTACTGTATGTGAGCATCTTCTCAATCAAATCCTGCATACCCTGCGGTCAAATCTATGCAAATTTGTGTTACGATCATGTGAAAATGGAGGGATATTTTGTATTATCCCAAAACTGGTGAAGAACCTATCAAGATGGTGCATCTAAACTCGCGGATAGAAGATTAATGGACATGCGGACGTCCAAAGATATGGACTACAATATGGTGGCAACTCAGTAATATATTGGGAGATCGTGTCATACGGTTGCCAAATGAAGTGCAAAAAAGAAAAATAGATATTAATAATATATTGTAGGTTATGGCAAATAAAACTTTATTATAAGCTTGATAACATGATGTGTACCATAGCATCAAACATCTCTTGAAAGATGCGCATAAAATATCGAATAGTATGGCCATAAGTTATCGATGTATTCCACTTGTAATTATTTATTTACATTAACATAAGAAAAAAATAAATATACTTCTAAAAAAGTAATAATTGGTTTTTTTTACCGTGCACCATAGAGAGGAGTAGTAAGTACATGCTCTAAATCAATCTGCCAGAGTTCTAAATCTACACGTGATTCTAGAACGATGGGCGTAATTGGCGTTATCCTAAACCACATTCAAATCTGAAAGAATTGAAATTTACATCAATACAAAATATGATAAAGATGTATTAAAGTATAAAATAACCTGTAATAATTATAATGCACCACCAATATTGCATTTTGTTTTGGAGCATGTCATATACAACTCACGATACAAGAAAATCAATACAATACTACCCCAACTGTACCCACTAACTTCATCAACATTCTCAAATTTTAGCAAATAAAGTAATGAGATTGAATTTCCTGATGAATTAGGACATATAACACCACCAAACAACATAAATGCACATGCACGAGTGTATTGTAGTACATGCTCCTCATCACTGTTATCAGTCACAAGATGCTGTCTCATATGTTGTGTGAGGGTAGTTGTATATAGATGCGTCCCTCTAAAATGCTCAGGCGCATGACGAAATTCTAAAATAACTTCACAGTACTGCACCCACTGTGGTATAGATATCTCATGATCTATACATGTGATTGGACGACCGTCAATAGGAAGACCTCAAATAACTACAACATCCTGTAATTTAATACTGGCGTCTTCTACTAAAAAATAAAAAGTATGTGTCTTTCGACGCTATTTCTCTACCAAAGCGGTAATCAAGTGAAAATCAATGATCAAATGTTCACATCAGTACATACCATAAAATCATATATGATATAATACAGTAAGCATGCGTGCAAGCGAGTGCACCTCATCAGATAGCTGCCAAAAAAGACCGTCAGCTGGTCTCCCATGTAATATCTCTTCAATCATCCCTATCATCACAATATCGAATCTATCAAAAATTAATGAAATTTAAATGATGTTTGCCATAAATCCACAAACTCGATATTTTCTATGATATTTTAATAATTATTTTATTAAATTATAATAATTGGCCAAAACAAATCAGGCATGTCCCCGTGCACTGAGTTTTTAGAAATATTGGAAATAGAAAAATGACATTTCATAATTCTCAGCCATGTCTCCATGCACTGGTTTTAGAGAAATATTGGAAATAGTGTAATGAAATTTCATAATTCATTTTTCTTAAACACATTTTGTGCACATTTCATTAAACGAACTCTACCTACTAGTTGGCTGTTGCAACTTGTGAGAGGCTAGGGACGAGAAGTGTTTGGTGCATGTGTAGCGATAATAGAATTCAATTCAAATCTCCTTTAATTTGTTGTTTTGTTTATTAATATATATATATATATATATTTAAAAAAGGATATTGATTGAATTCTTAATTTTTTTTAGATGATTCGAATTATAATCAAATAAATTGTAGATGCAAAATATTTATTAATATAATTATACAACATAGGATTGAGAACAAATTAAGATAACTCACAACTTTTTAAAGTTAGAATAATGCTAATACTAGTTCCTTTTGGCAATAATGGATTTTTAAAGAAGACATCTTTGATCTTTTCTTGTATTATTTGATCAAACATTTTAAAATAAATTAATTTTAAAACGAAAACAACATATCCCTATACTTTATCAAAAACAAAATACCATCGCTTTCAAAACACTATAAAAATATTTTCATATGCAATATAATTAGAGGCTTATTTTTAAATATAACCTCCAATAATACAACAAACTCTATATTAAAAAAATCAGATGAGGGTTACTTTAAAATGCATTACTTTTTCATAAAAAATGATGATATATTTTTTGTATATTATTGAACTTCATAATTTAAATTCAGTCTCACATTTTTTTCTCAAATTTTTATATTTAAAAGATGGCATCGTTTAATATTTTTCCAAATATTGTACTCTTTATATACACACAAAAGTTACTTTACCTTTTTTTTTTGTCTTAGTATATAGGGCTTAAAATTTAAATGTGATGTTGACTTATTTTTAAAATTTATGAATTTCAAAATTAACTTTATCCAATTAGTATGTATTGTTTTCATATTAAAATTTGTGTTCACTTTAGCAATTGAAGAGGGTAAAATTTAATTTAATCTTGCTTATACATCATAATATTCATTAAAAATATTATTTTTTATAAAGTAATTCTTATTAAATTAATTAATATTATTTATATTATTGAAGGTGGCCTTAAACCAAAATTTTGGTTTTTCACTTTATTTTTAAAAATTATATAATTCTTTATCATCTGTTAAATTAAAATATTTTGTGTGTATAATTGAAGAAAATTTTAATATTTAAATTTTAGTTTCTTATTTTTATATGTCTAAATTAAAAAAATAACTTTCAATTAATTTTGTTAGATCATTCTCATCTATATTAGGCTACAGGTTTTTTGTTCTTTTAATACATTTTTCTATTGAGTTTTTTGACTTAATAATTTTAAAGAGGAAGTGTTTGTTAAAAATTCATTTTATGTGGATATCAAAACTCCAAATCGCTGGAGAATTGGATGCAAATAAGCCCACAGTGTCTATTAATTGGTCAAAATGTCAATTACTAGGTTTTGGCATCCTATAAAATTTGTATAAAATGAACCCAAAATTCACATCCTTTAATTCTTCCATGTATTCAGCCACTTGCGTGTTACTAATAAAGACTCAAGATCTACTTTTTGTATATTAATACATTTCTGTCATAACCCCGAACGCTCCTCCCCTGTATTTTAATAATGTTGATTACTACAGTAATATATTAATACATTTTTTTTTTTTTTTTTTTTATGGCAGCCTTATATCAGTAGTTGTCCCCCACGCACTAATATTAAATCCACCGTAATTAACTTTTGGTCTCTGATTTTTATTTTTATTTTTAAATTCTATCTCATCTTAATCAACCCTCTTGTGTGTATAAATTCCATGGAGCCTGAGCTTATTAACCTTCTTTCCTCTTTGCCCGAGACTGACCGTTTTATCTGCCTCCATTCCTCCTCCCTTTTTTCTCTTTCTTCTTTATTTCTTTCTTTCTCTCTTTATTTTATTTTTTTCTTTCTTGTTGGAAATCCTCCTCTTTGGAGGTGCCTTACAATTTTGTACAGCTCTTTCAGGTAAATTTAACTCCTTAATCTCTCTTTCTTCTTCTGTTCTGTTTTATCTTTTCGCCTTGTTGTAGTTGGAAAGTAGGTGGGCTGTTTCTGAAAAAAGCCTTTTTTTTTATGAATATTTAGTGTTTTCTTTAGTAGTTTCCTGTGGTTATTATGAAGTTATGTGATAGCCCAGATGTTATTTTCCTTTGGTTCTTGTTTACTGGACGAGGTTTATTCTGAAAGAGATTTTCTTGAAAAATGAAAGAACGAGTCTTTGATGTGAAAAAAAGTTTAAATCTTTGGTTTCTTTAGTTTTGATTTTTTCACATAATCTGTCTCTGTGCTAAGTTTTTGGTTTTATAATTTTTTATATTCTCCAAAATCTGTTAAAATTTGTTAGTTTTGGCAGTATATTTTCTTAGTTCATGGGATTCAAAAGTTATGTACAGATCTGCATACCTGAGAGGAAATTTCAAATATTTTCTTCATTTTTTGAGGAAAGTAGCTTTCTTTTCATACTGGTAGCTGAAATTTGCCAAATTTTTTCTTTTTTTTTTCTCTGAAATTCAAGGAAAGATCTAAATACTCTGCGTATGAAATCGTATAGTCACGAGATTTTATTTGATCTGTTATACCTCAAGCACATGCGGAATAGCTCAGAACTGTAAAAAACAAAACTGTCGATTTTTCCAACAGATCTGTATAGTTTTCTTCTCAATTTATTAAACAATACATATTCCCCATAAATATTTACTATTCTGTCTGTAAGAACAAGTCAAAAATCTCAGCCGGCTTATCTCATCTCCTGTCCTCGTTGACCGGATCTTAGTATAAAACAAAAGTAAACAAACAAAATTAATTTAAACTTATTTCTTAGTTCAAGTTGTATTCATCCCTGTTGTTCACAGATCTACTCGTTTGTCTTGAAGTAATTTATTCTGAACAAGATTTCACCTTTCTTGAAAATAGCAGGTGTGTTTTTATATTCCAAGATCTTTGAAGAGATAAAAATGAATCACTGTGCGATTCAGCAGAATAGTTTTGCTGCCTGTGAAGAGATTTGGGCCAGCGCCGCCGCCGCCGCCGGCAGATCTATGGACAAGAAAGAGACGGTGGTTTGCCCAAAGCCACGGCGGCTCGGCCTAGTCCACACCACCCTTGACCCTTCTTATGCAAGACCCTTCCGATGGCATGTGAGGTAAATTCTGTTAATTTTTTTAACTCTTATGGTAAGTTTACATTATAATTTTTTGTTGGGATCTGAATTTCTGATCTTTGAGTTTTTTTCTTTTTCGGTTAACAGCCATCAGCAAGAGGATTGTGATGCAAAAGCTGGGAATGAACTACTGGACATAATTCTTGCAAAGGTTTGTTTTCTTTGTTTTTGGCCCCTAATTTCTAGATATACTTAATTTCTTGAATGTATGGATCAGATTGGACCATTCACTTCGTATGACTTTGTTTGTTACAAAACGTGAAAGCATATGAAAAATATCTGATTTTTGAGTCACTTACCAAACTACATCACTCTTGTGTTGTACACATCAGGACATATTTGTGGCCATAAAACAAAACTCATTACATAGTTCATTCAATTGATCAATTTTATTACTTACTATATCTGATAAACCTTGTGTTTTGAATTCACAGGGTGGTTCTGGTGTGGATCAATCAGTTGCACATGTAGCCTCGTCGCCCCCATTTTTTTCTGGGTCACCGCCGAGTAGAGTATCTAACCCACTAATTCAAGATGCACGCTTCGGGGATGAGAAATTTACCCCAGTTTCACCACGAGCGATCCCGATCCCATCGGGGCTGGCACCTTCCCCATCTTCCACCCGCAAGGGTGGTTGTGTTCGGGCAAATTTTGGTAACAATCCGGCCGTGAGGATCGAGGGTTTTGACTGCCTCGACAGGGATAGGCGCAACTGCAGCATCCCTGCCCTGGCTTAAGAGTACATACATAGAGATCTCAGAGATTATCAATCATCAATTCACTTTTGTTCTAGCAAGAGGTGAGGGAAATTGAACATTTTGATCAAATGAGCTGAGTAATAGGTGGATCGTTGATCATTTGTCTTAGTGTACATATGATGTTTCAAAGTGTCAGTGTCTGTAATTAAAAGAATGTAAGTATGAGTTTCAAGTTATTGACCAAGAAATAATTAGGGAGGTCTTGAGGGCAGCCCCTCTTTGTAATTGTGTAAGTAAGAGATGAGAGGAGGGGAAGCTTTTCTGGTAAATTAGTATGGGTCCATTTTGGGGTCAGTTTGAGATTTCATCAGGCGGCGGCTTTCTGAGGAGAATCTGTAAAAAAAAATATTGAAGTATCTACATAGTTAAATTGGTATTGAGTGATCATCTTTTGTTGTCAAATTCACCATGTAAAAACTAGTAAATACTGCTATAAATTTCTACTTCCATCATTCTTCTCTCTTAACAACTCATTTCCGTGTTCTTTAATTTCTTATTGCTTTCACATTTTTGGTATGATGAGACCATTGATGATGCGAATGATGATGTTGCCTTGCTTGTTTGCCACGCGAATTCATGAAAAAAGGAGCTGGGCTCACCATCTATTTCATTTGTTTGTGTTCAAATTTCAGGCGTGTGAGCTTCCAATGCCACATTTTGAAAAGCAAAAATACAATAAATCAGACGTTTTACATTCGCGCATAGAAATTGTGACATGAACTGATTAAGAATGTGGCCTGTTGAACTGTTAAGACGTGCAATTTTGTTGTTATATCTAAATTCCAGAAGCCGTTTAATCTATAATATCTGGTAATTCACACTTGATGTGTATGGAATTCATCACACACGAACGTCGTGTATGCAGTGAGTGATTTATGCGTATATAAAGAGGGGAGGATTCCTCTCTTTAAAGCCGTGAGCGAGACATGGTTTTTGTATATAAAATTAAAATGAATAATATTTTACAATAGAATGCTTGCTCATACGCAATCAACACTAACATTATTGGACCAAGGGATTGTTGCAATGTATGAACCAAAAAGGGCAACTGAACTGCTGCTCGCCTTTGTTTTAAAACCTTTGCCATTGGAGCAATAAGTTCTAACTACTGTTTGATTTTGTATTATGTAATGCATTTTTCTTGCCACTGATTTTTGGTTTCAGAACTGAATTTGCTACTATGAAATTTGCGCAAAGAAAGGAAAATTCTAATTCAGATTTAATTCAATTATATAATAATGCAGTTGTATTTATCTTGTAGAATCGACCTGATTAGTTATGGTTGGATTAGACACGTTTTGGACAAGAAATTTCTATGTAGAAGAAGTCAAATGTTGTATTGAGCAATTCTATGGCATGGGAGTTGGGACTTTGCATATTGCAAGAGGGCGGTGTCAAGTCAGTTGAACAGAACCCAACACCATTTTGTATGTTGTGTTTGCCGTTCGTTTTCAAATTTTGCAATTTGTTGGTGAGACATCTTTTTTATATCGTGATGTGTTGGTAAAAGTGTTTGTTTTTAAGTCTGAATTTTTTATTTTAATTTAATATTTCATATATTAGACTGATACTAGTATCATGAATAATATTTGTTTATCATCTTCTTGTTATAAAAATCTTGATTATATATTTGTGATATGGTTCATTCTACCCTTACGATCAAGAATTCCGCCATATTGTCCTCCAAGGAACAATCGAGAGTGTAGCGTTGCCTACATGTCTCCTATTATTTTAAACAAGAAAAATATGGAAATGTTAACAAATACTTATCCAATCCCCTAATATTGCAATTTATCTCAAGAAGTCTAAACTATGGAATACAATTTGAACGGTATGGATTCATACTATATTATTATTCAGGACAAAAATATAAATATGCATAATTTTGGGGCAACCAACTCCCTTCAATTAATCATTTTATATTATTATCTACTTGAAATTATATATATATATATTTGTATATGATATAAAATTATACTAAAAATTCAAACTGATACTTCCCACTTTTTCTTGGAAAACATTCTCACATGCATACATGAAATTTCCACCATACCATGAAACCCCAAACATTAAATATTGAACTAAAAATATGTTTGGTTTTATAAAGATAAGATCAATCAATTAGTGGGCTTTTGTCGACCCACATGAAAGTTTTGCCAAGTTAAGAAAAGGAAATCTGTGTCCCCTATAGCCCCTGGAGCTGAGCCTTCAATTTCTATTGTTGGCTTCGGCATGGTTCCAAAGGACAGGCTTAGGCACGTGCCGAAACCGTGTCACTCGACTCATTCCCACCTCATCCTTAAAGATTAGGAGGCATTAACTTTCAAGTATCATATAAATAAAATTTTATACTCTTCTCTATTTTATATTTATAGTTTTTATTTCGTTTTGAAGTGTTCAAAAAATCAAACTTTATTTCTTAAAATGAATTTTTTTTCTTCTTTAAAATATATTATTCCATTTAAAATAATTGTATAATACCATTTACTCTCAATTACAATTTTAAAGGGTGAAAGGACGTAATTATAAAATATTTTAAATTTATACTTTTTCAAGTCTCATTTGAAACTCTATAATAATTAATAAATACTTAATTTTAGGAAGGAGGGAGTATTTTCTATAAATGAGTTTCAGTTCATAATTTAGTTACGCTTGTAAACTGATAAGAATCGAAATTTTCATATGAAGGGTTGCACTTAATTGATTATTTTTGCGTTAATAAAATATTTGATTGGTGCAATAATAAAACACACACACAAAGCCTTCTCCCTTAAGTTAGCCGGCATACGGCCGCCTAATGACACCAAAAATTGACGTAACAATCTTCCTGGAAGTTAACCAACGCCACAGTCACCCTATCCACATTTCCCAAAATAGTAGGCTTCCCCTATGAAGACGCTCCCAACAATCCGACGACTTGGATGTGCGAGCGAGGCGTATACATTTCTCACTGATTAAAAAAAAAAAAATAGAAAAAGAAAAGTCGTATATATTTGTATGTGAGTGTGCACTTGGGGATCCACATGATTTTATTGATAGTATTTTACAGTGGAGTGGATGTGTTGTTGGTCATTTAATGGTAGGGAATAAAAGTTTTTTAACCTCCACCCCCTTCTTTTGATCCAAGATTTTTGATGACTGGGTCAACACGTTCGATCAATATTTTCAAAATATCATGATTTCAATGATGCATAATCTATCAAAAGTTTTTATTAAGATTATAAACAGATTTGAGACTCCAAAGATTGTAGTAAGCTGATGGAAATGTTTTCAGCCATCACTTTTTGCTAATGCCAAATTACAGCAATAATTTGGTTTCAATGACGCACAACGGGGCCCCGAGTCATGTATTTGATATTTGAACTATATAAAACAACTCAAAATGAATTGCATGTTAAGCAGCAGCTGTTCATTGAACACTGCTAAGAAAGTGGGGTTTTCTGGTCCGAAAGGTCGTCTATACATAATCCTTGGCACTGTCCACGTGACCGTCGAAACTTGTAAAGTTGCCCTCATCACCATGCACACCAAGTTCCAAAATTCAACCACCGCTTCTTTCATTTTCACCGCTATATATATGTAGCAAAATTGCAAGCATTTTCAAATTACTATCACCATATGATACAATATAGATATAACATGTGTAGAGAGTAGAACAAACTCAATAATGGACACGAGAAAAATGAAGAGGGGAAGAGGCAATCCAAGAAGCGGGACCACGACGGTGACAACCAAGAAAAAGGCGAAACAGGGATTGGGGAAGGCGAAAGAGGTGGGGGACAACATGGCGGAGGAGCCGAAGGTGGCCAAAGAAAGCTTTGTGGTGGTGGACGAGACGGCGGAGTTGGGCGAGTGGGCGGGTTTGTGGAGTGGGGTGGATGAGGAAATGTCATGGGCCACTTGTTGGTGCCCATTTTGGGAGATGGAGGCTATTGAGGATGCTTATGATGCCTTGTATGAGGATGTTTTGTGGGATTATGATATTTGGGACTTGAGAGCAAGTGGCAATGCTCCAAATTCATGAGAAATACACTGTTTCATGCAACCTCTTTTCTTTCTTCCTCGTGGGTTTTATGTTTTCATGTCTTCTCAAGGCAATCGAATCTTGAATTTTGTCATGCCATGTCCTGTTGTACTCAAATTAATTGCTATATGCCCCATGAGGTAAACAGATTTCACCTTAGGAATTCAATGTTGTTGGTTCAATTTGCATGGATGTGATTATGCACATGCTCATGTCACAGTCACAAAATTATAAATTGGAGTAATTTTGTGAACGGCGAATGATTAGCCAGTGATTATAAGTAACATTTTTCCTTATGATAAGTTCGCAGCAAACTCACACCGTGCACGTAATCTAGTAGAGTTGATCATCATTCCACTACAACAAGAAGAGAGAATCTTTATTTTCAGTTCCATTCATTCTCTGTCAATATTGGTGATAAAAGACCTCGTGAAACTGATAGTCTAAGGAGAAAAAAATTGAGTGGAAAAAAGAAATAAAAAAACAGTTAGGAACCAAATGCCTAAGAAAGTAAGAAATAATCAAGTCATAGAATGAATTCATCAGTATCCTGGAGGCTTGTAGGCAATGAAGCTGATGCATTGCACTTGTCTCACGTTGTCAAATCCGATGATGCGAATGAATGCATTGGGTATTCCTTCTTGGCCTCCGCCAGCTCCTGAACTGCATCTGTGCACCCAAACATAGGCAGCTTCCACATTGTCCAGTATCACCCATCATAGGACCCAGGTGATCGGTGGTTCTCCCGGTATACGAATCCATGCTAATGATCAACATGATATATACACCAAAAAACCAATTAGTACATTGCATGAGAGTTGTATGCTGATGAATTATAGGAACAGAGATTTGGAAATACCTCCAATTCAAATTCCAAGCTAGGAATCCATTTTTGGCGAAGAAGGTATTCGATTTCCTTGGCTAGCGATTCTTGAGAGAGTGTAGGAAGGTAAGAGAGAGTCTCGTACTTCTTCAACCCGACTGTAGGCCATACCTATGGACAAATTGTGCAAATTCAAATTCTGGCTCTTTCTATACAAAGAAGATCACAGCACATATATACTTCTTTAGTGTTTATTGATATTGATTTTGGATTACCTTCATGCAGTGGACTCTTCCACCATTGCTGGCAATAGAAGTAATGTAATATTCAGTTTTTCGGGTCACCGGGAGAGCTGAGACAGATTTAAGGCCGGAGAATGGTGCAGCCTGAGCAGGGGTGGCACGGTTGATTGAGGCAATTGCAGCAGTGGAGATCATGGAGGAAGCCATGACTCTTTATTGTTAATGCAACAATTGCTACTAAACACACCCTGATTTGCAATCTGTCCGAGAGGCCGAGCTCTGTTGCTTCAACCTGTATTTATAGCATTAGAGTGAACCCTGTTTAATTTGGATGCCTGCTCTATCATCAAGAACACCACTCAAGGTGGCATGAGGCAGTAGCCCGTTATCTTATCTGATTCAAGAATGATCAATGGAATATGTGAAGGCAGTTCAAGTACTTTATTTTATTTTATTTTATTATTTATTTATTATTATTATTATTTTTTTTATTTTTTTTTGTTGGGGGTGGGTGGGTGGTGAGCTTTGTTCATTGACACTGTCAAGATTGTGTACATTAGAAAAATATAAGTAGAGATCAACTCAAACGCATCCACATTTGATACCAGTTTTCAGCCTAGCTATTTGTAGTATTTTTTAGTTCATATTTTGACATTTTGTTGTGTGAGGTCCGTCTAGATTTGAAAAAATGAATTCCATCAGCCTTCACTTTTACAGTAGACAAAAATGATGTTTACTGATAAAACCTTTGAATCTTCTGTCCCTTTAACATTAAACATGTTCATCCAAGGCTGTAGCCTTTATTGTTCTAAAGTAGTATGTATCATATTAGAAGAAACTACTATCAACTTAGCAAAATTAATACTAATCTTTTCTTATGAAGGTGCATTATCGTCATCTTAGCGGCACAATTGGTACTCAAAAGCGGTTGATGCGAGTGTATGATCAATTATATGCGAATATGCCGACACATATACAAGATACTTCAATTATGAATACTATATAAATTAAATATCTATACCATAACATAAATGGAGAATAAATATTAGTTTCCAATTTAAGACTTAAGAAAAAGGAATTGTTACTTTCATTAAAATCATAATATTTTTTATCAATAGGGGCTTCAAGTTGCCCTTGCTCTCATAAATTTTTCAATTTCAACCGTGAGCACCCCCACTCTGTGTGATATAGGTTGTGATTTGTGGCATTCCTCCAATAAAACATTGAGATGGGCTTGGGCCTAAAGAAGAAATATATTAGGTTGTGAGGCCGGCCCAGTTGGTAAAATTAACATAATTACCAGCATGGGCTATTCAACGAGTTTAGACACAAGTCAAAGATAGAAGAGCCGAAGACCCGACTCCATTTACTTTCCTTTGACCATCGAGTGTAATACACTCAGCTATAAACCGCGTCCGCTTCAGATTCCCAACATCCTCAAATCTTTACTACAGACTCTTTAGAACTGCGTACTGTAGCAAATCACTCTGCTTTAATCACTCTGCTTTAATCACTCTGCTGTCCGTTCAAAGTTCAAACAATCACACATTTAAAAAGAGAGAAAAGGGTGAGAAAACTGAAGTAGAAATGGGAGAAGGAAAAGGGTCTACGCTTGTTCATCTTCTTGTTATAGTCTTGAGCTTAACTGCATTTGGATTTGCAATTGCTGCTGAACGACGCCGTAGCACGGTAAACTCTCTTTATTTTTATTTTTTCCCACTTCTCTTTTTGAAATGTACATGTTTATGTCCATATACACGTCTACTGTGCTAGAACCGAACTGGGTTTCGTGGATCGCTGTCAAATGTTTTTGTTTCTTTGTTGTTTTTTTTAATAGCATTTGTATTGTTTCTTGAGAGTGTTTCTTGCTTTATGATTATAGCTTTTCCTAGAATTGGAATATCTATCGTTTTTTCTTGTATAGTGGCGGGAATTTAGGATTTCTTAATAATCTATATGTTTAAATATTTTATTGGCGTGTGGATTTATTTATTGTACTCCAGCACTGCATTTGCACTTGAAATTTGTATTTGCGGGTTTCTGTATCTGTTTGAATTGATTAGGACTAACTACATTTGATGCTCTATTAGTAATATCAGCGGAAAGTTGTTTTATTGTTGGAATGATTTGTTTTGGTTTATTTTATATTTTCGGAGTTGGTGCATGAGTCAACGTTTTGTCTAATAAGTAATAATCAATCTTGGTTAATCTCGTATTCTTGCTTCTTGTTCTATACAATGGAACTTTTTAATGAGTTTAGTGGTAGCTTATGATAGTTATTTAGTTACCATGGACTGATTGAGGGATATGGTTATGCTGAGCTATATAAGAATTTAACCTTTGGTTGATGAAGAATTATAAAGAGGGTGATGAGACCCAATAAAATTTGAACTGATATACTGCTGGATTTTCGAAGAAAAGGATGCTTTTATGTAAATAGAAGTTCTATCATGGCACCTTGATTTCTATTGATTATGATAATCAACCTTTTTGGTCTATTTTAACGACTTTTTTGACTTGTAAAGGAAGCTCTTTTTCTGCTTCCAATCACATGCACAGACTCTCGAGTATGGTGTTGGTTAAGAATATAATATCTGGCACGGGAAGTGTTATATATTTGTGGTCACTGAATTTGTCAAATGAATAAAGGTTCTGGGACACATCTTATATTAGGTTCTTACTTTCGCCATTAAATTTGTCAAATGATTAAAATTGTTTCGCCGTTGTAAATTACTACAAGAATGTTTCAATGTCAATTTATCAGTATTTGATATTATAATATATTTAGTTTTGGTATTTAAGTATGTATATAATAACTTAAAAAAATGATTTGAAAGAAGGCCATTAAGTTAATTGGTTAGTGAATTGTATTATGAGTTATCATTAGAGACATGTATCTGTTGTCATTGGATTATGCCATCTTGGAAAGGTTGAATGCCTTGGGGTTATGCATCATATATGGGTAATGGCATGGTAAAACCGAAGTTATTTGATAATACAGGTTGAAAAGTAGACGAAAATTAGACGCATGATACCAAATTTGTGCTGAAAATGTAGTGGATTGTAGTCTATTGAGTGCTCCATAGAACGATGGAATTACAATTGTTTGTTTGGTATGCCAAATTTGTGCAAGCTTGGATGGCCTATATGTTCATTACCTGCAAGGTAGGTAACTCAATAAAAATCATGTATTTGAAACTTAGTTACATGAGGTTGGAGGTAGGATCCGAGCAATGCACGCTCATTTTGAAAGAACCTTTATGAAAATCTTCTCCTGAACTTTAGTCAAATTCTAGTCTGGCTTGGTTTCTCAATTGCCTCCATAAAGCAAAAGAGAAACACTCTGCATGTCCTCTTGTACTGTCAATCGCTTAGAGTAATATGGCATGTATCTAATGAGAGTGTTGTTGGCCGAAAACTAGATCAAACTTATAATCTACTTTAAAATATATAATGTTCAAGTGGAAACTATGTAGAAAAGAAAATCACAAAAAAAACTGGTTAGAGAGCACTTTCAAAAACTTAAAATCCACATGCTTTATAGATTTATGTGAGTGTGAAAAAGTAGTATTCTTTAGTTTATACTCTTTGCTTTTTTCTCTATGATAGAATATCCATGTTCCTCTCGTAAATTGTTAACAAATGATTTGGATTGCGGCTCAATGATGCATATATATTCAAAGACTTCCTGCTACCTTTAAAAAGAAATCCCTATTTGAATAACTTGTGAAGAATTAAGATATTTTACATCCTCAAGATCTTGGAGGGACTTAAGCATTTGTGTATACTGATTTGTTTTAGTATAAATTGCTGCAGTAGCCTGAATCTCTTTCAATCTCTGCCTGTTTTCTTGGAATTTCTCAATTATAAAGTGCATTTTCAACAATTAGTTTATTATTGATTCGGGTCACCATACTTGTGATATCCTCAGCATAAAATGATTCTAGAACATTATGAGCTCTGTACAAAGATGATCTTCAATGTAAATGTTTCTGTTCCTTGCCACTAGAAAATCTGCTACCAGTTTCAACATCAATCAACCGTTGTAAGTTGGTGATCTAAGTGGGATTAGTGCAAGAGAGCAGTTTGTCTGAGCAACTCATCCTAAAACCTAGGTGTATAATCCCATCTCTGAAAATATGTATAGCTTTGATTTAGGGTCCATGTGGAATATTAAGCAGTCTATCAGTCGTATCTCACTGATTTTTTTTGTTCCACTGTTCTCATTAGCTCATGTGCCTCCCTCCATAAGTTATAATGTGGACAACTTGTTCGATTTACTAATAACTGAAGCTTTACAACTCAGTATCTTGTGAACTTTTACATTCCAAGTAGCATTGTTGACAGAAATAAGTTGTGCTCACCATCTTGATGCAACTACTAGATCGGTGATGCTGAGTGTTCTGGAGTAAATACCTGCTTAATGTTGTGGTTCCTTGTTTTGATGTACTTGACTATTAGTAGTGGAATATTAAGCAGTCTATCAGTCGTATCTCACTGATTTTTTTTGTTCCACTGTTCTCATTAGCTCATGTGCCTCCCTCCCATAAGTTATAATGTGGACAACTTGTTCGATTTACTAATAACTGAAGCTTTACAACTCAGTATCTTGTGAACTTTTACATTCCAAGTAGCATTGTTGACAGGAATAAGTTGTGCTCACCATCTTGATGCAACTACTAGATCGGTGATGCTGAGTGTTCTGGAGTAAATACCTGCTTAATGTTGTGGTTCCTTGTTTTGATGTACTTGACTATTTATTGACAAATACCCATGAAATTAGCCTCTCTTATACTTTTTTAACTTAGGGTTAATTTATTAGACCACGTATGACATACACATGTTCGGTAATGCATTATACTTGTGATTATACTTGACACCGCTTGGCTATCGTTGTAGTGGTTTGACCTAACATGTTATTCTCGCACCATCAACTATTGGAAATATGCATCTTTCGAGCAGATTGGTCTTTCCCCATGACTTGTGACCTTGAAGATATACTATTATCTACATATGCACCTCCTATCTAGCTGTATCCTGTACTTTGATTATGGTTGAACCATGAACTTTTCCAAGTGTGGCCTTAGGTATCTTTCTAACTTCTTCCTTCACGGCAGGGCACTCTACATAAAGATGAAGCCACTAATCAAACATACTGCATTTACAACTCTGATGTTGCCACTGGGTATGGAGTGGGGGCTTTCTTGTTTCTTCTCTCAAGTGAATCTCTGCTTATGGGTGTCACAAAGTGCATGTGTTTAGGAAGGCCTTTGGCACCCGGAGGAAACCGTGCTTGGACCATAATATATTTCGTGTCTTCATGGTAAGATAATGTTTGTTCACCTTCATCTTCCCATCTATTTAATGAAACAATGAACGCTTGATTTTTTTCCTTTCCACATGCTGCTTTCCTATTTTTAACAATGAGCATATAATTCACATTTAACATCCAGTACCACATAATATCTAAAATGCTTAACAAAACATTTGCAGGATGACATACCTAGTGGCAGAAGCATGTCTACTTGCTGGTGCAAGGAAGAACGCTTATCATACCAAATATCGAAACATGATCTACGCAGATAACTTTTCTTGCGAGTCATTGCGGAAAGGCATATTCATTGCTGGAGCAGTCTTTGTGGCTGCCACAATGATTCTCAACGTCTACTACTACATGTACTTCACTAAAGCTACTACTCAGACAGCTCGAAAAAACAATCGTGCTAGTTCAACCATTGGCATGACTGGGCATGTATAGATCTTGGCAATGACTCTTAGAGAGTTCAAAACTTTTCTTCCCATGTCGTATTATCCTGTGACAAGCCAGGATGATCCAGTCATGGACCCATGGTACACATTAGCTGATAAATTATTCATCTTAAAAAGGGTACTTGGTCTACTTAGTGATGAGTTACAGGCAGAATCAGATCAAGTGGAAAATGCTTATTTGCCATTTTTTGTTCTACTGAGGTTATGTGAAAATTGTACCACTAAACTTATAAGTTTTTTAAAATATCTTACCTAGATTGATAAGGGGTGCTAAAATTTATTTTGTCAAGGCTAATTTACCTCTCCGAAGAACCCCTCCCCCGTTCTCCCAACAATGCTATCGTTTTCATGTTCCCATCATCTCTGCCACCTACACCATCTTCTTCCCTGTCCAAAACCAGCTAAGCGTGGTGCTTGGTAGCCCATATTGCTTTCGCTTTTAGTCTATCCAAACAGGATCTAAAATAAAGGAGTATTGTTTACCATTTGCCCCAAATGCTTGCATGTTTTTAAAGAATAATTCTACGTTAGAAACCCTTTATCATTCTCATTTTACTAATTAAGTTTCTCAGACATTCTGTCTATAATTATGTAAGAGAAATAGATACTTAAAACTATCGGATTTAATGTCCAATATACATAATGTATAACCTATTTGGCTACTTTAGTTTTAAGGGAAATTCTATTGAATAATGTAATTATATATTTTTAAAAAAATCATTTGTTTTGCGATGGTTTGGGATGGCAAAAATAAATTAATAAACCTCATTATCTTATTTTCATTTTAACAGCAACTAGCTACGCTCTGATTAAAACTAAGGACAAAATAGTCTCTGAAAATTGATTTATCATACGTTTGTATAGCTCTTATCTCTAAAATCACTCTCAATAGATTCTCTTTCCTTCCCTATTTCTGCAATTGTTTTGTCCAAATGGGATTCTCAGGTCAGAAAATTATGCCGCAGTTGTCTCATCACCAAATCAAGTAGTTTGTTGCAGCATTATAAATTTGATGGAGATAGGGGGGAGAGAGAGAATTGAATGGTGGCAAACAGAAAATGGCAAAAGAGGGAATGAGGCTAAGAGCAAAAGTGTAAAATAGACTTTGGTAAAAGACATTCTTGAGATTTAATGTGCTGTAAGAAAATGGCAAAAACCACAATAAAAGACACCAAGTGACGAACAAATCCAAGGTACAAACTTAAAAAGCCTCTCAACTTTATTAATGTGTCCAGAAGAACAGATAAAGTCTTTTCATTTCAAGAAGGGGAAATAAGATTAACCTCTCTCCCTCAACCCCCCCCTCCCTTTTCAGAGTCAGAACAGAACAATCCCTACTTTTTTAAAAAGAAAAAAAAAAGAAAGAAAGAAAGACTTTACAAGCCCTTTTCGCAACAAAATCCGACAATCCACCATCTTGGTTTGGGTGTTCTTTTTGCACTTTTCTAATGCTGTTCATAGTTCAAACTCTGATGAAAAAGTTGATTCTTCCTATACGTTGGCACGTGAATTTTTACACGTCAAATGATTATGCATGTTTTTTATTCCTTAATTTCTAAATTACTTAGGTACTAATAACATAAAACATACAAAATTAAATCAGGAAAACTGTCCAAAAATCTTCAAGAGTACAAAATTGTAAATTTTGAACTGACTAGTAATTAAGCACTGATTGGCTGGTCCTATGATTAACACGTGAGTGTACATAATAGTCTTGATATTTTTGAAATTTGGATGAACTTACCAGTACTGGTCTGAGCAGAAAATATACTGGGATGAATTGCTGTCTTGAAAGTGATAACTATTATTTTTATATTTTTCTTGGTAGCTGCATAATTTGAATACATAGTGCAAAATAATAAATATCCAACTACTTGTGTTTGGTTGTCATAAGGATTTTATAGAGGGTTTATTATTGTTCGTGATGACATTAATTTTTCCAGAAGCATCGCGGTCGTATTAAATTTCTTAATGGGCATGTCTGTAACATCTGGCAGTGACAAGGTTTTATGATTTTGTAAATAAAAAAAAAACAATAAATTTATTAATCTCAATATATACCACATATTTTAAAATATTTTCTCATATTCTTTATAGGTCCCTCCAATATTTTTTTATACCCCCATCAAAATCCTTGAATTATGTATCCTACACAGATAACTCGTGGGATCAATTCATTCTTGATGAGATTGTGAGTGGAAATTTTTTCATATTGCCACCAAGAATTAATGTACACCTGTTTTGCTCCACACGCTTCGCATTATTACCTTATATTTCTCTTTTACTATTGATATTCAGGGTCACATCTAAAGATAATTTGTTGAGTAGTTATTAAATATTTACACGGTAAAATATTAAATAATATCAAAACTTGTTAAAGTAATATTAAAATTTTCTAATCTAGCCCCCCAAAACAACACGCTCTAGAACTAGGTTAATATCTCGTTTTGTTGAACTCGTTCCCCAAGCTCAATCTGTAACATCTAGATTCACACCACAAACACCAGATTGTTAGACTTTGCTAGATTGATTTTCAATTACAAGCCTCAATACCAAAATCTATTCTAATCAATGAAATATGTAATCTCTAACTAAGGAATATTAATACTTCTTTTGTCATGACATGTGACGAGACCTTAGCCAAGCAACATGCGCATGTTATATGGTGGAAATTTTGAAGATCGAATTCGGATTAAATTTGACTTATAAAGAAATATACAAATCTTGAAAGTTAACTTTATCTTTTCCTATTTTTAGCATTTAATATCCCTCATCAAAAGCCCATTCCAATTATTCAATAATTGCAAGTCTCATTTTTATGACTATTGCAAAGAGATTTGTGAGCTCAATTATGTCCAAACAAGGCAATTTATAAGCTAAAACTAGAACATTTAGCAACCTAGTTAGTTCATCATCTTTTTTTTCTTGATTTTTATTTTTCCAAAAACGATTAACATATACATGCTAAAGTGTACGTACCACATTTGTCTATGGCTTTGATAGAAAACAAGATCAAAACCAGAGACAATTGGCATTTCAAAGTTGTTCACAAGTCTCACAATTGAAGCATCAAAGTTGCAAACAAGTTGGTACAATCCTACTTCTGTCAATACATATGGAAATCCTCATGTTATATAAATTTAGTACATCCTTAAATAAATATAAAATTGTATATTACTATACATAGCCGTTAAACAACAAAAACCTTTCTTAACACCGTAGCGAGATTCCCGGTCCAGCCAACCTATTAGGATCGACCCCGTCTCATGCTTTTCCAAATCTATGTCTCATTCTTAATTTTCAATACATTAATTAGTTCTTAATTAATAAGGTATATAGTAACATTTTAACGTGTGATGGACAATACTAAAATCCCAGAAAAAGAGGATGAATGAAAAACCAAACATGCAGTCAACTTTGCTAGAATCATTTGTAACTACTATATTTCAACAATATGTTCAATCTTTTGAAAAGTAGATAAATAATTGAACTTAATAATATGACTAAAGTGTTTGGCTGAAATTAACTTAGTATAATAAATTTCATAACCATAATCAGGATGAGCATTTATTGAGTATTTTCATAATTTTAATAAATTAAAGTAAGGCGTGATTGTTCTTCTGTAAGCCCAATGGCATATTTAGCATTTTCATAGAACTTGAAAAAATGCAATTCATATTTCCGTAAGGTCGTGGTATTACTTTTTTTTTTTAGTTAATCACTAAAATAATCGCAATGTAATAATATCAACCTATAAAATTAATAGGCATTACAACCATGTAACATGGAATCGTTGTACTGACCTATTAGGGCGGCGACGCCATTACATTTGCAAGAATTCAAACTCATCTTTTCAAGAAATTATTTTCTTACAAACTTGGTCATAAAAAATTTCCACCCAAAGAAAAATTAAAAAGAGAAAAGCATAATAACAGTACAGTAGGAAAACCCCTTTCATTCTCTCAATTAACTTACTAGTGACCAATACCCATCTCCAACGACATACACTGCTAGTTTGATATATGTTCCCATCAGGAGGGGGTCCCTCTCTTGCATGTGTACACTCCCCTCCTCCACCACCCCCCGCCCCCCCAATCTCTCTCTGTGTATCTAACATGTATGTAAAACACAAAGCCGTCAATTCATACTCAAATACTTGAGCTGGTGTGTGTGCGTATCACAGGGGGGGGAGAGAGAGCGTAGTATCCCAGCGGGGAAAATTTTTTCAACCCGAAAAGCTCAAACTCAAAGACACCAACCATACTCTCCAGCCGGCAAAATATAACTACTGACCAAAAAGGATAGGAGTAAAGATTCTCTTTAAAACCCTTTATGTGGGTTCACCGGCGATGTCATTTTCCGGCGGAAAAAGACCATTTTACTCATCATCTCTGGTGGTGCTTCTGATCATCTCTCTTCTGCATATTTGGGTTTCCAGCCAAAGCAAGGTAGTGGCAATCAGGATATTTCCACAACGTTTAGTGGCGGTAGAAGAAGAGGGCCAAACCATGGAACCTGCTCCTCCTGCAGGCAAGAATCAAACAGAAATATTCAAAGAGTATTTCAATAGCAGACTTTCTGATCTCAACGGTACCACAAATGATACATTTGTTGATTACAAAAGGAGAATACCCAGCTGCCCAGATCCTCTCCACAATTAGTAGAGTTAGTTAGTATCATCTGTTAATTTAGTTTCTTCGTCTATTTTTGAGGCCATATTTTTATTTTTATTTTTTGTTGGATTTTGTCCAAAATACCCACGTTTTTTCTCATATTTGTTGTTATGGTACTTTAAAATATGGTTCTAGCTAGTAATTAAATTCAAGGGGCAAACCGTGGGTATTTTGGTATTTCAAGATTCTGGCTTTTGCTTCAGACATCAAGAAATGGAAAGATCATGGTGTATATAAGAGCTGAGTTCTTGAATTTTATGGTCATTATTAATTAGCAGATAATACTATCACTGTACTTTAGCCTGGTTAAGCTTTTACGAATTTGTTCATAGTTCAGTCAAATATTTAGACCCTTTTCTTACAATGATTATTTTGATAGAACTATAGTACTGATAAAGAAGAGAAAAGGAAGAAGACAAAGAAGAGTAATGGTAGAGGTATGCTATAATTTTTTGGTAGGTTTGATGTATTTTCACTGCATTGATGCAAAAGCCAATCTCTTTCACCGTTAGGGCAAAATTTTCTGGTTTTCATCAGAGTCTTGGACGAATGCAAATCTCATGGATTCTCAGGAACAAATGATATATGCCTTTATGGAGAATTCAGACACAGCTCGCATTTTTGGTATTGCTTAAAGAGGTTTCTGTATTTGCATACAAGAAGCAAAATTTTCACTTTTTGGATTCTTGTTATGTTACCTCATTTTTCCACAACAGGTAAGTTTATATACTGTCCACTTGTCATTTAGTTCTCCAGAGGGTGAAACCACATTGTTTTACTGCAGCTGAGGAAAACTTTTTAGCATCGAAACAACATAGGATTGATGGGCTTTGATAGGTCTGCATTGACTGTTAGCATGAAATTGTTTAATTTTGACCCTCTCCAGATTCCATCGCATTGTCATTATCTTGCTGTGAAAGAAGATGTGGCTTTGCCGTGAGGGGAATGCATTCTGGGTACAAAAATTTGTCTGAATTATGGACTGTTGAAATGTAAATAGGCCCTATATATACTTGCACCCCCACCACCCAACCACCACACACACACACCAAAGAAGAGATTCTACTTGAAAAATGGAATGAAGAAATAAGAATTAAAAAAAAAATGATCTTTATATGAAAATGAAAAAAATTGGAGTAATTAATAAAGAAAAATTACAAAGTTAAAAGTGACTCTAGTTTATGGACAAATGATTTAATTCATATTAACATGACAATAAGGAAATGGTTAAGTGATATATAGTGACTCAAATAATAGGACATGAAGTTTAAAAAAACAAGAAAATGCGAAGAGGAGTAGCTAAAGAGCGTACAATGGTAGGACTGGGACTTGACATTTTACAAGATTGATCTGTGGTAGACTATGAGTTAATTACATGGTACTGGTTATGTCGGAAGAAAGCTACTCTGAGTTAGGTGCACCAGCATATATTTTTGATATCTTCTATGAAGTTTTTTTTTTCTTTTTTTGTGTATGCCTTAATTTTAACCATGAGGCATGAGAGGATTGAAAAAAATTGAATCACACTGACAGGGCGGGCAAATTGGCGTTTTACCTTTATGAAATGGTAAAATGGCAAATAAGCGCACGCAAAATGAAGAAAAAAAAATTAATTACCACTCTGTGTTTTTTGGGGAGAAAAAAAAAAATAACACTGATCAAATTAATTACCAACATCCCTTTTTTGTATGTGTAACGTACTTTGTTTATCTTTGTTCATCATCATTAAAAGTAACAATTGTTAAATACATACATGTAGTAGACAATTTTATTACCAACAATCATGTTATTCAAAATATATCAACTATAATATATATTCTTTAATTATTAATTTATTAATTATATTTAAAATAAAATTAAATTATATCACAATTACCACAATCTAGAAGGAATTGCCAAAGTAACAATCTCATAACAACTGGTGCAAATGATGAAGCCGAAGCCTTTATACATAAATTCGAATTCTATTCCTACTCGTTGGGTCAATCACACAAATGGCCCAAATTTTGAAATACATAAGCTCTTAATTTTATCTCTAGAGTTCAACAGTCGATCCCTAATATATTAATCTAGTTACATTCTAGTCTTATGGTTAAATTCTATTATAAATATATATGGTATGCCATGCATACCATATATTCTTACCAATATATATGGCCTTTCAAGAAACTATTACATGGGGCAACTTAATTCTAAGGCCCCCACCCCCACTTCCCCCAATTTATTCACCAACCTCTTGCTACTAACAAATTTCACAATCGAGAAACTAGTAAGAAATTAATTGAGAATAAAGTTTAAAAGATTATCAATTTATATGATTCAATTCAATTGAAATGCTTACATCCACTGACGAAAGACAATGAATGCACTATATTAAAAGAATTACAAAAAAAATTAATAATTTAACTCCATATTTTTTTAATACCTGACACTCTCAATAAAATATATTTTCGCTATTTTTAAACTTAAATACAACATAGTATACAAGATTTAATTCAAAGAAAAAAATCAAGTAAAATAGAAAAGATTATACCGAGTGGCAAGTGTCGCCATATCCCTATAGTTCGCAATTTAAATCTTAATTTTTTTAGTGTAAAATATAAAATCAGGTTCTAACAATCCCACCACTTATACACAAAAAAAAAAAAGAACAAAAAAGAACAAAAAAGGAAAAAAAAAAAAGGGTAGCATGTCTAGGCATTGATTTCCGAACAAAAATAAATTTACTATTGGTAGTTTGGCCTGTGGTTTAATTACATTCCCTTTATATAACAATTAAATTCTGAACCTGGAAATTAATTACGGGCAGGAGGCGGCTCTTCCACATTTGTTGGAAGATGAGTCCAATTAAAAGCCGCAGGTTCCATCTCCGCTCAACTTTTTCAGCTTATGAAATTATTAATAAGGACTTAAAAGTTTAGTTATTATTGTTATCTTTTTTGTTTGCTAAGTTAACATGGGCCTTGTTCTTGAACTGTGGATAAAACCTACAAATCCAGCATTTCTTCAACATAAAATGTAATTTTACATTATTCAATTATTCTTGTAATTTGATTATTTGAAGAGTTTATTATAAGAACATTAATTTTACATATTTGTTATTTGATTTTCCGTACAAATATTGGAAATAATTGCTTTTCTGTTGGCTAGATCCACCCCCACCCCCAAAGAAAAATGTTATATACTTCAAGAGTTAGCAGATGAACTCGAATTATTTTGGTTGATAAGATTGATCATTTGATGACAAGACATAGCGATTCCACACAACAGTTAAAATTGGTCCACTTGATCAACTGGGTTCCAAAAGTTAGCTGATATTATATTATATATTTTCTCTTCCACAGAACTCGTTGTCGTCTCTACCCTTAAAAAATTAATGCAGACAAACACAATAACAGTGAATGGTAACAAGTTACGTACGGGATTATGCCAGGGGCATTTTGGGTAATTTGGATTATTTGAAAAGTGTGAATTTTCTACAACACAAATGACTAAAATTAAGAGGTACTCAGCCCAAATACTCCTACTAAATTATGAGTGTTAAATAAAATAAAAAATAAAAAAATACAAAATAAAACGGGCTAAGTCTCTATCCAGTATCTACCTATTAGCATGACGATTAGTGTATACCAAAAACTCACTTTTATAAATTAGAACAAAATCAAATAATTTTATTCAAGTATTGGAGTACAATCTGTAATCAGGTTAAAGATATACCACCTATCTGTATACTATACAAGTAGAAATTAGAGATTGTAAAATTATGTATATCACATTGTGTGGTATTATCATACACATAACCAATGTTTCGCACCCCCGACATGAAATTTCCCAATTAATAAAATCAATTCTATATTTACTTTTAAATGCATTCGCTTCCTATCCATGAAAAGTGAGGATTTTAAGACAGGAAACAGAGAGAGAGAGAGAGAGGAAGAAGATGATGAAAATCGAGGTTAGAAAAAGTCACGTATTGTGCGGCGGATCAAAGTTGAAAAAGCTGAGTGAGTTTAATTAGTGTCCTGGGAAGGGTTTGTTTGGTAGTGTTTTGGAATGGAATCAAATTGACTCAACCTCTGTCCCATTTCCCCCTGCAATTTCCAAACCCTCCAAAGTCCACTCATTAACATTGGATTTCAGCCTATCCCCGTCTCCATGCTTATTTAATTGTCTTCAATTTCAACAATTTAATTTTATATGCATCCAAGTGTATATATATCCCTTCTTGTTTCCTTATATTTATATATATATATATATATATATATATATATATATTATTACATTGGAGTACTCCCTAAAACTTTTGCCTATGGTACTTGTCTTTATTTTAATAAAATAATGAAGCATAAGTACTATGGTCTTTTGAACTTAGCAGATATTTTGGTGGAACTCCAACTAAGTTGTGCAAATCCAAGTTTCTCAATAATTGATACATAGTGAAAAACTACCCTACTTGAATGATTTGTCAATTTTTTAGGAATGAAACTAAAGATGTAGATTTTTTAAATTTTTTGTTTGAACATATAAGAAATTATTACGTAACGGTAGATCTGAGAGCCTGAAATTCTGGATTTTATTTTGCATATTTACTACTTATATTAATGCATATGTGGGATATGAGCTTAAAATAAGCACAATACATTAAGTTTATAAGGTCTATTTGGATTATAGGTAGGTACAAATAAAAAATTCAATAGATTAAATTTATAAGATCCATAAATTAATATACAAAATTGACTATGATATTTAATCTAAGTCTACTAAAGTCATAAGATCTAAATTTATGAAAAATGTTGATATCAACATTATAAATACCCCTAATATTTATTATTAAAAAGTATGAAATCTATTACGCATTTAAGTGCCTTCAAAATTTATGATTGTTACTGATTTGCTTTAAAATTACTTGAGCGTTGTACAATATTCATCAGGTCAATCGCGATACTTCAAATTAAAAGTTGACTTTCAATTAAAAGTTTTGAAAAAATAGAACTATTTTTCCTCAAAATAAATATATACTTATGGAATAAAGTTTATAGATAGACAATATTACGCTATTTTGCGCATTCAAAACTGTTTGCTTGATTATTTTTAAATTTTAGTTTTGAAACTAAAAAATGAATTTGTGGAATGGATTTCAGATAAACTCCAAATCTCCTTTAATTAATATCTTTAAAAGCTATAGATTTGAAATCTATATATTTATAAATTTATGGTATTTGCGCATGAACTAGCAATATAAATTAGTTACCTTCAAAATTAGAAAAAGAGGATAGGAAAAACACATTACCCATAAAGTGAAGTGAGACACATAATACTAAGCACAAAATAAAATTATTCTTATTTTTTCATAATATGAAAAAAGTAACTAAACTTGAACAACAGACAGATCGATACGAAAATGGGCTCTATTTGAAAGGCTTGCGAGAGGCCCAATTTGGCAGATTCAGGCTCTGGGCTTACATTTTACACCGAGTTGACATGTATGAATAAAGATCCAATGTGGCGTAGGAATAGGCCAATTCTTTGGGCTAACCCAAATAGCAAGTAGACTTTGGCGAGTTAATTTTCACTGCAGGACCCACATTTGCAATTTCTGCAATAATAACATTCCATATCACTTCATCTATCTCATTAAAGAACTCAAAAAAATTATCAAAATAATATTAACATAATAATCAAAAAAAGGAAGCTGAAAACTAGCATAATTCAGTTTGGTATATTATTACTGTGTTGCGCATGGTCTAAGTTCAAGTATGTTTCTTTTTCTTATAGTTTCATATTTAATTTTGGACTATTTTTTGTATTTTTTTTAATCATTGTATCGAAGTTTGATTAAGTTTAGTTTGAAAGATTCACGAGAATAATTTCAACAGTCCCATTCTTTTGTAGGGTTGGGTAGAAAAATTCTGATCCTTTTAGGATTTGAAAAATTGAATATATAAATATCAGTTGTAAATTTTTAATATGTTTCTTGAATAAAATTACATCATCTTTAAAGATTTATTCTTCTAAAACTCGAAAATGAGTTATTCAAAATTTATCCCTTCCGTTCTGTCACACTTTTATCCTCTCTTCTTCTCTTTTCACCATATTTGCAACCACTACACCTCCATGACCATCTTTTTTTTTTTCTTCTTTTTTTTTGTCTTTTTTTCTTCTTCTTCCCCCTTATTTTCTTCTACAAATGCTGCCACCTTTCAAAAAAATTCACTCTACCTGAACTTACCAGAAATATATCTTCATCTGAAATATCTCAACCTTAACAAACTGATGAAGAGAGAATTTTGATGGGCTCTAATGAACTCCAATCTCTTATCAATAAACACAAAGAGATTGCCGGTTTTGTTGGGTAACCCTCAATTATAATCCTGTGATAGTTAAATTAGAAAAAGGAGATCGGATAGATCAATCCGGTCTAAGAGAGAACATTTAAAATTGTATTAATTGCACACTTTATTATTACAATTGTGTTTTGTTTATAATATTTTGTCCTTACAAGTGGTTGCATCACGTCTAAATATAGTGTGAACTTCATATTGATGAAAATTCGGGTTTAAGTCTTATAGGATTCAGATCGATTCTGACCCATGAATAGATGCACATATCTTATCATGTATTGTGATTTATCTTATTTTAAACGGTTATAGATTTATTTACGCCCATATCACCAGCCTTTACATATTCTATTCAAATTATCTTACAAAAGGAATCTGCAGCTTGGCCAATAAGGCGTGGATTAGGCTCGATGGTGGTGGGCGGCAGATGGAGGTGAACGAAGATGGCCGATGTTGGAGGCGGCAGCATCAGAATATCTTTTACCACGTCATCAGGCCCAAATACTGTTTAGTCACACTTTTGGACCTGATTCCACGTCTATATTGAATAGTGTTTAGCACCGAGCCCATAATTTTGCCATGGGCCCATAACAATAGAAGTAAATGGTAGTACTGGTTTGGGCTTTATTTTTTAAATAATCCAGTCCTGTCCAGCAACGTAAACGAGGTCTTAATGATTGACGAATTTGTAGCTAAGTGTATCCCAAATCCCGAATCCCAAATCCCAAATCCTAAATCCCATATCCCAAATCCCAAATCTGAACAGACAGAAATACATTCCAGGCCGTAAATAGACGTTATTGGCACAAAAGAAACTCGGGGAGTGTGGATAGAATATTCAATTGTACTCTGGAGACATGAGAGTATCTCATCATGGATATCATGATCAATTAATATCTTTTTGGACACTTGAAGAAGATGAAGCTTTCATAATTATGTCTCTCCTTTTATTTGGTCAAATTAAGGAGCATTGAAATGTCATGTAATATAATGAAGCAAATTCCCACCTCATAAAAGTATGCCATTTCAACATCATCGAACGTGGAGATACAATGTACCATGTATCATTACTTTTGTAGCATATAAAATCAATACTAAATTATAGATAAACTTGTCATTGAATAACTTTTTCTTTACTAATGTTTTTAAGGGATATAATTATTAATTAATTTAATAAGGAACAAAAAGATCGACATTCTCAGCGTTTAATTGGAGGAAAACCGCTGGCCCAACTCAAAGGCCGCCCACAGTCCCATGCAAAAACAGGAAGGGAAAACCTTAAAACCTTTTTTTTTTTTTTTTTTTGAAAAAAAGAAAAGAAACATTTTTCCCCCTGTTTATTATGAATTTTTTGGGGAGAAAATGGGAAATAGCATTTAAGTGCATAGTTTTATGGAGGGAAAGACTCCTGCAAAACGGGAGGTGGCAGGGGGTGGGGCCACGGCCGTGAGGGGTGGTGGTTTGTCTTTTCGTGACCATATGTGGCGTGCCGCACGGGGGTGCTACGCTTATTCAGGTGCCTGGCACGCGCCACTTTTCGTGCCCAATTTTTGGAATGGAATCAATATTTTGCATGGTTATCACCCCCCACTTTTTCCTTTTAAATATTAAAAATAAATTAAATTACTTGAACTTTAATTCGGAATTGAATGTTAAAAATCTGTTTAAGGTGATTTGAATATATAATTTTATTCGATAAAATTTAAAATTCAATTTAAACTTGATTTTATTAATAAAAAATAATTTAATATATATAAAAAAATTAAATTACTCGAATTCGACTCGATTAAAATTCATTTAAGTTTAATTGTATTAATAATTAAATTAAGTTCAAATATAATTTTTAAATTTAATAAAAAAATAAATAAATTAAAATAATAATATATTGATTCTATTTAATTTATTTACACTCCTATTTCCCCTTATGTGTCCATTTCTTATTCTCTAACTTCAATCCTTTAGATTGGTCTAAATTAATCCCTCTATCGGACAAATATGCCATATTTGGCATTTCATAGAAATTAATAAAAGCCAATTGTATGTCACTTTATTTTCAAATTATCCTTTCCATAAATTAAAGAATTATAAAAATTATTGTTGGATTCAAAAGACAAAAAAATAAAAATAAAAAATTACCTAACAAAATGAATGGCATGATTTTAGTTTGATTTGTATCTTGTCTATTATCTGTTTATTTAACTTCTTTTCTTTAATAAGCAATTGTTTTATCAAAAAAATAATTTAGTTCAATCATTTAAAATTAAAATAAAGGATAGAACATTCATATAAGATAATAAATCCCAATTTTTTTGTAGTAAAAAAAACATTGAGATAAATGGAAATATAAAACCTTTGACGGATGGAGGGAGTAGATCAAACTATATATACACACACAATACATCGTTAGTTCCAAAATTATTTATCCCATTTGACTCGATAGGAAGTTTTATATAGAGTTGAAAATTTAGAAAATTGAAATATCTTTATGCATTGTTCTAATTAAAAATTAGTGGTGTTATTTTATTAATTTAAGTGAGAGTTCTTTTTTAAAAAAAATTAAATATTAAAAATTGAAGTCATTTTCAGACACTCTAAAAGGAAAGTAGAAATAATAAATTAATGACATGGGAAGTATTAGACAAACTATTATGTATTTTTAACAAGTGTTTTTTCGAACCACTCTTAGAAATTATAAGAAAAAAGAATGATAGCGATAAGATACTAAGTGACAATATCAACAATGTCAATCATTTTATATATTAAGAGACAACACTCTCTTTTTTTGTTACATTAATAACTTTCACAAATTTAATAATATCATAATTTAAAAATAAATTATTATTATTAATAATTAATGACATATATATATAATGACAAATTACAACAAAATAGTCACGATAAGTCAATTCCTATATTTGTAGTCATTCAGTTATTATTGTAAATATTAAATTTGTGAGAATAAAAAATATTATTATTGATTAAGACAATGAATTAAGCTGGTGGAGCATAGTGGAGAACTAAGTAGGATTTATGTCGAATATTTCTTTCTATTTAAGTGAGGCATAAGTTGCTAAACCTTCGACGTACATCCAGTGAAATATGCATCTAGTACAGTTTTGGATTGTATGAAGTTGTACTACATTATAAAGATGTTTTAGAATAGCACACTTCTTCATTGACTTGGTTCTATTGTTAATTTAATTATTGACTTTATAATTTTAAATTCCTCAGTTGACATTTGGACTTTCTTTTTTATACTTCCCATTGCAAGTAAATAAGAAGACATGAAATGCTAGAATCCTAGGAAACTATACTGTTTTTCATCATTTCAGATTCATGTCTGCAATTAGATAAAATTCCAGTTCAGACTCGTGATTTTGGAAACACGAGTACTCCTCCATTTTCGGTGCTCGACTCATAGTACAAGAGATTATGAAGCAGCAAAGTTTTGAAGTGCAGTTATATCTTGCACTTAGCCGTTCAAACTTTGCCAAATGTTTATTAATTATGACTTCTGCTAACGTTGTTGATAAAGATGCCGTTGCAAGTAATATGTGCGAGTCGCTAAAATATAAGCAAATTAATTTCACTCAATGATTTGAACAATAGAATGTCAGCTCAGTTGGGTCTGATCCTTACTTTTTACAAAAAGGTTTCGTAAAACAATCACTTCTATAGTAAATTTCTTTTAGTTAGAATCGTGTTTTCGGTGGAGTAATAGTGATGGCTCAATACAAACATTTTACTGTCTAAAGAACAACGGTTGAGAACTTATCGTTAGTCAAATTGGGTTGTTCGTTGTCCTTTTTCCACTATTCCTATTTTACCAAAATAATTAATGTAATATTTGTTTGATAGTATAAGTTTTATGTATTTTTATATACTTATTTTTTTTAAAAAATAATAGAGAATTAGTGGTCTCATATCATTATTTTAATTAAGATGATGATTTGAAAAAAATTATTTTAAAAAATAAAATATTATTTTGAGAAGTTCAAATAGAAAATAGAAGTAATAAATTAGAAAAGTGGAAGTATGAAATAAACAAGGGATTCGTTCTTAAAATTAAGTTTATAAGTGGGGTAATAATGAAATTTTACTATATGGAAATGATTTTTAAATAATTTTTTTTTTAAATCTGATATTACAATTTTGTATTGTATATCAAATATGCACTTTCTGTTTATATAATTAATTTTATATTTAATATTTCTAAAGTAAATATGTAATATATAATAAAAAATTATAACAGAAAACCAAACTAGTAAAAGCACATTAGCAGCAACTTTTGTGCCATAATTAAGCAGCTAGTTGGGCTTTGCAGTTGTTAAAATATACTTCTTTATCAATTCCCTGCTCTTAACACAGAAAAGAAACCGCTTTGCGGGGTCACCCCCACATGACATCACATCTTCATTGTGTGCTTCCCCTCTCCTTGCAAAATAAATACCATTCTCTGCCCCTCTTCCGCATCCCTTTATTTCATACACTCTTCTCTATTTCCTCTCTCTCTCTCTCTCTCGAAAATCGTAATGAGAATGAGCTGCAATGGTTGCAGAGTCCTCCGCAAAGGCTGCGCTGAAGACTGCACCCTCAGACCTTGTCTTCAATGGATCAAATCCCCTGAATCCCAAGCCAATGCCACCCTCTTTCTTGCCAAATTTTTCGGCCGCGCTGGACTCATCAACCTCATCAATGCCGGCCCCACGCATCTCCACTCTGGTATGTGTGTGTGGGAGTTTAAGTTCAGAAAACACACACAAACTGGCTAAACCTCGTCATTTCTTGGTCAAAATTGGCATGCACATGTGAAATGGATCTTGTTGAATCTTTATTTACTGATTATGATGTTTGTTGTTTTGTTAAACAGAAATTTTTAGGTCCCTGTTGTATGAAGCCTGTGGAAGGATCATCAACCCGGTTCACGGGTCGGTCGGGCTGATGTATTCGGGCAATTGGCCACGGTGCCAGGCCGCCTTGGAGGCGGTGCTACAAGGCGCTCCACTCATGATGCAAGTCCCCGGTGATGAAGATTCTGATACCGCCGCACAGGGGCAGTACCCCATCATGCCTCTTCGGGGCTGCGACATTCGCCACCTCTCCAAGGACTCCGCCGCCTCCCTCCACCGCGTCAGGGCACGAAACCGCTTCAAGCGCTCCGCGGCGCATGACAAGAGCCAACTTAACTCTTTGGCTGCCGAGTTAATGAGTGAGTCAGAGGCGAAGTTTACAATCACGGGGTGGGACTGCGGCGAAGATCACAAGAATTTTGGAGAGGAACTGGAGAGGGCTCCCAGTCACGACTCCTCCTCGGTTGAAACGGTGGAGCCAGCCTTGGCGAACCGGGATGAACAACCTGTTCGCGGAATCAAACCGGAGCCTCAGCCCAGTGAAATTGGGCTGGAGTTGACCTTGAGCCTGAATCCAGCGCTCCAGACCTACATTTCTACAGTGATAGAGATTTCTGACAGCGAAACCTGAGCAGAAAATGCAGAAAACCCAGTTTTGGAGGAGTGGCCAACTCTTTAATTAGGTTATCTTTTTCTTTTTCCCCCAATTTTTATCTTACAGATCTTAATTAGAGCATAGTTAATATTGCAGTAATTGCATTTCAGTAGTTCCATTTTTCATTTTATGCAATGAGATGGTTTCTAGGGTTGGGGCTTTTATGTATATTTCATTGAGAGACTTAAGTAATTAATGTGTATCATATAAAAATGTTGCCAACTTGTTATTTTTGCTTTATTATATAGTATTTGAACTCTTCCTAATCTCAAAACCAGTAAACCAATCTGCTCTCCAATATCTATGATGTGGTATTATATACATAATTTTTTATTCATTCCTTTCCAATATTAATTATGGTTCTCTCTCTTTTACAAGTCCAGATAAAATAATTATAGCAAAAATAAATAAACAAAAAGAACTGTTCTAGACGAACCTAAATCCAGATTGGCGTCGATGGATACAAGAAAGTTTCTGTGCGTTTGGTAGAAATGGGTGAAAAAAAGAGAGTTTTAAGAGGTTTGCAGTTTGTTTTAGACAGCTGCCACTCATGCAAACAGAATTGGATTCGCCAAGGTTCACCAATATCGAATTTTAATTAAAAGGGCGTGTAGCTAAATTTATTTAAAAATATTTTATAAGCTTATTATTTTTATAAAATATTTTTAAAATTTATAAGATGTTAGATTTTATTTTAAATATAATTTTTTAAAGTATTTGAATAAAATAAAATTATATAACTTAAAAGATGTTCGTATTAACAAATTTGAAATTAATATGATCAAAGAGTTTGTTAAAATTTTCATAATAAGCTAGGTATTTTATTTTTTTAAAGTGGCTTATAAGATTCTAAAATTTTATATTTAGAGATTGTAAACTAATTTTTCAAAAAAATTATCAAATAATTTAGTATATCAATATGACATGATTGCTATGCAAAAATGGTGTGAGAATAAAATAGGTATTCATAAGTTCATTTCTAAACCCATACTTGGTATAATTTAGTATTAACAATATTCATTACCAAAGATTCACCATTTCTAAAACCGTGAGTTTAGTCATTCTCTACATCCCCATTATCAATCAGTTTGAAATGAACCTATATTCATTTTTGACGAAATTATCCTCGTAAACTAAACAAACATATTTTACAAAATTTAAAAATGACATGTCGAGTCGGGTTTTGGCATACCGGACCCCTCAAGATTTTTATAAATTCGAATACGAACTCGTCCAAAACCCAAGAATTAGTGGGTTGAACCCATTAAACTTGATATATAATTTTAAAAATATTTAAAAGTATTTTTAAAAAATTAATATTACCATAACTTTCTAAATATTAGAAAATGATATTATTAACAAATAACTAATTATTAATTTATATATACATATTTTAATTTTTTTTAAAAAATTAATATACTTGTTATTTTTATATAATTAAGTATTTATTAATTTTATATTACTATTTTAATTTATAAGTATTATATTTATATTTTTATGAGTATATAATAAGATATATATATTTTTTATTTATATATATATATATATATATATAAATACATCACATAAATACATACATAATAAACAAAAAAATATATACAACATTTTTAGGGATCGAGTTCGGATATTAAAACTAAAACTTGAGACCCGTCTCGAGATCCATTTGTGGTTTCAAAACTTATTCCAAGTGAGGCGAGTTTGAGGCTTTTCGAGTTTTACTCGAACCTATTGTATCCCTAATAAAATTAAGCTAACACAAAAAAATATCTTATTTTTCTGCATCGTCTTCTTCAACTTTTTATCTCAATTCAGTCAATAATAAAAGAAAATATAAAATAATTTTATTTGTTGTTTTTTTTTAATAAAAGAAGTATTATGTCAGTGTGATATTTTGTGTATATATATATATATAATATTTTAAATAATAATTTTATTCTAAAAATATTCTACTGAATGGTAACTTACCCATCAAAAATAATTTGATTGATCTAAAACAAATGACTTGCCTAGATTTGACTAATCTGAACGAGAATTTCCCAATTTGAAAGTGAAGAACGAGCCTATGTCAAAATCCACCAGTGGTTTTGTTAAGTAAATCCCACGTCCATATATTGGCCAAGTTAGTGGTCTTTTCTTTAAAATAAATAATTGAATTAACAAATAATTTATCAAGTATGTATTATTCGTCTAAGAGGGCCAATAGTATCAACATACGTGAACAAAAACAATTACGACATACTAATGCTACTTTGGAGGAAGAGGGGATGAAGCTTGAATCTCTACAGGAAACGAATGACTTTTATAGTGCAAAATAACTTTTTTTAATTATATTGGATTTTGTTTATGTAAATTTAAAGATAATTATAACCGTATTATCTAAACAAATCTTGCATTCATTTTGAGTGATGTCAGAGATGAATATGTTTACTTATGTTAAAGAAAAATATTTTATCATATATGTTTTTTTAAAAGAAAATTCAATTAATTCATCCACGTGTATATTAAAATGAGCTTTACTTTCATGTGAACAAGATCTTTTTTTTTCTTTATTATATGTGGATGATCATCCGATGTTGATAAGACGAACATTCAATGACAAACATATATATATATATATATATATATATATATGTATATATTTATATTAAATTTAAATCCTACAATAAATTTTGACTTTTTGAAAAATTAAAAATATCAAACAATTTTAAATTGTTTAACGAGCCCCTTGAATTTTTTTTTTTGGTTGAATCAGTACAAGTTTAAGTTGAATTTTGTTTTATCATTGTTTCTTAATTTATTGAGTAGAGCTCATCCCATTTTAATTTGCTGACCCATCAGAGAATTCAAAAGCATGTTTAATGAAAGTCAATTAACAAATTGATCTTATTTCAAGTCATAATTAATTTTTTTCAGCTGTATTTATCTATTTCACATGCAGGCCTTATTATTTACTCCATTTTTACCATTTCTACCTCCAAAAGAAGAAGAAAAAAAAGAGGGGGGGGGGGGGGTGATCGAGCCATTTTTTCTACAGTGCGGTACACATATGTATATATAATACATTAATTAGTATTTATCAAAAAATTAACATATAAAGTATGATAACCTTTTATCATGATTACCGAGTAAAGCACATATCTAGTTGACAATTTGTTGTGTTCCAAAATAAATCATGTAAATCTATGTTAATAGACATAAGCATTGTCTGTTCGTCGCATACACAACTAATCACTCCACCTGAGAGGGAATATAACTTAGTATAATTCCATTTGGGATTTGACTAGGATTTAAATACTATTGTGGGCATAATTATTGTCGGCAAATTTTCTTAACTCCCATCACAGCTTGAAGTTGTTTAGGAGATTAGAAAATCCGAACTTTTTATTTTTCTTTTCACTATTTAAATATTCGATTGATGACGACATGGATGACGATTTTTCACTAGAAAGTGATTTATAACATCATGTAATTAATTATGAAATCAAGCTTCTAATTTAGTATAATTTTAAATTAGCTAAAGAACATCGAGATTCATGACCCTAAAAAATACCACTTCCATACATGTGGACCTATGCACATAAATATTAATTTTTATAGAGGAAGACAGATTAAATTAATGCTTAACTCTTTTGGTTCCGCAGGTTGCCACATATTTTTCCTAGTAAAATATTAGTTAGATCATTGTCTTAATGTTGCTAATTTTCGGACAATGACGCATATAAATCGCAATTTGACCAATTGTGATTGGTTTTCTTGAGTTTGTGGGTTCGAACTCAAGTGTATTAGCCAGTATCCAATGATTTTAATTAACCTGCGCATCTTCTTCGCATGACTCTTCACCACAGCCACGAGCCATAGCTAATCTTTTTTTTTTTTTAAAAAAAAAAAGGATTAAATCGATTGATTGATTGATCCTGTCAACTTCTAATGTGGGCAATTAATGCTAAAGTATGGGTGAAGTCACCAATCATTTCTTCACTCAAATAAAGCGAAAATTGATTATTATGGTGGTCTTTATTTCTCATATATATATATATAGTCCGAATAAAGAAGATATATATAGAGTTTAAACCAAAATTATTGAAGTTCATTTATTGGGTCCACAAAGAGGGACGAAATCAGAAACTTTAGACTCGTAAGTAGAGAGATTGAATTTTTTTATAAGAATTGATAGATAAAGAAATATTTTTAACTGTATGAAGAATAATTTTATTATTTTCAGAAAATAAAATATTAAAATTTAATAAATTTATACATAAAATTTACATTTACGTGGATTTGAGTGGGAACTGCTACTCTATCTCTCTCCACAAGCATAAATTTGTGAGTAAACGGATTTGGCCATGACCAAGTCATTCATTGGACAATGAATACACATAGTTAGCAGGGGGGGCGCTGCTGCCAAATTGAGTTTAGAGTATATTTTTTAATCTAGGAAATACTATACTAATTACTGATTTTGAAAAATTCAGAGCACACACTAACTATTGAGCGTATGTGCCTGCGTAGATCAAAGACTTAAATTTTATTCATGCTTACATTGAAATTTATTATCCTGTAGGTAACTTGTGTCCAAAGACAAGGTTAGTGTTGGTTGATCAAGATTCTTCTTTTTCAACAAGTCAGTGTGGCTTTTCGAGTGAATTTTGAAGAACGTTGGCTGGTAGCCGCGAAGGGTTACGTACAGTCAAAATTATTAAAAAATCTTTGTTACTGGCAAAAAGTAATGAATTTAGTAAGCCCAAAATCTTCCTAATCACTTTCTTAATCTTTATGTCACAGTCACTCAACACGGCAATTCAATGTATCTGTACCCCATAATTTGAAGTATATATATATGTACGTATAGAAAGAGAATTGTTGGAAATTAGTTTAAAATTTTGATTGTGATCAAATCTTAATCTATTATTTACTTACATGTGTTCTATTTAATGAATATTTTTGTCTAACATAATCTATTGTCATAAGCAGACGAGTCTAATATACTTGATTGCTCAACATCAATTTTGATGAATGAAAAATTAAATTAAAAAATGGGCCACTAGAAATAATATAGATTATTAATTAAAAAAAGTAGTGGAAAGATAAAAAGTCATACATCCACGATGTCAATTGAAACGTCTTTAGACCATTTAATATAGTTCAAATATGATATTGATTTTAGGTTGAAAGAATACCAATGGTTTTTGGATCAAAGCCCACGATTGATTGCCTTAGATTTGGGTTTGAATAGGCCCAATACAAATTAAGCATTTTGCTAATTTATTTCTTTCCAATCAGATTATTATAGGTGTCATCAGTTAGTATCATTTTTTCAATAATTGTTCCGTCAGCCACAACTTTTCAACGATTATAAGTAGATCTCCTCCATTTGCAAGTGCATTTATTTTCATCCTTTCAATTCTCTTCTCACTAAGAGGGTTAACACATAAAGTTGATTCGTTAATCATTATATGTTAGGAGACGCTTGTTGAAGATTCTTAAGCACTAGTGCAAAATAATTTTATATTAAAAATAAATAATTAAATCTTTCCTCAACCATCATTCCTAGTCATTAGTCTACTCAAATTTTTCCAACCATCTAAAATTACACCTAATTTTTCCAACAGCAATGACTACAAATATGTTTGAATGTAGGGTTGCCTTCCTAGTTCTTTCAAAGGCTTAGTTTGAAGCAAGTGGATATTACAATCAGAATTCAATGACTATCGAGAAATTCCAAGTCAAGCTATATGAATATGCAAATACATGCTACCCCACAACAAAACGTCCCAATTTAGATGTAACTTGCGAGTTTTATAATCAACATCCACGTGTTCATCTAGTTTTTATGTACCCCTCTTTTCAAAGTACAGTACCAACTTGGATTAGCTTGTGCCTAACACACGCCAAGATTAAACTATTCATTTGACAACATTATTTTAATAACTACAAACCCCCACCCCCACCCCCTTCTTTGTGAAAGGCATATTTGATAATTACAAGAAATAGTACATGTTTTGATTGATTTCGTCCATTGTAGCAAAAGATATTAATAGATGAAGAAAAACCATGTGATGACTATTACGACAATTTTGTAAAATATGTAACATTGACTTGTCAACAATCAGTGCAAACTATGATGTTTTAATAAAGATTCTTTTTCTTTAAAGTCAATATTGGTTTATTATGTAATAGAGAGTAGATTATTGATTAAGCTAAAAAAAGATTAACAAGAAGTAAATAAGATTTCATCACTCCCTCAGCCACTCTAAATTAGCCAAAAAAAAAACAAAAAAAAAAAGCACAAGAAAGTAACTAGAATATCGTTTCTCCACCTACCAAATATGAAGAGTTGGCAAAAATAGTACAGGTAAGTCTACATGGCATGTGGCTGCGCCAAAGATTCAAAGAACAGTATTAAATAATATCATTAAAATAATAAGCATATAAATTATTATCAAATATAATGTAAGGAAAGTATCTTCCAAACTTGGAATAAGAAAATCAGGATACATTGTTTCCAGACTACATGACTAAAATGGTTGTAGTGGGTAAGTGGTCCTGATATATAATTAAGAATCATTTTTTTTAGTAGACATCATTAATAATTTAATAGAGGGCTAAATTTTCAGCTTCTTATTTTATTAATAACTACACCTCAGCTAGCAGTTGTGAGTATTTTTTTTTATTAAATAGAAATCTGAACCGAGTGGTTTAGCCGCATAAAGGCTTGATTCTTGAATAGTATATTGTTTTTTTGGTGGAAGAAAAAAAACTTAAAAGAATATACTCGTCAAAGTAGTAGTACTCCATGAGAACTTGCTTGTTTATAATTTAGTGTCCCTTCTATACCATATTTATAGATCTAGTTTGATATATTATAATATTTTATATGATAATTAAAAAAATAAAAATACATAATTTTTTTGTATTTTTATATAATTAAATTTAAGAGTAGTAGTTGGAAGTTAAGCACGGCGCATCACTATATCTAAGAAAAAGGGTATTTTACAAAATTATTTTTATTGTGGAAAATGGAATTTCATGTTAAAACGTCCCAAAAAAGACACAGTGAGTAATAAATTTGATATAGATAAAGTATTTAGTTTTCTTGAAAAAAAATCTTCACATATTGAGATAGTCCTTGTTGGACAAATGTTTTAAACATTATAAAAACCAAAATTCATATAAATCCAAAAATTTCTAATTTCCTGCACAAGTTGGCATTATTTTGGATAAAAGAAAACCTTAATGTCTTACTCCATTGGTTAACAAATTACATTTTTTTTTGCCTTTTGTTGTTCATTGAAAAGCAAGAAATTAATTAATTAGATTAAGAAAGAATCTTAAAGTTTTCACTATTTAAAAATTTGATTGATGACTACATGGATGACGATTTTATGCACATAGCTTTTTATGCCATAACATATTTAAAAATGAAATCAAGATTCTATTATACCTTTTTAACTTAAGCTCGAGATTCATAGTGCCAAGACTTAAAATGGAAGTCATCTCTAGGCATGTGGAGTCACAACAACACATTATTTATTTAATTAAGACTAAAAACAAATAATTCTCAATCTTTTGCTTGAGCAGGTTGCCGCATATTTGTAAAATACTAAATAAATCACTGTCTAAATGTTGCATAATTTTTTGGCAATGTTCACCTGAGTCATATTTTGATTGTGTTGTGATTGATACTTTTGAGTTTATGGTCACAAACTAAATCTTATTGGCCAGTATAATCATTTTAATTAACCTGTCCATGACTCTTCAACACTGCACAGAGGTCTAACTAATTTATGCTGTAAAAAGCCGTAAATTGATTGATTTGGGCACATAATGCTTCAATAATTCACATTATAGAATTAAGAGGCTGTCAACTTCAATTTTAAGCCGTTGGAAATCAAAGGGAAATTATGTCACGAATCATTTGCAAGATAAACGAGGGGAAATTTATGTCACCCAATTGCGTACTAATTAAATTTTGTGAGTTGTTTGATATGTATAAATAATATGATATTATAAAATAAAATAATGACATTATAATATGTAATAATTCAACGATCAACAATCTGATCAAGCAGATGGTAAATTTCACCGGAGAGATTCAATACATGTTTATATAATTATCACGTGTTCAATATCAAATTGACTATCATATAATTTTCTCTTGTGACATTTTTGAAAACTATAAGAAGAAAAGAATTCCTTTTGTGAAATTTTGCTAATCACGTTTTCCCCCGACTTGATTTTAGAATTCATACATCTTATAGCCATAGCTTGTAATACTAGAAAGCACCAAGACATGGTGGCAGTTTGATCAAGATTCTTGCTTTTCAACGAATCATGCGGCTTTTCGAACGATCATTGGAAAACATTGGCAAGTAGCCGCAATGGTTACACCCGAAAATTATCAAATCTAATTTTTTCTGTTCACTTACTAAACAGATGAATTAAATTAATTATTTTTCTAATGACTTTCTTAATTTATATTTAAAACCAGTAAGGCGCAGCGATTTATAACATACTTTCAAGTGTATGTATAGAGGGATGGAGACAGAGATGGGCTCTTTGAATTGGAATTCTTTAACCAATATCTACGTGTTCTTTGATTTTTATATTCCCTTAGTTTGAAATTCATAACCAACTTGAAATAACTTGTGTGGTTGCGCCTGCCACACCACAATTAAATAATTCATATTTATTACTTCTTTTGTTTCATTGTTATGTATTTATTTCGATTTGATACAAAATTTTAGATAAAAATTAAAAATATTTTTTTTATTATATATATGTTTATTATTTATTGTCCTTAAAAATCTTGGTGAGGAGTTACTGATATCAAATTATTACTTTAAGTAATAAAATATTTTTAAAAAATAATTTAAAAAATAAATCCTTATTTTGGGTTGTCCCATTTTTTTATTTTTTATTTTTGATAATTTTGGAATAGTGAAGTACAATATTTAAAAACTACCAACCTCCTCCCATCATGGCCAAAACATGTGTGAAAGGCATCTTCATTAAGAAGAGTATGAGTTATGATAGAGCTTTTCTTTTCTTTTCTTTTCTTTTCTTTTCTTTTTTGAGAGAATTAATAAGCAACATTGGTTTTAATTTTCTGCAAAAATTAGTACAATTAGTTCCCCAATTAAACGTCTCCTCTACAGGGTACGGAAATGCTATTCAGCCTCATGGGCCGCATCCTAAGCCCTTAGAGTACTACATATAATTATTTCATGGGCCATCAACAAATACCCTTACAGTTCAAATTTGGTTTCCTTCCAATCCATTCTCTCATCAGGTGCTCCAATATTTCCAGAATCATTTACTCATAATACTAATATTGCTACAAGAAAAATCTATCTCATGGGAAGATAGTTTTGGCTTTTGAAAATAGACTGATCGAAGATGTTTCTATGTAGCAGTGATGAGTCCTTTTCCTCTGTAAAAAAGGTCGCTGGGGTTTGGGTGGGTGGGGTGGGGGGGTTAGGTCTGATGGGGCTTATGTTTCTGCGTTTATCTTTCAATCCAAAAGGGACCACTCATGCATGTCAAACCACGCACACTGATGAGAAAACTCCAGGATTCAAATTTAATTGGGGGGCCACTCTCAGTTTTAGTTTTTTCTACCTACTTGTATTGTACTTTACAAACAGGCATCTGCATCATCTGCTCAAAATTTAATTCTTCTGGCTAAACTCTATAAGTTTAAGGTCCACCAGATAGAGTGGATGTAGAAATTGGATTGCATTAGCCGCTCTTAGTTTTCTTGCCCGGGCTATGGTCTAGTTTTTGTGTTGTGTTTAAGGAAACTTGTTGGAATTGAAGGTTTTCAATTTCTTTTAATTAAAAGCAAAGCATGAAAGAATATCTATATGGTTGATATTTCTAGCTCTTGCACATTTCTTGGAATAAAATTCATGTAAGTTCCACTCCCGAAAATTGAGAATGTTGTATGAGATTCCAAAGTTTTTGTCAGTCACTACTGTGTTAGTAGTTATGCGTACCACCATATGAATGATTGATTTCTCCGAACGTGTAGAAAATAAGCTTCGAGCTTTGATTTCACAGTGATCTCATCCTTCGCCAAAATCCTTCTTGAACACGAAAGGAAAAATGTCCCCTGGATTCTAATTCCCAGCTATATAGGGAATTTGGACGCGTTTCCATCTTGTTGCACAATAAGTAAAAGTTGACATACATGTAAAATTGGTCAATTGAGGCTAATTTCAATTCAGTTGTCAAATGTAACATCGTCTTATCTGCAAGATTCAATTTCTCACTTATCTATTCCATGTCTAGAGGACACATTCTGCGACAGAAAAGACACTAAATTCGTATACTTTCTGCAGATGAACATACTCATAGACAAAATCGTTATATAGCATTGCCATATACACGTTTATTGCTTTTATACAGACTCTTGGAGAAGGGAGGAACCTCCCTTCAGACATCATTTAAGCCAGTCAACAGATAGTTAAGCCTGGCAGTTGACAGTTACATTTCTATTTATTGAGCAAAGTGAGCCGGTGCCGCAAAATTTGCTCTCTTCACAAACCTCCCTTTCATCCGGGGCCTCTTCTCAGCATTCAATTTCCGAACCTCATACCTAATTTTCTTGGAAAACAACCTCGTCCGCCGCTTTTCCCTGTACCTGGATACTCTTGCTTCTCTCCCTCCATCAGCCATTGCGGCCACATGTCCACTCATCATTCCCATGTCTCCATATACATGCATTGTTCCACATGTGCCCTACAGTTGGAAGTAGCAATTATAATGGGGTTCATCATAGCAAGCTTAAATAACATGGGCAACGATTGGCTTGACCCCACATGCACGTCTAGGGTAACATGGAGAATACCAAATAACACATGAAATTGATAAACAAGGACAGATGATATTAAGGTTTTTGTAGTGTACATAGCCTGAGCATCAAAATGGTTCACAAGCAAGTTTATATTAAGGTTTTAGTGGACGAAAATTTTCACGCCTAAAGTTCTTGATGATCACTTGCATAGACACATTATAATAATGTTCGAGTGAAATTCAATGTGTGTCACATTTAAAATAAAGAAATATTTATTTCACTAGACCTCATAGCTTTTAGCAATTGGAAAAATTGGAAAAGTGTGAAGATATTTAAGTTAACAAAAGACAATATAAGAATTATTCATACCATGCAATCAGGCCAGCATTCACCGGAATCCAAATCCGGCCGTTCTCCGGTTGTCCATGGGGACTTCTGGTCGTCCCAAGCTGAGATGACACCTTCATAGTCAAGCCTCAGAAAAATCTTCTTGGAATCATACACTTTCTTAGAATCTTCAAAATTGTTCATCATAATGGGCTCCACATTTTGTGCTTTGTTATCTTCTTCTTCACCTGTAATTGGAGAATCATAATCGAAATTCAGCTCAAAAGTTTCTCTTCCCATGTCAATAAATTCCGCATCAACATGATGATTGGCCACTTCTCCAACTTCTTCATCTTCAACTTTTACTCTTTCACTTCCCAAAGAACACTCCCTTGATGCTTTCGCTTTCTCATCATCACAATCCAAAAGTCCCAGTCCTTCCATATCGAACGACTCGTCTTCGAGCCCTTTACCCAATAAGCTCTCAACATCGGCTGCAAATTCAGCAAGATCCATTTCAGATGGAAGAAACCCTTGTAGATGGCTAATTTCTTGACTGAAATCATTGGACACAGGTTTGGATTCATGCCCAAAACCCTGTGTAGTTTCTATATCATTCTGAATATTGTTCACAGCCTCATTTGAATTGGCAGAAGTGCATATTTCTGCAACAAAGGGATCGAATATTGGAACCCGATAAAGAAGCTGCTCTTCATTTTCCTCATGGGAATGCTCTTCGCTGCAAATTTCAGGCACGAGGTGGAGAGGGTTACTGATTCCGCTGACGGGCTCATCAGAACTGAGCTTGGCATGCTTTTTCTGCCTTGGGGTTCGAGCTTTTCGGGCGAAACCCTGATGCCATGAGGGCACAGATATTTGAAGCCGTGATTGGGATTCATCATCAAAAGTCTTGATTGATGTCGTTTTCAGGCGAACCCTTTCGTGCCGTCGAGCCAGAGGGTTCGCTGAGTGAACAGATGAATCACAAGATTGGCACAAGAATGCATCATCAGCAGCACAATACCACCGAGCTCTTTTTCTTATACAGTTATCACAAGCTCTTGCTGATTTTGCACCGACAGCATTGGCCAATTTTCTGTCTGAAGGAACCATGGAGTTCAGTTCTTGTGTATATATATTTGTGTTATATCAGGGATGAAACTTGAACACTTGTTGAATAAAAAAAAAAAAAGCAATCAAATCAAAGTAAAGGTTGCAACACCAAAAGGCAAGAAAAAAGTATGTTGGCTTTCCTGTTTATGTAAAGATGTTCAAAATTTAGTGCAATTATTTGTATTGAGGAGTGACCCACAACATGCACTTTTCAAGCATATATTTTAATGCTTTAATGCACTTTTTGCTCTCCTTTTGGGAGCTTTCCACAGGGAATGGGGTTTGAACTTTTGGAACTCACAAGAGGGCCTTATCTCTTATCTTATTGGCTGGGACAGAAAATTTGATCCTAACCTCTGGCTGTTGATTGGCTGGATGTCTGATTATGGGATTTCTAGTGGGCCCTTCCTGCTGGAATGAGAATAAGTCATCGATCCAATCTTAATACCTATTTCTCGCTGCATCGCGTCAATTTCTTGCTCTCTAAATATGAAGGAGACCTTTTTTGGAGGATCGTCTCTTTTTGATAATACCTGTTTGAAGTTCAGAACACTGGATTTTGGTCCCCTCTTCCACTCCTATTCTTCCAGAAATGAATAGTGACAGCGAGAAAATAGTACTGACTCTTGATGGAGTTAAAAAAAAATTCTCCATGTGAAAGCAACCCGTTAGATAAATTTGGTAATCTTTAAAGTCTCTTTTTTAGCAAATTAAACTTGCCCAGATAATTAATTGAATTTGTAATAAAAAATTCTATCTACTAAAAAAATACCGTGAACGATAGACATATTTACATGTTATAGCTCTTAAATATACATAAACCATGAAATGCAACTTTCAATTAAAATGAGCTACTATGTTCATGGAAGATGACGATCCACATTGAAACTTCACACATGTGCATTTGCACCGCATTGGTTGGTCACTAAAGTTTTGTAACTTTTTTTATACTATAAATAAATAAAAACTTAATGGGTCTAACCAAATTCACTTGAAAATTCAAGAAAACGATATATAATGTAATATATATACATAATAATAAATTAAAAATGAAAAAAATGAGAGAAGTAGATATACAACTGACTATCTCACTACCTGAGGGGAGGAGTTGATTAATCAACTCCAAGAGCAGACTAACTAGTTCGTGACAACTTTGGTGACAACTCAATTCAAACTCTATTTAGCTATGTTGAGCTAGTTAGCAGCTGGTCCAGAGAAACGGATTATGACTAACTAGTCAACTCCAACGGCGGACTAACTTGGCTGTACCTCAAGTAAAACTCTACTTAGGTGTTGGACTGGTCTGAGAACTCAGCTGGTAATACGAGTCAGTTGTTTGCATAATTGTTTTAACGGTAAGATTTTCGATATCGTACTGTTTGAGGAAATAAATATTGTGATTTCCAGTATAAAAATATTTTTACACATTCAGACACTCTTTAGATGAAAAGATGGTTTATTCAATACAACTTTTGAAGGTCTATATAAATACCTTCCACACTTGAACAGAAAACGATTAAGAAAAGCATCAATCTCTCTCTTTAAAATATAGTCTATTTTCTTTCTTTCTAATTTTGAATTTTTAACTTTGAAACTTGTTATTGTTAAATTTCTAAAGAATGCAGCGTTAGAAATTAGTGTGTTGATAGACTTTGTATCTTTAAAATGTATTATAGTGAGAGAAATATATATTTTAAAGATAACATTTTTTTTATGTGCATTCTTTAACTATATAATAGTCTCTTGTAGCAAAGTATAAAAAATGATAATAGTTTTAAGGGTTAATTCCCTCTGCTTCAGCCAATAATTGCGTGCATTTTTTGTGAAACACTACTGTTATAGATGTGTTCATTTCTCTGCCTTTTTTGTATATGTACCCAAATTGGAATTAACATATTAATCTCTCCATAATTGAACTACTATGTATTGACCACCTACTCCTGCGCAATTGAAAGACCGAGATTCAATTTTTCTTTTTTCTTTTTCTTTTTTTCCAAAAAAAAACTTGGATATGTAGAAATGAAAAAGTTGTTGAGATCATGGTATCAGTGCCCTGTCGAAAGCAGCATATTCTGTTATGCTTATACCCATAAAAATCTAGCACTTTCTCTGTGAGCATGGTCCACTTTTGTCTGAACCAAAGTGTCCATTTCTTTGGTAAGTTTTTCTTCCACGAATATAGTCATGACTATAATGAGATGAAAGTAAGTCTTATCTCCGATTGATTGCTAATTTGATATAAGTTTTATATTAAATTTAATGTTTTGATATAATTTGATCAAAATCACCCTTAATTACTATACCAAATTTTACATTAAATGAATATTTTATTTTACTTTTTTATTTTTTAATTATTACTTATTTATTTTTTTATAAAATTATTTAATTATTTATATTTTATTACTACTAATTCTACTAAATAAAAAATTATATATAATTAATATTATACTTATTGATTACATTACAAAAATAAGCATTACAATTAATATCAAATAACGAAATTTGGTGTAATTATTTGTTAATTATGATAATTAATTACTACAAATATTATTCCAAAATAATAAGAAAACTAAAATTGAATAAATAAAACTAAATTATAAATTAATTAAATATATAATATAGAATATAAATGGAATTAAAATTAGAAGTAGAACAATTTTGGAGATAAAGTGAGAATATATACATTACACCAAATTTGGTGTAAATGAATAGTGTTGCACCAATTTGGTGTTTTATTGGAAATGAAATTACACTAAATTTTATGTTTTAGTGTAGGATTTGGTATGTGATTGGAGATGACCTATTATATCAAGTAAATAAAAATAAAATGAAACATGAATTAACAGTATCCATTTTCCTGGTAAGTTTGGGGTTTTGGAAATTGGATGTCAAGAGTTTGAGTGCTTGACTGAAACATAAATGTAGTAAAACGAGCATTTTTTATTTTTTATTTTTTGCCTGTGGGATAGGTAATGTCATCAAGACGAAAAGGAAAAGCGAAGAAATTATCTTTTCATATATAGTGGATAAATATGATGTGGAGACCTTATCCATTTTAAAAATCTTACCCTTTTTGTTCAGAAGAAAAAAATAAATAAATCTTGGCAAGGGGCTGGCAGAAAAACTGTGAAGGTATGTTAAAAGAGTCATGGACCTGACAATGACTCATCCGTTTCAACCCCAACCCGCCCACCCGCTCCCTCTCCCTCTCCCTCTCCCTCTCCCTCTTAATTGGATGCTTTGTTTTAATTTAATATTTTATTATATATTTAACATGCTTATATAAAATAAAATACGAGTAAATTAAACGAGAAGATCAATATGACCCTTCTTTCCTGGATGGACAGCAGGCAAATATACTGCATTTAATAAGGAGCAAAGGCCAAATGATGTATGAGATGCATCTGCCGTTAAGTTGTGATCATATGTTTGGAATTGATGAAAAATCTACTCACATTTAAATGAAAAACCTTTTATATTTTAATTCTAATGCTTTAAATCTCTTATATCAAACATGTTAAATCAAATGTGTTGATTCAGGGAGCTCTTTCATTTAGGTTTAACGTTAAACTAGACATGTGTATACATCCAGGCTTTTTATTAGGTTTTGGTACTATAGTTACCGGACGCATAGTTTAGGCTTCAGCCATCATCAGACACACACTCGACTTTATTATTGTCTACTTTGTAAAGGGTTAATACGTATATTGTGTTTGGATACATAGATATATTGGAAACTTATAAAAGGAAAAAATTATGCAACTTTAAAGAAAAGTATTCTTATTAATTACCTTATCAGGCAATTCATGGTATATCAAAAAACTAAATTAAGCTTGTCGTTCCATAGAGCCCTTTTTACAAGGTTTGATGTACACAAATAATATTAATTTAGGCTTCGCCCATCAGATATATGCCTGGCTTAATTAATTAGGCTTCCCCAATCAAGTACTTATGAAAAAATTAGGTCTTAAATTGGACAAGCTCATAAAATTTACATTACTTTTCTCTCTCGAAGAATTGATGATTAAATAAGGTTAATTCTTAATTTTGTGGTTTTTTTGGGCTTAATCTATCGGCTAGCTCTTAATTAATTAAAGGACGAGATTTAGTCATTTTCTCTTCCCTTCGGCGGTTAAAAACAAAGTAAGTTGTATTTACGAAACAAATTTTATCATGAAAAAGATTAAAATGAAAGACGTACTTTGAGAAAATAAAATTTAATATGTTAATTTTGGTTGTATATTATAGAATTAAGTGATTTAGGAAAATGTATTTATCACCATGTGTTGTTACTGAATTAATATATTTCAAATGAAATAAAGTATTGATAAGTTGAACATTTTTATTATCGATTATTACATTATTTTTATGTGAATTTTACTCGTCATGAAAGAACCACAACAAAATAAGCACTGTATATATGGTTGCTCAATTATGGGGGAAAAAAGAAAATCACAGAATATGAGGGAAATTAAGTAGCTAAAGGAAATTCAACTTAATTCGAAGGAAATGGTATGCAAATAATAGTAAAATCTTTTTTTAGATAAATACTGATTAGTTAGTTGCATATAGAAAAATCAGAGGCAAAAAAAGTTTGCATTGGTTTAAAATGTGAATAATTAATCATGAGAGTAAACGAAATAAGTAATTGATTGGATATATGCATATAATTATCTATTTAGATTTTTTTTTTTTAAAAAGCTAAAAGTTATTTCATTAAATAAATTCCCACTTGATAACTTGTGGTTAAGAGGCTTCAATATTATTTACATATTAAATTTGAGTTCAAATTAATAGTTTTATATTAACATGTACAATACAAATTCTTCCTTATATTAACCAAATAACTTTATGTAAGAATCAGTTCTTTGATTTTGTGATTGCACTATTTTGAAAATACCTTATGGATAGACCCGGTTCGTTTGGCGGGTTCCTCATTCGTCATCGATATGTCCAATAAATTGTATATAATAAAAAAGTAAGATGATATGCAGGACAAGGTCAAGATAACTAAACCAAGTTGTCAATTTTTCTTTTATTTTTTTTCCATTTTCATGAGTAGGAAACAAATATAAATCCATGGATTGCCCATTATTTCCAACTAATCTTTCAAAACTTGCATGCATATGTCATTATTCTGAAAATAATAAAAAAGAACAAAAATGAGTATTTATTTAGATGGAGTGGAAATTGAATTAATTGTTCATAGTCTTATTAGGAATTACCCTTTTTTTTTTTTTGAAAGGAGTTAATTATATAAATTGCTCTTAGTATGAATTGTTTCTAGGTTGAATGAAACATTGTTTTCTTTTTGAAAAAAAAAAAGAAAGAAAAAAACACTCAGAATGGCTATAATAGATTAATAGTCACTAAAGTTTTGTGCCCAAATTACAAATATTTAAAAGTTCAATGGCCCGAGGGCAATTTCATCACAAAATAGACCCACTGTTTGGCAATGCAGCTAGCAGCTGTTTCAAAGTTTTTATTCTTCAAAATCAGAAATTCAACTTGAAAAAACTCCCAGAATTTCTCAGGTATTAATTCCTTCAAATTACAGAGAAAAGTAATTACTGTTCACTTCTGGTATATATATCCCCATTAATTTTATCATGAGTTTGCTTCTCTCTCTCTCTCTCTCTCTCTCTCTCTCTCTCTCTCTCTCTCTCTTTTCTTGACATTGATTCTTATTGAAGATGAATTGCCTAAATTCTTCAAGCTTTGGATGTAATTCGAATAACTGAAATCTGTCTGTTAAAAATAATAATTCAGCTTCAGTTTTTTATTATAAATAAGTTAGATTGATTTTTGATTCTGCTATGGTATTTCAGTGAGAAAGTGAGAATTCTTTTCTTTTTTGTTTGTTATTGATCAATGCTTGATGGATTTTATCAATTATGTTCTGGTTCAAACATGGCATAATACTTATATTGATAGCAAATGTGAGTTTTTGTGCTAGCATTATGCGATGTGCTCCGAATCTGTCTTTGTAATTAGGAAGAGAGATACTTTTATCATTCGAATGGGGATTCAGCGATGGTGATTTTGTTGAAGGAATTAAGTGTAAAATGGGGCTCTGAAATGAGAAGAGGATATATTTTATTATTTAAATGGGGATGGAACTTAGAAGTGGGTGATTTTCGTTGAAAGCTTAAGCAATAAATCAGTGTTAACTTAGAAGTGATTTGGAGAAGAAAATGAAAGAAGAGATGAGTTCTTTCTTTTCTCCTTTTCTGGTAAAATGAAACTCTGATCCTGCAAGTGCAGATAGGATTTACTGCTCCTTTTTGTCCTTTGGCCAATCTTCTACAGAACCATGAAAGCAGTTCTGTTTATTTTATTTATTTTATCTCATTTTCCATGTGCTCTTCTCTGCAAGTAATCGGCCTACATGCTTTATTTCATGATTATCGCAGCTGGCTTTCTTTCTTGTTAAAGTTTCATTTTTAACCTTGAAATATTGTGTTGCTAAATGATAGTTCTAAGAGGCAAGAATGTAAATATAGAATTTCGATTACTAAATGCGGCAGATGTAACTCTGAAAGGAAATATTAAGATCATCTGCAGTTGTTTCAATTTGTGGTTCACTATTGACTAGTTAAACTGTATATTTATTTGCTTGAATAACCTTTCTTTGATGTTTTGTGATTAATCAGTTGCTGAAGTTACTGTTTAATACTTTAAACTGTGGATGGTGCATAAAGTCCAATTCCTTATCTGATGCTTACTGAAAATATTCTGAGTTCCCTAATTGTAGCTATATAATGGCACATGCAGGCTCTTCCTTATGGCTAGGAGACACCGCATGCGCCACCATCCTGAAAATTTTCGAGGTGCCCCTGAAAATCCAGGTCCCATTTTGCATCAAGGGCCAATACCCCTTGCTCCTTATCAGGTGTCCCTGGAAGAGGAACTTGAACTCCAATAAAGAGATCTTCAAAGGCTTCTTCCTGAGAACAGACATGTGATTGACGAGAATGTGATGCTCCAAAGGGACTTAACTTCTGTAAAAGATGAGATTCACAGATTAAATCAGGTGATTCCTAAACTCCATGCTGACAGAGAAGTGCACAGAAAGGACCTGATTGAGAGAGGGCTGAAACTGGAGACTGAACTTCGCTCTGCTGAACCTCTGAGAGCAGAGGTTGTGCACTTAAGGGCTGAGGCTCAGAAATTAAGTGCGCTACGGCAGGAAATGTCTTCTCAGGTTCAGACTCTCACAAATGATATTAATAGACTGCAGGCAGAGAATAAGCAAGTAGCTGCCATGAAGGCTGATATTGATAAAATGCGCAAAAAGCTGGTTGATGCCAGGTCCTAAGTGGATTTTTAATTGATTGATAAGCTGCCTTGTCAAATAACCCTCCCTCCCACAACGCTTGGCCATTTAAAAAAGAACGAAAAACGAACAAAACAAGAACAAAGAACAGAAAATCTACGTCTGAACCTATGAGATGACTTTAGTTTTGCTCTGATCATATATCCGTGACTGTATTCATTTTGCGACTTTTCTCCGAAAAGGTACTATGAAATGATAGAGCATGATGCTCTCTCATTGGAGCCTCACTAGCTGTGGGCCAAAAAAAAAAATTCCTTTGGGATGATTTATTCAAATATGTTATGTTTTTATTTAGGTGTTCTAATTCTGCATCTACGCCCTGCTTAGGAGAGTATATGAATATGAGAAGAAAGGAAATGAAGAGTTGGTGGAACAAAATAGATTAATGGACAAAAACCTTATTCCCATGACTCGAGAAGTAGAGAAGCTACGTGCTGAGCAAACAAGTGGTGACAAGAGGGCAAGGGGAACTGAATCTCTCTCTCTCTCACACACACACGGTACTGCTCTTTCCTCAAAAACCATGTTTCCTCAACACAGTCACTTTTTCATTTACCCAGCTGTTGGAGGATACGGAATGCTGAATGGAAGTCCTGAAACAAGATATCCTGGTCCACACGGGGATACATATGGGGCTGGATCTTGGGGATCATATGATAAAAGGGGTTCTTCCCCTACGTTTATCCTAGTTGAGATCTGTGGTTAGGAAAGCACCCTATGATAATGTCTCCTAAATGAAGAAAAAGATGATTAGCATGGCTTTCCCATTTTTTCCTTCATTAGTTTATAGTTTCTACCAGCCAATCTCTGGGTGATTGAAAGAGAATAGTGAATTTGGGTGAATAAAAATGTAAATAATACAGATTAATAATTAACCCAATTGTGTCTGCTAGCGTAATTCTAAAATTCAAGTTCTCTCCTTCAAAACGTTAGAAATTGCTCGAATTGTAGAAGGGGTAGTCCGGCAGCAGCCACCAACGAGTTTTGCTCCAGCATCCCGCCATCTTGTCGCAAATAGCTCAAACTTGTCATCATCAAAACATTTTGATGGCTGTCAAGGTCAGTGCAAAACAAAAGTTTTAATTGAGAGTTTGGGTAATCGAATGTTTTCTTCGAAATGTCTCAATAGTTAGAAAAATATAAGAAATTATTATAGGTTTAACTCACCAGCCATCTTTTAGCAATGCCATCCCATATCTCACCACTGTTGGGGTAGACAACTATTGCCTTATCTGTGGACTGCAGACACATTTCATTTCAGGTCTGAGAAAACTCAGAATTTTCAGAATCATTTGTTCAATGAACTTTTGTTCGTGAGGTTACCTCTTTGAATCTCTGGATAAGTGTTAGAACAAAATGAGGTGGTGCACAATTTATTCCAACAGCACTAACTTTGCTACTCTTGTTAATTATGTCAAGGCATTCCTCAAAGCTTTCACCTGAGGGGGCATTTTCACCATTAACTGAGCTGAAACAGATCCAAGATGGAATCATTACGTTCTCTTCATCAAGCAACTCGACACAAGCCTGATAATCATATTTGCCCCATCGTAAATATAAGTACACTACCAAAACTGATGAAACAAGATTTATTTATTTTGTTTCTTGTAAAAATGTTCCAAAGAGCTAACAGTCTTGACCTCCCTTGACATCAAACCAAATAAAATGAAAGAGTACGGAGAATTGATAGATAAGCAGACCTGAGCCTCTAGTTTGTTAGGAATGGTCTCAAAAGCAAGCAAATCAGGACCTGCTTCCACAAGAATTTGCAGCCTGCGCCTGTGGAAATCCTTTAATTTCTCCAAAGTTACATTGGGTCCGTAGTTCCCGCTGAAGGAAACAGCCAACAGGAATCAGCCACACAAATAATGCTCCATTAATTGGACTTAAATTATGCTTTTAATCAATTTTTCAGGGAATGAAATAAAAATGTAAACCTGTACTCTGAGCCATCGGCAAGATATGCACCATAGCTTCCAATGGAGGCTGCAACCAGAGCCCTGTTGTAATTATGTCCAGATTTCCTCTTTACTGAGGACCAAAACTTCTCACGGGCTTCGACAGCGATTTTTACACTTTTCGTAAGAAGTGACTCTGCTTCTTCCCTGGAAAATCCCCTGGATTGAAATCCTGGTAGAGTTGCCTGTTTATTCAGACACTATTAAAAATCGTATCTTTACATCTATCCTTGGATAAAGTTCTAGTGTGGCAGCAAGTTCTAAATAAAGAAGCATAATCAGTAACAATAACTCTATATTCGTGCATAAGTAATAGTACCATATTCTTGAATTTTGATTAAGACAAATTATTCACAAAATCTGCAATGCAGGCATTATTTCTGCATCTCTCAAAAAGCAATGGTGCAAACCTGATAAGATGAAGTAACTATTATATCTGCACCCGCTTCCAGATACTCCAAGTGTACCTGCACTCATTGAAACGGATAAAAATAGGTAAGTCTGTCAAATTTTCAGATTTCGTTATTTTTAAATCAATGAACAAAATTGTGATAAAATTATGTGCGCATGCAACACTACAAGAAATAAAAATATTAAGTGATAATTTAAATGTTGTCATATCAAAAACAAAATTATTATTTTGTAATAAGTTAGGTCTCACAAGCTTAATTGTAAAAAAAAAAAAATGTTTAAATTATTATTATTAACAATTAATGATATATTTAAATTGTCACTGTTACAATTAATATATTTAGTGACAGTCTAATCATGTTACATTTGACAAGATTTTTGTTGCCAAGTGTCATCACTAATTGTTAATAGTGATGACTTATAACAATCTTTGTGAAAATTATTATTTTGATAAAATAAAAATTCTTATCAATAATATGTAATCAGTAATTAATAATATAATCGCAACTCTTAAGCAGACTAGCCTAAACATGATGCACAAACCACCATTTAAGATTAATGGCAAATACCATTAACATACATTTAATACTACATGCAAAAAAAAAAAAGAAAAAGAAAAGAACGAACTCTAGACATAAGCAGAAACAAGAATGCATGGACATATATGTAAATGACTGTGTGTGGACCATACCCGTTTGATTAGATCAGGGTCTTTGATAAGGCAAAGGGCGCTCCAAAGAGGGTCATTAATGGAGGCGCCGTGAGTCTCCAGCTGGGTGGCGAAACCACCATCCACGACGGCGCAACCACCCGCCTTCCTTATCAGATCCTCCAACACATATTCTTTTACATTTTCATTCTCTCTCCCCATCTCTCTCTCTCTCTCTCAACAGCAATGGATATGGGGATTTGGGAGAAGAAACGGGCACGTTAAGTAGCTGTTTTTGAGGGGGGGAAGATGATGGAGTTGTCTAATGCGCGTGTTTGGTGTATCTAAGATTTATGTTTTAAGTAATGATTATAGAGTAAAAATTGGATTGGCGTATGCGTGTAAGAGTGGTGAACGCGGACGGGTTTGTGCTTTCAGGTTCTTACTTGGCCTCCACTTGGACTTATTTCTGTATTTTGTTCTATTTCTTCCTCTAACTTGGTCAGCCTAATTTCAGTTTTACCAACCTCCTCTCTCGGGAATTTAGAACCAGTCAATTGGAGTCGCACGTAGTTAATTTTATGTGGATTCCATTATAATGGCGAATGTGATTATCCTTAAAAAAATATTAAAATTATTCTATTTTCATTTCCTATATTTTGTATAGAGAGATTAACTTCACCTACTAATTTCGGGCGCAAATTAAATTCTTATAAAATTGGATAGAGTTTTTCTTGATAAAATTTATCTTTACTTTTGATAAGATCTTATTTATGATCATTTTTTTTTAATTTCTTTATAATATAAAAAGAAACACAATAATTTATTTATAATGCAGCCACCTATGTATAGATTTCGATGATCCATTTTAATTGAATTCGAATAAAAGATATCTAAACGTCTTAGAATATAAATAAGATAATGCTGCTAGATCTAAACCTATTTGACTCTGCACTTATTAAAACCTTAAGGGGTCATGCCCCCTATGTTTCATTAAAACCCTTAATCACAAAGGAATTACAATTATCATTCTAGCTTAGATTATCAGACGAAAATCTCGAAGTTTGGCTTCGAACTATGTCTACTTTGGAAGACAGGTCACATGGCATTTCTCCACCCCGCCCCTCAAAAAAGTAAACATAGCCATGTCTATGTTGCTGGCTAGTACAAAAGATAGACTTTTCCTTTTTTTTTAATTCTCTTTCTATTATTTTCCTAGTTCACAATATGATGCGAATAATAGTTTAGGTCCAATATTTAAAGAGGCTCAATTCCATAAATCCAACTCCAAAAGCTTTGAAAAATTCTATCAGTATATGTATCTTATTATATAAAATAATTATAAATATTCTCATTCGATTCATTTTAAAGTATATGGTATTTATTTTACACTTTACAATATTTATGAATTTTTTAATATTTTTTGCTTTTTGGTGATAATCAACTACTTCAAAAGAGTTGACTTCAATCAATTCAGCAATTAGCATACCACATCACAATATAAAAAGACGTTTAAAATCAGAATAAATATTCCTAAATGCTGCAAAAATCGACTTGACTAATTAACTAATAAACATTCATTTATTAAAATTTTACTTTCCAGCTAGAACTAAAAACTAAATGCATATTTGGTGATTTTGGTTCACTGAAAAAGTTTTTGGCCTGTTAAAAGAGTAGTTGGAAATTGGAACTCATTTTACCGTGTTCTTCCACTTTGTTCTATTTTGATAAACTGATGTACTTCGAATATCTCTATTGTTTAATTATCATAATGAAACTCAAAAAAGATTTTAAATTTGATTTAGATATTTTTGGCTTTATTGTTTACTAGAAATCATATCTTCTCCTAAAAATAAATCTAGACATCAAAAAACTTATATTAATTCTTGAGTTGCCGAAAGAGGAAAAAGATTATTATTATTATTCTTTCGGTTGATTGAAAAAACCAAGATAAATTGATTGGGAAGAAATCAATTGGTGATTTTTTTGTGCTCCAATTGGGCTTTACATATAAGAACATCATTGCTAAGTTTACAAGATGGGCCATCAAGAACATTGGTTCAGTCCAAAGCATTTCTTGGGCTATCCACATAATAACCCAAATGAAATTCTTTTTGGGGCCACCACATTTTGTAAATATGTTCGACAACTTAAGTTAAAATAATTTTTAGATTGTCCAAATACAATAATCAACTTTTTATAAAAACTTTAAAATGAGGTTGGGAAAACGTGATTTTGTAAGATCAACTTCTTCAATATATATTATACACGGATTCATTACTGCAGAAATCAATTCTACTAAAATTAATTTAACGTTTCAAAAGTTTAGCAAACATCATCCTTAGGCAAGCAGGGAGATAACTGTAAGGCTTTACATGAATAAAGGTAACATGGTGGTTGGGGGAGATTATTCTGAGGTATTCCAGAAAATCAAGGTTGGTGAGGAGAAACTTTCACCTATTCAACCTAGTAGTATTATTCAATAAGCAAGATATTAAGGTTGTATTGATTGTAATTTTTTTTTTTTTAAATTTCATTTCATAACATGTTTGTCCCATAAAAATGTATTTGGATGTGGGTGTCTCTCAAAAAATCCTTTAATACATATATATATATATATATTTTAAAGAATATATACACATTCAAATACATTTTCATAAAATAATTATCATTTTTGAATAGAAAAACATCCGTCTAGATTAAATAATCTATACCAAATGAAAGATCATGTTAAATTAATAAAAAATAAATCGATCATGTTAAATTAATAAAAAATAAATCTCACTATTAACGTGACAAGTGTAAAAACACCCTATATAAATAATTTTTTTGCTTCAATTGGTGAGAATCAGTTTGGAAGCAATGATGTGCCCATGCATGTTTATGACGTTGTACTGCCTGATTAATTATATTGATTTTGAAATAATTAAAAAATTATAGTCTATATGTTTCCATAAAAAAGAAACTGAATCATTTCATTACATGGTGATTTCAAGAAGAGAAATTGCTAATATAACGATAAAGTCAACTTTAAGAATGACTTTACTACTGTTTATAAATATTATCATATAGAGAATTGCAGTGCTACTTCCTCCCTATCAATGTCATTAACTCAGAAGCTGTAAGTCAAAAATTGTCATGAACATGCCTCCTTTGTTATTCATAATAAGCAATTAGTTGCCAACCATTTGAGTTAGTATTTAATTGTTGTACTCCTTCATTAATTTAAAAAAAAATAGATAAAAATGATTAGTGCAAACATCCAAGTTGATAAGGAATAGGGAAATCTTTTCATGAAAGTGAGTTATAGTTAAAAGTTGATTTTTTTTTTTATTTAATTCCCATCTAAATGTGTGAAGTTCTTGTTGTGAAATTCAGAAACTAACAAGTACACGAAAGGAAAAAAAATTCAATAATTTACATGTTCATAAATAGTACAAAACTCGTTATATACATATACATATATATATATATATATAAATAAAGTGAGAGGATATTAGTTGATTCTTCAACTCAATTAGTTCCTAGGTATAATGTGAGACTATCTTGTCTCATACATACATATATATATATATATATATGTACTAATATTGAAAAGTAAAAGGGTTGGATGAAAGTAAACCAACCCACACTGGACTTAAAAGATTTTGACGACCTGGATATAAGCCTATATCTGGGTGCACTTCTCAAACTGATCAATTTTTCTCCCTGGCAAGGGTTCTGTTGCAAGAAAGCCAAACAAACATCTTTCTTCTTTTTTTTTTTTTTTTTTTTTGGGTTATGAGGATGGCTGATTCTCAATTCTCCTTTAGATGCGTCGAAGTCACAAAGTTGTAGATACAAGGCTAAACTAACATCTTCAACTCTTCAGATATATTGGATTTTAGGGTTCTTGCCAGGGAAAAAATTGAAGAAAACTACTGAATTTAGAGTGACTGCAATGATTTTTACAGTACTGATATAAATTCTCATACTGGTTTAAACTCCTAAATCATGAGATAATGTTTGCCTTTTTAGTTGATTGCTGCAGCATTAAGATCAGTTTCTGTTGGATTCATAAATGAGATCGAAAGTGCGTAGAAAAGTTCAAGGAATTTGTTGCCTTCTCCAACTACACAGATTTAATATTGTAGAAAATATGAATCCAATTACATTTTTATTTTTATTTTATAATTAATCCAATTACAATTTACACACGTAAAAGCAGCCCTAAACCAACTTATTGATGAGATTATTTCAGCCTCGCCATCGCCCTCTAGTAAGTAGCTAGCTAGTTTTATCTACTGCTACTCAAATGCTTCGTGCTCTCCCAGTACACCAGCCCTTCATTAATCATCTCAGCTGTCATCTATCTGCCATCTTAATTCTCACTCTTTAAATCTCCCCCTCCTGTTCCAAAATTGAATCCCAAGCCACTGCAACACCAATCCCCCTCCCCCCACCATCATGGCTCAATCGCCGGAGTTCTCCCAATCAGTAAAGCTCAAGTATGTGAAAATAGGATACCAGTACCTCGTGAACCACTTTCTCGTTTTCTTGCTCGTACCCATCATGATCGCTCTCTCCATCGAAGCCCTGCGTACTAGCCCTGAAGAAATCCTCAAACTCTCGAATTCCATGCAATTCAACTTGGTTCATATCATATGTTCTTTGTTCCTCATCATCTATTCCTTCACTTACTTCTTCATGTCGAGGCCTCGGACCGTGTACCTAGTTGACTATGCTTTGTTCAAGCCTCCCCGCTGCTTCCGAGTCTCGTTTGCTGGCTTCATGGAACACGCGAAAATGGCCTTATTCAGTGAGCCTAAGAGTGTGCATTTCCAAATGAAAATCCTCGAACGCTCAGGCCTCGGGGAAGAAACCTGTTTGCCGCCTGCCATACATTACATCCCTCCATCGCCTAACATGGCACTTGCAAGAGAAGAAGCTGAGTTTGTGATATTTTCTTGCATGGATTCCCTTTTCCAGAAGACGGGGCTCAAGCCAAAAGACGTGGATATATTAATTTTGAATTGCAGCCTTTTTTCTCCAACTCCATCTTTAACAGCCATGGTGATTAATAAATACAAAATGAGAAGCAACATAAAGAGTTTCAATCTGTCGGGGATGGGGTGTAGTGCGGGTTTAATATCCATTGATTTAGCCAAAGACCTTCTCCAACACTATCCCAACTCGAATGCTGTGGTCATAAGCACTGAGATTCTCACCCCCAATAGCTACATGGGGAAAGAAAGAGCCATGCTCCTGCCCAACTGCTTGTTCAGAATGGGCGGCGCCGCTGTTCTCTTATCCAACCGGCGGGCAGATCGCCGCCGTGCAAAGTATCGACTGGCTCATGTGGTCAGAACCCATAAAGGAGCTGATGATAAATCATACAAATGTGTATCACAAGAAGAAGATTCTGAAGGACATGTGGGGATAAAGTTAAATATTGATCTCATGGCAATAGCCGGAGAGGCTTTGAAGTCTAATATAACTACAATAGGCCCTCTTGTTCTTCCTGCATCAGAACAACTTCTATTTGCTTTTTCACTTATTGGAAGAAAAATCTTCAACTCCAAGTGGAAGCCATATATTCCGGACTTCAAGCTGGCGTTTGAGCACTTCTGCATTCACGCCGGAGGGCGGGCGGTGATCGACGAGCTGCAGAAGAGCCTCCGGCTCACGGAGGAGCAAGTGGAAGCATCGAGGATGACGTTGCATAGGTTTGGCAATACTTCTTCTTCTTCATTGTGGTATGAGTTGAGTTACATTGAGTCCAAGGGGAGAATGAAGAAAGGCGACAGGGTGTGGCAGATAGCATTTGGGAGTGGATTTAAGTGTAACAGTGCAGTTTGGAAGTGCAATCGGACGATCAAGACGCCGGTGGATGGACCTTGGGCTGATTGCATTGACAAGTATCCTGTTCACATCCCTGAAGTGGTCAAGCTTTAAGAATGTTCTATTTTATTCAAAAGGAATAAAATACTCCACAGGAAAAAACTTTATACAAGGAATTATTTTGCATCAAAGGATTTTTATGTGGAGAGTTTGTTTTTTTTTCAAGCATAAATTATGTACTAAGTTTGCAAATTAATTCACTGAAATATTGGGAGTGCACTTTGAATTATGTTGGAATTTTCATGACTAAAGGAGAATTTGTCCACAAATTAGTTTCTGAACAGTTTGAGTGTGTGAATTTCCCAGTTGATCAAGCAAGTGTTGTGCTTATTTTTATTTTTTATTTTTCTAATTATTTGGATGTTCTATGATAATGTTGCCAAATTATACTTGTTGGATTAATTTATCAAGACAAAAGTATTATTATTGTAGATATAGTAGATTGCGATCTGACTATTTGTTATTTGTTGTGTATTTATTTTATACTGATAAAATATGGTTGAAATGAAATTATGCATTTGTCAAGTCCCAAATATAATTTAATCTCTCTCAATCAATGAAAGAAATGAAATAACACAAATAAGAGGGACCAACCAGGAGTAACTTAACCCTACAACATGTATCTCCAAAAGTAGTGGAAAAAATGGTGATTAAATCCCTGCAAGAACTTTCACTTTGCCTAAGGACGAGGTCTTTTAGTTCTTGAGAAAAACCTGCAAGCTGTATCATAAAACATCTCATTACCTCCTCACCAACCTACGTACCTTAGGTTGCCCTAGAAATTAAATTAAAGGATAAGATCACAAGAACTGTTAAGGGGCAAAGTTGGTAAGAGAGAGTTCAAGAATTGTACGGCCTGCCAAACTTGCCATTACACCACTCGGACCATTCATGTCACTCTCAGGTTGCTTGGCATTATGTGCACTGGTTTGGTTGGGTTGTTTTAGGTGGTCATCACTGGCTCCCCAATAAGTTGATTTCCCGATCAATCACAAGTGACTCAGCAACACTCCCGACGGCTATTTAATTTTTTCGATAAAAAATATCACATGCATTTTATACATATTATTTAATAATTTATTTTAGTAAAATTAAGATATTATAAGATACTTCATAAATTATAAAATATTAAATAAAATATAATTAATAAAATATAAAATATTTCATAAATTAATTATTTGATATGACATTGCAAAAAAACAATATACTCTCTTCCAACTCATACTTTGTAGCAGATACTTGTTCTCTATAGATTGAAGAAATTTGACAAATTGACAAAAATATAAATGTTAAGCAAGATAGATAATTAATATTAAAAATATTTATTTTACGAACATAAATAAAACTACAATTTAATTATATTTCTTCTTTAATGATGAATACATGTGGAACTAAATGAAAGTTTAGGGTCCAAGATTAAAAATTAAGTAAAATACATATCCAATATTTAAGGATCTACAGAATTATGTGTCAGTTTTTAGATATTATTCAGTATATATACGACCTATACATAATATTATTAAATTATTTTAATTGAGTATGATCATCATAAGTAATCAAATTATTTTTTCTTTAATTACTTGTATACTATAATTTTCTTCACATTATATGATTGTTAGGTATCAGAACTTTATATTACAGTGAATCATGCTTCAATGTTGTTTTTTCCTAATAAAAATAAAATATTAGTTACTACTAATAATATATAATGTATTACTTAAGAAAAAAATATTTGTACATACACTCAAAAATTATGTGTACACAATATTTTTAGTCTACATATTCTTCTTACATTTGAGATGTCTTACTTAATCAACTATTGGTTATAGATATTAAAATTTCTCTAGAGATAATAATATATAATTGGTATTGATAAGACACTGAATTAGACAAATAGGCACCAACATTTGGAATTGTTTGTCCTTGAGTTTGTTTTATTATCATTACAAAGCAAAGTTTCATATAGAATTGTTCACGTTTAAATTGAAATGGATAAACTTCATTTTCAGCTAGCGAAAGTGGCACTTAAGGTATAAACTTTTCAATATATTGCCCAAACACAACCTCTCTATCAATTATGTTATTCTTGAAGTTCTGCATACCATTCTTGTATAATTACTCAATTCATTTTATGGGTTCAGATTTCTCAAAAAAATTATTGGACAATTTTTTTTCAACACCAATTTATGGAGAAGGCAAGCGATTTGGGATTAAATGGTTCAAAATGTTCTATTCATAATAGTAATTTATGTCATCGATAACTTTATCAAAACTGTTGAATGTTCTTGTTTTTCGATGTTTGACTTGTCATGTAATGAATTGAATGGGCATTCTTATTTAAAATAGAAAAAAATAACCCTAATAAGTCGTAATATTGAGTTTTCTTCATTGTCATACTCAATAATCATATCTTCTGAAATTTTGATATTACCTTTAGTATCACTTGGTTTCTCACATTTTTCAACTCTAAATAAAAACTCACTAAAGTTTAGATCATTCCTCGACTTATGTTCCTTGATAAAATAATTTTTTTTTTTCATTTTGGGCAAATGGTTTGATAGATTGTTACATTAGGAACAACGTTTAATACTTTACCACCAAAATCTTCACAAAACACTACCACTTTTCCACCAAAATCCTTGTCATTTTCTATTACGTCTTTCAATAATTTATCAATATTTTTGATAGCTATTGTTTTTGTCATTGGTGTTTCATCCCATAAAAATAATTGTGGTTTATGTAATAGCTCTGCAACCCTACTTTACTTGGACAGAGTGCACTGATTTGATTCAATTACATCTATTGGTATTTTGAAGCGAGAATGTGTTGTTTTACCCCCTGATATTATTGCAAAAGCAACTCCAAACACTGCAATTATAAGTACTATTTGAGTTTTGGACCTAAAATGAGCTAACAATGTATGGTATAATTTTTTTTCCCGTATTTCACATGGCTCATCAATAAAAAAACCCCTTACCTATTTGTATGCAATCTAATGTCCATATTATCTATATCAATAGGAATGTTTGGAAAATCATATAAACTATTTTTTTTTTCATGTTCTCCAAAAATAAAAATCAGACTTTTCAAAATTTCGTCAACTTGTAATCAACTGAGGTTTCTAATTTTCTTTGAAATCTTTAGACATTGTTATGTATCCCAAATAACTCTCATATCTGTTGTGTACAATATACACCCTTATTGACTTCATGGTAAATTTCAGGTAGCTCAATCAGATATTCGACAGTAAAAGTGCATGTAAAGCGAACAATATCATCACTCCAACAACACAAACATAAAATCTTGTTTGATGATTGATTGCATTTTATTTTTCAAGATTGACATATTGATGAGTATCAATAACTTCAAAATCATGCAGTTAGTGTATTTAAATGATGATCCTTTTAATCTTTATAATTTTATTTGTTGCAATTTTATTAATTAAAGTATATATAAACTCGAGAAAAAAGAAGATGAATGAAAATTAATATAGAAAAATTAAGTATTTTGAAAAATTATAAATTAAGGTATTATAAAAAAATTACAATTGAAAATGCAACAAAGCAATGAACTTTCTTTCAACTTATAATTTATAGGCGATACTTGTTCCTTAGAGATTAAAAAAATTTAACAAATCAAAACTGAAAATTCGGTATGTACCATGTCAATAAAAAAAATTAAATGATATTTATTTTTTTATAAAAATTCAATATTCAATTTGATTTTAATTTTTTATTCCAATTTATCGAAATGTACCAAATATCGGATTTAATTTTTATAAATTTTATAAATATTTTTTATCTAATTTTATATATTAATTAGTTTTTTACTATTTTTTTTTCTTACTTTTAATTTACCAAACTAAAAATAATAATTTTCAAGTTAAGAAATGAAAATAAAGAAGAAATTGAGCTGAAAATATGTTATATATAGCTTTGTAATACTATAATAATATATACACATAATAAAATTTTATCTCTATAAGATTACTTTAAAAAAAATTATTATTAATTTCATTTTAGCCCTTATATATACTTTTAAAAATACTCCAATTTTATCAATTTTATAATTAGTTCAGTAGAATAATATATAAAAAGATCAAGAAATACACAAGTAAATATTGTACAAAATTATTTTCTATTTAATGTAATATATATATATATATATTGAAATATTTATGTTGAAATGTGGTAATACAGCATGAAGGTTCATACAACTTATTTTTGTCATATTTGATTCTATTGAAAAAAAATTAGACTCTGTTTGGTTTTATTTTCATTTGTTTTTAGGAGAGTGTTCTCGAATAATATATTCTGAAAAGTAAGGTTGTAGAACGTGTATAGAAGAAAAAATGTGTATGTTTTATTGGAATAAATGATATGATATATTTTGGTAGATATTATATCAATGGTAGATACATTATCAATATTATTTTATTATGATTAATGAGATATATTTTTAATTATAAATATATTATCAATGTTATTGTGTGATAATTAGTGACAATATATGATACACGGTTATCAAACTATGGTAATAAATAATTTTGTATTCGGAGAAAAAATATCATTCCCAAAAAATACAAGTAACAAACACGTTTTCGTATCGAAAAAAAAATATTTGGAAGAAAAGTAGGACGAGAAAGCCAATAAAAACAACAATGTTCGAACTGATAATAAAATAGTATAAATAAAATTTATTAGATTAAATGATCAATCCAAAAGATCAATTTTTTCATAAAGTAATTCTAGTAGTGATTTAGCATAGATTCCCAAAGTCAAAAAAAAATTACTAAGTCAAATATTAGATGCAATTGCAATCGGACTACTATGACTGCGACGTCAAAAAATAAGTCAAAAGAGATTTTGAATTTTGTGCATAAAATATGTGAAATATAACTAATAACATCATTTTTGGAATATGGTTTCATAATTGGTAAATATGATATAAAATTTAGATGTGGGTGGTTTGAGAAAGCAAAATTAAAGAAATCAAATACTCCATCCATTAATTTAATTATTTTCGTATAGTCTCATGGTTCAGAAAAAAATAAGTTTTAATCATGAATACACTTTAAGTTTTGTTGTATTTTTTTTCTTCAAAAAGTGGAATAACAAAAAATTATAAATATGACAATGGATTGTGCTTTTGAATTGATATAAAAAATAGATGTTATTTTAATATTAATTTTAATGAATCTAATTAAACTGGATATAGTAAGGTATATTTTCATACAAAATTGATATTCGGTTTGATTTTTTATTTTTTATTTTGATTCATCAAATCGTACAAAATATTGAATTTTAATTTTTAACAAATTTTATAAATAGTTGTTATATCTTATTTTATATTTATTATTTAATCTTGTGTTTTTTCCTTAATTTTAACTTACCAAAATAAAAATAACAAATTCAAAATAAAATTAGGTTTTGCTATTTAATTTTTATTTTTTATTTTTTAACAAAATCATAAAATCGAAAATGGTCAAAAGATAAAACAAAAAGTGAACTTCTTATTAATATAATTTTCCCACATGTTTTGAAAAAAAAATAGCGAATTGGTAAATATAATATAAAATTCAAATTTTGGTGGCTTAAGAAAATATATATTAAAGGAATCAAATATCTCATTAATTGATATAATTGTTTTCGTATTTTCCAAGCACATGAAAATATAATTTTAGTCTCATAGTTCAGGAGATTTTGCAAATTTAATCTCATGATTCGGAAAAGATCTAATTTTAGTCATGAATACACTTTAATATATTGGTTTTGTTCTATTTATCTTTTTCAAGTATTGGAATAACCAAAATTATAAATACAACAGTAGAATGTATCTTGCAATTCATATAAAATAAATAAATGTTATTTCCACATTAATTTTAAAGAATGTAATTAGACTGGATTCTGTGAGGTATATTTAATTTATTCAAATAGACATATTTCACAATAAAATAATTTTCATATAGTGTATCATATATTTTTCTATTATAATTCAATGTGATTTTTTTTATAAGGGTGAAATCAATTTGATAAGCCGATGGAATCAAATCAAAACTTAAAATTTGGTATTTATCAAAGTCGAACAAAAAATTTAAATTTGGTATTTGATTTTTATTTTCATTAAAAAATAGTATTCAATTTAATTTTGGTGTTTTATTTTGGTTTATCGAATCATGCCACAATATCAAATTTTAATTTTTACAAACTTATAATTTTTTATAAATTTTATAAATAATTTTTATATCTTAGTTTATATTTATTAATTAATTATAAATACAATTAAATTTTTTTATTTAAATTTGAACTATTTAATTTTTTTTTATTTTTTAAAAATTCATTTAACAAAATAATTGAATTGAAATATGAACACATAAATGGACAAAAGAGAAAATAAAAAGTAAATTACTTATATATATAATTTCCACACATATTTTCAGAATATCAAACAAATGAAAGTGGAGTTTGATTTTGACTCTTGATATTCTCTTATTGTAATTGTTTTATTACCTCATTGATCAATTAAAAAAATAAGCATTATTTATTTCAAAATTATATAATTATTAAATTACATAACCATCATTAAAACTAATAATATCAAAATAGTATTTTAGTCGGATCAAAAATTGAAAGAAACATTCATACTTTTAGATATAAATCAAACTCATACAAGTTATTAGGAAAAATAAGGGCATTCCATTTAATAAGGATTTATTAAGAGCCAAACAATGACATTTTCGATTAACTTTTGTAAATTTTCAAGATCGGCTTCTAGTCACAAACTTCAACACTCTCTATAGCAATTTAATGAAAAGTTTCCAAACTTGAAAATGAGTGTCCAATTTAATGAAAAACTTTTAAATTTGAAAAATGTGTTTAATGAATATGATCGGTCACAATGGTACATATAAAGAGTTATAACTGTCCATTAACGTTGAAGGGGAAAGATGAATAGATACATACATCTATTCATATATAAGAAGTACATAGTAACATTGTAAATTTTCATGAAAGGATGCAATATGAACCACTAAATCGCAATCAAACTTTAAATAATGCGATTCAATGGGTCAGATTGATTATAATCAAAGGACATAATCGTTCACGATGAGATATTTAGAAATCTATAAATAGATCCCCTATTCTATTTTCTCAATCCCGAACAATTCAAGTTAATTGTTTAATCTCTCTCCCTCTTTTATAGTCTTCAAAAATAATTTTTGCTTATTTTAAAGCTCCTTGCTATTTTTCAAAGAAGAATATAGTCAAGTTTTTGTTGGTCCGACAAGATTAGTATAGTGTTCTACTAATCTTGTAAGAAGTGTTGTATTTTGGGAAACAGACGTCTTAGTTTCTAAAACACCAATATAAAAGACAAAATCTATTTTAAGGAGTTCAATTTTTATTTAGTTCACTTCAGCTGAAACCGTGAATATAAATTCAATTCTCCTTTCAATATACTGTGATAGACAACCAATATTTAATACAATAAGATATGCTACCACATATCCAGAATATGACCTTATTGCTGAAAAAAAAACCTGCACCAAGATTTTATTGGCCAGTTCACAAACTTGCAAATCTCACGCTTCTGTAAATGCAAAAGTTAGGGTACTAGCTAGAATTTTTTATTTTTTTTAAATGAAAAAGCTAATCATAATAAATGTGAGATACAAAGAAAGAATTTGTTATATAAAATGTGAGAATATATATGTATACGTGATGTTTGATAAGGGTTTTAACCCTTTTTCAGTATTTTAAAGCTAAAACAGGATATAGCATGAATAAAATTTGGACTTTGTATTCACTTGATCGACTTCGTGCTAATTTATTTTAAGACGAACTCGTTAAATAAATTAACGTTTTTACCCAGTTTCAGTTAAGAGTAACCTCTTTCATTCAACTAAATAAATGTGCAACAGGTATTTTGATTGGATTATTTATGGTTTGTTTGATTTAGATAGATTCTTATTAACTTAAATCTTAAAAAAAAAAAATATTTAACTCTTTCTTAGTCCAATAAGTGTGGCTAAGTTAGGAAGAAATCAATTAACAAAAATTGGAAGTTCATTATTTTACAAGTCAATTTAAAATATGCGAAAAATAACAAATATAAATTTTTTGTTAAAATGTAAACACCAAAAGATTTGTAGTATGTTATAGGATTAAATTGATAACCAATTAATGTAGTTAAATTTTATTAGCATTAAATTGATCGTATATATTAGTAGTTATTTGACTAACTATAATTACGAAAATAAACTAAACCAAGCATTGAAGTCTTTCAATGATATTATCGAGCTGAATTTGAACTCTAACTTGTGTTTGCCATTTACTCTTTCCTATCGTACCAATAGGAAAACACTTTCCACTTTTCAAGCACAACTAAAACAAATTGTTTTCTAGTCTAATTGAATTAATTGAACTTAAGTTATTGGTTAGTCCTATCAAAATTCTTAATTAATTGAACTTAAGTAATTGGTTAGTCCTTTCAAAATTCTTTTGAATATTAACGGCATGATTGATACGCAGGAGTAGAGTGAAAATTGAACGAACATTTTCAAGTTTATTCTCATTCACATGAGTATAATTTAGGAGTAGAAATATTTATTTCTATAGAAATTTTCATTGCCAAAAGTATGAATTAGTTATTCTCTTTATTCTCATAGGTTTAATTAATTCTAATAAGTCAGAAATGAACATATATTTGTTTTTGATAAAATTATCCTTCTAAATATAGGATAAAACTCGACACTCGATCCATCAACATTTTTATAAATTTGAATATAAACCCGCTTCGAACTCAAGATTTATCGGGTTGGATCTGTTAAACATATTTTATTATTTTAACATCATCATACTTTTATATATGATAAAATAATATAATAAAAGAATAATTATTTATATTTAATTATTAAAAAATTAAAAATTGCAAACATATTTATTATTTTTACATATATTAACATAAACTACTTATTAATTTTATATTATTATTATAAAAATATTATATTTTATATTTTTAGTATATATAGCGTGCATATGTTTTATATATATATATATATTATATATATATATATCATGCATACATAATAAATAAAAAAATATACGTGTAATATTTTATCGGGTCGTATTTAGTTCCTATCCAAATCTAAAAAATTAAAATATGAGACTTGTTCCAAAATCTATTTGTCGATTTTTTATATTTTTTATAAAAATATATATTATGGTAAAATTTTATCTATGTTCTATTTATCTATATATATATATATATTATTTAATATCAATTAAAATAATAATAACAGATCCATTTATGCTCAACATAGTAAATATAATTTTATTTTAAAAAAATCCTGCTAAATGTAATTCGATCTTTAAAATTATTTTATTCCATTCAATATCATTCATTTCTAGTTACCAATCATGAAATTAAAATCAAATAAAAAATTACGATTTCATTTCTTTTTTATTCCTTATACATATCAAGAATAGGAATTGTTATACTCATATCATTTCATTCCTCCCTAATTTCATTCATTTATATCAATCACCCCCTAAAAAATAACATTAACTGAACTTTTATGGCATGTCAATATTGGAAAATGACCCGCAGTCAAAAGCATTTTTTAACTTTTTAACAAATAAGAGAGATCGAATTTGACTGAGTTTATAAACTGATATTATAAAAAGTCTTGAAAATTTTGGGAAAATTTTAGGTAACAAATTTGAAGCAAAAAATAAGATGTTATGTTTTATAAGTTTCTTAGAAAAAAGATAAAATAAGAAGATTTTAATTTATTTTTATGATTTTAACAACTTTTTTAATTTGATCATATAAACTATAAATTATAATTATTAAAATTATATAAGCTCCGTACTCTTATTTAAACTAAATATTTAAAAATCTACTCCAAAAAATCTTAAAAGGTGTGCGCATTTATAAGATATTTTAATTAAATTTAGAGTTGATAAATTATAATATCATTTTGGTTGTATTTATGCACTGCCTTTACGTTTTGAAAAGGCAAGTAGCGCCTAACATGTTCTACTTTAATTGAACCGACTAAACTAAAGATAATGGTCCAACACTTTGAAAGCATTATTATCAACTACTGAAGTAACATATGAGAAGCACTTTTCTAATTAATACCTATTTTGTTTTGTTCATTTCACCAATTAATAACAGCTAGCTTACAATTGTCACATACGTGTGCAGTAATGTTCTTCACTTTTCATATTTCTTTTATATATTACATAAGATATTTATATATGCATGGTCGGAAATTAGTTCGAATTTCAATTTCTAATTTAAGATACACTTAATTCACATTCATATTTAAATTAAAATTTAATTTTATAACTAAGCTAGAATTTGATTTCTAATTTGATTAAAATTATTCCTTATGTAGAAAGAAATTATGTTCAAGAAAGACACGTTTACAATTGATTCGAAGACTTGTTCATAGTTGATTCCAAAAGTGGAGCCAGATATGGTTGATTCGGAGTAAAGTGGTTATAAATAAGCTTGAACTATATTCCGTTTTGCATCAAATTTATATCGATCCACTTTATGTGTTTATACGTGATTTTCCAAACATGCATAAATCTGGCAAAAACAAATTTATTGTTATTATTTATATTGAGTGATAAAAACATTTGTAGGTATCATTTCTTAAAATAAGGTATCATTTCCAGGAATAAATTGAATTGTGCCAGCAGTTTTTTGATCTATGCATAAACAAGATTGTAGGTTTTTATAATGAAATTACCCATTAAAAATGTACATATGAAGATGCTAGACTTGGCATATACTATTATGGAGTGCAAGAACCAATTCATAATTAAATTCCACAAATTCTTTTCTCGGGGTATCTAGTTTTTTTCTGAATTAGTAAATGAAAGGACCACATTTTAATGGGAATTAAAAGATTAAATTGATTAAACTCAACTCCTCAACAATCTAGACAGCTACTCTCTTGGCAGACCCACAATTGAAGAGTCATTCAAGTCATATTTCTACTTTGTACCGATTGATTGATATGTATACTTGTATAAAGTTGTTATCTTACTTTTCTGTTGAAACATATGTAAGTTGCTTTTGTACATATTTTTATATCTTTGTCCTTTGACCTTTGATAATTTCGTATTTAAGATGAGTTAGGTCAAGAAAGATGGTAAGAACTTATTTCTCATTGAAGGAAATTCCTTCTTACGAACGGCTTTTTTTGGAACTCGTGCCAACTCCTAACAGCGAAAATAATTGTTTTATATTTATGATAGGCAATTACACTCTAGTCTATGAGAAATTGCTACTTTTAAAGAAAATATAATTACTCTTCTCACGTGATTAGTTGGTTTCTCTTCGAATTTTCTATTATAAATTTCTTTTCTTTTTTTTCATTTTCAGAAGAAATATAATAATTAGGGATATTTACGTTAAAGCCGAAAAAATGTCCAATTTCACGTGGGCTTACGTCTGTTAGATCTTTTTCAGATGAATTGGGCCCGGTAGAACGAAAGGCATTTCCAGTTGGGCCATTTGGTTAGGCTGTTTGAGCTAGCACTTCAGGCTTCAGAAGTTGACCCAATCCACTAAAACTAGGCTGTTGGGCCAGTGGCGGTAGGAATTATTAATTTCTGCCTCCCCAAGTTTAAATTGAAGAGCTCTAAAATTGAAGAAGTTATTGGCCCATCCCTCCAATGCATCTTTTATCATTTTTGTTTTCTTTTCACCTTCCTTAATTAAAAAATAACTATAAGTAATTTATTTTATTAGATTTAATAAATGAATACTTTTCAAATTGACAAAAGATGGGGAAAAAAAAAAGCAAAGGTGAAAGATTAATCAGTTATCTCTCTCCCTCTCTTTTTCTTTTTACGTCTATGTTAAATTTAAATTTATACGTCTATGTTAAATTTAAAAAGCAAAGGTGCACTGTAACGATTTTAATTTTATAAAATTGATTCGTTGTGTATAGATTCACGAAAACTCTAAAAGTAATGCTTGTAATTTTCAGGTGCTCTTAAAAACTCTTGTTTACTTTCACAAGAACATCCTTAACTAAGATGATGTTTGTACTTTTAATTAAAAGAAACTTGGTTGATTCACGATTTGAACCTTGAACCACAAAAATATGTTCATCATCAACGTGCAAGAAGTGAAGATGAATTTATATTTCCAATTTTAAGTAAAATCTATTATGTCTATCTACTCAACTTCAATAATCATACTGAATTTGTTCATAGCCAGTTTATGGGCAACCCTAGTAAAAATGAGTCCAGAACGAAGGGGGACAAGTTTTTTTTGTCTATTTTCAAAGACATGGACAAATATTTCCACTTTCAAGTTACACTTTATATCCCACTTGAAAGAACGACAAAAGGTGAATTCATTACCATACCCCTCACCAAAATCTGTAGTTTATCATCAAAGCAAAAACCATGTTCATGGAGCATGACACTGTCCTTTTCCAGATGACCAAACTCATACCAAACTTTTTCAGTTTCACATCATAAAAGTGCTTTTTATATGACTCAAATCTTTTAATTTATTATAAACAGCAAAAAAACCTATAAATATTTGAGTTCCAAATTGTCCTGGTAAGAAGAAAACATAGAGGAATAAGGTAAAGAGGAACATGCCGGAGTACTGTGTAACTGGGGGAACTGGATTCATTGCAGCTTACCTGATCAAGTCGCTGCTGGAAAAGGGTCATACTGTAAGGACTACGGTACGGGATCCAGGTACTTAAGTTTTCACTTCTAACCTAATGTTTTTATCCTGATTCTTGCATGTTATTTTTCATATCCCAAATTAATGTATAAGTTCCGTTTGTTCTACTATAATGAATGAAGAAAAACAGGAAAAAATAAGGTTTTAATTTACTTTCAGTCATGTGTATTGTTTTCTGATATATTCTTCCCGCTGATAAATAAGTTGGAAAATAGAAAGGAAGCTGTTATTTTCTGAAGAAACATAGAACTATTAGAGAGACGAGTTTCAAGCAAAGTCGGTTCTTGATCATTTTCTGCAGTATTTATTGCACCCTCAAAGTTAAAAATCCTTTGATGGGATGATTTATGATCTCTAGTCATCAAAACTAAACAGGACACAACCACCATTATTTCAGATTTTTCTGAATTCATTTTATGCAGCAAAGGAAAAAGTGATCCCCTATGTGTTTGTAATTGAGAAAATTGTGAGTTGTATGCTAGTGGAGTAGAATTTTTAGGACCAGCTAGTTTATCGAGCAATCAATAATCATGAGACTTTATTTATACATAGGATTACTAAATGTTGTGTTTTCTCTTACATCAGAGAATATAGAAAAGGTAGCCTATCTCTGGGAGCTAAATGGAGCCAAGGAAAGGCTAAAGATTATGAGAGCTGATTTGCTGGAGGAAGGAAGCTTCGACGAGGCAGTGGAGGGAGTGGATGGTGTATTCCACACAGCATCTCCGGTGCTTGTGGCCTACGATGATAATATCAAGGCAAGTGTTGCATAAGATAGCAATAGATTCAATTACTGCTAAATAATTGCATCATATACCTTAATATTCAGTAATTTCATCCACTATCCACTGTTATCTAATTATATAACTCAGGAATTTATGAATATTGCAGGCAAATTTGATTGATCCATGCATAAAAGGAACCTTAAATGTGCTAAACTCCTGCAAGAAAGCTAGCAGTGTGAAAAGGATTGTGTTAACTTCTTCTTGTTCTTCAATTAGATACAGATACGACGTGGAAGAAGTGTCCCCCCTCAATGAATCTCATTGGAGTGATCCGGAATATTGTAAAAGCTACAATGTATCCAAATTCCAGCTATGTTATTTTTCTGAAAATACTACATCAGCATGGATACTGTTAGTTTGCTAAAACTTTGAGAAATTTTCTTTTGCAGCTGTGGTATGCTTATGCAAAAACCATAGCAGAACAAGAGGCATGGAAATTAGCTGAGGAAAGTGGAATTGATCTAGTAGTGGTGAATCCATCATTCGTAGTCGGTCCTCTACTTGCACCTCAACCAACCAGTACACTGCTATTTATATTGACTGTTATTAAAGGTTAGATTGTCGGCATCTTAGCACACATTGCACCACTTATCAACTTCAATGTCTGATTTCCCGTTGAAAATGAAAATGAGATTAAAAAGATAGTATTTTGGGTGGGAGAAGGGAACCTGGGCATTGCCACAGTTTCTTTATGTCTTCATTTGTCTTGGCCATTAGAAGATAAATATTAGTATGAATTGTTTTTCATTTTCTTGTTATAATTCTACCCTTTCTGACTGCACACCATTCAAGTAACTCATATTTGTGTAGCGAAGTTATTACTGATGTTGCTCTGTTTAGGCCTAAGAGGAGAATATCCAAACACGACGATCGGTTTTGTGCACATAGATGATGTTGTGAATGCACATATTTTGGCAATGGAAGAAAGTAAAGCATCAGGCAGACTTCTATGTTCAAGCTCAGTGGCACACTGGTCAGAGATCATTGAAATGTTAAGGGCCAAATATCCATCTTATCCTTACGAAAAAAAGTAAGCCGAACATGCTGTTTTAATACTGATTCATGATAAAAACAAGTATCAAGATTGCAACTTGAGATTCTTAGGAAGATTTGGGTCAGATTCTGATGTTTGGTTCCTTTTTTGCAGGTGTAGCAATCAGAAAGGAGATGACAATCCACATAGCATGGACACTAGCAAGATTATTAAGCTGGGGCTCCCTCCTTTGAAAACATTGGACCAAATGTTTGATGACTGCATTACAAGTTTCCAAGAAAGGGGCTTTCTTGAAGATTCACGAAATATCTTGTAAAATAGATCATCTTGTTTAATTCCAGGTTCTGTGACAATTACCTGTTATTCAACATCAAGAAACCTACACGAAATATTAATGCATTTTCCTCAATATTGCGTAATTATGCTGCACAACCAGGAGATAACTACTAATTGTTTATTTCAGCAAATATCTTAGATCATCCAATCTACTGAATTCACCTAACCGAAGTCCATGGTTGTCAATTATTGTCACGCCAAAGAACACCCCAAATCCCGATTCTTCATCCCCTAAAACTCTGAAACTTACTTCCCTCAGGGAATCCATTTGATTATTTCCCACAGCTTCCTCTTCCATAAATTTATGGAAACTCTTGGCATGTTGAATTTCCATGCTCAGAACTCTCACTACTGCACGGCACCCACCCAAACACCTAAATAAACTGTGTTGAATTCCACGTTGAATTTATTTTTATAAAAAGAACTACTATCAAAATAAACTAATACCTAATTCTAATTCAGGACTTTTCTTTTTTCAGAAATAGTTATTTGTCACATTTTTAGAAAAATGAGCAATGATTACTCTTTCATATTCTTTTCCAATTTCTATTTCTAACTTAAGAATCAAATCGTCAGCGTTTACAAACATGTTTATTGTTTAGATGTTAGTTGTCTTTGACATATTATTGTTCTTTCCAGAAGTAATTGTTCCATCTATTGAGTGAGATAAAAGAAGTTATTCTACTGAATTCGCAAAATATTACGAGAGAGGGTAACATGGTCCATGTAATTGGGGCCAATTCTGTCGGCTTCTTATTCAAGCATCCAGAACGAACGTTTTTATGTTTTCCTATTTGTCTTATGAGGACTCAAAAACTTCAGAAATTTTGAATTCTGAGTAAGAAATTTGAAATTGGACAGCGGACAGGATAGACTAATCTGTTAAACATTTTCAAGTTTTAAAAAATACTGTACTTTTCTTCTTGAAGTTGATTATGAAGAAAAGATCGACCATCAAATAGAAAAAAACTATGTATGACAAACTCCAATTTGAGCAAGAGAACTAGTCCAATATATACAAAGCAAAAATCAAACTAAAAATCATAAGATAATGCAGCAATTCTTTATATATACACAAGCATCTCATTGATTGAATCAACAAAACAAGCTCAAGAAGCTAAAAACCTTTTTCTAGAATACTTCAGAAAAAAAAAATTGCATATCAAAACTCACGTCCAGGCAACAAACGACATCTTCCCTTGAGCCGGCGCTGAGATCATCGAGCTTGCGAAATTCGCCCACAAAGAACCAATTGTTCTAAAATATTTGCACATGTTCAAAGTTTCACGACAAACTTCCTCTTTCACAGCATTGACATGCCCCGTTTCATAGGACAAATACGAGGACTGGAGAGCCTTGGACACATGTTTTTCACAGAGAGTCCAATCAAATCCGTGTTTGGCGCTCAAATTCTCCTGATCAATTATAAATGTCCCTTGGCAAACTCATAAAGTTGTACTTGGGATTATCAATAAAACTCAAACTTACTCAGAACTCATAATTTTTGTTTGAATTAATTTCGTACCAACCAAGCTTCACCCAAAGCTTAGTGCTTGAATTCAAATTCAAGTTAAACATGATCCAAACTACTTTGTTTGAAGGGATTGGACTCCACACTGGTCAAAGCATCACGATTGTTATTTATCCGAAACCTAAAATCTCGTATTTTTTTTAAGAATAAACCTGAATTTCATTTCTAGAAGTTAAAACATTTGTTTCCCTTCACTCCTCTGGGTTTAGTTAGTACAGAAAGCCTAAATTAACAATATGCGAAGTTATATTCCTAGCTATCCACATGACGTGGTTTGGAATTGACCACATTTCTAAAGAGCCTGGACCAAATTTGAGCTAAATATTAAAAAGATTGTCAGGTCTTATAGGTTAGATGATTATTGGGTGATAATGGGTTAATCAGCCAGAGTAAATGGCTTAATCGAGCTGGAGATAGTTCAAATTTGTTCCATCGATTTAGATATATCTGAGGTGGAGTAGTTCGAATCTATTTAAGTGTTTTTATATATATGAGATGGTACATTTCGCCTAATATGTCCAAATTGGATAGATTGAGGTGATGAGCTCAAACTAAGAATGAATGTAGACAAATGATTATTATTCGAATTTTAAAATGGAAAGAAATCATTCTATATCACTAAGCAAGATTTTAGGTATGGCTCTATCTCTTCCTAAAGATTGGCCCTATTCTCATAAGATAATAGAATCATTTTATAATTCTACTAATGCATATATATTACTATAAAAGGAGATTCAATATACGATTTTTAGAGTTTTTTTTACACACATTTAACATAGAGATATTTCTTGATTGATCGAAACTTTTGTTATTCTTACTAACTTAAGCGTTGAAATATTTATGTTGATCACTCTTCAATACTTTGCAGGTCAATTCGGCACAAGACTTACGCGTATTAAGGTACAACCGTTCAATTAAAATTTCTTGATTGTTGCTAGAATTTCAACATCGTCACCACACACACTCTTTGGGCTAGGCCCTTATTGTTGAATTTAGATTGAAAGATTTGAATTTGACAAGAGATTAATCAAAAAATTGGAAGTTCCACATATCTAAAAATTGGCTTGAGTACGTGCCTTTATTAATTAAATGGCATCCATGGAAGTAACCATTCTGATTCAAAATAATTCTTTAAAAATTTTGGCTAAATTTTTATTTTCTCTTTCTTTATTTTTGGATATTCATATTTTTATCCAGTTGAAATGATAGATTTATAAACAAAGAAGCATGTTTACCAGATTCACCAGTCTTCTTCTTTTCATTTTTTCGCTAAATCTAACAGTACAAAACTAGGATTTGCATTCTCATTTAGTACATGCAAATTTGATATCCACACCACACTAATCATAGTGGTGAACAATTACTTTTAAATGATTAATTTGTAATCTTATTGAGGAGGATAATTTAGTGAACATATCCTAATTTGCAAGCCCAACATTGATTGCCATAAAAAGTAACTCCAACGACTTTGGTAAAATATTAGAGAAAGGGTAGAATAGTCCATAACTTTGGCGCCAATACCGTTGGCATTCAAGCACATTCTCTTTCAGTTCTCCTCTTAAGTATCCAATTTCTAACTTTAGCATCAAACAGCCAATACACACAGGTCAGTTGTTCCCCAAACATGATTATGTCTCCAAACACGGTTTCTCTATGTATCTTCGTCTCATATTGAGTGTGATAAAAAAAGTAACAATATTAACTCTGGTAAAATATCAGCGAGAGATTAAAATGATATTAATTTTGGCGCGAATTTATGTTTATCGGATAGCAAATACCCTTATGTTTTATTTTCTTATGAGTGCCAAAAAACTTAAAGAGTTTGAACTAACAAATTTGGAATTTGATCATCTATAAATAATTTCACATTTGGAGAACGCTAAAGAAATTTTGTTTGAAGTTTAGATCATGAATAAAACCTACCATAAAAAAAATCACAAAACCTAACTTTGTACGACAAGAAAAATTGGTCCAATACATAGAAATTAAAGATAAAATAAAATCATAAGAAGATACAATACTTGCATTGATCCATTGATTATATCAAAAGATGTAGCTCAAGTTGCTAGAAAACTTGTGTGCAATCTACTGTCGAAACTTCACTTAATACCAAAATCCATGTCCAGGCAGAGAACTCCATCTCCCTTGAGCGGATGTTGAAATCACCGAGCTTAAAAAATTTTACCCACCAAGAAACCATACCATTGTTGTCAACTACTTGAACCCAAATTTGGCTTCTTCATTTCCTGAAGTCTAGTTTTCACCAAAAACCTCCTCTTTCACAGCATTGGCATGGCCTGTTTCATTGGACAAATCAGAGGTTTCATTTTCAAGAACCGAAAATGGAGAGTCTATGGCAAATGATTTTTCACTCGGAACCCAATCAAACTCATGCTTGCCTTTCAGCTTCTCCCCAGTCTCCCACTTCCTGGAAAGATAGGCCCTGAAAGCTTCCTCAGGAGTAGTGAAAGTACCAAGCCAAACCCGTTTCTTTATGAAGGGATCCCTGATTTCAGCAACGTATTTCCCCGACTTTCTCATTCGCACCCCAGCAAAATTCTTTTTTGCAGTCAGCCATTGGGATTTCTTGGAGCCCATGAGCCTTTTTTCTAGAGAGTTGTGCTTTTTCTTGTCAAGAATTTTCACATGTTGAAGAACAATTTTGTGGGTTTTTTTCTTTGATCTTTTCTGAATTGAATCAAATTCTTCATCTGATGATGAATCAGTGGCGTCTGGATCGCAGTAAGAGATTTAACCATTTTGTTCTTTGGGTTTTGGTTTATGTTCTATTGTAAACAACTAAGGTTCTATAACAGGTTCAGTTGAAGTGGAGCAAGCTGGCTATCTGAACTTAAAATTCAAAAAGAATTTTTCAGAAGTAATTTGTGAAATCCTTTTCTTATAAGAAAACTAACAAAAGAAGAGAATAGAATAATATCTAGGATATTTTTTATGGGTGACAAATAAGATCTTATGGCATGAAAATCCCAAATAAGATTATTTATAGTGAATTACTCTTTGCTCCCTCATGTAATTACAATACAAATGTTTAATCTGATTATAAAAATTTAAAACTAAGAAAAGGAAAAGAAAGTCATCTTTTACCAGTTTAATTTTTTTATTCTAATTCAATATTTCATCTTATATTCTATATTATACATACATGTTAAGAGTATAAAATATTTTTTTAGATATACACTTTACATTAATTACATACACACGGCATACATATATCATGTCAAGAGCATAAAAAATTTTTTAGATATACACTTTACATTAATTACATACACACGGTGTACATATATAATGTGATATATAAAGTGTAATATAAAATTGAAACAGAGATATGAAATGATTTTTTACACAAATATATTTCTATTAAAGTATCCATTAAAAATAAAGATAAAAAAAGGAAAATCGAATTTTTCCCTTTGATTTATTCATTTTAATTGAAGATGAATAAAAAAAAATCCAGTTTCTAGACGAGACAGTGTGTTAATTATTCACTTTTAGTTAAAATGAAGGAATTTTTTTAAAAAGGTTAATGATATTAAAATTTCCGTTAGTTAACTAATGATCCACTGTCTCGGTGATTCAACGTCCATGTTTTAAGTTGAGATGGACAAAATATTACCTTGTATAGAACTACACGGGACACGGACAATTCACAACAGTCGAAAGTTTTTGTGATTTTCATAAAATATTTACCATATCAGTCATTGCAATATTCAAATGTTCAAGGTCAAATTCAAACTTTTTGATATCTATATCATCGCATCTAGTATATAGGATTTCAATATCATATAATATTTTTTTGCAATTTACCATACTTTTAAAGCTTTAACCCAAATTCATTTTGTCTTAAACTTTTTAATGCTATAACAACGTTATGAAACTATGCAATAACTAATAGTTAATATAACATTTCTTCTATGACATCAAAGTTGACTTTATATTTCTCAAATTTAATATCTCAAGAAAATCAAGATAATTTAAGCCAATAATTCTTTGAGTGACTTACGAACAATATTCATGCAATACTCGGTGCATTGTTCATCGATATTCGGATGATGGATAAATACACATTTCATAAGAAATCAAATATTTTATCCATCACCCACATATCCAGGGGCAGCAGCCGCCGCCACCCCCTCAACTCTTTTATTTTTTTTAATTTGTATAAGTTTTTATATATAAAATTATTAAAATTTTTAAAAATCACCTGCCCTACATAATAAAGTATGTCTCTTTATTTACTATTTTTAACCCAAAAAAAAAAAAAATTCTAGCTCCACACATACCTATTATATTATTCAATGAGTATAACATTTCAAGCACTACAAGTACCTACAATATAAGAATAAATTTTCATGCAATCGATTTAGAAATAACCAATTGAAATGCCACTAGTTATGTTGGAAGCACGACGAATGATTTTCAAGTTTCAACCTTCCACTCCGACTCATCATGCTTGCTATAGGCCCAGACCTGATTGGGAGTCAATAATCCAAAACAGATACAATCCTTATGGGCCCCATGGGTAGCCCAAAATATAGATATATACTGTTACCACTCAAAAAGCCCAGCTAATGCGTTTCTCGTACGCAGAGAGAGGGAAAAAGTCTTAAATTCACAAAAATCATTTGCTTCTCACATTAATTCAAGAATCTGAATGATTTTCAAGTATGGGTGAGGTCCAATTTGAATACGCTCGACCGTAATGATCCGACTTCAAAGATTGATAATATTTTAAATTGAGCTAGAGCTCAAATTTATTTTTTTTTTAAAATAAGCTTGGTTTTCTGCATTAAAATTTTTAAAAACTCAATTCAAATTCGACTTTTTTTTAAGTAATCAACAACTAAAGAAATCTGCCATGTACTTTCTTATTGAGCACATCTAATAAATCACTTAAATTAAATTTGCAACTTGCAATAGCAATTGCAACTTTTCCGTACAATTTCGGGTCCTGGAATCCTTTAGCCCATGCCAAGCATGCATGGATGAAAAGAGTATCCAAGATATTTATTTCAAGCTGGCCCTACCAAACAAGAAATTAAAAAAGAAACGATGCTTCTTCTTTAGATATATAAGGAAAAATTAAAAGCTAACGGGACCAACAATGATGTTTAAGCCAATCAAGAGAAAGTCAGCCTATGATTGCGGAATTAAATTAAGACTTATCTCCAACTTTGGGAAGTTACAACAAAAATTCAACAAGTTAAGATTTTTTATTTTTATTTTTTCTTGAGTGCTTTATACTTTGGACATGTTCCAAATCCGATATTTGAATGACTTTGTTACAAATGATGTTTTTTAGGGACCAAATCAATCAACTCAAATGCACATGCTAATTACCCCTCAAAATTTGGAACGATGGTTGTTGGTATGTTTGGTATTGAAGATTCTTTTTTTAAAAAAAATAGACCTATAAATAAATGGAATCCCACAAGGTATTATTTAATTTTAATTATTATGTTTGAGTTTGATTTAATTATAAAATAAAAATCAAGCCAAAAATGAATCGAGTTCGAACAATTTTTAATCAAGTCGAATAAAAATAAATTTGAGCAATTAAATATTTTTGCACATATTCTATTTTTTTTAACTAATCAAGTTGAGTTCAAACTAATCTTAAAATTTTATGAAATGAAAAAATTTGTTCAAGTTTGAATTATTATATTTAGCAATTAATTTTAAGTAACTATCGAATAATTTATTTATTTTTTTTAAAATATATGAATACATCAAGATTTAGCATATAAAGTAATTATTATTTTATGTGAAAATGAAGATACACTTTTAATAAGACTTAAAAATCAATTTTTTCCTATTTGAGCAAACTAGAACAATTTAATTAATATGCATACATATAAATTATGTTTTCAATACTAAACAAACAATTATTAATTAAAACAACAAAAAAAACTAAAAAGTTTAACATGTTAGCAAACTAGAACAATTTAATTAAAAGAATGTGGACAGGACATAAATTGCATAAAAGGAAGCATGTAAAAGTTGGAGTGCATAAACCCACCACGATAATTCATTACATATTGACAATTGTGACCGAGTTGACGGTTTACACATGTATGCGCGTAACAAGTGAATTAAGACCATAACAATTATTAATGAAAAGACTAGGGACAACATCATAAATCATAATTCTTCTGCTGTATTATTTTTTCAAGCAATATTCTTGAGTTCACATACTCGTCCGTGACATTAATGAATCTTGTGTCTCATATTTTTTATTTAAAATTTAATGAAAGAAAGTGGAAAATAAAACAAGTATGATTCTGCCCCTCTTATATAAGAAGAGGAAGATCCAACAAAAGTATATTTGTATTGTGTAATTGTGTTTCTTTTGGGGCAATATAAATTGGCACTTTTAAGAACTTTCCAAGTTTAGTTGCATGTCACCAAAATTGAAACGAAAAAGATACAACATAGTACATGCCTCTCTTAGTTATATACACACAAGCAAATCTTACAAGTTTTTTTCTAAAAATTAAAAAGAGAAAAGAATCGTCAATTTATTTTCATCACTATAATCCAAAGTTTGAAAAACCAAATAATACCTCAATGAGGAGCGCAATTTATTTTATTAAATTTAATAACGATCCTATAGATGCTACATTATTGGTTCAAATATTTATCATTCAAGAATTTCAATTTTTTATAAAATGAATACAATATTTACCATCCAAATATATATTGTTTTTCACAAAATCGTGCTCTTACAATCATCCTCGTGTAATGAAATATCAGCAACTTAATGAAATCCAACATTATTATCATCCCCATAAAGCTTTAAGAAATATCAGCAACTCAATGAAATCACAATAAATGTATAGGAAGGAAAAAGTAAAGACCCATTTTAAAATGAGTGGGTGGTTGGTGTCACAGTCCACCATTACCGTAATTCAATTTTCTCCCAAACCCCACTCTGTGCCTGCAGATTTTTATTCTCAACAGTTAACAAAGTAATAATATTGACAAGTAATGACATTTTCCTTTGGCCCATAAAAATTAAACACGGTGCAAAAGTACCTGAATTATTATCCCACACAACAAGCAACTCACAAACACATTAAAGCAGTGCCAAAAATTTCCCACCAACCACCCCATTCATGTCACGGGCCACCATTTAAGAGATGAAATAGGTACATGCCAAGACTGAGTGACCTGGCCTTGGGCAAAATTCTTGATTCTTGGGCATTTCTTTTTTATTATTTTCACTTTTCCTTTGTTTTTTTTTTTTTTTTTTCTCTTTTTCTTTTTCTCTTCTTCATCTTCTTTGGTTGAGGAAGGGGAAGAGAATTTGGGATACAGCTAGCAAGGAGGAACATCTCTAGCAATATTACATCTTTTAACGGCCCCAAATTGCAGATATCTTTTGCTTGGCAAAGCAGACATTTAAAAAAGGTAGCCTTCCTTCCTATCAACAAAATTGGCCCACACACACACACACTAGTCCTCCTTAACAAACAACCAAATAATGTACTTGCATAAATTATTATAGATTATCAACCAAAATGATAATTGTGAACTCCACAAACCCCTTGAACTCTCTTGAATCTGTTATCATTAGCAAAATCTAGCCCCGGTTACCCACAATTTTAAGATACACTTATATATATATATATATATGACACTAATAACCAGCCGCCCAAAAAGGATTATGAAAATGGATAAATAGAATATGCAGCAATAAAACAAAAAGCACAAATGGAGGACAAGCAATGGAATCATACCCATTAGGAATATGTAACTTTCAATCCCAACTACAAGATCCTGAAAAGACACCTGACTTGAATCCATGGTGCATTTTAACTCTTGCAATAGATTTTAACGCGTGGAAAATGATGTTTGTTAGTATCAAATGTGCTCCTCAGCTAAAATCATAAAATACAAACCAAGATTATAAAAAATGAAATACATAGGGTAAAATAAAAGTGCTCATCATATTCAGACCCAAAAGAAAGAGGGACGAGAAATAATACTTAGAATCTGCAACAGCATAACAACTGAGCTTGAATCCCTTTGGACGGCTCTAACAGCACAAGAAAACCCACAGGAACTCCAAACTCTTACAACACAAAGATCATCCCTCACACAAAATCTCTCTTAACAAACAAATGACACTTCATAAGAAAAAAAACCTCCGAACTGAATTGTCCAGTTCTCGAGAACACTCTTTAAATAACTTAAAACTATTAAGACTAATAATCAATCCTACACGCTGCAAAACTTATGGGCATGCTATATTGAGGGATGCTCCATTCATCAGGGGTTGTGCTCCATTCATCAGGGTGGGTGCATCATCCATCCAAGCAAAGGCTTCATTGCAAGCCTCAAAGTCGGAATCGAAATCGAAATCAGGCAACGCACTAGGCTGATCTGCGGCATCAAATCCACAAATTGGAAGATCATCAAAACCATTAATGAAGTCATCCAGTGAAGGGGCAAATTCATCACTAGCCACAAGAGAACGAAGCTCCATGTCCAAGTCCAGCTCTTCTCCAATTTGTGCCAGTGCCATCAATTCCTCATCCATTAGTCCAGAATCAGCTTCTTTCTGCTCAACAACATTAGCCCCTAAAGATGCATCACTAGGCTTCTCATCCTCACACTTGCAATTAATAGCTGAGGTCAGTGAATCCAATTCGAGCACTGATGATGGAGATGTGTGGGAAGTGAGTGACACAGAGCTTCCACTGGAATCCTCAGATGCACAAAGAGCAACAGCATCATTTTGCTGCTTCAGGTTCTCAACATGTTTATAAACCACCACAGAGCAAACAGTTGTATCATTAGAACTCTTCTCAGATGAAAAGTCCAAGGTATTAGCCAATGCCTCGAATTCCAGTCTTTTTGATTCGTAAGCTCCTGATGCCTCCTCAGCAGTATTATAAGTACCCAACCAGACCCTTTTATGCTGAATGGGATCCCGTATTTCAGCTGCCCATTTGCCCCATTTGCGCTGTCGAACGCCCCTGTATTTCCCTGTAACAGGGCTTGGCTTGCTTTCAATCAAGGGAAATATCCTTTTCTTCTTGGAGCTTTTCTCACCATTGTTACTATCCTGAACTGAACTCTCCGATTCAGGGGCCTTCGGTACTCGACTAGGGATCCCGATAGGGAAACAAACCTCACGAACGATGCGCTTGACCTTTGTCTCGCTTACTCCCTCATCATCAGATGAGTCAGTAGCATCCGGGTCATTACAAATGATTCGAACTTTCTTCATGGGTCTAGTGGGTTCAGGCTTAATTCTTGGCTTTCTGCTTACAGTTTCTTTACTCAACGAAACTGGCTTTCGAGGCTCTGGCATGTTTTTTTATCAGTTCAAATTACTCAAAAACCTCTCAAAAAGAATACCCACGAAATTGTATCCTCCAAAATAATAAATCAATTGAACAAGAAAGCAAAGGACTTTAACCAAGGAGTTATTAAGTAAGAGGACCTCTCAGGAACAAGAAAAGATTAAATAACCGATTTATGTGATAGCCCCCAAAACACACAACTCCAGAACAAGTCCTGCAACACAAAACAAAAAAGCATAATAATTACAACAAATCCATTAGAGATCAGCCCATAAAAACCACAAAACTACCCATAAAACCCATCAAAACAATACAGAAAACACAGGCACTGCAGAAAAAAAACAAAAACAACATAACACATAAGGGTTTAAGGAAGTAAGGTTTTTACCTTTTGGGCCTCAAACGCATCGAAACAGTTGGAAAGAAAGTGAGGTTGCTCTGCTGGAGTGCACAGCAGAGGGATTTTCGCATGCAGCGAGCAGATAATGAAGAAACTAATGAGAAACAGAGCTTCGACGGAGCCCCCAACACAACTGCCAAATCAAAACTTGCCGACATAAAATCTCTTGCTCCAAACCCCCTTATCTCAGAAAGCCCCCTTCTTTTCTCCTCAACAACACTTCAGAAAAAGAGCATCCAAAAAAGAGAGAAATAACTGGATCAGATACACCTATTTATAGGATGTGAAAGTAACACTCCATGCCTATCTATCTATCTATCAACAACCAAAGAAGTAAAAACACTCTGAAGAGTGTAGAAAAGGGATTAGGAACCAATGGTTATGATTTCTTGCCAGTAGTATACTATATGACAAAGATCAGCGGGCTTTATGGTATTATCGAAAAACTTCGCAGAAACAACAGTTGATATAGACCTCTTCTACTACTAGCATATCAACGAAGAGAAATAAACCTCTGGTGTGAAGGGTATATATGTGTAAATATAGAGTGCAAAAAGTGGACTATCGAAAATGGAATTTTTATTAAATTCTTTCTTTTATTTCACACCACCACCACCACCAAAGACTAAAGACTGACCGAGAACGCAAATCTCAAGGGCAGAGAAAGAGAGAAAATAAAACATCACCAGAAAAACATCGTGTTACATCGAAAATCTGAAACAAATCAAATAAAAAATAAGTTACAGACATACGTATGGCTATACCCTTTGCCTGCCTGCTTTGTTTTATTTCTTGTTTTTCTTTTTCCGACTTTTATCGCCCTTTGGGGTCCTTTTCTCACTCACACCGTGTCTGTGTGTGGCTTAAGGTCTGCTGTTACAAATGGTTTTCTGCGTTCACTATTTCCTATGCAGTCAAAATTTGGCTTGTCCGTGTATATATACTGTATGTAGAGATTTTGTGTATATGTATTTGGGGTAAGCAACTAAATGCATGATGAGCTGGCAATGTCCATCATGGAGCATGACCATTGGCCAAATTTCATTTCATGCATATCATGCCATCCCATGGTTGGTAAAAGATTCCTAAGCTGTTGGGCTCTTTGTCGTACTTTCTTTTGTTCCGCGTGAAGCTCACGGCCCAATGAGATTGACTGTTTTGTGGCGATTAACATAGGTGGACGTGAGGAGCGTGTGGTTGAAGCGTGGGCTTGTTGGCGTTACTGTTTGCTAGTAATGCTGCGATTCGGCAACGTAGGCGTTTCTGACTTCTGGTAGTCGATTACAGCTAATTTCCAGTTTGTTGAACTTTTTAAGGGCTGTGTTTCGGAGAAATTACAATTGTGCCACTGAAGTCTTCTTTCGTTTTCACTTCTCTCGTTTTCTTTTTCTTGATTATGTATAGATTTGCCTACCTTTTTCTTCTTGTTTGTTTCCCTACTTGCCAACTCTCTATTTATTACCCCGGATCCTCTGATTTTATTAATATTTTATTTCATATTTTATATTCTAAATATTTTTTAAATATATAAAATATTTTTTTTAAATAATATTTTATATCAATTATATACAATCAGAGTACATTTATTAATTAAAATATAAAATAAAATTTTAAATTGAAACAAAAGATTTGAAGTGTTGATGGAATACATAAGTTTTGTTGAATTAAAATTGAATTAAATTTCACATTACAAAGTTTATTAGTTTTAGAATAATTACTTATTTCAAATTGAATTTGAATATATCTTTTTCATGAATAAAGTGCCCTTCTTTAATAAGCAAACTTTGTTGGCTTATCGGAAATCAGGTTAGAATTAACGTGAGTTGCTTATAATTCCACAATCCAAATGGGTGATATACGTGTTGGACTTATAATATTGGTAGAGAGTGTATTTAACTAATATTGTTGAATACTTAGATTAAATTTAATTGAATAAGTAACTCTTTTACTTAATACACTTTGTAATTTAATTATCATGATATTTATTCAAATTTAATATTATGTGTTTGGCATAGGTGAAAGCAAGTACACATATACAGAGGAACCCTTGCAAATTTAGGGGGTGACCCCCCTAATAATATCGAATATTGGTAATATTTACACATATAAACAACGTAAAAGTGGCAATAAGGACACCAAAAATCGGGAAAACTCCTGTATTGAATATTTCAACACTAAATAGTAATAATCATACCATTGTTATCTTATGGTACATGTATGTCTGTATAATGTCATATAATCATATTGTTAGAAATTGGATTGACTTTAGGATCTTAATTCAATTGATTTTCATATTTAATTGGATGCATGTACAATTTAAATGGGATTGAGTTTGCTAATTGAATTAGTATTCTATTTTGAATATGAATATGTATCTCTATTTCTCATTTAACAAAGTGTGAATGAATGTAATTTTTTCAAAACTCTCCCCATATCTCTTTTAAAATTTATCTCTATATTTTTCTTTGAACCATCACCGTACACTCCAAGAATTTTGAGGTATGTAATTAAATGAATAACTCTAGTAGTTAGTTATTCACCACCAACAAAAAAAATATATTTGTCATTCAATTAAAAGGAGACTGGTAGACGACCGTTGCATATAGATATTTTGTATGAATTATATAAATATTTCATTTATATAATTTGGTGTGAAAACACCTAATGCTAGAGCCACTAATTTCAAGAGTTCAGTGTTTATGAGGCAATAATTCAATAGACATGATAAATTATAAATTCTTTAGATCTTGTCTAATTGTAGAGTGTTAAATTAAATAAACAAAATATGGCTTCTACCAAAACATTGTAGAATTCTTATGATCTAACATTATTTTATTCATGTAATCTTTGGAAGAATGGATCCAAAAGATTTCCTACTTTAGTTGATGACCATGTATTTAATTGTTCAAGTCCAAAGGCCATTTCTATTTGAGTAATACTATAACAATAATAAGTTGATGTGTCTTATTCAATGTCTTCTCCTATTTCCAACTCTCTTGGTCAAAATCTTATTCTTGTCTAGGGGTGAAGAATAGACAACAAAATCCCCCACATTTCTTATTAATTTCACTTCTTTTTTATATTAATAATTACCATATGAAATAGTCGGCCAATTCTCTATATCATGTCGATAGGAAATTATTATTATAGGACGACACTTGATTTTATTATAAACAACGATGGGGAATCTTGCTCATCACAAAAACTATAAATAAATGAACCATGTTTCCTGCAATGATAATTAAGAGACCATGTAATGCACTATATATATATATATGTATATCTTCCACTCGAATTTTTTTTATTCTTGTAAGTTGTATACATGCCCCAGTTGTATTTGTAATAGAAATTTTCTTTTGTTTTTCCAGCATGCAAGAAAAAATACATGTAAGCACACAAATTGTATATTTTTACATTATTGCTCTAAAAAATATTAATTGTGACGTGATATCATTTATCTTTTAAAATTTTTTAGTTGAAAGTCAATTGTAATATTGGTCACTGGCTGTGTTATAAAAAATTATTAGGGTGTTAGGGATTAATCCGATAAAAATATTTCGACGCTCAAATCAGTTTCAAAATAAATTAATGAAAATTAAAAACTTGATACCAGTAGAGTGCGTAATTGATTTAATACTTTTTAATAATAAAAATTATAGATATTTATAGTGTTGATAATTTTTTTTTAGTGAATTTGGATCTTATGATCTCAGTGGGGTTAGTATAAATATTATAGTTCAATTTATATGTTATCTTGTAGACCCCATAAATTTGACATATTGAGTTTTATCTTTATTCCAACTCATAATCCAACGTATTTTTTGAATTTAATCATTTGGCCTATTTTGGACTCATTACCCATCAAATTGAGAGTCGTTATAATTTCAAAAAATCATTTAAAAAAAAAGCTCTTGTTTTAGGATATTTAAAAAAAAACGTCAAAAATATGTAACAAATGGAGCATTTAATTTGTGCCACTTTTTGTTAATTGCATAATTAGGTAATATATTTCATTAATTAACCACTTAAAACCTTTAAAAGAAAAATAGCACGCCCTGTCCTTTTTGGCTCATTTTTAAAATTTAAGCCACACCAAATAATAAGACGACACCGTGTGGAATTTATAGCAATTTAAAACTGGACCATAGATAGATTACACGGCAGATCTTTGGCAACGTAATAATAAAAGTGCCCAAAAAAAATAGTGACCAACCACACATCACGTGATTCTGTTTGCATCGTCAGTAGCTGTATGGCAGTTACGAATCTAACGTCTCATAATTATCCACGTCAACACAGCCGCAGTATTGTCCTGTCCCCCCACCGCAACCAATCCGTACCCCCTACTACAGTAGCCACACCTACAGTCAGATAGTCCCACGCACAGCGAAAATAAAAGCGTGGACATGAGCATGGGCTACACTTTTCCCTCCTCACCACCCATGCCTCTAGATATTTCATTATCATCGTCTCACGTGATTGTCCATCCATAAATGCATGTGTTTTTAAAAAAGTTAGTAGGTCACGTGACCATCCCATGTACGTATATGCATACGTGAGTAATTATAGTATGCGTATACTTTCTCTTTTGGTGAGATTATAAATACCTTTTGGACATTTTTAATTAGTTTTTTAGATCTATATTAATAGTATATGGAGAGATTGTTTAATTTATTTGATTAAATTGAATATACTAAAATATTTAATTTAGTCAAATATTATAATCACACCCTTCCATTAAAAATATTAAAAATATATTTTGACAATAATACTCATAATTGATTTAATATAGGCTAATTATGAGAATTTTTATGATCAATTATACTCATAATTGATGAGAGTTTTAATTAATTTATATATTTAATATAGACTAATTATGAGAATTTTTAGTTAAGAATAAATTAATTAAATGCATAATAATATATAATTATTCATTAAAATACAGAATTGATAAGAATTTTAATTAATTTATTATTCAAATAATCATATGAATTATATCATAATCACATATTTTATCATATTTTTCATCAATTATTCACCATTCTAAACAAAAAAGTAAATAACCCGGACAGGATACCATCCTGTTTCTAACATCTTTTGTTTTTCTCTATTTAAATCTATTCTCTCTATTTAGGAATAAATATTTTTTCCTACTATAAAAAGTTAAATTGTATTGAATAATTCCCTCTCCCAATATTGTTTGACTCGATCCAAAATTCAGAAAAAAAAAAAGTAATTTTTTTATATATATTTATATTATTATCTTCAAAAGTAGTAATTAATAGTATTTTAAAAAAATAAAAAGTAAAACATTATGTTGAAAATTTCCGCCCAAAAAAAAAGTTATCGGGAAGTAGAAACTATAATTATTTTTGTATTTAAAAGCATTCAACCCATAAAATTATTATTATTTATAAAACTGTGGACAAGTATGAATACGGACAAGTATGAATACGGACAAGTATGAATACAAAAAACAGTCACTGATGTAGCATAATGTTGTTCTGACCATCAATAAACCATGATCATAATCACGTCATGTGTATACATGTTTTATGTATCATGCATATCATGTATGCACTTATTTGATGTACTTGTATGGGCATGCATGATTACCATTGACCAATTATGGGCAGTTGAGAGAGAGAGAGAGAGTACGAGTCGGCTACGCAAGTAGAGGAGAGTGGGCCGAACAAGGATTGCTTCGTCTTCCCGCCTAAGGCGCAGGCGGTGACCCCACCGCCACGCTTTTTTCGCGCCAAAAGCTTGGGTGAGCCCTAACCAGACCGCGACACGTGTCCGTGTGGGTTTTCTCTTATATGCTCGGGTTACACTGATGACCCGGAGCCTCAGGTCCATGCTTTTATTATTGGTTACAGTTTAGCTCTATATTATTGGCCATGGCACGGTACAAAATAATAAGATACATACAAAATATTGGAATTTAAATAAACTTAATTCATGGATTCAAAATATTTTGAATTTAAATTTAAAGTTTTGAATTTAAATTATATTTATTTTATCTAACATAAGTTTGTTATTTTTATTATTCGTCGTAATATATGGATTATTTATTTTGGTATCAAATTAATATTTTAATATATTTATTTAATTATTGTTTCTTTAAAAATAAATTTAAAATCCCTAATGTAAGTTGAGGAGTCAAATCACATATCGGTCATCCAATTTTCTTCACCTTTTTTTTTTTTTTTCCCCCAACTATCAAACACAGCCCTCCATTTTTCACTTGCTATAAATTGCTAGGAAGGTGCGAGCATTAGAAATTTGGTCAGTTGAGTACAGTGTAAAATGCGACTTTTTAGGCGCATTTTTGCAGAGGTTTTCTGCTGAGGGTGACGTGTGGCTGTGTGCTGATACTAAGAGATTTCTGACTTGTACGTCAAAGCTTGTACCTCTGATTCGATTCTCAAGCTTCTGTTTCGGGGCAAGAGATCCGATCCGGGTTTTTTGATCCGTCCGCTTCGCTTTTATAGCTTGAGTTTGTGACTGAAAGCTAGTGACTCGGCTTACATATCAATCAGTCAAATATTTTATCCCTAACTTCGGAGATTCGCTCTAATCAGTTGGTCAATCCCTCGTTTTTTGTTGCCAAATTCAATGGAAACATTTTTCTCCAATTTTCCCCTTTTTTCCTAGTTATTTTTTGTCAATTATAAAGGGTAAAATAAATGAAAAGGTAATTAGTGAATTGTTTACTCGTGAAATGAAATGAAAAATAGTTTCTCAGATTTAATACTAATGTTTTAATCTCGCCCCCTCCCCCCCAAAAAAAAAAAAAAATTAACTCAGAAATTTATAAAATTACAATCTTAATTTTGTCACTTAAAGTGGGTGGTTTTACAATAAACTATGAAAATCTTGTGACATTATCATAATTTATGTTTCACTATTAATGAGGATGTGATTGAACCTTTTATTAATGTTTGTTCAATGTCAATCAAAGTGTTGAAAAGTAATTGGTATATTCCAATGGCTGAAGACAATGCTAATTATTAGCAATGATGGATATTTGGGATTCAATTAAAAATTAGCATACAGTTAAATATTGTGATACCTCCCCAATTCTTTCTAGACCAAATTATTGTTTTTCCCTTTTTCTTTTAGTGCACAAAAAGAATTAGAAAGAAAGAATATATATCATCATTTGTTGAAAGAAAGATAACAAAAACTGCAAGAAATGGCCATCGAATTGACATTCCATTGGATTAAAAATAAATTGGGAGGATTTGTGTCAACTATATTTCATTGTGTTTATATTTGATTGTCAAATGAGGTTTGAATTTGTGTACTAAGTTAAACCATTAAATTGTTCAAGCAAAAAAAAAAAACCTTTAACTGTCGTCATGCTTTATTACAATATAATTACTTCAAGGTAAATAAACATAATAATCGTTACAAAATAGTCTATTGGTGCTTTATCTTACATGCATAATATTGTTGATTTTGAATTTTAAATTATCTAAAAGGAGTTAGAGAACTCGTCAATATTCTCTTTAAAAAAAAATACAATAATTTTTCCACTGAAAAATCTCATAGTTTATAATTTTTTAAAAGTTTATCTATCGAGCATGTGATGTATGATGATAAAAAATAAACAGCACCATACTAGACTAATATACTTTTTAATCCACTGCATTTATAAATTACTCACATTAAGACTCCAAAACTTAACTATCACAATATATTTAATCTGGTCCTAAATTTGGTTTTTAATTTAATTTTTATGTTAAATTCATAATAAGTAATACGTAGCTAGTCATGAATATATTATCGTTGCACTCAATAAATAAAATAAAATAAAATAGCCATCGATTCTATTGTTAATAAGGGTAAAAATTTGAGATTAATCATTAAAAATTTATTTGAATTTAGTTCGTTAATTTAACAAACTAAAGTTGAACATATTTTTTTATTTAAAATTCGCTTCGAACTTGACTCGATTAGTACAAAAGTGAAAAATATATAAAAATAAATAAATATACTCGAGTTCAATTCATGAACGGCTCAATTAAAATTCGTTGAAACTCGATTTAATTAACAATCAAATCAAATTAAATATAATTTTTAAATATCCACAAAAATTTAAATAAATTTAAAAAGTAACATGTTCTAAATCACTCCGTTTACACTTTGATTGTCAAAATATAGTGAGAAGGATAGGATACCCAAGAATCAAATTAAAAAATAAAGGAAAAAACTTTTATGAAAACATGAAATCATTAATTATAAAATATCAGAAATATGCACCCCAAGACACACACAAAATGATCAGGTTAAGTGATTCGAGACAATGAAAGATGGGCTTTGAATTTAGGTTCATTCTTCATGCGTGAACGGGGGCCCACTTCTCCAAACAGTACTAAATATCACTAAAAGTTTCTCACGGGATCCATACATCCTTAGTTGGATAATATCTACAATTGTTGCCCTTGTCTTTAAGGCGAATTTTCAGTAGGTCCATTCTACCCCGCACCCATCCTATTTGTACCCGCATTAACAAACAAGTACATAAATATCAAGAAATAGTTGTGGTGTAAATAAATCTAGTCGGGAATATAATATAATTTTAATAATAAGTTTTTAAGTTCAATAATTGATTTTTCGACGAGCTCAATTGCAATTAAACTTAACTGTAGCAAAACACGTGAAGATTAAATAGTTTGATTTTTTTTCATATGTGTTTTTAAATTATGGATGTGTCGATTTGAGTTAGGTGAGATGGGTAATTATATCTTGAAGTCGGGCTTTTTTATGGACGAATCAATCAAAATTAATCTTTGTGCATTCAATTCAATTTTTTTGATTGATGCATCAATGTGTAGATAAAGTTAAAACAATTTTAAAGACAACCTGGTGAAACCTAAATTTATGTAACTTAGTATTTATATAATTGGCAAAAAACAAATAATATATATAAAGTGTTAACGAGTCAAGAATCATAATCACATATAGTCCTTAATCATAAAAATCAAATTTGCTAAATTTCATGTCACCCTTAAATATCAAATTAAGGATGCATAAGAAATCATAAGTCCAGAGATTGAGATTTTTTTTATATTCTCAACCTATTTCCATTGTATCTGAAGTGAGTATGAATTATCATTAAGGCTATGTTTTGCCATTGGAAAAGCATAAAACATTTATCTCGTCATAGTACCTTGTGCTTTATTTTTAATTTTATTTATTTATTTTTATTTTTCTTTTCTTCACTAAAATTGAAGGTCCAAGTTCATATAACTTTTTGAATTGTTCTCATACATTCATGGATCCATTCATGATTCATGAATCACCTGTCAAATTCGTTAAAGTTAACCTCCAGCTAGTGTATTACTGTTAGCTTTTCTTTTACTGGTGTTCTTACAGTTCAACCTCAAATTTGCAAGCAACCTCTAGGTTAACCAGAAATGTCGAACGTGAAAATGTATATGTTTTACTAGGATTATAACAGTTCAACCTGATTAAGACCAAAAACCTTATACATTCACCTACAGCTAAAATTCTGACATTGATTCAGCTACAAGTTTGTGCTTAAAGTCCAACTTGAAATTCAAATGAAAAATTGGGACAGCTTTGCTGAAATTGTGAGATGATGAGAAAGCAAAATCTAACGCTGAAGCAAATGCAATTGATAACCAAACAATAACCAGAAGATCCAAATTTCTGCAATATTTTGGTAGATTATTCTTGAAGAAAGCATCACTGCCAGTCCAAGAATACAGCAATAATAACGAAAACTCACTTGGCATGATTGAATGGAAAGGGATGAACAAAGCTTTTTATGCCATCTCCACACCATTCAGAACCTTGATTAACATTTAAAGTCTAGAGCTGTGATTGGCAACATTAAAAAAACTGTAATAACAATGAAAAAGGGACATTAAAAAGATGCCAATGAATTATCCTGAAAAAAGAAAAATGGATTTTCAAGCTTTGATTCCCATTTTCCAGGACATAATGAACTTCTTTCCCACAGGCAACTCCAGCCCTTTAACCTCCAACATCACATTCTTCATCTTATCTCCACCCTCTTCCAGTTTCTCCGGATATTCATGTTCGGTTGAGCTGATTTCAACCTTGGAAGTATCTGCAACTGCATTGCCATCAACTTCAATTTCAAAGGCACTTCCAATTCCCTGTAAGCCCAGGACAGTTACCTTCTCGACGATCCAACCCTTCTCTAAGGCAAACTTGCTTTCTTGAACATCCGACCACACCTTCACCGTGCCCTTACTAACTGTTGCATAGAAATCAATGTATGTTGAGTAGCCACTGCCAAGTTTCATCTCAGGAAGCTCATCATCATCAAGGAAAAGATTCCCCTTGGCTTCTCCTGCAGTTGCACCAAGTGGGAAGGATATTATTAGGGTGAAAGGCGTCGTTCTTGCTTCTTTAGAGATCAGTCCACCCTGCTGCATCGGTATAATGGCATTTTGATACAAATGCACGTTGATCACATGCAAAGGTGCATCAAGCGTGAGGTAATGTGATTCTTTTGAAACAATCACCTTTGTCATATCAAAAAAATTGTACCAACTACCAGGCGGAAAGAGAGCTTTGACCTCGGTTTTACCCCGATTCAACACTGGAGACACCATCAGGCTGCTCCCAAGCAGGAACTGGGTGCTCAGTCCATACAATTTTGTTTCATTCGTGAAAGTAAAGAATAGGGGACGCGCAATTGGTGCTCCACGAGTATGTGCCTCATAGTTCAGTGTGTACAGATATGGTAGAAGCTTGTACCTCATTCCTAGAGCATTTCTAGCAGACTCGGCCACTGATTTCCACTGATAAAGCTCCTGCCTAGGAGAATAGAAATTTGCATGATCCCTTGAAAAGGGGTAGAAAGCGCCAAGTTCAATCCATCTGTTGCAAAGCTCTTCTGTGGGAGCTGGATAGAATCCGCATATATCAGAACCAACCATTGGAACTCCAAATATTCCAAAATTCAGCATTGTAGAAATTGAATATTTCAAATCATTCCAAGTTCCCTTGTTATCCCCTGTCCAGTGTGCAGCGTAGTGGCCTGAACCAACATACGTCGAACGTGATAGTATAAATGGGCGCTTGCCCTCTAGCCCCTGAAGTGCCTTGTGAGTTGCAACTGACTGTGAGAAACCATAAAGACTGTGTGCATCATACTCCAATACTCCATTATAGTGATATGCACTAGTTGCTATAGTTTTGTACCCTATTGGGACCTGTATTCCAGAAGCATTTATCTTGTATGGTGGATCATCCCATCTCGTTTTTGTTATGTTCTTGCAGTCAAGGCAGCAAATCCAACCAGGTCCAGTTCCATTAGGGCAGATCCTGCCCTCTGGAAGCGTGCACAATCCATTACAGAAGTTGGAAGCTTCATTCATGTCAATCCAAAGACCATCAACAGGTACAAGCTCGTGGAAACGACGAATTTCATCACCCCACCATTCAACAGTTTTTGGATTAAGGAAGTCAGGGAAGTTAACAGCTCCTGGCCAGACTTGGGCTAGGAAGGGTTTGCCTTCATACTTGATGAAGACATCACTTGCTAGGCCTCTTTGGTAGACACCATAGCTCTTGTTAACACCAATTCCAGGATCAATTATGACAATGTACTTCATGCCATGAGCATGAATTTTCTCCAAGAATGCCAACAGCTTTGGACGGGGGTAATTGCTGGGGTTAAGGGTGAAGTCTTTGTGTCCGTCCATGTGATCATCATCGTTCCAGATAACATCTAGTGGAATTTTTGCCTTCTTGTAGTTTTCGACTACGTCTTCAACTACTGATAAATTATGGTATCCCCATCTGCATTGATGGAATCCTGTTGCATTATGAAACAACAGAATGTGGATATTAATGGAATGTAAAAAAGATATAAATACTTGATGTGATTACTTCTGAACAACAGGAATACTATGCTACAATCCAAGATGAGGATTATCACTATCTGATTCGGAGGTATGGCCCAAGGCTTCAAAGAACACAGGCTTCATATCCAGTTTACTATGTATTTCTCTAATATTTATTACCAATATGTAGCAGGGCCTCTGTCACCACCTTCCTCCATCAATGCCGTAAATATGCGCACCAATATTTCTAACACACTTATGCAAAATAGCAGTCAATGTTGCTATGAAGGAGAAAGAGTTATCCACCCAATGACATTTAATAGACAAGAAGATAAAAGCCAAGTCTTGGAATAACCATATATCTAATTAACTTAAATTGGTCAGTCCATGGGAAAATAGGGTAATGCCAAAAGATGTTATGTATAAAATTTGAATTAGCTCCAAAAATTCCAAACTTGTTCATGCAACAGCATAACAAATAGCTATATAGCCATTTTGACTCTCTCCCCTGTCTTACATTGACAAAAAGGACACTTGTTGATATGAAAGATTTCTCCATGCTGTGTCAAGCTTTTACATAAAATTTATCATGGTGAAATAGTTCATTTTCTTCAAGAATCATCACAATAGTAAGAGCTTACAATAAAGTTTAACATTAACTATTCTAAATGGAACAGTGATTTAAGGAAAAAATTTAGAATCAATTAACTGAACAAAAAAAAAAGAGAGAACGTTAATAGTCTTGCCCAAAGATAAGACAGCACTCTCATGCTCTCCTTACACTAAAAAATCTCTGTCCCACATTTATTATATTCATTTTTATCTTTGGAATGTGTCAAAATAAAGTTTTACTTTTTATAATGAATTGTATTTCTCCATAATTATTTTTTAATTAAAATAATAATGTGAGGTTACTAATCTTCAATTATTATTTTTAAAAATAATAACATAAAAATACATAAAAAAACGCCACAAAACTTTGAAATTTATTACTGGGACCTAAAGATAATGCCTGGTATGCTTTCAATGCCTTTTTGACTGGGGAAAAATGAATACCCCCCACCCCATGTGCCAGCCAAACTCTATCAATGTGCAGTAGTTTTTACCAGTTGATGGACATGTTGATATTAGTGCATTTACATGCTTTGTAGTTTGTACCCTACAAACCCTTCGACATATGAACACAAACCGTACAACCACATGAAGACTGATGTTGCACGTCACTATCATTTAACAGCTATATAAATGCTGTACAACTCTCCCAATGCTTCACACATTTCCATTATATTTATTGAATTATTAATCATCGAATGATTACAAAAAATGATGCCTATTGTAGAAGTTGGATCTAAATGAAAACCAAGTATTAATTGTAACTAAGAAAAGAAAGCGATGGTTCAAATTGTTCCATGTAGGGAAAACAATTTCTCAGTGGGAAAATAAGATGTGGGGGGATGCTGACAAAGAGATCTTTTCGGGAGGTCCAGTAGTTGGTTTCTACCAAGAGTAACTTAAGGTTTGATGATAAGGTAGAAAAGTACCAAGGAAGAGAGAAAAGAAGAGCCTTTGAACTTGATTGCAACACATTTTTTTCAATGTGGGCCTTGAATGTTTGACATGGTCACGGGCTGAAGAAAAAGATTTTCAATCATATCTTTCAATCAGAAGTTCTTGCACAACTCTACCAAAGCGATTCTTTTACTAGGGGTAAATTTCCAAACTACATACACTTGGCTCGGTTTCAGCAAACTCAATCACATGTAGAATTTCCTCCCAGAAAGAAGCGGGGAAGGACAAGTAATGTTAGAAAGAAAACAAACACTGTTGACCCAGCCCACCAACCTGTTTATAGCTCTATCTACTCCAGAACCAGAAAATGTCACAAAACGCCACGACATAGGCAATCCCACATACATGAAATTATGCATCTCAATCATAGATCAAATTTTCAAAAAACAAATCTTGGAATAATCATGATTAGGTAATCTCTAACCAGTGACTTGTATAACTATGACTTGCAAGAAAGACGAAAAAGCTCATTGTCAAAGAAGAAATGTGCTGTAACATGATGAAAAAGATATACTTCCCTATAATAATGCATATTCGTACTATATAAGTAGTCCCCATAATCTTTAAACGCGTCCAATCCTTTTCACACATTTTAAATATTGTAAAAGGACTTTTGCTCTCTTTCTGCTTCCTCATATGTTTTTCTACCTTTATATTGTCAGTTAATTTATTCGCAAGACATATTTGCCCACAGCAACCTAAACTTCTTGTTAAAATCTTGATGAAAATATCCTCAATCATTCTCTTCTAGTTGGTTTCGTAGTCAGAGAGTGCTGATTCTCAATATCCCAAATTAGATGTTGCGAAAGGAAGACAGCCAACTTGCAGAGGTCCTAACTCCTGAGGTTGGTCATGTTTTCAAAAGTTGTGTCGTTTTCACATACGAATCATGTCTCAACACATTTAAAACCAGGGAGAAAGAGAGTAGCATAAGGCCAAAAAAGACTAGAAAAACAAGCATTTATCTCTACTTGTAGAGGTAAATCTTTCACAACAACAAGAAGTAATGGAGTTGCCACATTGTTAATGGCAAGTAGTCATCCAAAAGAAGAACTAAAAACACTCGAGACGACTCTTTAATTAAGATGCCTCTACCTCATTACTATGAGTTCAGCCTTTTTCAGTGCTCTAAAATTACACTAGTCTGATAACACTAGGCTACAGTATAATATTGTGCAACATGTTTAAATGAAAATGAGAAGTGCCGGTGAGTGCAGGAACACAAGTCAAGTCACTGTCTTGGCATAATTTTCTAGTGGTGACAAATATATCTGGTGTAGCTAAAATTACCATCTTTTACAAAACAGCAAAAGCCTTCAAACAATTCAACAACCAACAAACACTGCAAATGCCAAACATAATAAAAGGAATTAAACAGAAATGCCAAACTTGAAAAGGGTCTTAAAAAGACTTACCAAAAGCCCAGTAGGGCATTGCAGCTGGCCGGCCAATGAATGCAGTATACTGATCAACAACAGCCAATGGTGAGGGACCAGGAAAGAAATAAAGGTCAAAAACACCCCCAATCACTTTGTATGTCAAAGAATTTCCACTGTAAAACACATCCATCCCATTGCTGTTCAACAGCAAGACTGCATGGGCAGAGGCCTTTCCTCCACCATTCCTCAAGTCCATGTACACAGGGTGTGACCCATATAAATCAGCATTAAGATTAATGGCTGATATATCAGTAGTGTACAGAGTGTTAGGGTCATTGGGATAAAGTTTGATCCCATGGGGTTGAGTGTTCTCTCCCAAACCATACAAAGAAGCATCCTTAGGAAGTTTAGTGGAAATTTCAAGGTATTGGTCTTTAAAAACCAAATCATTGTAAGGGTCTGAATCCTCAGAGCTGGTATCAAAAAGGGTCTCACCATTTGATTTTCTTTTTACAGAAAAACTAAAAGGGTCTGCTCTATAAGCAAAAATTAGCTCACTTCCTGCATACTCTGCAGCTGTGAGTGTGTATGCGTTCTTTCTTGACCTGCCAATTGTTTGTTTCAGCGGAGGACTTTCTCTTGGCAAAAGATTGTAGGGGACCTCCCATCTTTGCTTTTCAGCATCAGTAATGTGAACCCTCAAACGATTATCTGTTTCATGCCTGAGAGAAAGTGGAAAGAAAGTTGTAAAAAGATGAGATTTGTATCCAAGAATATTGAGCCAGTGAAAGCCATGCAAGTGTAAAACATGAAAATCTTGCAGTGTAGTTGAGTAGGAAACTTACTTGACATAGAGCTGCAAGAGGGGAATATCAGGGCCAAAAATATTATTTTTCTCCTTCACTTGAAGGTGGCCCACAAGGCCACCATTAGGAGACTCTTCAATGGAGATCAAACGGTAGCCTTTACCAATTTTCTTTGGAGTAGTAGTAGTAGTAGTAGTAGTAGTACTAGTAGAAGCTAAATCAACTTGAAGTATACATAGAATTAAGAACACCAGCAAAAATCTAAGACAAGAAGATAATGACAGGGGAAAAGAAAAACAGAACCACATGATGTATGATTCCTATTGTGATTAAATCTTGAGAGTGAATCACTTGGCCAGTGACTTTAGGGGGCTTTGGGTATATAATGGCAAAGAATGGCACAGAGGCATAGGATACATGTGGTGTGGATGAGGTTGACATGATCTGAGGACATCTTTTGCATTTGCATGTGACTATGATGTTTGTTTGGCCCCAAATTTTCAGACCCTTTTCTGTGATATTTGGTCCCATCCCCATGACTAAGTTGCAAATTCTTCGCAGTAAGTTTTTAATTTATTTTTTTAGGATGGCTTAGTATGGTGTCTCTAGTAAAGCCCAGCACTTATTGGTTATTCATTCTTGCTACCATGCTCTGTAACTGCCAATCACGCAATCACTGTTGAAGTCTGGTAACATTTCAATATGCATGACATAAGAAAAAGATAAAGGATGATTTTATACAGGAAACCGGCACAGTGGTATTGAATCCTGTATAATATACGTAATCACAAGGTATTTTTATACTGTATTGGAAATTAATACCATTGATTGGCAATATACAGTGTATGGAGACGGAATCGAAATCTTAGTATAGAGGGGTAGGAGAGTTATGACAAGGAATTTCATTGGTATTAATCAAACAATGCAGAAAAATATATGAATTTTCATTGAGAGTGAGAGGTTTACTGGCCGGTCGTGCCCTCAACTTTGTCCGTCATTAACAATTTTTTAAGAATTAAATATTTTTTGATTCACATATGAAATATTTTTTGATTCACAGATTGGACAATTGAAGAGTTCAAAGGAATCAAATTTAGAAGTAGTTTACTTGTAAAATTTGAATATAAGGGAAAGACAATGGTATGACCCGCTCCACCGATTCAAGACAGATATTAAATTTTTATTTTATTATACCTCGTTTATTTTTTATTTTTTAATCTATATATATTTGTGATATATTATTTTTTAAAAATTTATATTTTTATAAAGTTTTAGTGGTATTATTATTAAAAAATATATTTTTTAATTTTTTAAAATTATTAAATGATTTAGCGGGTTTAACCCGTGGAGTTAGATACCGGGTAATTTTGAATCGAGATCTGAAAAAAACCTTAACAGAACGGTTTTTTGATTTGGCCAAAGGCGGTTCTTCCCTACTCCTACTAGAGGGGTTGCTGCCTGGTCAAATCCTCCATTCGTTCCTGTATGTTGTATTGGTGCGAGAGATGCATTATTAATAAATAGACAATTAATCTCAATTAACTAAATTTTTCGTATTAACTGTGTTTAGCTCTTAATTAGTTAACTTTGATCCAACATAAATTACTTTTCTTTACACTGCACCCCAACTCCCGCGGATTTCGATTCTAAGGTTCCCAAAGCAAAATGTTTGTCAAAAACACTCAGAAATGTGGTCACACTTCTTATATAGTACTATAAAATGCAATCCATCTAAGTGTTTGTGCCTCTCAAAACATCTGAGTACGTGCACCAATATTGGATTAATATAAAGAATGCAATCATTTATTCCTTAGTAGCAAAATATAGTTATTTAAATTTCCAAGGACCAAAGTCGCATACATAAATTCATTTTCAACCTATTCTTATTTCTTTAGTGTCAAGAGCCTTATGCAATGTATTTTTCATTAGGACCAGTGAGTGCATTAAATAGTAAGAAATTGACAGCATATCCACCCTCAATCTAACTCCATTTATGAGCAGCAATGCTCCATAAAGTCTACAATAAAATTAAACTCTTACTCTAGCTAGTAGGTGGACAATGAAGTTAATTCAAAATAAATTAAATATTTTTAATTATATAATTAAGACAGTTTAAAACAAATAAACATGAAATAATCATAATTATTATCTCCTTGCTAGCCCTGTAATACTAATCAGGAAGAGTACAAATATGCTCTTCCAAGTTCTATCTACATAATTTTGTATTGAAAAGGGCGAAGTTGCTGAAAAAGTGGAGTTTTCAGGCCGTGGGTTTTGTCGGCGCTTTCAGGGACAGTTTTTGCCCAATACCACCACTCCTTCCGGTTGGACCGTTGGTGGCATCACCATATATTGGAAATTGAAATGTTTGTTAAATTAATAATTAAAGAGAAAAATGAAGCCCTAATTTGAGCAGCTTCATAAGTTTAAGCGTGAAAAATGGCAATTGAATTTTTTTTTTATTTTTTATATTTAAAAATCTATCAAAAAATATTTTTACTATAGTTTTTCAAAACGCAAAGTGAAAAACTAAAAATGTCAAGTGTTAATAGATTTATTTTTTCAAAAAAGTGATTAGAACAATTATGCAGCAAACATGATGTAGAATGTCATCATTATTCTAATTTAATGTTTATGTCATCACTTAAATAGTATTTCATTATTAAGTTATATATAATAATAATATTAATATTTTTCTTTTTAATATTATATATATAATGATTAACAAAATCTAATGTTCAGTGGAATTATCATTACAATAAATTATTAAAGGTAAAGCAGATGGAGAGAATTACATGGTGGCTGTATTAATTTAAACAACCAATCATGGACACTACGTATCACTAATTCTGGTCTGTTAAAGAAAGGGGGGATACGATTCTTCCTTCTTAAAATAAGCCGATCCCATGTACTCAACGAACAAAATCAAAACGAACAAAATCAGGGCAATCACCACTCAAACTTTATTTATTTTTTATCCATTCATTTTTTGCAGTTGTGAATTTCATACTTCCAAGAAAGGTACAGCCAACGCCTTCCCCCCGTCTCAGGATCTTTTTGTCTCTAACCTCTGCATTTGTTTTAATAATTTGTTGTCTTGAAACTTGGTCTAAAAATACCAAAACATATAGTTAAGCTATAGTTCCAAAGGCAACATCTCAAAAAGAGAAAAAAAAAAAAAAAGGCTGAAATAGGATTAAAAAATTAAAAGAAAATAAAAGTTTGGGATAGCCATTGAAACACCGGAATTTTGACTTAGAAATTCAACCTCCTATAGGTGAGCTCCATGGATGCAGGATCGTAGAGCTCCAAATTAGAGATCCTCAAGGCAAAATGTAAATAATTCCGTAATTTTTTCAATTTTAATGGGTTTATCTTTGCTTGCACCCCGAGTACAATTCATGTACATTTTTCAAATTATTGAGAATTTTTTTTATGCTTTGGAAAGTTGTGACTAGCTTTTTTCAAACCTATTTTTAGCTAAATTACTTTTTTGAGCTAATTTAGAATTTTTTTTTCTATATCCCAAAGGGATCTTGGCCCATAGGTTTGTCGATGGGCTTAGGCTTAGCTTACCGTCCACAAAAATGGACTGTATCCAGTTGATAATTGAGTTCATGAGTCGGGTCAAACATTGTACTTTTTACTTATAAATCAGTGGTTCCAAGCTTATATTTTCCAGCCCTGGCCGTTGCCTGTCTAGGGCTGGGTGGATTGAGTTGAATTAGGACTAATTTTGAACTCTCTTATACTTTAGTGTTTTCAATTTGAGCATGCTCCATCTTGATCGGGCATTATAAATTAAAGGGTTAGAGAGGTTGGGCCTATATTCCATACTACTTTAAAGAATGGAGTCCATGAATAATTCTTTCTATGTTGTTCCTTCCATGGGTCACACACACGAACTTTTTGGCCAAACAGCCGTCCCGAAAGGGAGAAGAGGAATCAATTGAATTGGTCTTTGTTTGGTGAAGATTAAATAAAACTAAGTGGAACACCTCAAATGGGATATATTTTAAAAATGAAAAATCAAATGGGGATGACGTCACATGGATGACACAAGAAATTCCCAGATTGAACAAAATGATTCTGCTGTATCGCACAACCTCAAGTATACAACGACGTCACACCACTTTCCTTAAATCCACTAATTAGTTTAGTAGTTTTTTTTAAAACCTTAAACTTCACTAAAGCCCAACATAAAGTTTGGTCTTTTTTAATTAATTAATTTTTTTTATAGAAGGTGTTACACTGTGAACGTCTTTTATCATTAAGATATTCGAGAATATATATATATATATATACACACATGTAAAGCTAAAATTAATAGGCAAACTTTTTGCCGCAATATAATTAATCAAGTTGTGTACCAGCCTATATCATGATAATTAATGGAGGCTATAATAAAACATTTAAGTTATATATATTTACAAATTTTGATACGCAACTTCGTTCTTTAAGTAATATTAATCTAACAAACTACACAAATAATATTGATTTTGTTAAATAAAGAAAATTAACTTACTTTTAACAAAAAAAAAACTTACTACTTTAAGCTTTCTAAATACTTGAAAAGGAAACAACCAAATGATATCTTATAAAGTATAGCTGATCCAAAAATTACCTGGCCACTAATAAAAAAGACTAATAAAGAAAAAAGAAATTAACAGAAAATAATAAATGAGATAATGAAACAAAGTGGGCCTGGTAGAGAATGGAGCAGAGTTTTGCAAACAGCTCCCTCTTTAAGTCCTCAACCCCTCATTTTCACTTTTTTTGTTATAAAAAAAGTTAGTCCCAAAGACAAGCCATTGACTATGATCATTTTTTTATTTTTTTGAAAAAAAGAAAACGTGAATATCATTCATGCTTTTATCCATTATTTATAAAATAAAAAATAAAAATTAAAGTGTAACAGAATCTACGTTTTACCTTAAAACTTTAAAAAAATTATATTTATGTATTTAGTGATTTTATTAATTTTTATAATAAAACTATTGAAAAATTAAGTATTTTCTTATAGTCAACAAAGTAATAAAAATAATATGTTAAAATCAATTGCTTATAGAAAAGGAAGATGGTAGTTGGAGAAATGGCAGCGAGTCATTATTTAAAATAAATTGGACATGTGGGTTGAAAACAACAAGAGAGGGAAGTATTTTGACCCACACTCTTATTTACTTCTTTTATTAATACAAGATCCGTGATTAGCAATATGTACCGAAAGTACTCTGTCCCTCCAAAAATTGAAGTTTTTATTTAATTTAATATGAAATCTTAGATAAAATTGTAACTAGTTTAAAATAATAATTAAAATTAATGATATCAAATAATTAATTTAAAATGATAGTAATTTGAAAATTTTTGATTTCAAAAAATAAAATAAAATCATAAATTGAAAATAGATATAATGCAATTGGTAAATATTATGTTATTATTGTCTGATGGTCAATTATTTTATAAATAAGTAGGAGTCCTCATCTTTAACTTTATCGATTGGGTCAAAAAAAGACGCCCTCTTTTTTAATTAAAAAATAAACATAGAATTTGTCACATAATAAGTACCCAATTGACTATTTCTTTTTCTAGAGAACCTGTGATGGAAATTTAGAATTTGTCCAACTTAATGAAATTGGAATTATCAATTACGTCCCCATAGTCAAGACTGGTCTTAATTAAATCTAAAATATCATTGATTAGCAAATAAATCAGGGTGTGAGATTATCAATCCCTAATTAAATAGCTGGATCAACCGTTTTTAAATTGGGTTGGAATCTTAACTTTATCATATTTCTTAAATATTGATGATATTTCTAGAGTTTAAATAAATCTGAAACAAGTTTAAATGGGAAAGAATATTATTAGTGAGAACATTAAGTCGATCTTATTTTCAATACTCCTTATACTACTTAATATTAATTTTTTATTTTTTATTTTTTATTTTTTTTATAATACAATTTGCACTAAATATTATAGTTTTTGTATTTTTAAAAACTTAGTAGTATTTCTATTATGAAGACACTTATTGTATTGTTAAACATCTTCTTATATCAATTTAATTTTTTGTTAATATCTTAAAAAATATATTTTTACAATCACACGATGTTTTGTTGTTTGTTGATTAAAATCGCCGTGACCAATCACGATCATCATAAACTATACATTTGATTTTATTTAATAATATTTAATAAAATTATATATAATAATTTAATTTTAATTTAATAAAAAAATCATGAATTTTCACGGTAATCACTCCTAGCCATATTAGCCACACAGTCGGAAATGAAACAACTACTGTGTTGACATCCTTAGAAACTTTGGATGTGAACCACGAACAACAATTGTTGGTCAGTACTTGATCATCCTCAAATGAGAATACAAATGTTTGTGTCGGAGAAATATATGGTATCTTTTGTTTGGTGAACCCCCTAGACCCTTACCACGTGATCATGTCCTTCCCATCACGCGAAAAATCACACCCCTTGCCCCCGGGAACAGTTCAAACCGACGAATAATTGATTTGGATTTATTTTTAATAACTGGATGAAAATTTAAATTCGGGTGAAAATTTATGAATGCATTTTAATACGAAATAATCATTGGACTGTCAGTAAGATCCTACGACTGAAATATTTCGAACAATCACTTTGAATTGAGTTCCTTATGCCCAAAAATATATAATTTTTATTTAAAATCTGAATATTGATTGAAATATATCTCGCGATTTATCTCCACTTTATGTTAGATATGTTAGAGGTAGTTGTGTATAAAGTTTAAAATTAAATATGAGCTGTCACAAAATAAAATGAAAAAATCACACCCCCATTTTGGTCCACATGTTTAGTAATACAGGTCAATCAGTCTCATCACCCACCTAAAAGCAAAGATATTTTTCTGCAGAAACGGATCATCTTACATCATCAGCATTGCGTCACTCCATGATGTCATCCTCCACAGACTCCTGTGTTTTTCCAAGAAGTACCATTTCCTTTAAATTAATTGAAGTTCTCCCATACCTTAACCATCACAAGACATACTAAAGTATTTTCTCTGTTTCTTTGAAGCATCTGCTTTTTTTTTATTTTTCCAAGAAGGAAAAATTCTTTCCTCCTTTAGTTCTTTGGTGTCTTCCATGGAAGTGGAGAAGAGAAAGCGGGAAGATGGCGGAAAAGCCAACGGGAAGAGAGGGAAACCGCGGGAAGATGATGACTGCCTGAAGCGGGTGGTGCCGGGGGATGAAGAGGTGGAGGAGTTCTTTGCTATACTGAAGAGAATTCAGGTGGCTGTCAAGTACTTCCAGAGGCGTAACGCCGTCAGGTGCACCGAAGACGGTGAGTTGGCGGCGAAGACTCCCTGGAGCCCGTCATTCGAACGGGAAGATTTCTACGGAGTTAAGAAAGACCCGGAATGCTCGGAGGAAAATCAGAATGGGGGTTTGGATCTTAATTCTGACCCGGCTTCTAATGTTTCGGATTCTGTTTGAGCTTCTGAGGTTTTGGGTTTGAGGTTGTGATTAACAATTTGAACTAAATATGTATGCAAATCATGAGATGATGTTAGAAATGGTGAACATCTGGTACTGAAAAATGATAGCATAAAATATTGGTAGATGAGAGTCACGGAAGAGGAAGAAGAGTCCCACTGTTATTCTTTTTTTCCTTTATCAATTAAAATTTGAAAAATCAATGAATTTAATTATGCGGATGCATTTCATGGTCTATAGAGTTCAGACCTCTATGAATTGGAGATGAAGAGGAAGCAAAAAACACTCTCTAAATTTCGATATTTCGTGTGATTTTTTTTCTTAAATAATATTTGTTTAATATTATATTAATATTTTTAAAATGTATTACTATTTAGCAACTGTTATTCGAATAATCCTTCAAATTATTGAACTTTCATTAACTAAGAAATTTCTCACGTAATTTTGAATTTTTTGTCAATGTTTTTTTTTAAGTAATTATCATTAACATGTGTAGCTAGAAAAAGTATTCACAGTTGAAATTATGCAAGTACTAATATGTAACACTTAGCACGGATATGGCACTTTTTATCATTATTGTGGTAGAACTTTATTAGATTCGATTTTAACTTTTAACAATATTAGTAAAAACCCTTCTGGCATTGTACTAATATACAAGTGTAACTCATTGGGGGAGGCTAAAATAAAACATAATTATCTTTTCTTTTGATTATAATAGGGTAAGTATTTTAAGTTTTATATTATCAAAGACTTTGACATATTTGGTCATGACTTAGCCATTTTGATTGTTCCGACGTCTTTTTCGAAGTAGTCGACAAAGGGGATTGTAAGTGGTTGTTGCCTAATCATTAGTTCAAATCCACAATTAAATTTAGGATTTAACATGACATTTACATCATAACGTCAAGTCAGGTGAATATCGATAGAGTAAGTTTGGGTTTAGCATCAAATTGTTCTAATTTGAATGTGCTAATATTTTCTATTTCCCTAACTACATACCAACTTTGTCATATTTTGACTTGATTCTAAATAATGGTTAAATATCAAAATTAATTAAAGAATTCAATCAACTGCAGCTATAATCCAGATATATTTGTTCAAACAAACTATGAGCCCACGATCAACTCTATAAATTTTTATATCGATTAGTCCTGAAGAAATAAAAAACGATGGTTCGATAATCCATTACTTAGCCCAAGAGGGAGGCAGTTTTGGGTTCAGCCTGACCCTACAAATGGGTTCCATTTAGTGGTTAATGGACCTCTGGGTGGATTCAACAAATTATGGCTGGTCCACTGTTGTAAACTTTGGGCCCAAATTATTCCTTTCCACCCTTGCTCATAATTCAAGGCCCAAAGGTAGGCTAGTTACTGGCATAGTTATAAATTTCGAATTCGGAATTAATTCGTTAATTCTTAGTATTCGTAATTCGAATATTATTCGAGTTACTTGGGATACAAATTGATAGAATCTAGTTTACATAACAAAAATTATTTTTAGAATTCACGATTAATTCGGGAATATATAGATACAAAATACGTAGTTATTTCATAAAAATAATATATATTTTTTATAAAATATTCAATAAAAATTATATCATCTAATAAAATTATACATGTGTATTGAAAAAATAAAAAATAAGTTAGTATAATCTGATTTCAAGAAAATAGGAATATAATTTTGAAATGAATCGTTTAATTGAAGAAAAAAATTGGGAGATTTTATCAAATTATTATTTATGATAGATATATATATGAAATTCGAACATATTGATTAGTTATTAATCCTCAGTCATCAAGAAATGAAGTTATTGTTAAATTTCTGAATAACTTCTCAAATCAATTTATTTCTAACTATAACCCAATTTTAACAAAACCCACAAGAAACATGGGAGGAAACTACCTAGGGGACAAATTGTCATGGAAGTTTCATCGTCCAAATTTGGTCCTATCCTGAAAGCTTGTTTTCTTTGTTTGTGGTTTTTCCTTGGAGTTTCCTAACCAATCTCACTGTAATAAGTTTTCTATCCTATTCCTGCTTTAATCATACCTACTCTAGATTGTTAGAAAGTGCGCTTTTTGATTCACGCGTTTATTGTTGTGGTCACACGCCACATATGAAAGGCGGAACTAGAGAGGGAGCGGGCCTATGAAGTAACTACCTACACGATTAGGTATTCCAGCAGCATGTATGTGTGTGTGTGTGTGTATATTGCTTATTTGTAAACACTTTATATTAATGATTTAGTAGATCATAAGTTCGAGTGAGTCACCTATAAAGGAGTTGAGAACCAATCAGTATCATTTAAAAAAAAAAAAAAAATTATACATATACGTGATTCGACACAGCTAATTTTACTTATTTATCGATAAATTTTCAATATATCGAAGTTATGTCAACAACTTCATGGTTTGATTTATTTAAAAACACTATTGTCTAAATTTATAAAGTATAATTTTTTTTAATTATTTATTTTTATTTTTCAAATTGTAGCGTACTTTTAGGTGTAATTATAAAATAAAGATAAATCTCAAAAGATATTTGTAATACTTCAAGAAATATATATAATTTATTAACTTAGAGTATTAGATTTTGTAAATAAGTCAAATTTAAAAATAATTTTTATAATTAATTAAATTAGGTACTACATATTCATTTTGAGTGCATCGTTAATACCTTAGTTGCCGCATTTGAATTATACCAAAAATACTAATTATTAACTTGCAAGAAAAGTAGTTGGGAATTGGCATTTAATTTGATTGAGCTAGATTTCCACGGAACTAACACATCTACTTTTGGGAGGATAAATGTAGAAAAAGCGTGGAAAATTAGAATTGTCACATACACAAATTTCTCAAGTCTAATTCATTTACATCACCAACTACTCCTATGTGACAATGAAATGTGCATTTAGACAAAGTTTTTGGTGGAAAAAATCGGTTCAACTAATAAATATTATATTAATCATTCCATCAATCTCATTAAACCTAACAAGAGTTCTCGATTGTGAGCTTTCGGTACTCAACATTTACAACTTAATGTTAAATTAATAAAATTATAATGTTACAACAATAAAATAGGTTATAAATGAGGTGAACGTGAAAAGTAAATGATCGGTAAATTAACAATTTTTTTTTAAGAGTAGGTAGAAATGAATGAGGTCAAAAAATATATAATAAAAAAATGATATTATTAACACAAACATATGACAAAAAGGAATTGCTTTATATGGTCATTTTGCATTGGTTTGGGTAAAACAAATATGATTTGTAGTGTTGTTATAATATGCAAAAGGCTAATAATATTGGAGCTCCATTTTTTGTTTTTTGTTCAATTTATAATAATTTTATTCTTGTTACAAAGACTTGCTTCCTTAGCTATAATTCATAGGTTTTATATTTTAAGAATTTGTTTTTGTCCTACAAAAAAAAGTCAAAATAATTAATACTTCCCCAAAACAAAATATAACAATAACTTAAAATGAAATTTAAATAATATAGATATAGAACTTTATGTATATACATAACATTATAGTCTTCAAATTTCCATTATTTCTTCAAAGATATCATTTATGTGCTTAAACTGTAATTTTTATTTTATTTTATTTTTGTATTGAAATCTTTTTTATTTCTTTGAAACTATCTAATTTACGCATTAATTGGCACTCCAATTTTTATGATTTTTTACCAGAAAATAAAATAGTATCAAATGGATGCTAAAAAACTATGGTTCCATCCAATTAAAGAGGTAAATGAAAATTTATTTTTAAATTAAAGAGTCATTGAATATGTTTCTTACCAATGCAAATCTTAAACTCCTTTTGTCGGGTACTTTTGTCTTTTTAAGATTATAATTTGAAAAATAGAGCACATTGAATATAATACGGAGTGCCAAAATCAATTATCCTACGCAAATACAAACAAAGCATTTAAAACAATAAAAAAAAATGTTAAATGAATATATAATGCTAAACTTGGTATCAAATAAGAAAACGATGTGCACATTACATCGACAACTTTTAATCTAGTTCCTAAACCTAAAAATGTTGTGTCCATCTTCCATTCCTAATTAAAGGAAAAGTAAAAAATATTATTTTCATAATTAGACAGGGATCAAATTAATTTTCTATCGAGCATCAATTCAATCGATTTCAATTCAATCATGATCCGACCAAACTAATAAAAATTAATTGTATTTTTTTATTATATTATTTAAAATGATAATGTAATAAAAATACAAAATTTAAAGTTTTTTAAAAAAAATAAAATTAATCATACCGTTTTGACTGATTTGATCCAAAATTCAATTATTTAAAATTAACCAAATCGAACCGACCGCTGATTTTCGATTCAACCTGTTGAATTGGTCTGGCCAATCCTATCCAATTTCAAAAACAATAGTCAATAAACTACATAAGCACCCACAATAATTATTCGTCTCAAAATTGCTTAATCTAACAAAAGATTCTAGATTTCCTTAAATCTATCCTAATCCCACAACATTAATAATATGCTTTGTTTTCGTGCAGTAAGGTTCCAAAGAATATAATAGACTCCTGATCAAAGTGGGATGCCTATGAATCACCTTCATTCAACTCATAACTAGGTCAAGAATTACATATTGTGGTGGAAATCCACTATGATGAACAATTGGAATATTTGACTATTGATCATCAATACAGAAATAGGAAGTTGTCAACTTTTGACAAAATCCAAGAAATGAAGGAAATTAAAAAAAAAAAAAAAAAAAAACCTTTTTTTCCATGGAGTGGTGAATAATTCTGAAAATATTGTGACGAGACAAAGAGATGCCCAGCATATATGTATATGTCCCCATCAATTTTTGGTAACATCTGGCTAACGTTGTTGTTGTTGTTGTTGTTTAAATAAAGAATTAAAAAAGTTAGATGTGGCTCCACTTTCTTGAAAGTTAAGCAATCAACAATTATGCTCATAATGTGAATATGTCAAACCAGTGGAGAAAAAGTCTTGTTGCCCCCTTACAAACGTTTTTACATGGGAAAGTGTCAATGTCTACATATGAGGTGAAGCCTCAAGCCATCATCACTAACGAAAGAAAAAGTTTCCTCTCAAGAAAGGGATTTTTCTATGAGGTTGCCTCCTTACTACAAGTAAGGAAATGGGATTCAAAAGTGATGTGAGCATGGATAGTGGTTCTAACAGTTCACGTTGAATCGAATTAAAATTAAAATTTTAGTTGTATTGAAATTGAATCGAACACTTTTAATTTTTAATTCTTTAAATTTATAATTTAATTAATCGAATCGAATACAAAATTAAATTATAATTTTTATATATTTATATATATAATTTATGTATGATATGTTTATATATATTGTTTATTTTTACTATTTCCTTGTTTTTTTTCCTCGCCCAACTAAAAAATATATTTATAATTTTATTATTTAATTTGTATTTATTTTTTATTTTTTTAAAAATCGATTAATGAAGAAATCAAATCGAAAAATCAAAAAAAGAATTTGGTTATAATTGAACGAAATCCATTAGTTCGATTCAGTTTGGTTAAATAAGCACCCTAAATATGATCGAGTTTTTTTTTGAAATAAAAGAGTTTAGTAAAACTGACTTTGAAATTTATGGTGTGAAATTGAGATCGGTCAAAGGTGGTGGTATCGTTGCTTCTGTAATTATTGTGTTTGAACAATCTGAACGTAGTTTTGGTATTTAACGTTTGAAATTGCGGTTATTCTAGAATGTTAATACTGTCGCTTCTTTAGAACTAATTATTGTATTTGAACAATCCGAACGTGGTTTTAATTTTAGCTACTAAAACAAACCATAACAGAAATCCAACATGATTTTAAATAGTCGTGTTACGAATATTTCAAAAAATGTACGTCATAAAATTCAATTAAAAGAGAACAAAATTATTCTGTAGCGAAATATAATACTCTTGATTTTATTAATTAAAGTAAAAAGAAATTAATGTTTGACTCAACATTTTGATTGACCCATCTATGAGATTATATTTAAGATTTTATGATACATGCTCAACATGTATGGGCCATCAATAGCTTATGTCCTTTCTAAAACTTAAGTGCGTCTCTCAAACTTTTTTAACAAACATTTCGAGGAGAATTATGTGGCCCTTAATAATTAAGACATGTTGTCCAGAAAGATGTAACATCTCAAGGATGTATACCTACTAACCATACATATATGTATGATCATAAAAAGCCTTATAGTGTGACAAAACAAACCATGGTTGATCATAAATCATAATCATACCACATATGATGGGGAGGGAAAATTAAAAATGATAGTTGCTTAAAACCAAATCTTATGTATACGAATATATATTTTCGACAGAACCAAGTCTGATAATTTACACTAGCAAAAATCCGTTGCAGTCAAACACTAGTCCAAAATAAATTAAAACACATGTTTTTTATATTTTATTTAAATATTCTGTATAATATACTATAAGTTATCAAATATGTTGTACGATGTTTAATACAGACTACAGTTGTCACACAAACAACTTATGTAATGCATAATTTAGATGGTGTTTGTGTAAATTTATAAGTTTCATAAAATATCTTTTTAGATGTTCTAAAGTGTTCGTTATTTTTTTTAAAAGATGAACTTATAAACTTCCAAAATAAGATATTAAGATCTTATAACTTTATAAAAAATGAGGGATCCCAACATATTTTTATAATCTTAATAAATTTAATTTTAGTTTTGATCGTAATAATTATAAAATTCTCATTACTAACATCTTATTAGTTCAATAATTTTATTTTATTCAAATATTTTAATAATTTTTTTTAAATAAAATTTAACATTTTATAAATTTTAAAAATATGTTATAGAATGCAAGAACTAATAATTTTTTTTAATTAAATTTAGCCAAAACCCCTTTATTAATCCAACTTGTATCTATTTTATATGGTATCTATGATTTGATCTAGAAAAGACTTCTTGTTTTCACATAATTTTTATCAATTCACACTATGATATTTCATGGTATTCGGACTTTTGTCCATTCATATTGTGTTATTCCCATAACCTTCAGACAAAATCACGATAACGAACAAAAACATGCTCCAATTTAAATGGCATTATCGTCAATAGTCATAAATAAAGAAACAATAAAACAAAGTCTTGTCAAGGAAAAAAAAAAACACTAAGATGAGGACCAAACTGTGGTTAGTGGGAAGACTAAAGACCAAATAGTGCATTGTCTAATCGGCTAATTATATCCCAGTTTAGTGTCTAATACAGCCAGATTCAGAAATTCTCTAATAAACATTTAGTCCATGGACTTTCCCCGTACCAGGGCATAATTTCGTTGTGGCCCCAACGTTTGTATGATTGTTCACGAAATAAGGTATCGTGTTCAAGAATAATTAATGTTGTTTAAGTGGAAAAAGGCAAAAGAATTGACTCAGCTTGTGGTTGTAATTAACTCTATAATCAAATTTTGCAGTTTATTCAGATTTCAGCATATAGTTTGGCTGACTAGAATTTTCCCAACTTTGGGATATTGGTCTAGTGGGGCATCCATATAATTAATTAAAATATATAATTTACCATACATAAATAATTATTATTATTTAAACTTTTGAATATCTGTATTTGGTCTAACATTTATCTTTAAAAAAATACTTAACAATCATTTATATAAATAATTAATATATGTTCAACATGTTTATAAAATGTTATATTTTGTACTACGTATACATCTCATCATATATTTTATATATATATATATATATATATGTATAAATGTGTATAAATGTATTTTAGCTATTTTCCACATCTTTATGGCGTTGTGGAAACCCAATAATGGATCCATCTTTAGTCTGTTGAACACATCTACTGGGAAGTGTAAACAATTGAGAATTTAAGAAACGTTTTAGGCAAGAAAATAAACAAACTCCCATTTGAATCCAAGAGATAAGAGATGTATAAGGTGACACTTTGGGCCTACCAATTGTTAGAATTAAAGTTAGGCTATAAGTAAGAAAGCAATAACGTGAATCAGAAACCTTGTGAATGTGATTATTAAAAACCAACTTTAATATTAAGATGGCATCTCGAGGAAATATAATAATTGGATATTAAAAAACTAGAATTCATTTTTGTTTGTCCTCTACCAAATTAGATTAGATCAAGAAGTGGGCAACAATTAATTTATTATATATAATTATAAATATTCAATAAACGTATATTGCCACCGTCCATGTTCCACTTCCGAATGACGTATCCATTTTTTACTCCCGAATTAGAATTTAAGACGAAAATTAAAAATAATAATTTATATTTTATATTATTATTATTAAAAATAATACTTCAAAATTAGTAGTGCATCATCATTCTTTAAGTTGGCGGATTTATTTTAAAATAATCATTTTTTTATAAAATAAAATATCTAAAAATAATAATAAATAATACATTTAAGAAAAAAAAAAAGAGAAACTTATTTCTGTCACATTGTTCCGTGTCTGCTTGTATCATATAAAATATTTTTTTTATTTTTTTTTATAATTTAAATATTCACGTTTTGTTTGATTAAATGCAAATAGATGACATTTCTTCTTTTTTTAATATTGAGTAAATACTGGCATGACAATAGTTCATATCACAATTATTTAACGTATATAAGATTTAAAAATAAGATTCGAGAGTTCAACAATTAATGAAAACACTCATAAAAAATCAAAATACTTTTTAAGAAAATCGACCTATCGAACCTCAACGTTTTGTTAATGCACTATTTCAATGGCAATTCTATTAAATTTTATTATCGGTCGGAGCCATCACGTGAAAATTGGACCGGCGTGTTTGGTGGGTCCAACCATGTAGGTGATACATACGTGCTTGGTAATGATACGTTGTCGACAATGGAAGAGTCCTGGTGGCGGACTGAGTGCACCCACGTGGGAGCCTCAAATCTAGTCTATTGCACCCAAACCTTAACGGTACTTTGCATTTATCTGCACGCATTGATGCATTTCACGCGACTGTAACGTCTTTGCGGGGCAACTATTTAGTGACGGTCCTATCTCAATTCTCATCCCCTTACTACACCGACCCACACCTATGCCTAGCCCCGTGAGTGCCATGACCAATCACTAGTTTCCTTAGCACCTTCACAAGTCCAAATTTGAATCCGAATTCGTGGGCAAAATTCAAAAATTATAAATGGATATTAGGATTATTTTAATTTTTTATTTTCAAATTCATCATGATTTATTTTTTAATTTATTATATGTATTTATATGATATTATTTCTAAAAAATATATTTTTTTAAAAAATAATTATATTATTTTTAAAATATATAATTTTAATATTTTTAAAATTATAAAAAAAATCTAACAACTCCAACATGTTAAGTTTGGATTTGGATTCTACCATGTTCATTTCTATATCTAACTCTATTTCATAAATTTTACTACATAAATGACAGTAGGTTTATAATGAATGTGGTTGGATTCACTTTTCTGAATTTTTAATGTAGAAATATTCTCTAGCTCCATTTAAATTGATAATTTTAAAATTAAAAATTTTAAATTCATAATAATAAATTTATTAAACTTGTTTGGATATTTTTATTTTATAATAAATTTTATATTTTTAAACTTTTATTTTGAGTTTCTTTTTTAAATCATTGTGGTAAATTTCAAATTTATTTTATATAAAGTCATTTAATTTTTTTTCCCCAAATCCAAATTATCTCCCATACAAATGCAACCTTAGAAATTTTGTGAAATAAAAGTAAGTTTATATTAGCAGTTTGATCAAACAGATTGATCTGATATTCCTTTTTGAGAAAAAAATTAGTTTAATATTTCTAAATATAAAATAAAGTGTAGTTTTTGAATATGAGATGTAACTTTTCAAAAATAATGTGTAGGTTTTGAAAAAGAAAAGCAAAAAATGGGTATCTGGAAAAATAGGACTCTTTTTTTTAAAAGAATCGTTTTAGATAATAACTTTGAAATATGAGCCAAAAAATTATATTCCTAAAATGAAAACCAAACATAGCGTTTACTTTTTAAGATGAACTTGAAAATTATAAAATCAACCACTTCCAAACTCTTTCTGAAAAGCAAATGGAGGCTTCAACTAATATTATTAAGTAATTCATTCATTCCAAAAATATTTTAGGTCAGTTGGTGAGTGCATATATAGCAATATATTACGAGTTCTGAAAATATTTTCAATGAACTTTTTAAGTTAACAATTTAACCAAATACTACCAAATTACAAAATCATGATTTTGATTAGAATTACAGATAATTCGTTTATTTTTACTCTTTTTTTCTTATTGTATTTCAATCTGTTTTTATTTAATTCAAAATGGAGCACTCAATTATCCAATATTGCATCTGATGGGTTATGAGCGTGAAACAAGTTCAACGGGATAAGTTCAATAGGTTCAGAATAAATAAAATTAGGTTATGATACTATAGCTAAACCACAAATGCGAGGTTCAAACTCCAAAATCCATGAAATTCAAGTGATTTATGTGTCATACTATACATAATTACATATTCCGACCTTACAACCATTGTTCTGAAAATCGGATCGGACCGGCCGGTTCAACCAGAAATCAGAGGTCAGTTCAATCCGATTAAGCATATAAAATTGAATTTTCGATTTGATCGATTATTAATTTTTTTAATTTTTAATTGTGTATTATTTTTTTATTTTTTTTAAAAAATAAATTTGATATTTTGTTATATTTATGTGGTTATCTGAATTTTGTCTTTTATTTTATATTTTTTAAAATAGTTATTTATTTATTTTATATTTAAAATATATTACAAATAATTAGTCTATTATATTATTATTTTATATAATATAATAAAAAAATATTATTATTTTTTTAAATCGATCCGACCGGTTGAACCGCTAATCGTTAATAAGACCGATTTGGTCATCGGTTCGTTTATGAAAACACTGCTTACAATTATAAATACCATTTTCAATTCATTATAAGATACAAAATCAATTAAATATCAAGTACTTTCTAATTTATGATTTAACTCACCTACTCAACTTATTAACTTGAGTGTTTGAAGATTTTTGTGGCACCCCTAATACTTGTTTGTGACGCAAATAGTGACTTATCAACTTTCCAATACTGCAATTGTAGGGTTTTATAACTTTCAAACTCATTTACTCTACATGTATAATGTGATTTCCATATCGATACCTTATGAAATGAATGGAGATGAAAGTTAGGATAGCATAGAAAATAGGTAATTAGGTATGGTTCAATTCAAAAGAGTACACTAATTATACCAAGAATTAATTTATTTTGTATGGTTCAATTCAAAAGAGAACACTAATTGTACTAAGAATTAATTTATAAAATATTGACATTTAATTACAAACAAGATTATTTGAATAGATGAACCTTCCTCCTTGGATTTTACTCGGTGGGTCTTGAAATTTACGAATCCTGGAATATCGCCATTATTCATCACGTAGTTCTCAATTTTAACACAACATGATATGTGATGGTAATGCAACGAGTTGTGAAAATTGTTGATTCTCATTGTCCTCATTTGGAAGATTAGTAAATTCATTAGATGTGACAACCCCAATAAAAAAATAGGATAAATTTTGCAGAATGTTTAATAACTTAAATACAATTCCAATCAAATGGGAGATCTCTAGATGCCTTCAGAATTGTACTTTGTGGAACTTTAATTTATGAATTGTACTATGTGGAACTTCAATTTATTGTGGTAGGCTTGTTGTACCCGTACACGATTGAATAATTGGACCAATTGTTTTCCCTTCTTAGGAACTAAGCATTGAGCTGTCCTATTAGATTCTTAAGTTCTGTTTGCACGTTGACATGAAAGTATAATTAATACTAGTAATTAATATAGGTACATAGGTTGGTTAAAATAATGTAACCTATATTTTATTAGACTTGATTTTTGTGCTATAGAGATTAGGACGAAAATTGTATTTTCAAACTAAACAACAAAAAAATTGTCGCATAAGCAATAAAACTCACATTATATATATTAAAGTGATAAAGATTATCATTATTTATATACATTTTTCTCACCACTTTAAAAATAAATATATTTTCATAAAAATAATATTAAAAATTTTTCAAGCATGATGCATCAATTGTAGGGATGACAACAAAGACTCCCTCCACCCCAACTCATTTAAGGTAAATTTTAATAATATAAATGAATATGGATTGAATTTTGGGTTTTCATTTTTAAATTCATTCGACACAATTGGTTTATTTTAAAAAAGTTATTATATATTTTTTAAAAAATTAATAGTATTATTTTTACAAAATATAATTTTTATTATTTATAAAATATAAAGTAAATTTAACGGACTTAACCACCAAATCTAAATTTAAATTCTAAAAAATCTTAATCGGGTAGAATCGAATCAAACCTGAGTGAAATTCATTTTGTTACGATCCCCCGATAATATGCACCCAGTTTATAATTTTTCACCAAAGGGACTCCAAACTATCTACTTAGTACAATACAAGGACCTTGTCTAGAGAGGTTTGACATTTAATGGTGTTATCCCAATGGCAGCTTCGATACGATCAATTCTAGCAATGGTATAATCTTCTTGCCCATTTTATGAGAATTATTGTCTAGGAAAAGTCCAATCCACAACACCCCGAAAGGTCTGCCAACCGATCTAGTCCTCAAAATAAATGTACGTGACAGAAAATATAACAATTTAGGCCCCTAATTTATATACTTTGTCTAAAGCTGGAAAAATCGGGCTGATATTGACCAATTTTTTGGTTGCCCTTAAGTCAATCTAAATTTAGTTCGATTTAATTTGAGATACTTTATATTGCTTTTAATGCTGGAGGGAGAGGGAGGTTTGATGTAGACTGTAGGGTAATTTTCTGCTAAAATAAATTTTATGAATTAAGATTTGTAACATCATTTGTTTATGAGCTCTGTTAAGATAGGTAAATAAAGTCTATTTTCTCGAAGTATGAATATTTGTTATAAATTTGAAATTTATTAATAAGCTGGACTAAAAATATGGAAAAGCTTGTCATATGTCTAGTTTGATAGGCATTGGTAGTACTATAGATTCGACTACGACCACTTAGATATTCTCCCAGAGAAAAATATATTTATTTCAAATTTATTATATCAAAAAGAAAAATATTTATTCCAAATATATTTTTAAAATTGTTCTCTCTATCATATTTTTGTGATGGAGTTTTAGATATGAATTGAGAAAGTAAAATTCTTATGCATATTTTACATAATAGTGAAGATAGTATTGTCACATTATTATTTTAGGTAAAAAAAAAATTTGAGGAAAATTTTATATTATAGGCAAAAAGTCTTATATTAGAACATTCTAATTAAGAAATAAAAGTAATAAATAATTATAATATAATAGTAGCAATACCCAATAGCTCTTAGCTTCTATTTTTGAAAGCAATTAGTATTGATCCGGCACAAGGAATAAGGTCATTAGGCTAATTATAGTGACTTCCAATTATAATTTTTTGATAAATAAATGAATAAGAAACATATTTATAATTTTTTAACTTGATAAGTGGTTGGACTCTGATCAACTACAGCATGCATGTTATGTGAATGGATATTCCGGATAATTGAACAGATTGAATTTGAGTCGGTTTTGACCCATAGAAAAATGTGCGGGTCCTCTTTTAATATATGAGTGTTAATTTTATTTTTTCATATTTTTGCATTTAATACCCTTTTATTAAATTTAAAATATTAACAATAGTTTCTTATTTCCAACTCAGAAAAAATAATAAATTAAAAGTATAAAATATATTTTTCGCTGTTTTAATTTTAATTAATAATTTATAATCCCATATCATGTTAAGATATACAAAAAAGCAGGCCAAAATATCCGAAAAAACCAAGAGGGAGCTTTAAAGACAAAAAAGGGCCTAATTCTCTTTGGACTTGCTCACAGCGGTGCCGACGGCCGATTTTAAATTTTTAACCCTAAAAACAACGCCCAAAATCCACAAACTACCCAAACAACAAAACCGGAAGAAAATTCGGGACAGGGGACCGTGATTGACTATGCCCCCAGTGGTCCCCACTTTACTTACCGGACTCCAAATCCGAATTCAAATCCAGTTAATCACGCAATACTAAATTCCACACTCAAAATTGCACAGACCAGATTAGCAGACACGTCAAACGAAGGCAAAAATCACAATACAACTGACAAGACGTCCGTGATATGGCCCCCAAGTATTCCCACGTCACTATCATTATTCCTAATATCTTTTTCTCCACCACATTTCCCCACTATAAATTCCACCCATTTCTCTTCCTCCATCATCGAAGCATTTGCATTTTTCTTCTCTCTACACTGTGGAATCCCTTGTCAACCTAGCTTGTACATTGTGGGAAGTATTTCTTGATTGTTTCAACTTTGGTTTTCATTTTCTGCGATGGAAGAAGTGAAGATGGTTAAGAAAAGAGTTCGAGATGAATCTGAGGAGCCCGAGTCAGATATTGACTCACCGGAGGTGAAGAGGCTGAGGGAGAATCTTTTGGATAGTTTTGATGATGATCCTGAGTTCTGCACCTCGAATCAGGATCTCGACTCGTTCATGAAGAGCTTTGAGGAGGAGATTACTGCTTCGCCCTCAGCCGCCGGCGGGGGAGTGGCGACGGTTGTGGTTGATGTGGCGTCGGATTCCGGCGATTCTCGGCTGGATCTGGGTTACTTGTTGGAGGCTTCTGATGACGAGCTTGGGATTCCCCCTCCGACGTCTTCTCCAGGTGGGCTGGAGAATGAGTTGAGGACTGAGTTGGTCCGGGTTGAGTCCGACTCGTCTGAATTCGGAGGCGGGTTTTGGGAGATTCCGAGTTATGATTCATTCGGATACGGGTTCGGGGAAGCGGATAACTATAACAGTGAATACGTGGCGCTAGACGGTTTGTTTGACTATTCGGATCTGGGCATCGGGCCGGGTGATTTTCTATGGAGACCCGAAACTCTGCCGGCTCAATAGGGGGACGACTTTTATGTTACCCCACTTACTACCCATATGCTACTGTTAGGGTTAGGCAAAGAATATTGTTAATATCACTTTATTTAATTTTTTCTTTGAATTTGTATTGAAACTACACAGATCTAGAGAAGTTGATTAGAAATCAAACTATGGTCTCAATTTTGGATATGAATGATGTTATCTGATATAAAAATAGCTCCAAAGGCAAAAACATAAAAATAAAATGGGGTTGGCGTATTTTTGTAATTTGTAATTTTGGATGAACAAATTATGAATAATGTCCCAAGAACACGCAAAAATTAATTGATGTTGTTAAAACAAATAGTAAATTATGAAGATTTAATTGCGACTCAAGCAAGGTTCAATTCAAAAGTACAAGAAATTGCTTTCAGAGGTTCTGTTTGGTAAATTTGATTTTGAATAGTTTGAATTTTGATATGATATCTACTTTCACTCTCTTTTCCTGTAAATCGCCGTCAAGTCTCCAACTACAGCACCCACTCCCTCCGTTAGTAATATTTATTACACAATATAAATATATTTTTGTATCATTGTCTATGGTAATTATTACGATTTTTTTATTATTAATACATAATTAACATCAAAATTTGACTAATAACATTACATCAACTACAGTTGAAATGTTAAATGAGATTAAGAGGGTGTTTGGTTTAACTAATAAAATTTTCAAAATATTTTGTAAGTTTTTAAAGGGATTAATTTTCAAAAACTATATATATATATATATATATATATATTTTAAGACCTTATAAGATAAAAAAATATTTTAGATCTTATAAGCTTTTAAAAAAAATACGTCTATTATGATTTATTTTTTAAAAAATAATATTTTTTTAATTTTAAAATTATTATTACTAATATTTTAAATTTTTTATAATATTATTTTATTTAAATATTTTAATAACCTATTTCTAAAATGAGATTTAACATTTTATGAACTTCAAAAATATTTTATAAGATGTAAGAATATATAAAATCTTTCAAATAAGTTTAGTCAAGCAAACTTCTAAATAAACTTTGAAAATAAACTAAATACATTGCCAATGTATTCAACTTTTAAAAGTAATTTATTTAGACATATTTTTATTTTTCTATACATATCAAATACATCATTTATACGTGTTTTCCAATAATTTTGAAAATATACCCAAAAAATAAAAGCAAACTTGGCCTAAAACTTCTTTGACAAACTCTAGGTTCATTTTTTTTTTTACTAACTTTATTTAATTAAAAATGTCAAGAATAAACTCAAATAAGTTAAATGTAAAGATTATTGAGTTTGATTTTACAAACACAGTAATATATAGCAAATGAAGCAATAATCTTAAGACAGAGAGTATTTACCATTAAAAAATTCTTTGATATATTTGCTATGAGAAATTTGTGAAATTATCCTTATGAATGGATCCTAGATGATTTCACTAGAGTAAAAGTTGTTGAACTAGCAGCAACTCAAAGGGGATGGTACAGTAAACACAATCTTGTCCAACTCTACAACTTAGATGAGTAATATTATAAACCCAATCTTATTTTAAGTATTGAAACAAGTCATGTAATTATTTGGTTGGTCGATAAAATGTCTCACCAACCAATAATTTGGGGTTTTTGCCTATAAGAAAAAAAGGGTAGTACAATAATATAGGTAAGAGTTGTACTCCACTTGACAATATTAGGAGCTAAGAAGAAGGAAACAAAGAGAAGAAAGATAAGTCATGGGTCATATACTTTAATGGAGGTTCAAAGGTAAAGTTCAATGAGCATGATACAAGTTTATATATTTACAATATTTTAATAATCTGTATACCATATTATATTAAAATATAATTTTCACACAAACATTATATATACCGTAATTTTTTCTTTTATTTTAAAGAACGCTAATTTGTTTGATATTTACACATTTGTTTATATTTTTTGCTCTAATTCTGACTTGAGTATAAAAAGATTTTTATTGAAATTTTCGCAACGTAAATAACAATTTATTCGTGTTGCAAGTAGAAACTCAATTAACAATTTACAACTTACGAGGAACTGACTTTCTAATACCTAATTTATTGATATGAACCATTTGAAGAACGTACAACGATGAGTTCAACATTTTCCTTGCATTCCCGTCCCCCGTCCATGAAGAGTACATGCCAAAGGTTTTAGATCTCCAGACAATTAAGTTAAAGAGATATATTATTATAGAAATGAAGCCCAATACGAAGTGGACAAAGCCCAATTTCTTGATACAATCAGATTGGTCCGTCTTCTGGGCCTTTCCTTCATATCATAACACCAAAAGCTGGATTTTAGATGTAGACCAAAGTAAAACTTTTGTTGGCCCAACTGACAATAACATTGCATCCTTTCAAAGATTGTAGAAATTATAATCTTTTAAATATTAAAAAGTTATTTATTTCATCCTTTATCCACGAATATTTGATACTCAAGCTCAGCCGTGAATACTAGAAATATAATAACTTGTACCAACATTAAATAGAATTTAATCAGATATTAAATGGGGATGAGAGCATGATAAAATATTATGGATAGATCGAACAATTTGTTAGAGATACTCAATATATGTTATTAAATTGTATTGCATGTGTTTTTGTTTTTATTTTTTATTTTTTGTTTTAAATCAGGAGATATACTAGGACTATTTTCCCCATTTGGGATTTGGGTTGGCCCAAAAACACTAGGCAACCCGACCCAAAAAATGTTAGCTAGCAGCCCACATGTGAGATACACATGACTTGAGCTTGAATCCCACACCCCTTTAGTCGGAATCGGACACAAAAATCTAGCTCGCTTTTTATCCCTTTCTATCACCGACAGCTACCCTCTTACACTCACGGTGCTTTACACGCATCAATCTTACATTCTTACTACTGAACTACTCGTCTGTCCTCTGCACGGCTGCCAAAGCGCGTGTAATACTTCCATTCAAAGCTCCGAAAAAAATTAACGATAATTCATCGCGAAAGTACATTAAATTAATTCTTTACTTGCTCCTCGGGTTTCTATAGCCTTCTTCTCTATATTTTCGCTCACCCCATTCAATTTTTGCAGCCCCGGAAAAAAATAAATTAATCCCATAAAATAAATTTAAACAAAATGAAGATTTTTGTGAAGACTCTCAAAGGCACTCACTTCGAAATCGAAGTGAAACCCGAGGACACGGTTCGCTTTCTTTTTCTCCTTGGTTGCTGATGTTGATTTTCAACTGAAGTATGTGTAATTGTGTTATTTCAACTGGGCTTTTGTTTTTTTTTTTATGCTTTTTTTCTTGTTGACTTTTGGTGGGGTTTCTATGAATTTCGAATTTTACATGTTTGATTTTGGTGGGCGATTTTGTAGTTTAATCTGCAGCTGGACTTGTTGAATTATGGTAGAGAATTGTGAGCATTTATGTGTTGAATTCTGTTCTTTTTTGTCCTTTTTTTTTTTCCTTTTACTTGGGGAAACTATTTGATTTAATTTCTTGCAATCGACTGTTTAGTTAGCTAACTGGGCTTAGCTGGTACAGCTATGAGATAAGGAATTGTTTTCTCTTTATTTAGAGTATGTTTGTTTTAATTTGTAATTTATGACGAATTTCTCAATTTCATGTTGTATATACTTATTCCTGTGTGCTAATGATTCAGTTGTATTATTTTTTCCATTGTGATTCTTATATCAAGTAATAATGAAATTTAATGCTCAAACTTACCAATGATGATGTTTCGGATTAACAAATTATTGCATAGGTTGTAAAATAAAAATCCCAGGTTCTGTTTTTGGCAGCCTGGCCATTGGATCACCAGTCACTCACTCTTCTGCCTAAAACCAAAATGTTGGCACATAAAATTGTTTACTTCATTGGTCAATGTAATACCAAGGTGGTTGTTGATGGTGATAATGGACAAAGAAAGAAAATTAAGTTGATTAATCATATTTAACTAACAAAATTGGAGGGACTTTTCAGTAATTCATCAATCCCGTTCAAGTATCAATGAGAAGATTGAACTGACCTTCATATAGTTTCTGCATACTAAGCAAACCGAATCAAAGTTTGCTTGCAAGTTAGCCAAAAGTGTGCACCAATAAAATGGGATGTAAAGTTTTCAGCTTGTCTGCTAGGGCATTTTTCCAATCATACCCCCTGATAATGGTTTCTGTTAATTTTTGTTTCAACAACTAGATTATGCATCTTATTGGCGGATGCATTCAATAGGCTCCTAGTTATTTTTGCCAACTCTATTACAATGTTCACCGAATTCTAGATGTGCTCACTCTTTAAATGTGTAAACATATTGTTTATAGGTGCTTTCATTTCCTTCCTACAGATGCTGTCGTGTTACTGAAATTTCAAATAATATAGAACAGTGTATTTCCTTTTAAACGTGTATTTTTCATGGATTGGCTATTACTATAAGATGTATTACATCTTTCTTTAAGCCTATTTTGTTCCTCAAATTTTTACTGATGCAATTTTGGCATCTTCCGTTGAATTGGGCTATATGCTAGTTTCATTCATTTGCTCTATTCTCCAGGTTGTGGATGTGAAGAAAACCATAGAAATTACACAGGGAGCTGATATTTATCCTGCTGCACAGCAGATGCTTATCCATCAGGGAAAAGTTCTTAAAGATGGCACAACATTGGAAGAAAATAAAGTTGCTGAAAATAGTTTTGTTGTTATTATGCTGACAAAGGTAAAAATTCATCAGTTGCTATTTACTGGAATTATGAGGAGAAATAGTCCATATATGTTCTCAGAGCTAGACCTTTTTAACTACAGCCGTTTTCTTTTCGTATGTTCTTTTTCCTTTGTCCTTTCATTTCGTTGTTGTAGCCTTTTCCTTTCAGTTATTCTTGAAATTCCTTTTGAGTATTGATTTTGTTATGCTTTGGAAGTACTTTGCTTCCCTGTGCCTTGAGATGATATTTTCATGGTTGAGTTGAAACGACTCAAAAGCACACAATTCAAATAAAATTCTTTGTTGGGATTGGCTCTGTATCATTTTTGAACTTCAACATTGAATAGATGGTGCTTGTTGCTAAAGCTTTGCGCTCTTCAAAATGTAACACCTATAGAAACTTTGACCAAAGTCTTTTCTCTCGTGTAGCCATACTGATTCGATGAAAAATTCTTATATTTATACTGTTCAGACAAACGTATTTTATGCTTTATGGGTGAACATTTTATTTCTTAATCCGGAAGTGGTCTGGGTTCTGTCTTCTGTCTTAATTTTGATTATTCTTTTAAACATTTCTTTGATGCTCTGGATGCTATTTGACATGATATTATCTGGTCTACACTTTGTGAATACTTATAAATGTTGTAGAACAAGGCCTCGTCAGGTGAAGGCTCAACAACATCAAGTGCACCTACTGTGAAGGTAACAGCAAACTAGATTTGCTAATCTTTTGCCATTACTATGTTTCTGTGTTGGGTTAAACAATCAAACATATTTTTTCAGTCTTTCAATTCCAATTATGAACTTTGTATTATCTGATGCCTAATATTTTTTCTAGAAAAAGTAATCTGTGTTTTGGGTAATTTTGTCAAAATATACATTTCAGGAGTGAAGATGCGTATAATACTTTTGTTCAACTTTTCGTTCTGACAATTTTTTTTACTTGACATGTTCATTCTGACGAAGTTACTAGACCTTTTCAGTGTTGGAATCTTAAAGATGGTATATAAATTGGTTTGAAGAGAAGGAATCCCATAATATAGTTCCCATCTGTAAAAAAGGTATGACTTAACATGCATATGTTTCACAATCGGTGCTGTGGAATATTTCTTATTTGCTCCAATGATTTGGATTCTGGATTATCATCGGTGTGGTGCAAAATGAGACAAGAGGGGAGTATGTAACCTCATCATATTAGTCCTATTGATGGCCTCTAAAGTTATGTGTGTGAGAGGGATAAAGTTGTAGTTTTGGTTGTTCGGTCTTGCCTTCTTTGTGAGTTAGTGGGCATCAGATTTTGTTCAGCTGTTATTGGCATGGCAACCTGTGAAATCAGTACCTGTAATATTCATTTGTGAAGTGAATGCCATTCGCTTTTTCCAACTGTTGCCCTTGAGTCTTTCAGGAAAGGATTTCTTTTATTTGTCAGCTCCTAGAGTTCTTGGACTTTTGCCTTGTATGGTTGCTGAACCGTTTTGATTAACTTGAAATATTTTTACTGGTTGATAATGCTTATATCAATTCAAGAAAAATCTGTTAACTTCTAATCATGTTATGGAGGCTGGCGTGAATTGCGAATGTGCCTAAGTTATCTTACTCCTTGTAGGCGCCACAGGCAAGTGCACCGCCGCCTACTTCATCTCCAGTATCTACAACTCCACAACCTCCTGCAACGGTGTAAGCGTTGCTTACCTCCTGCTTTTTACACTTGGAACTTCATCAATTCTCTATTCTCTCTTCCTCCCTCCCTTCGATGCGTGCATGCATGGGGGGAGAATTTGATTTTTACTTTTTTAATTTGTTTAGTGCATGAATTTTTCTACTTCACAGGCCTGCACCCGCTCCTACTACTGCTCCTGCTCCTGCTCCTGCTCCTGCTCCTGCTCCAGCTGCCAATGCTGTGTGAGTATCCGTCTAAAGAGATTTGATGTGAATAACTTTGTTTTCTGTAATTTTAGCTTTTGGACACTTAATTTTCTATTTGAGTGCAGGTCAGATGTTTACGGTCAAGCTGCATCTAATCTAGTTGCTGGAAACAACCTTGAGGGAGCGATCCAGCAGATTCTTGATATGGGTGGGGGAACTTGGGACAGAGACACAGTTGTTCGAGCTCTTCGTGCTGCTTACAACAACCCAGAGAGGGCGGTTGAATATTTATATTCTGTTAGTTTATCAGACTTCTATTTCTATGTATACTCCAACTTTTATGATGCTTTGGTGGTAGTGAGTTTTTGACTGTTATGCCCTTCACCCTTAATCCTGCAAGAAAGAACATCTTTCACTTAGAGTGTGTGTGTGTGTAGTGCATTCATTTGGCTTTATGACTCAAATATGTCGCATCTCTTTGGGGATGGGAAGAGGGGACTTCGCTAACCGACTTCAGTCACTCATTTTATTTTTTATTTTTTATTTTTTAATGAGCAACTAATTCACTTTCAACCTTTGATTAGAAACTATGGTGCAAATTATCTCTTTTCTCAGCCTTTCATGAGAGACATGTTCCTGCGCCACTTGCTTTTTGATCCCAGCTCTCAGTCTTCCAATTTCATTTCAGTGACTATCATTTATAAGCATACAACTTAACCACTCATTCTCATATTGTCCTTGATTCATTTTACATCTCTGCTATAACGGTGGCTTAGTCCTTATTAAAATTTCCATTACTTGGTAGGATATGTTCTGTTGTAACGATGAAGATGGTTCTCGATGCATTAAAGCTATTTTGTGGCAAAAGGACCTTCATTTGTCATAATTTTTGTCATTGCTTGATATGTTGCGAATGAGAATTCTTATCTAGGTTTAATGGTTTGTTATGAATATAGTTTTGCTGACGCCATTGTTTAAATTAGCATCTCTGTCCTTATTACTTGTGTTTGATATATCCAAGGGGATCCCTGAATCAGCTGAAGCTCCTCCTGCACCCGGAAGTGCACCTAGTGGGCAGGCAGCTAATATGCCTGCTCAGCCTCAGCAAGCAGCTCAACCAGCACCTGTTCCTCCAACTGGACCAAATGCAAATCCACTAGATCTTTTTCCGCAGGTTCTTGGTTTAGTTTTTTGTCATTGTTTTTCATTTATCTTGCTGAAAATTATATGGGTGATGGAATTATGATTCTCTTTTTAACAGGGTCTTCCAAGTATGGGCCCAAATGCTGGTGGTGCAAACACCCTAGAGTTTCTACGCAACACTCCACAGGTAATTTGAGGGTCATAAAAGCTCAATGAAGAAAGAGATGGCATTTCTTTCTTTTTTCTTTTTGGGACTTGTGAAACATTTTCATTTTAATCGTTTGTTTCAGTTCCAAGCATTGAGAGCAATGGTGCAGGCCAACCCACAGATTTTGCAGGTTGGAACTTTTATCATAATTAACTGTTCCCCTTTTAAATCCGTTTGTAATGTATTTTTGTTGCAGAGGAGTGAATGATATTTGTCTTCGTTGGCAGCCCATGCTTCAGGAGCTGGCAAAGCAAAATCCTCAATTAGTTAGGCTGATTCAAGAGCACCAAGCTGATTTTCTTCGCCTGATAAATGAGCCTATTGAAGGCGGAGAAGGGTACCATAAACTTTGCATTTTATGCTAAGAACATGCTTCTGTGTGGTTGCAAGTGTGAAAATTGTGATGTGGTTTTGTTTGTTGATGTGGTCTCAGCAACATACTGGGGCAGCTTGCTGGATCAATGCCACAGGCAATAACAGTTACGCCGGAGGAACGTGAAGCTATAGAAAGGGTAACTGATACACTTTGACTTTACTTTCACATAGGAAATTTGTCACAGTTGTAGAGACTTTTTGAGGAGTACCCATTTCTTTCAAGATTTTATATATGCAGTAGGCAAATGGGTACATTTTTATGTTTTTTCATTTTTTCCAGTAGGCCAGGGGGCTACCCTAACAGCATGGAGTATAATTTTCCCATAATGAATTGTTGATTTAGAATGAGAGGAATTTGTGAAAGAGAGAGAAGTATTTAATTCTCATATTATGGCTAGTGACTTTTTCAAGTGGCCAGAAGGAGTGGGGGCCTTCTAGTATTCCAGCTAGAAAAGTGTTAAGTTAACTTGCTAACCAGATTTTTTACCATGACTATAAAATGTTCCTGGACTTATGAAACGATTAATGCTTCTCTCGTTGGTTATGCCAAATAATTTTGTTCACCAAGCCGAAATACAATGAAGCTTTAACTGATCACTAAATAATATAGTGCTTTTCTGGCCTCCACCTCTCCAGCTTGAAGCTATGGGATTTGATCGAGCACTAGTACTGGAGGTGTTCTTTGCCTGCAACAAGAATGAGGAGCTGGCTGCCAACTACCTCTTAGATCATATCCATGAGTTTGAAGAGTGATGATAGGATTTGAGGTGGATATATTTCATCTCTTTCAGTGATTTTCTTTTTTCCTTTCAATAATCTGGTCCGTTCTATTTTCTTGTATATCTTAAGCTTCTTCTTGGGTGCATGTTGTGAACTTTTAGCCCTCTTTTCACGAGTTCATATGATGTTTGAGGGCAAAGAGGACATGATGCTCAGAAACGTAATTAACTTGTCGTGCCTAAATTCATCTCTTTTCCTATCTATGCAAATATTTATTTCGGTGTCTCATGCTATTTTGCTTTCCAGTCTCAGTATGTGTAAATGCTCTATGGAACGACTCCTAATCTTTCTGGGTATGTGGTATTTATTTCCAAAGATCAGGGTTCCCAATTTACATATAGTCGAATAGTTCATGAATGATTGTGATCATCTTCTATAAATGTTGACAAATTGTATTGAACAACACAGATAAGGTGACCCATTAACAATCAGGGAAAGATGATACTCTTCTTCTTTTCCCTGTATACAAATCCTCAAGCACAAGCACTTTCTTGAAATAGTTCCAGTTAATTCAAAAATAAATAAACAAAAGGAAGAAATCATAACGGAGTCTGACTGTCTTATGATATTACATAAAAACTAGCAATTCTTTTTTGGAGGTTTTAATGATTGAGGCATTATCTTGGCAAAGCACTGAATGCCAAGGGCTACTCCAACCTGATAATTGGAGCCTGGAGGATAAGTTTCAGCTAATTTGGCTTTGTTGAATGTGTGGTGCTTCCATTAGGTTTAGAACAGTGGACGTCTGTATCAAGGTCAATCCCATCAGTCTCCATCATCCCATGCAGCATTTACATGATTTTGGAGTTCAGTTACGGAACGGACGGTTAATTCTGGTAAGAAATGAAAAAAGATTATTACTCCGGTCTTCTAAACAGCGTGTTGCACTAAACATTAGTATGATCGATGTACGCAATTTCTTATTTTTTTTTAGGGGAGATATGAACATATAATATTGTTCAAGATAAATATTTTATTCACACACTTACTAATATAGCATCTCAAATATCGAAATATGAAAGAGTCTCTCACTTTCTTTTTTCAAGTCCGTAACTTATAATATAAGCTGTTAAACAAAATCCTTTATTTTGATTATGTAAATTATGAAATTATTGTTACTACATCTTATAAGTTACATAATTTTATTCTATCAAAACATTGATGAGTTAACTTTTCAAATAAAATCTTACATACTATAAGTTCTGAAAATATATAATAAAATATTAAATATTTTAAATAACTTTACCAAATTCGTTGCTAGTGTGACTGCAAATCCCTTTTAATCCATTTTGAATTCTCTATTATCGTTTAATATCGTATTTCATCTTATATATCATATAATACATGTATACTACATATATATAATTAATATCAATTATATATTTAAATAAAGAAATATATTGTATATATAAAGTGTATGTATTATAAAATACAAGATATACTATATTAAAATAGAAGATTCGAACTTATTCAACTATATCCAACGTAAAATTGCAACAGGAGAGTTACCTACGTTCTTTCATTGATTCATTTGGAAAGAAACTTTCTAGTTTCTTGGATTTGTTTGTTATTGATGAAAAGTCGCTGTTTGAATGAACAATGAAAAAAAAAAAAAAACAAAGAGTCACTTTCAACCATAGGCCCAAAGGAAAGAAAATTATTACGCAACAAGCCTATCCTTATTCCATAGAAAATGACTTATGAGCAACATTTAGGGAAATATAATTCAACTTGATTGGTTGATTATGTATAATCAAGTTTTAAAAATAAAAATAAAATTAATGAAAATATGAGAATCTCTGGGACCTATCATGGGTCGATTCCAAAATGCAATAAATGCAGTTTTTTTTTATCCAGACAATTGAGATGACCAATTTGTTATTTTTATCCTGATTTAGTTTTATATGGGCACAAGGTGCAAAGAACTAAACTTTACGTGTGAGAACTTGTAATAAAGATTCAATACTGTGGTCCAAACACAAACTCCTAGTAATTGTTTTGTTGTAATACTTTGATTTAAACCTCATAAATCACGCGAATCTCTTGAGAGTTATTGCTCCAACTCATGTCATGAATCATAACATGTTTTAAGGAAATTCTCTTAGAGAACTCTCTTTCAAGTAACTTTCATTTAGAAGGTGTTTGACTTAATTTATTTAAAAGATTAGAGTTTATAAAATATTAAATTTTATTTAAAAAATAAATTCATGAAGTGTTTGGATAAAATAATATCATGAAACTTATAAGATCTTAGTAATAATAATTTTATAATTAATATAGTCAAAACTAGTTAATAAGTTCGTTAAAATTTTAAAAAATAAATTAAGAACTCCTTACGTTTTTTTTTTTTAAACTTACAAGATCCTAATATCTTATTTTAAAAATTTATAAATTTATCTTCTAAAAATCTTAATGAACACTTTAAAATATCTTATAAACTCTCAATCAGTCAAAGATTATCTTTTGTTTAGACCATGAGCATTTTGGACTAAAGTATAAGATATCTCCATACATACTTAGCGAGTTGGTGGCCTCACCTCAATTCTGTAAAAAAATTAAATTAGTATAAATATTATATAAAAAAATATTAAATATGAAACTTTGTTCCCTTAAAATTTTAAAATACCTATTTACCTATTACTTTTTTAAAAAATAAATTTTGTCCCCAATTTTATTTTCTGACTCCGTTCTTATGCCTAGTCATCAACCAATTTAACATTCACACCATGATATGCATAAGGACTTGCGTCATATTGGTGCCCTAGTCAAACTAAGGATGCTCTTCTTGGCTCTAATAGGGATAAACGACATGAGGCATGTCGTTTTAAACATATCTTATCGGTGCATTCTATACATGATTTAAGCGTTACGTGTGAATGGCATATGAATTTCTTCTTATCCCAAACATACCACCCGCGGTCACTCTAGCAGGGCTCATCCTTTAAACATCTAGTTCACTCGAATATGTTGTAATTCTACACAAGATCCGCCAAGCTATAAATGAATCATTGTACTAATCTCTCAACTTACATATCACTAAGCACCATTTGAAACCTAAATTATATAATTCTCCACTTAGGAATATTGTTCTCCTGGTATGAATTCGCTTTAGCGACTCAAGAATGAGCGTTTTACTTTTCTGCGATTTTAACTTTTTTAAATCTCACACTAATAATCGATAAGTCACACTTCAAAATAAAACGAAAATTCTTTACTTATGATTGTCATCTTCATAACAAGGTTTATAGAGAACTCTATTATCGATGATGATCAGAGAAAAGAGACGTCTAAAAAAAGAATAAAAGATGAGACATAATGAAAATTTGTTTTGTTATGACAATTAATGATAAATTCTAAAATTTTGATAAGAATAAAAAAATGCAAAAAGTAGAAAGTCTGACTTAAAAATAATGAGTTTGACTAGTAGAGTTCTTTTAATAATCTTATTCTTTTCTCTTTTATCAGACAAATAAAAAACTATAAATTAAAGTCCACTTAAAAAAAAATTATCATCTAATCGAACCATTTTCAAAGCCCATACACAAAAAACTAATACACGACTCTAAGCTACTCCAACTCTATAATATATATTTTAAAATTTTAAAGTTGTCGTTCTTCCACTCTGTAATTTAGCTTGCAACCTGTAATTTAGCTTGCAACCAACACTGACATAGACGTGACACCATTCTAGAAGCCAAGCCTCCAAAAGAGGACCATTTAGTCTAAATCAGTCATCCCCCACCCCAACCCACCCCACTAAGTTTTCATTATCAAACTTGAAACAGAAAACTTCATTTCATTGGCCTGCTGAGACAGAAATATATAGGAAGTAGGCAATAATCAGTCTTCAATTCTGACCAGAAACTCTTGATCAATTGACTGAGAGCTTGAGAATGTAGATGCAGTGGACGTGTGGTGTATTTGCTGAAAAAATATGGATTTTTTGGTGCAAAAGATCATCAGTAATGTGGGTATGAATTCAGACAACGAGACAAACATACTTTTTGTATAGGATACATTACTTATGAACCATTCTTGTGTCACTTAGCAATAATTGCTTGTGGACTGGAACTCATTGAGCCAAAATGTTTGGAGTTTTCATATTTGAACAGGGCCTGGAAATGGTGTCTGGTGACCCATCTCCATTTTCCCAACGTTGTTCACTTTCTATCCTTATCTAATGTTCTTTCATGGATAAATTCTATCTACATTGACACTAGCTAGCTATCTGACAAACTAAGCAAGATCTTGGAATATAAAAGAGAATAAGAAGAAACAAAAAATTACGTTGAATGTATATAAGCTCATTTATTCCGCTTGAAATTTTATTGTAATTATATGTTGTATCTTGTATGCACATCACGCGTATATGATTAATTTCAAGTATATGTTTAAGAAAATATTTTATATATATGACGTGCATCTGTTATATAGAATACAAGATGTAATATAGAATTATAATAGAAATTTAAAATGCATTTATTTTGTGATTGGTCTCTGAACTTATTGAAGACTTTAATGCGTAAAAATTATTTTTTAATCTATATAGTGGTGAAAATTATGTCATAGGAATAGTGCAATTGATTCAATATTTCTTATACTCCATTTGTCTTGTGCTAATTTAACATGACACGAATTTTTGAATGAAAATTTAAAAAAGTATAAATTTTATATATTTTTATATTAATATTTTTAAAAATAAAGCTTGTGAATTAGTCGTGTCCATCATTTCCAAGTGATAAGTTTTAAAAAATATTTTAGAAAATAAAATCATATTTTTGAGATGTTTTAAAAATTAAATGAGAACAATAGATTTGAAACACGAAAAGTACTGGCAACGTGACTATTAGTGTCTTTTGATGCTATAAATTTAATATTCACATAGTTAATCTTCCAAGGTGGCAATAATTCTAGCATTTAGCTTTTTAACACTCGAACATGATATTTTATCTTCTAAATGAATTTTTGGCCCTGGTGATGACAAGTACCTAATCAACTTCAATAATTAGCATAATTATCAAAAGTCGCATTTGATAGCTACTTTCACGTTCTTGTTTGAATTTATATATATATTGAATTTAATATCTAATCTACTTGATATTTTATCTGTTCTACCCCAAAACTGGTGTAATGTCAGATATACCACGTTTGCTAGTAAGGTAGACTATACATGTGATGATATTGTCGGATGCTCCAAAAAAGGGGGGAAAATGAAATACTCTTATTACCTATTAATTCGATTTCAGTCTATGAAATTCTGCTATTTTTTGAAGAATTTATTTGTGGAAAATATGAAAAGGAAAAATTAAAAATTGGTTTTGCATTCCTTTTGGATTCACGATTTAGTCGAGATTTGAGAAAAGTGAGAAAAAAATAAAATAAAAAAGGAGTAAAATCATCGAAAACTGGTATTTTTTATATTTTTCTTTGGACCAAAATGTAAATCTTAAAACATTTTAAACGTAGATGGACAGCACAAGAAAAGAATAAAATTATAAATGTAAATCAGTGTTTGTTTTATAAAAACTTCTATTTTATACTTTTTCAAGAATCTTAACAAAAGAAAATACTTTTGTTTTTTCTTGTTTCAATGAATTTCAAGATCCAACTAAGCTGCCAAAGCTGTAGGAAATCTGATTTTTGGGACCTTTTTTTATTTTATATCTTATTTTTTGGAACTCAAAAGTCCGAAAGACTGAAAATGAAAGATCAAAGATATCAATTCTTGGGATTTGTCATTTATTCAAATAATTCCTTCCCGTGATCAATAATTGGACAAAAACAGGCCCCAAAATAAAAAATAAACCTAAAAAGCAAAAAATAACTACTCCATTAGAAATCCAAAAAATCTAACCAGCCATATTTGCAAATGAAGTGGCCAAACTTTCAAAATAATTTTCAATTATAATTTAATTAAATAATTTTTAAAATACATGTGAGAATTAAATTTTTATGGTAAAGCGCTAGGTAGTATAATACTTTTTATTTTTATTTTTATTTTTCACCTGACATTATCTTGGTAAACGTTTTGGTTAGCTTTGACCAAAGCGTTACCCGAAATGCCACGTTAAAGTGTTACCTCGGGTAATGTTTAAGCAAATTTGAAATTTGTCAAAATGTTATATACAGTGAAATTTGTCAAAATTCACGATTAAATATATTATATACAGTTAATTTTATTACTCTATTTATTTATATAATAAAAAAAATTTAACTGTTGGTTAAACTTTATTTAAAATTTAAAACTTTTATATTTACGTGTGTAATAGTATAATTACACAAAATGTTAAATACACATATTACACATATATATACAATTGACACATTTTAATTAATAATTATATATATATAATTACATTACTTAAATTAAAACAAAAAATAAAAACAAAAAGCAAATTTGGACTTTGCCAAAGCATACACCATGTAACGCTTTGGCAAGGATAACACTTTACTCAAAGTGTTACCTAGGATAACGCCTTTAAATGGTCTGAATGAAAAATAAAAAAATCAAAATAGAAAGTATTACGCTGTCTAACATTTTGCCATAAAAATCTAAAATTCATCTATTTCACGGTATTTTAAAAAATATTTAATTAAATTATAATAATTTGTTAAAATCGACCAACAACAAACCTTTTTCAGAATATTTCCCATACAATCCATCTTGATTCGCCCTCTTTTAAGAACCATATTATTTTTTCAATTTTATTTACCAGTTTATTTATTAGTGTGTGTAAATTGTGCACCATATATGTTTTTCTTATTTTATTTTATTTTTTACAATTACATGCGGTTTTTATTAAGACACATATTTTTATGAAAAAAATTAATACTGAAAATACACAGGCATAAAATATACTCATAGACATAGAAAACTAAAACAAATGGAAATTTCAACGAAAGCTTTTATCCTTGTGCGCTAACGGGAGCTTTATTTGAAGAATTTTGATACTCAACTTACCTAAACCACATACTTCCAGCTAAATTCTTGGAGGGATAATCTGTACAAATGTCCTGGAAATAGAGATTTTTTATATAGGTGAAAGTGACAAAGTTACAGCGTGTAAAAAAACATATTGTATCCTGCCTATAAATGCCTGGCTTGGAGGGTGCTATAGACTACCAGAACTAACAAGGAAATGGGAATGATGAAGAAGAAAGGCCAAAATGTCGAAAAGAAAAAGGGTGGCTTTGTCACTATGCCCTTCATCTTTGGTAAGCTTGTTCATCAAACTTAAGTAAATCTCTCAATTTCTGCATAAAGCATCACATTGGGAATGATAGTTTGCATAAGCGATTATACGAATACACGGGGCGTTGATGCATTTACTGTTGGAGAAATACATCTAATTAGGTGTATTTTTTGTGCAGCAAATGAAATATGTGAGAAATTGGCTGTGGTTGGTTTTAGTACAAACATGGTGAGCTACTTAACAAGCCAGCTACACCTGCCACTGACTAAGGCAGCCAATACTCTCACCAACTTTGGAGGGACTGCAGCCATGACACCGTTGCTTGGGGCGTTCGCAGCAGACGCGTTTGCTGGGAGGTTTTGGACCATCACAATTGCTTCAATTATATACCAAATAGTTAAGTTTCTGATCTTAGCAAGGAAGCTTTCTAGTTTTGTACTAAGTCTGGCTGCATTGTGTTTGATGCAAGAAAACATGACTAATTCTTTCTAGTGCAAGAATAGGTGGACCAAATTTCAGATTCACTATTTGGGATAAACTTCTGTTACAAATCACTTCAGACTTTAGTATTAAAAATTGTGCTTAACTATTTGTGAACAGGGGATGATCAGCTTGACAATATCAGCAGTGATGCCAAAGTTAAGGCCTCCCCCTTGTAATAAAAACCAAATTTGCGAAGAAGCTGATTCAGGCCAACTTGCTATCCTCTATGTATCACTCTTGCTAACAGCCTTAGGCTCCGGGGGATTCGACCCTGTGTTGTGTCTTTTGGGGCGGACCAATACGACGAAAATGACCCCAAGCAGAAGACCGCAACTTGGAAGTTCTTCAATTGGTACTATTTCTGCATGGGGGCATCAATGCTGGTTGCAAACACAGTGATTGTGTATATTCAAGACAACATTGGATGGGGTTGGGGACTCGGCATTCCAACCATTGCTATGGCTCTGTCAATTATTGCATTCATATTCGGATACCCTTTGTATCGAAAACTGGACCCTGCTGGCAGCCCATTTACGCGGCTGCTGCAGGTCTGTGTGGCGGCGTACAAGAAGAGGAAGGTGGCTATGGTCTCTGATCCTAAAATGTTGTATGAAAATGAGGATCTTGATGCTGCTATTTCTGTCGGTGGGAAACTTGTCCACACAAAAAACATGAAGTAAGTTATCTTTTAATTTCTCTGCAATGTGTATTCATATGTACTGTCCGAAGGTTAAATGTTTTACACATCTTGTTTATCTGCATAGATGAGTTCTAACAAACAGACCCCGAAAAAATATGTAAAATAGACCCACAAAAATTGTGATTTAAGATAGTTTTAAATAGTAAGAGTTTTTGTAGCCCCACAAAAATTCTCTCTTCCTAGCTAGTTATGTGAAAATAACAATGTTAACAAACGTCGACAACACAATGTGTGGCTCAGCAATATCACATGGCAGAGTTCATAAATCAATGGATAATTATCAGAATTTAGGTACTTTGTACAAACCACTGTGTACTATTTTTCTGTGATGCAAATTTCTTTACCACTTTTTAGCTGCTTTTTTACTACCCAACAAGTTGTCCTGTGTCATGTTTGCCATATCAGGCGCCCACCCTATGACAGAAAGAGAGACATTTTATCTGTTGAGACTGGTTCTGATGTCTTCTGATTTGTTCATTGAAATTATCAGATAAGGCCTCAAGTTATCACACAAAGATTGCTTTGGATAATGCCAAAATAAACCCTTCTCTGGATTGGCCTAATCCAACCAATATCTGTTCCATTTGGCACTGGCATATCTTCAATTATGCAAGCCAAAAACTTGCAAAGGCACAAATTTATTATTAAAAAAAAAAGGAAGAAAAAGAATAAGAAGAGAAGAACTTGAATCATTGAACTGAATCAGTAGGCAGTGAACATTTCCCATAAAATATTATGACTGGTAGAATAATTTAGAAGAAAAAATAGAGACTTCTTGAAATTTCAAGCTTTTTCTCTTTTGTGTTTATGGATGGTTAATTTATTAAGTTGGGTTTAGAAGAGATTTTTGCTGGTATTTAATTTTATGATAACTATGGTATGAATTCACTTAAACTTCCAATAATTACGAAGAGAAAAAACCCTCAAATCACCATATCAAAACAGTTCTTGGCTCAATCATCCTTTTGAACTTAGGCATATCAGCTTAAAAACAATGGAGTCTACAATTACATGATCCAACATTTTGATGTCCCTGTTTCATTTGATCAAACTACACAGGTTCCTGGACAAGGCCGCCATTGTAACAGAGGAGGACAACCCCAAGGCCCCCAACCCCTGGAAGCTCAGCACAGTTCACCGCGTCGAAGAACTGAAATCCCTGATCCGAATGGGGCCAATATGGGCTGCCGGGATCCTCCTCATCACCGCCGCGGCCCAACAAAACACCTTCTCCCTCCAGCAGGCCAAATCCATGGACAGACACCTCACTAAGAATTTTCAAATCCCACCAGCATCAATGAGTGTCTTCACTCAGACATCAATGCTATCCACCATAGTATTCTACGACCGAGTTTTTGTCCCCTTAACACGAAGATTTACAGGCCTAGAGCGCGGCATATCCTTCTTAACACGAATGGCTATAGGCTTTGTGATATCACTACTAGCCACATTGGCAGCCGGTTTCGTCGAAATCAGGCGCAAGAATGCTGCATTGTCCCATGGCCTAATAGACAAGCCTCAAGAAATCATTCCCATTTCAGTTTTCTGGCTAATGCCACAGTATTGTCTTCATGGAATGGCAGAAGCTTTCATGTCAATCGGGCACCTCGAGTTTTTCTATGATCAGGCACCGGAGAGCATGAGGAGCACTGCCCCTGCATTATTCTGGCTTTCGATCTCAGCTGGAAGTTACACTAGCACCCTTCTGATTACTCTTGTACACAAGTATAGTGAAGGGCCTAATGGATCGAACTGGCTGCCGGATAACAATCTGAATAAAGGGAAATTGGAGTATTTGTATTGGTTGATCACATTGCTGCAGCTTTTTAACTTGATTTATTACCTATTTTGTGCTAAATTCTATACATTCAAGCCAATTCAGGTCCATAAACCGGAAGATGAAAGGCCAAAAGAAGAAGGGGTGGAGCTGACAGGCCATGTTTAGGGGCACTGATATTGTGTGTTTTTAGGAGTTTAGAACGTGGGCAGGAACAAGAATTTAGTCCCTGACTTTCCTAGGATCGATCATTATTGTAGGTATGTATGTATGGTCTGAATAGAAAATCTATTTCTTGTAATTTTGGACCATTTCTCATTACTATTAGCAAAGTAATTTTGGACAATTTCTCACTAATATTAGCAAATGTGTAGCCCAATCCACAAAATATGGAGTTCTTGAAATGGGCGCTCTTCTGGACTACCATTTATTGGCTTTTTGTACCAGTTTGACGGATGCAAATTATTCTATCTTGAAATTTTGACAACTTATGATGTGCATAGCATAGCTTGTTGGCTCTCCAATTCCATGTTTTCTGTTTCACTATTTTACTTTCTTATGTATCAACTTTAAATACTAATATAATTAAATTATAAATCAACATTTACCTCTTATTTCATGCAAACATTTCCTTTAAAGTATTTCTTCAAAACACAAATGGAAGGGATATTTTTTTATTATTTTACTCAACTAAAATCTAAGAATCAAGCATAGTCTTTGCCATATTCGGTTGTCTGAATTAGAACACAACTGTTTCTTGCCATATTCAGTTATGTGAATTAGAACAAACTTAGGCATTGCATATCACACATGCACATCACGTGTATATAATTAATTTTGAGTGTATATAATGTCCATAAATTAATTATATACACGTGATGTGCATGTATGATATGCACTACAAGATACAACATAAAATTGCAAAAGATTTGAACTTCAAAAACTTATGTATGTATCGATAATATATGTAATATATATATATATATATATATTGTCTTGAGCCCTTCTTGGTTATATTGATTATTTACACACGTTAACATTCCCCATTATCTGCAAAATCCATTCACCTTTAGTTACTGATAGCAGGGGACATTGCCATGGCATATAGGTTTGTTTAGCTTGGTTTTTATTTTGCAAACAAGAAACTCTGCTAATCCGGTTAGTTTCCTTACAACATTTTTACAGATGAGTCAGCAGAAATGGAAATGACAAGATACATCGAAGCCTCACTTCCAATCATACAATACATTGATAAACTGTACATTTTCAAGAAATATCAGCTTGGATTGGTGAGCTTGACTTCACAGTTGGAGGGGTTTCAACTTCTTTTCTAAAAGGCGTTGAATCCATCAAGTTTGCCACATTTGGAGATACTTAAAAAGTCGAACGATCCTGCCTAATCTAAGAAGCTTTCTAATCAGTCCAGATTTTTTCAGGTGTAGTATATTTTATAAATATAGAATTAGCGAAGAACATGGATGCTTGGCTGCTTGTGCCTGACGGTTGCCACGCATCCAAGAATTCCTAGCAGCAGTAGCACTGTTTACTGTAGTTAGAGATGTAGGTGCCTAGAAGGACAGAGCTAGAAAATCAATATCGGTAGGTGAGAATTATTTTTTATTACAAATAACAAATAAAAATATATTTTTTATTATTGAGGAGGGATAAAATTTTAAAATATAATAATTTTATTTATAAAATCAATACTAATTTAAAAAAATATCAGAATGCGGCAGAAAAAAATAGTGTTGAGGGGGGCACGGGCCGCCACCCCCTTAGCTCTAGGTGTGTATAGCTAATAGTGCAGATGGATGTTTACTTGGGGATCAACTGGCACATGCATATGAAATGTTACACCAGGAAAACAGAAATTTGTGTGGGCAAAGATTCTTATATAATGAATTTCACGCGCATTACAATCCTGGCCTGTTTACCGTTTTCGTGTGTGGTTACAAGGGTAAATCTCTATGTTTGCTTTTTTACCCTTCCAGATACCTAATTTCTGGGAACAATATGTTCAGGAAAACCCACTGTGCGAGATAAATATTTACCAAACCAACATATGATTTGATTTAAACCAATCACTACCTAAGTAATTATCCAGGGAACAAGTAATATAGCAAAATGTGGGAGTGTTGAGGAAATAAGAGTTGCTAATTTACCAGGGAGAGATTGAGATTGATACCCATTAACATATACATTTCAGAGCAAACACAGTAATGTCACTTAATTGGGAATATCTGAGCCAAGGGAGAAAAAAGGATAGAAGGATAACGGAGTCGTTTTAGTCTACAGAATGTCCATTATTCAGGAACACACACACACACACAGAGGAGTGTAAAGAAATTCAACACCAATTTCATTACTAATGATAATTATTTAAATACTTAAGCCAAAAAAAAAAAAAAAGCTGTAAAGCATCCCCCTCCAAACAGAATTAAAAAGCGTGTCTAGATATTTTAACAAGTTTACATGCCTTTTCAAAATCTGGTAATGTTCAATTGTATAATCTCTCAACAAAAAGGAAAGAATCGAATACAACAAAACATTGCCAGAAACTCTATCAGTACTAGACACGCGCTTTAATGGGCGGCATGTTGTTCAATGCTATGCCCTGTAAATCTTCTTACCAACCTAAATCTTCATCTACATCGTCAAGCTTTCTGGGTTCTCAATGATCTTTGAGAAGGTTTGAAGGAATGCAGCCAAGTCAGCACCATAAATGATTCGGTGATCTGCTGTAACATTCACCTGAAAATATTTTTCAAATCACTGAGTTCACTCTCTTTCAACAGAATTCTATTCTCTATTATATATTATAATATTGTTAGCAAACTGAGGAAATTGACTTTTTGCTCAGAATATAGTTCTACAATTCTAGCAGAAGCTATGAGCTTTTTCTGAAGTGATCAGAAATGTTTTGTCTGTCAGCTCTTATGTGCTCTGCCACTAGCAGAAGACAGAATAACCATACATAAAAGACTCTTCCACTTCCCGCAGAAACACTTTCTCACTAGTTTAAAAGCTATCTTACAGCCCCAAATTCAAGTAGAAACACTACTGCTCTTTTAGCAGTACTCATGAAAGCGAATTGCCTGATGCACTTATATTTCTTTTAATTTGAATAAGAGCACAATCAACATTCAATCTGACATGTATATGAACTTTCATAAGAGAACCGGTCCCCACAAAAGGACCTTAGAACCTATCACATAACACAAAAAAAAAAAAAAATGTGTGTGTGTGTGTGTGTGTGTGTGTGAGAGGGAGAGAGAGAGAGGGAGGGAGGGAGATGTAAGTTTGTGAAGATTGAAATGAAGACACCAAAAACAAGTGAGGTGCAATGTCTCAGCAAGACCATCAAAAAGGACAGCCAATCACCAGGCTTTGGCTTTTATAGTTTCTTGTCACACAAAAATTGTTTCTGCTGCATCTAAGAGAAATATATCAACTCTTGTATTCACTTATCATAAATGATATGATTTCAATGAGGATAGGGAAACCATGTGATAATCAAGGAAAATATACTCAAAAGAATTATCTAGAAATTTAAGAGTTGTGCGATGTGCATGCACAAATATTCAATCCTGTTGCTGTTCTTAATGTTCATCAAATCCAGACTTTCAAGAACCAATAACGTCCAATATCAGTATCAATGAGTCTAACACGGTTAGTGGGTAACCTTCATTTTAAAGCACATAAATGCATGTGTTGTGTGACTGTAGTATATAAATAGTCATCGTACCATGAAGACTATCTTATAGGAGAAGTTGTCTTTTAAGGAAAGAAATGTGCGGATTGTTTTTCAAATCTTAGGAATATGAATTTTTATTTCTTTTTTTACTTGGTATGGCAGTGGAAGTCAAACAGATATCTTCTGTCTATGGCTAAAGTTCAAAAGGACATCTCTTAAACATAAGCTGTAACCTACACGAAGGTTAGCGTCAGATAAGAAAAAGAATAAAAGATTTTCCAGTTTAGATTGCACCAGAGATGGGAGACAACCACGAAAAGCCACAATATTTTTTTTAAAAGGGTTCATATTGTGAACTTCAAATATATTGCTTATCAATACCAGTTGGAAAGAAGCAGGTGGATTTCCAGAACCAACTCATAATATTCAAATTCAAAAGAATGATGACAAATTGAAGCAACTATGTAACTCGAACAAGAGCAACAGATGACATCATAAACATGTGCATTGACAATCCAAGTTACTTATATACAGCTCTAAATATTCCATATAGCACAATATATTTTTGATTCCATAAGCTTGTTGACAAAGTCTGGAAAAATTTAACAACATTAACTGGACGATAGACTTACCAGCATCTTGTTTTTTACACTGAAGAATCCTTCTTTGTCAGCTATAACAGTAGGCTTTGATGCTCCCACAGCCATAATAGCCCCCTGATCATCATCCAAATTACTTAAGCAATGAATAAATTACTTTGAAAAAAATCACAACTTGCAATAAATTTAATGTTAGATCTCAATCCTCACCTGTCCTGGAGGAAGGATAGCATCAAACCTATCCACTCCAAACATGCCCAAATTAGATAATGTGAAAGTCCCTACATGTCAAGAACCCATATGAATAAGTTCTGATACAATTATGAATCTCAAAATATCGTATTACATGTGCTCTTGAAAATTAATACAACTCTTAATGTTTAAGTACCTGAATTGTATTCATGGGGCTGAAGTTGCTTTGCCCGAGCCTTCTCGACTAGCTCCTTCCACTTTTTAGACAACAGATAGAGATCCAACTATAAAAAGAGCAACAAGTCACAATCGTGTCACTATGCTACAATCCAACAAATGCATTAAATTCATGTATAATACCTTATCAGCATCTTGAAGAACAGGCGTGATCAATCCATCATTGATTGCCACAGCCACAGCAATGTTTATACTACTATTGTAAGTAAAACTTTTCCCATCTTTACATGTAGCATTCACAACTGGATGCTGAACCAATGCCATTGCTGCAGCTTTTGCTAACAATGCAGTCATGGTAACACCCTTCCGCTTCACCTATGGTTAATGGAAGAAATCCCATGATTTAAAGTGTGGCAATGCTCTGTTCTTTACACATATAAATCAATTCATACCACACTATGCTAATTGAAGATGAATATCTTTATACTTTTGACACTGCTTATGCAGCCCATGTGACAAATCACAATTTGTGAATTAGATCAAATCACTATGTGGCCTAATAAGAAATTCAATTGAATTTATGTTGCATTTCACAATTAAAGTCGGCACCGTGAGAGCAAATTAATAACCTTTAAACAAATGTACCTTCTCATATAGAGCATCGAGCGCATCTGTGGCGATCGGGTAACCAACTCTGAAAATCGGCACGCTCAGACTCTCCACCATATTCCTCGACACAGCAACCTGCATTGCAGTGAAAGGTACCATATTTGACCCTGGAATCTCAGGAAAACTTGATGCAGCCTTAGGCGGAGATGCCGCAGTCGTTGAAGCAGCCGTAGCTGGTGCAGCAGGCACTACCACATTTGCCTTGGGGGCAGGCGTAATTCCAGCTGCCTTCTCCACATCCTCGGGCGTTATCCTGCCAAATGGCCCTGTGCCCACCAATTTATTAATATCCACCTTATGCTGCTTCGCCAATTTCTTTGCATACGGCGTCGCCACCACCTTCCCCGGCGTTGCCGGAGCAGCAGAAACTGAGGGAGCTGGAGCTTCAACTTTCGTAGCAACAGGAGCAGACTCTTCGACTTTAGGCGCTGATGTGGTGGGTGCTGACGAGGATTGCGCCGCGGCTTTAGCCTTAGCTTCTGCAATTTCGTCCTCAGTCTCGGCTAAAAGCCCAATCGGCGCACCAACGGGAGCCGTTTCGCCTTCGTTAACAACAATGGCGGCTAATATTCCGTCGTAGAATGTTTCGACATCCATATCGGCTTTATCGGATTCAACAACAACAACGGATTCACCCTTGGAGAGGACGTCGCCTTCAGATTTAACCCAGCTGACGATCTTGCCCTCAGTCATGGTAGAGCTGAGAGCGGGCATAAAGATCTCGCGGATCTTGGCGCGGACTAGAGGCAGGCGAGAGATGGAGCGGGGTTTGAGAAAGAATGCGGAGGGGCGGAGGAATGGGGTGGAGTAAGAGACGGAGGAGGAGAAGGAAAGGGAGGCCATTGTACCGGTGGGGTGGTGGAGGAGTGTTGGCTGTTAGGAAATAGTTTGTAGTATAAAAACGGGGGTGGGTGTTGGGGTGGGGAGTGGCGGAGAAGACGAGGGAGAATTGGTTTGAGTTAGCTTTGAGTAGTCCGCCTGCCAGTGTGTGTTCGTGCCACCATGTACGTGGAATGAATGATCTGGCGTTAGAAAATTTAGAAAATTATAAATTAACAATTTGAAAAAATGGCTTTTATTTGGGTTGAATTATCAATTGTCTTCCGAGTTCGGTCCAAGCCCAAATGAGATTGTCTTATATATATTTGGATTCTGGACTACCAATTTAAGACTGAAGCTAATGGACTATGGCATTAATCTATCATGATTGTCTTCAAGCCCATTTCAGACTTTGTTGGGCCTAAATATCAACCACCAGTCCAGAATTCAGACCTTAGTTTGTCAACCTAAGTAACCACATATGCCAACTTGGTGATTTTCTCAATTGCCAAGCATTTGATTTATCAAAGAGTTTCATAGTATTTAAAACTTTGTACACTTCATAATACAAATTTTCAGGTGATGTGGTGAGTCACAATTAGGAATATGAGTTATAAAAGTGGTGCTCATAAACTAGGAAGAATTGGATTCACAATATTAGAGCTTTTTCTGTTAATGTAGAAATGTCTTTACTTAACAAGTCCATATCCCTAAACTATAACACATAGTAAACCCTCCAAAAAAATAAGGGTAAGATTAATAATTCCATAATGCGACACTAATATTCAGTCATGCAACATTTATATATATATATATATATATATATATATATATATATATATATATTGATGAATTAAGTGCAACATATTCAATTCACTACTGATCATTAAATTATAAAATTTAGTGTTTTCTTCTATTTCTTTTCCATGATCAAACAATTTTACATGAATTATAAATATTACACTCAGATTTATTCAAAAATCTACTTATATATGCACATGTATTGTAGCCCAAATTCTAACCAGACTTTTGTATCAAGGTGTATTATCCAAATTTTGAATTGGAAAGCACATTGGATAGCATAGACCTAGACCCCCTACACATTTCCAGAGAAAGACCAAACCAGGACTAGATTGGGCGTGCAAACGACACCTCAATGAACAATATGACCACTCATCGTACACATGTAGCAAATTCAGACACACACAGCTTTGAACTAAAGTGGTGGGATTGTGAAATCTATTCAACTGTCACATAGGTTTTTTCAGCAATATTGCGACTTGTTCTCCAAAGGGCTGTTGAGAATTAATCCACAATATGGTCTTAATTCTCCTATCAGACAAGCACACTTGCTTTCTTGATGGGTTCAATAATGATGATTTTCTAAGTTGTCAAACTTCATCTGTTAGCTGATGATAATGATCAGAAATTGAAGATGGAAAAAGTTTGGGTTTTTGGTCATAAGGATGAGAGCCAAATTAGTGAGTACTTTCAAATGGGAGAAGATCTTTTTATCAAATCTTATTGTATTTTGTTTTATTATATAATTGTCGATATTTGCAATAGAAGAGCCAATGAGTATATTTCTAGCAGTAGCAGCTAATAGGAGGCATGGGCATTGGAATTAGTTAAAGTAAAATTGAAAAAGAATTAGAATAATTCCATCAATAATAAGAGTCTAGCAATGCCATATTCAGCAAAATATTCTAATGCACATATTGTGATGCTGTCTCTTGTTGAGAAAAAAATATTAATTACAATATGTCAAATTGTCACATTACATTTGTTTAGTTATTAGAGTTTTTATTTTGTTACAATACTAATTTTTACATGTATAATAATGAGAATATTTTTGTATAAGTTGTTTGTTTTAATAAAATTTGAAGGGACGGATATCGAATTTTCATAAATTTTCACTGTCATCGTGAGATCAACAAATCACTTTTAAAACCTTTTGTGTTTTAAATAGGAGAATGGGAATCAACAAAAAATATTTTGTTTATTCGCACATTCAGTTCGATCGAACCGAATCGAAATTTTGGTTCATCAAAATCATAAATTGAAAATCGAACTGAATTAATTAATTAATTCAGTTCGCTTTTAACTGATTTTTTTTAATTTTTTAATTCGATTTTTGATTAATCGAATTCTAAAAAAAAAACTAAATAATAGAATTGTAAATATATTTTTTTATTTTTTATTTTTAATTTCGGAGAGATAAACATAAAAAAATAGTATATAATATAATATAAAAATAATATATAAAAAACTAATAATTCAATTTTTGATTTGGTTTGATTAACCGAAATCAAAAATCAAAATCGAACCAAAAATAAAAAATTTAAAAAATAAAAAACTAAACTTTAATTGAATTTCAATACAAATTAAAATTAAAATTTTAATTAATTTCATAAAATTTTAATTAATTTCGTATGATTAATCGAATTATATTCACTGCAGTTCAAATTAGCAAGAATGCAGTCACCCCCAATAACAAGGCGACAAGCACACATTTGGAATCCAAAAATCATGTTTCCTATACTCCAACCATCCATGACAAAGTGCACCTTTTTTTATTAAATGAGTTGGATTAACACGTGTCATCACTAGAAAATTGCCACGCTTGCAATTGCCTCATTTAGTGCGCCAACGCACGAGAGCCAATTGAAAAGCTGCAACCAAAATCTTATTCCTAACTACCCAATCCAAATCTCACACTGTTTGCTATTAACTTTTTTTTTAAAAAAAAAGATTTAAATATATACACACATATTATATATTTATATATATATATATATATATATTACATATGAATCAAATTTTGTATTCATTTAAGGGTGGGATTTTTTTTATTACCTACGTGTTTAATAATTTAATCATACGATGTGTTAATTATAAGTAGAGTCCGCTAATTATGATTCATTCTACTTTTGGTGCCTAATTTTTACTAACTTATCGTATAACAAGATATTTTAATTTTAATTAGATTGCGCATTGTATGCATTTTATTTGTAGGGCACCTATGATTCTAACTGCATTGTTTATTAGCTTGTCATAAGGCAAAATAAAGAATTATTAAATATTTTTTTTTTTTTCAAATAAGGATATTGATTTTTTTCCTAACTCTTATTCAGATTTTTTCCTCAATCTGATCAACTAAATCGTAGGTATAAAGTATTTACCGATAAATTAATTTATCTCATGAAAAGAATAATTATATGTGTAAATAATTTGATCATATTGAATTAGTTAAAGATGAGAATATAGAGTATTTAAAGAGAATTTTACTGTAACAACAGCAAAATATGTAGGGAATATATTTATGGTCAAAAAATGCATTGATGAAATTGGGGGCGGGGGGGGGGGGGGGAGGTCAAACAATTGGGAAAATCAAATTTATATTCAAGTTATGAACTACTTGATATTGTATTTCAATATTATTTGAGATATTGGAAAATGGAACATTATAAAAAAAGACTTCATGATCAATTATTGCTTCATCAGCACAAAGCACTAACAAATTGATGCTTAACACTTGGATCCTTCCTCAATTAGTGATATTATCGACATGGCTAATCTAGCTGTGAGGAAACCTAGTCTATGTGGTCCACAATCCAAGAACTCATCAAGATGCCTATTGGCTATGCCAAAAGGATCAATGTCTTAATATTTGGTCCACAAGTGACTATTTTAGCGTTAGGCCAAAATTAAGGGACAATTACATATTGGCACCCCAAACACTAAAATATTTTCAATTTAATTCTCATCATATCATATGCACCATGAAATATTTTCAAACAACAAACTTTTCTGCTAATGGAACTCAACAAATTTTGGCATCATTTAATTGAGAGCTAAAGCTGTGAATATTATAATTCTTTTGCCGTGATTAGGAATTTGAGCATTTGTCAATTCTAAATTTTCTTACTTTTCTAATGATGATTTTATGTTTTAATTTAAATTTTTCTTCTTCTTTTTTTTCAAATACTACAGCTATATTTTTTGTTATTTTTAATATTTTGCATCAAACGTCACAAAATACAAAAGGTTTCCATTTTCTCAACGATGAATAAAGTTCAGAGAACATGATAATTGAGAAAGAGCTAATATAAAAAGAGAAGACATGTATAACTAATATATATATATATATATATATTCAAACCAAAATGAAATAAAGTATAAGATCAGGACCAAAATACAAAATTTCAGTTCGCGAACACGATTCGCTTAGCTGTGCATACAGCTTAGCCCTTTTGGTGTCTTCCCTCAAAAACTTGACACGTAGCACTTCTGAAAAGGGACCACCTTACCAAAATTGAATAAAACAAAACATCACCCTCCCCCCTCCCCCTTTACAGTACAATTTTTGGATGAATGGGTCAACATATTTGATTCATTTTTTATTATTAATTTTTTTTACTATGATTTTTTATAATTCTATTATTATAGATAAATTAAGTACATCACATTTATTTTATTATAGGATAATTCATCCACCATATCTAATCAAATTCGCCATATCTAATCAAATTCAAACCTTCCACAAAATATCTAATCCAACCTTGATGAATAAAAAGGCAAATAAAAAGATGCAGTGCGAACAATCGAGTATTGTAGATGTTATTTTGATATAAATATATACTTAATATAAATTTATCATTAAAATGTATCTTAAACATTGTGTAATATAGATATTACCGACCAATCGCAAAACCCCAATAAACATCAACCCCATCTCCGGAAGCTCCACGTTACCACATGTTACACCGTGCATGACCCTCGAAAGCCTACCCCACCCCAAGCCCACTCCATAACCTTATATCATGGTGCCCGCTCACCATCACAGTTGAGAATGCTAAGATTTTTCTTCTGTTGTAGTATAGCAAACTGTTGTGTCTTTTGGGTGTCTGTTCTTTGAAATCAAATTCGAGGGATTGAGGGGTGCAAAGCATTTATGCATGGAATGGAGGGCAGTAATGTAATAGCCCCGTTTGTGATGAAAACGTACCAGATGGTGAGTGATCCCACAACGAATGGGCTCATCACATGGGGGAGGGCTAACAATAGTTTTATGGTTTTGGAGCCTTTGGATTTTGCGCAGAGGATTTTGCCGGTTTACTTTAAGCACAACAATTTCTCCAGCTTCGTGCGTCAGCTCAATACTTATGTGAGTACTTGCAAGTTGATATTTTGAGTTCAGTTCTTGTATTTTTGATGTGATTTTGGTGGAATTTGAAATCGAGGAAAGGATTCTGTGAATGGTGTGTTATTGCTATATTTTTAGAGAGATTAAATATAAGTATTCATCCTCTCAAACAGCGTGAGCTTTTAAATGAATGAGGTGATTGTTGGGATTGTTATTTATGAAAAGAATTTTTGCCAATTTTACTTATTGCTAGATTTCTGAACTTTATCTGAACCTGGGTTTGAGCCTTTTTGCCAGATAAATTAATCGAGTTCAAGAAGCCAAGCAATGGATATGAGGGAAATAAAAGGATAACTTTTTCTCTCTGTTTTTTTCTTTTTTCTGATTTTCAATAAAATATTTATGGGATAATGGCTTACTGTCAATTGCTCACCACGTATCGATGAGGAAATAAATTTGTCTACGGGAGTAAAAATTAATTAAACCAAATAATAATAATCCAAGAAATAATATCCTTACAGAATCGTACACACATTGAAATTGACAATTTCAAAATGCTTCTGCTAGAGTAAATTATGAAAACATACTGAGCCATATATGCCTATCTTTTCTGTGGCTCTGCCTGTTCGGATAACTTTGGGAGCTTTAAGCATGTTATTCTTGTCAATGACTTATTTTTGGTATACCTGTTTGGCATATTGAAGATTGAAAGACATGATTTCCAGATTCTTGAATCTTGGGGAGTTACTGATACATTATGATGGAAATGTTTCTTAGTGCCCTGGTACCTACTTTTAGATGGTTCCGACCTTTTAACTTAGCTTTGGAGCGAATAAAGATGCTAATTCAGGAGAGAGGATTGACGCATATGCTTCCCATGTATACAATACTTCAAATATTGGATTTTTATTTTATTTTGTTCTTTTTGTGTTGGGGGTGGAGGGTAGTTAGACCATCAGCAGGATATTTTCATTAATATTAGCAACTGCCTATTTAGTTTGGTCGGCCGTAAGGGCAATAGAGTAGCACATAGTTTAGCTAGACATTCTTCTTCTAGTTTGGCAGGAGATAGAAACATTCCAGAATACGTTTCCACTTTTATTTTTGTTGATCTGAATTCATAAAATCTATCATTGTTCTCTTAAAAAAGTGAAATTAAAAAAGAGCAAGTTAAACTCTGAAGTTTGACCCCTTGAAAGTTGAAAATTGCTCAAATTCAGGTAGCGTATGGCTGAAACTTTAAGTTTGAGCTTAGAATTCTGTTGAGCCCTTTTTTGAGATCATGACAAAAAATCTTTTGATGTTTAGAAAGAAATTCTGAGTTTGCTGCTTGTCAGGAAAATGTTGATGCAAAGGAAGTCCACAACTTACTCTGTAATTATTTGTTCCTCTGACATTAATATTTTTTTATGTCATATACTTAATCAGGCTGTGCTGGCAAAATAATCGAGCTCAATCCTTTTTATTCACAATATGTTCAAGATTATTCAGTTTGAGCTCAATCCTGAATCCTTCTAACCAAATCTTATACTTGCTCAGGGTAACAATTGAAGTTACCCTGAATATGTCTAATATGCCACTTTCTTACATAACTTCATACATCTCTCTGCCTCGTTTACTACCAGTATGGAGAAAAGGGATTGCTTTATCATTTTCTTGTTAATTTGCATCAGGGATTTAGAAAGGTTGATCCAGACAGGTGGGAGTTTGCAAATGAATGGTTTTTACGCGGGCAAACGCAACTATTGAACAACATTGTGAGGAAGAAACACACTAGTAGAACCTATACTTCACTTGTCAAACACGAAGAGGAGGAGGAAGAGGAGCTATTAATGGAGATTGCAAAGCTAAAGCAAGAACAAAAGAGTTTAGAACTAGAGCTGGAGAGCATGAACCGGAGGCTAGAGGCAACAGAAAGGAGACCCCAACAGATGATGACTTTCTTGTACAAAGTTGTTGAAGACCCTCACATTTTACCCGAATAATGCTCGAGAAAGAAAAAATGAGAAGGCCGACATCTGATAACAGTGACAAGAAGAGAAAGATTATGACATCTGCAGCTTCATCGAGTTCTTCTTCAGGAATGGCTATGTCAAGTTCATCAGTCAAGAGTGAAGAGGATCGAGAAGGTAATACAATTGGGGAAACAACGCCAGTTTCGTCGCCCCAGGGAAACTTGAATTTTGATACTTATTGCCAATCTTCACCATCACTCGAGACATCATCCCCTGATGAGAGGTTTAGTCAAAGACAAAGTATAGGTATGCCTATGATCAGCCAAGAACATCCCTCTTATGCCACTCTTTCTAGTTCACCAATGCTTGGCCCCTCCGGTGGAAATGGTGGTTTTGCAGTGGCTGCGCCACCGATAAATAGCATAACAGGGTATGATAGCGGTGGTGGGGTTTATGGAAATTATTTTGAAGGACTAGTTGCTGGGGAGCCTAGGCCGCCACCTGCATCCTATCCATTCTCACTGCTGGGTGGTGGATTTTAGATAGTATTGCATAATATATTTGGGAATTGGGATTTAGCCTTTTTTAGTAATTTAGATTAGATAATTTTATGCCAGGAAAAATAAAAATAAAAAAAGAGAACAGTTTATTGTGTATTAATGAATTATATGCACTTCCTTTTGTATTTCACTTGTATATATTTTTTCATAAACATATGTATTTCAATACCTTACAGCATTGGTTAGGGGTTACAAATATGTAGATATGGAGTACCTTACAACTTTCCTTAATAGTATATCTTCTTAAGGTATTTTTATCAATTTCTGAGCCTTATTGTTGTCTCTTACAATAATAAACTTACCTTTTTATACAAGAATTAATTGCTCATGTCCATTCAAGTCAATTATTTTTTGTTTGTTTACAATAAATCACACTATGAAAATTCTGATAGCAAACGACAAGTTCCAAAAGAAGTTTCATTGTTAGGGAATCATAAAAATAATATCGGTACCTAAGCAACCTAATATACCATCAAAAATTGATTTTCAACAGTAACTGATGCAGTAGAAAGTGTTTGGGGTCCAAATGTGAGTGACGATGGTTCGAATTCCCAAGAGGTCTAATAAGGCTATAGGAGTTTTTGCCTTTTGGGGCATTTGTGTGTTGCAATCCTACGTGAAACAGAACGAGTTGCGTGTTAGATCGGGTGCGAGTATGCTGTGGATACCACGCGACCAATTTTACTTGAGAGGTGTCCTTGGAAGTGGACATTCTTCTCCAACACTTAATCGAAACCTAAGTTTTGAATACTTGAATATAAAAAAAAAATTCAAAATTAATTTATCAGCACCACATATAACCTAATTAGAACCACTTAATGCTAAAAACTCGTGGCTTTCATTTGGAAAATAAGAACATATTTATTTATCAGCAAATTGCTACGACACAAGAACCAAGATTGGCACTTTTCTATCTATGGAGCTCGTGCTATCAAAATGACACTTTCAAGCTAGGGTATGGACCTTTCAAGTTTTTAGCAAGAGCAACTAAAAGTAGTTAAAAGGAGGAATGAATGATCCTTGAATCAGCTATAAATCTTTTTATATAATCTCTGAGTATAGCCCATACCCAATACTAAAGTAATGTTACTAGCAAATGGACCTATGGGCCGGTGATTGTAGCCCAAACCCAATTCTAAAATAATATAATTAGCAAATGGAATTATGGGGCGGTAATGATAGCCCAAGCCCAAAACTCAGACAAGAAGGCATTCCAATTTATTTATTAATGAATTTTTATGAAGCCTTGATTAAGATTTTCTCATGGCAATGTCAAGGAAGAAGACCAATTGATTTTTGTGGACCATTTGCACCCCAACTTGGCACATGCCTTTGTTTTGTTCTTATCACATTTTATTGCAAACTCATCCCCACCAACTTTTTTTTTTATTGTTATTTTATTGTCAATAGTCCAAAGTCCATCCCTACTTACTATTGTAAGTCAAATAATATCTATCAACAAGTTGCAAATAATATCTTCTCGTCAGTTCGTTAAAGACTTGATTTGAGTTGAGTTGGTTAAGAGAAACATAAATTTAATTAATTAAAATTTAAATTTGAATTCAATCCAAACTCAATATAAATTAAAATATTTTGATCGAATAATTACTTTTAGAAAAAAATTCACATTTAGTAAAAGAACTATTGTCACATAATTTCTTAATGTTCATTATTATTCGTGTATAGTTTTTCCTTTCCAAATATACTACAACCCTGAAGTTTGCCCCAACTCTTAGAAAGTTTAATCTACAAGAATTGATTCTAGTAAAAATGATTTTTACCATAATTGATCTTTATAAAAATTGCAAAATGTTGTTTATTGTATTTGAAGAACTCAAAAATAATTCTTGTGTTAATCTGTGAAATGCATCTGTAAATCACACTATATCGAAAAAATAAAAATATATCTTGTCAAGTAAATTTCATCACATCCTAACCAATATTTTGAAAATCAAATAAATAATTTGATCAGTCCAATTATAAATCGATACTAGGTTCAATTTGATTAACGTCAAAATTAAAAATTCGGTAAAATCGATCAGAATTTATTTTTTTCTTGTGTGATTTTGAAATTTTTTAAATATATATTTTAAATATTTTTTTTTTATTTTATATAATATAATGTGTATATATATATATTAACGGATAATTATCCATGCTGGCATATGAAGTGAGTGGTGGTCACGTGATACGTAGGTAGCCGGTGAACATGGGAGATAAAAGCCGGAAAAGAGGAAGATTCCTAATTTGAAGTCTTCCCGCCTCAGCAAAATTTGGGGGGCCCGGCTTAGCTGTCACTTGGAGCCATATCTTTTGACTTACGCCAGCTATTTTGCCTTTATTCCCGACCCTTCTATTTATTTTTTACTTTGATCCAATCCAGCGGCCTTCTTTTTTTTATTTTCTCTCACTACATTTGATGGAATTATAGTCTAGTCCAAAAATTTATCAAGATTTTGTTATTGGTCCTCAAACCAGCCATTTATTCTAATCATAATCCATTTGTATTTTTATTGCAAATCAATTACATGTTTTCCAAAAACTTAAATTTTCAGTTAAGTGAAAGATAACATAAATTTAAAAACAAATGAAAACTTCTTGAGAAGAACCAATATGAGCTTTGTTCTTTTTTTTTTTTTTTATAACTCAGATTTCCGAATTCGTCGGACTAGTTTTGAACCTTATAAACACCTGCTCCTAACATCTAGTTTTTAAATTCAAATTTAAAGTTAATTAGAGGTTGATTTATTTGGTACTCTCGATTATTCATTTTGTTAACATTATAAGGTACACTTTAAATTGAGGTTAATTGGAGCATATACGCACACAAGACATATTGGTGAATGATTAGTTTCATTTTTGTATAAAAATGGATTAGTGGTTTCTATGTTCTTGTTCATCTTCTACCTTTCTTTTGATTAATAAGTAATCAACGAAAAATAGTTTTAAGTCATAATTTATTACTTATTGATGACCAGTGATCTTTTTTGTTAAAACAATAGAATTTTTTGTACAAATTAATTTGACGATAACTCTTTTTTCATACGTGTGTGAAATCATAATAAAATAATAATGAATAATCAAGAATACCAAATAAATCAACGATCAATCAATTAAATAACAAAACTCGTATTGATTCGCTCAAGAAATTTTCATTTATTTTTAAATTTATGTTATTTTTTACTTTAACTTAAAATATAATAAGTTTTTTTTGTAGAAGTAAGGGTAACATGTAATTGATTTACAATCAAAATACATGTGGAGTATGATCTAAAGTGAAGATGCAATAAACTATATGTTATTACACAAACTTTCACAAATCACATAAACAGTCTTGTTTATTTCACTGTTGTTGATGGTAGTTGCTTTTAACTTGAGAGTGTAGTGCGAGTGCAAGTAGAAAATATTTGGCAAAATTTCCCATTATATAATTTTATTATTTGAGTAAATTTTAGTCCATGGTCTTGTGTAAATAGAAACCATTCTAAAATATTATTACATACTTTGAAAACAGCTTATATTAAGGATAAAAAAAATTAAGAAAGATATTCTTTTAAAAATCATAAAAGTTTAAGCTTCAGTTGGCAGTGTTTTCAGGAAGAAAAAAAACTATCTTACATGTTAGTGAAAAATACTCTCAACCACCCAGCAATCACTTGGAAATAATTTCAGACAAACAAATTAGAAACTTAATTTTTAGTAAAATATAATATTTTTTCTTTAAAGATTCAAGCATATATTTATAAACTTTTGGGTCTTATAAATAATTTCTCAAGCTCAGCGAAACACCATCTTAATATGCATAGTTTCAAACAAAGACACAAATCCGTAATGGGTCAACCCATCATCACAAAATTAGTTAAAGATGAATTAAGATAGCATTATTAGTTCCTCTAAAACAAGTTTCCCTTATCCCAGCTCCAAGATGAAATAATTGCAACACGTTTCATCTTTTCTAAAATCTGAATCAACAACATCAATGTTCAGCCCCTTTCATTAATTTTTTTATGTTAATTTAATGTTATAGTAAAATAAATTTATAAGGACTTTGACGTGAGAAAAAAAGTTTTCTTAAAGGCAATATTGTCTCTACCGTGGAGATTAAGATATAACTGAGGCAATTTATTTTTTAAGATACAATAAAGCCTTTGAATCTTTTGAAATAAAGGGTTATAAGTAAGTTTACAATATTCAGAAAATAGCTTGTATTTATAGAAAATGAAAAGTTGTGAAACAAGAGACATATTCTTTCTTAATTACTATAATAACTCTTCAAAAAATATAAATTGAATAGATACAACTTATGAAGTAATTTTAAAAATTTGAAAATAAATATTCTCAAATCAGAAAAATAATATTGCAAAAATTTAATTATATATATTAAAAACACACTTGAATTAGACTAGTATTTCATTCTAAAGTCCTATTTGCTTTTCCACTTATAAAGAAGATTACTAACTCTTAAATTATCAACGCGGGTCAAAAAACACTACAAGATATACATTCTAACATTTAGTATTTCATCTTTTCTTTTATATATATATATATATATATATATATATGTGTGCATGTCTATTGGGCGTGCATAAATATTAATTTAAAATGTTTTATGGATGAATGGCAGCCAATATCACAATATCTATCTATATATTTAATGCAACAGTTGTGTCACGGCGGCAGAAAAACTCTTTAACAGTTTAACTCCAAAATACAGCCTTTTGCAATCAAGCTCTGATAAAGTTCTCTTTTGTTGGCCACAGTTCTGTGTATTTGGTTTTCTTTCATTTTCGTTTTTCTTCCATTGTGCCCATCTTTATTCTTAAGACTTTTGTAGTAATGTTTGTTGGTGTTTTAACGTGTCATTGGTATTTCCATTTTTATGCTTTGTTTGGTTCAAAAATTTTAATGAGAAGAGGAAAAAGAAAATAAAGAAATATAAAATTTTTAGTTTGTTTGATTATTTAAGAAAAACAATGAAAAAAATGGAGAAAAAAGAAATGATGAGTATGTAGAAAAATGAGAGAGAGCCAAATATGCTTCTCTCTCATTTTTCTCATTTTTTTGGTTGGAAAATAACCTAATTATACTGTATTTCTCTCAAGTTTTCTATAAACTTGTCCCTATAGTATTTATTCCAAGCATAGTTTAGAATTAGTATGTATCATACTATTTAATTGGCTAACTTCACACTAGAAAAAAGATTAGAGTGATAAGATATCAACTTGAGAAGAAAACTTTCCTCAAAATTAACTTGGAGATGTGTGAAGATAGTAAAGTTAAGGAAAATAAAATTTTGAAATGTTTATTTACCTTGATTAATGATAAAAGTATAGTAGTTTTCATCTCCTTTTTAATTTCCCCCTCTCTACATTTAAGAAATGCAACAATATAAGGTGGATTTCTTCTAAATAAAAAAACAAAAAAAAAACAAAGAAGAGGGCAAAAGCTTAGTATACTAGACTGTATTTAAGTTGAAATACAAAAGTGAAATGACAATGAAAACTTGAGATTGAGTGCATTCCAAACGAAATTGATTTTTTCTGAAGTTAAGGTTGAGAATTGAATCAATAATTATCTTTTTTCACCTCAACTGAATTACTATTTGCAACCCAATATTCTATTTTATCATTAATCCAATCCCAATTTACGCCTTTTATTTTTATTATCAATGGATAGATCTGTTTACATGTATGACTTAAATGTCTCGTATTTTATAACAAAAAAATGACTCAATTGATAGGATTTGGTACGTAAGAAACACCACTTAAGTATTTTTAAGAAGTTGATCATATTTTAAGCCATTTACTCAAGTAAAATTAACGAGATAAGTATAACTTAAAATTTATAATGAGAGAAATATTATATTAAATTTCAATGCAATTATAACATATGCCCTGATATAATCATATAATTTTAGAATATATCTTATACAAGAAGTTAATAAAAAATATAAATATATATGAAGCGTGTGATTTAAGTACTCTAGAAAGTTTCATGTGGATTTGCGATTTAAGTATTCTTAAATATTTTCTTAAAATTTAAGAAAATTTTCCTAAATTTTTCTTTCGAATGAGATAAGTATTAATTTAAATTTTCATGGAGTTAAATATCATAAAAGGCCTGATATATTTATATAATCTTAGAAATATCTCTCATGATTATATCCTATAAAAATATTTATTTTATATTTTTATTTGTTCCATGCAAAGATAAGCATTTTCTTAATATTGCTCATTTAAATAAAAAAATCATTGTATTATTCAACGAGGAGCAGTTCTTTTGCTATCCATTGGGGGAAGGAAAAAAAAAAAAAACCAAAAGGGGTCACATTAAGAAATCAGCATTAGTCCAGGGACCTTCCTGCAAACGTAAAATAACGCTCGCAACTTCGTGCGAATTTCCTCCGTGTCATCACCATGTTGAAACCCAATCTCAACCGTCCATTCCAATCGCGTAGCCCTAGCCCCCCCACTATAAATTCACACTTTCAAAATTGAAATTCTATTTTAAAGGGACGTCAAAACAATTAAAACAAATAAGACACGTCTTCCTCTATCCTCATCCCTCTTCTCTTACTCGTCTGCATTTTTGTTTGATACTTTCGAATTAATTCATGGGGTCGATGGAGAATAATTCAACGGCGTCTTATGTTGGTTGGGAGGAGGTGGTGGTGTCAAGAGAGAAGGGGCGGCGGGAGGTTCACTATTACCTCAAGCGCAGCGGCGGCGGCAGAGATCTGGTGGTTGTGGGGAAGGAGAAGAGCGTTAGGCATATGTCATACCATTACGCGATTCAAGACAACAAATTGTTGCTCTCGATTTTGAACCGTTTTGGTAGGTTGAAGCTGAGGTCGCGAAGAGAGGTCATCGATTGGCTCAATTACATCCTTTCAGGTGCTTGTCAATTTTTTATGAATTTTTTGGGTGATTTATTTTTCCGTGAAATTTAAGGATTTTGGTGAAAAAGTGGTTCTTTTCAGATTAATTTTTTTTTTTTGTTACAAATCTTTTTTATGCCCTTTTTTTTGGGTTGCTGTGTTTTTACGATTATTTTTGAAGTTTTTATTTTTTATTTTAATTTTGATTGTTCTGTGTTTATTGGTTCCGTAACTTATATATGCGCCTTAGGAGTTTCATTTACGTGACGTCTAAAACTCAAAACCTTGAATAACAATTCAATCTTCCATTTCTCGTAAGGTCTTCATTTTTTGGTGTTGGGAGTTTATTCGAAAGGGATTTTTTTTGTTGGGATCTGTGAGCAAAAAGTAGAGAAGTGACTTATTTTTTATGTTGATTTGTTCGAGGAATAGAATTTCAAGGACCGTACGAGTTAAATGATTTTTCTCGCGAGGCGTTGGTTTTCTTTGTATCAGAGAGATTCATTTTTAGGTTAAACTGAATATTTTAGGGAGAACTGTTAGGCTTTTATCCTGGGTGAGTGTTGTATGGTGCAATTGCATCGGGATTCTGGGCTGGTAAGAGGGAGTATTGGCTTGCAGAGATTGTTATTCTAGATTTTTCTTGATAGAGTTTTATGAAGTATGTTTTGGATCTGAGCTCTACGTTCTCTGAGTTGTATATCTACCTTTTCTTAGCGGTGCTTAACTCCTGTTGCATCTGTTTTTTTACTATTTCTAAGATTTTTGGCTCTTTTTAACTCTTTTGATTTTCCTGTTTTGACCTTCGATTTTTCTTGCAATCATGAGTTTCATCATTTTAATGGATGTGGTGCTATGGTTATGCAAGACTGACAATTATCTGGGCTGCAGGAATATTATTTCTAAGATTTTTGGCTCTTTTTAACACTCTTGATTTTCCTGTTTTGACCTTTGATTTTTCTTGCAATCACCTCTTTCATCATTTTAATGGATGTGGTGCTATGGTTATTCAAGACTGACAATTATCTGGGCTGCAGGAATATTAAGTCAATTTCTAAGAGCTGGTTGAGAGCCTCGGAATTACCATTTCCAATTCTAGGTTAACATCTACAATGTTCTCTCGAGGCCAATATTGATTGTTCTGTATTTGCCTTTTCTATTGTTTTTTTCTGTGTTGTAGTGCTGAACATTAGTTTGGAAGGTGTGCTGAGGAGAGCCATATGAGATTTTTACAACATTTTCTCACTTTTTCCCTCTGCTCTTTTGTTTTATAAAGATTTATCTCAGGTTATTTTACCTATTAATAACTGTTGAATAGATTACTGAAGCTTTGATAGGATGATGCTAGCGTAGTTGGTTTTCATATTTTTCTTGTGATTTTTGGTTTCAGGCGAGCGGCCTAATGGTTCTCTTAGGCAGTTTGGAAGTGGGATGGAGAGCATGTTGGATGATGATATTATTAAGGTTAGCACATGGCATGGTTTTCTCTTTATTTTATTTGCTTAAAATCTTCTATTTTCAAATTCTAGAATTGACTTGGTTGGTTGTCTTGTTTTTTTTTAAATCTTTGTAGGATGTTCAGATGGGGACGTTGGGTCACTGTGGGACTAAATTCACATGGTTAGGTTCATCATGGACATGTCGAAAAAGACGGAGGCACTATCAATCATTCTATTGCAATGGTGCTGTAATATCTGTAAGTATATACCCCCACAATTCTCTAATTTATTATTTTTATGGTTTGGCTGGGATTGCTTTCTTTTGTGTTTTGCCTTTAACTCTCTAATGCTCGTGGGTCCATTTTCCATTGACTTGCAGGCTCAAGACTTTGTGCATGTATTGGCAGAAGAAGACAAACGCCTTGTTGCTTACTTAGATGATATGTATGAAGACACCAGAGGCAACAAGATGGTTGTGGTACGATGGTTTCACAAAATTGACGAGATTGGTTTTGTTTTGCCTCTTAATTGTAATGACAGAGAGATTTTCTTTTCTCTTTGTCTTCAAGATCTCAGTATTGAATGCATAGATGGACTAGCAACTGTCCTCAGTCCAGAGCATTATGAGAAACTTATTGATGAAGCAACACGTATGGGGTTGATGCCTTTTGTGTGCTGTAGACAGTTTGACAATGATGATGTCAAGCCATTTGACATAACACGCATTAAAGGTTATTGGAAACAGGAAATATTGAAGAACACATCTTCATTAGTTGAACTGTGTGATGATAATCTGAAGGCAAAAGGATCTCTTGTTGATGTTGTTGGATTTAGACCCAATAAAAGAATTCGCTGGTCTAAAGAGTGCGATTTATACTTAAAGTCTCCTGACAAAAGAGAGACTGTTGAACCTAGTGTACAAGGTTGCGGTGGCGCTTCTCTTGATATTAAAGGAGGCATGAAAATGGGTAGTCTGAAAGAGGGTTGCTGCTATGTATCCTTGTCTGGGCAAGATAATGCTACACCACCAAAATCTGGGCAATATTTAACCATCGGCTCCCAAGTTGAGGTGCTCTCTCAAGATAGTGGCATCAGGGGTTGCTGGTTTAGGGCTTTGATCATCAAGAAGCACAAAGATAAGGTGAAAGTACAGTACAAAGATGTTAAGGATGCAGATGATGATTCAAAAAATCTGCAGGTGAGTATGATGTTGGTTTTTTGCCCTTCCATAATGAAGGTAGGTCTTTCTTGTTCATGAAATTTCTAACCATATTTGGTTGCTTCACTCTGTAGGAGTGGATCTTGGCATCTCGATTAGCTGCACCAGATGCATTGGGAATTCGGTTGTGTGGAAGGACCATTGTTAGACCAACCCCATCACATGACATGGGCAGATTTTTTGGTGTGGTAAATGTTGGCAGTGTTGTTGATGCTTGGTGGCATGATGGATGGTGGGAAGGAATTGTTGTGAAGAAAGAATCTGAAGACAGGCTAAATGTTTATTTCCCAGGTGTGTTGTCATTAGCTTGGCTGATCTCTAAGTGTCTTTAATGTTTTTGACCTGTGTACACCTTATGTCCAACACTTTTTGGTCGGTCTCTCTCTCTCTCTCTCTCTCTCTCTCTCCATGTTTCGCCTGAACTAACTGTGTATGAAGATTGATTCTAATATAATCTTTAACTAATTCGCAGATGAAAAGCGAGAGCTCATATTCACTCTTGGTGATTTGAGGCATTCAAAAGAATGGTTTGACAATGGGTGGCAAAATATCAAGGAAAGGCCGGACCTTGTCTCGGCATTTTCTGTTATAAACAAAATGTCTGATATTGGCCAAGATGGTGCGCCATTTGATTACAGGGATAATGCTGCCCCCATCCATAATGATGCTTTACCTCAAAAGGTGATTAAGATTGGTGACACAATGGCTGACAGTAATGACAAGATGCCAAATGAGCCTCAAGTTATCAGAGATCTCTCAAAAGATTTTCTGCTAGCTCGGTTGCGGTGGAAATCATCAGGGAAGAGAAGACGTGGTCGGAGCCCTGTTCACAAGGTGCATTTTGGTACTAATAGTAGTAGTGTTGAGACAGGATTGCAGACTTTTGAGAAATTCTTTGTGAATTCATCCTTGAAGATCGATCCAGACATCTGCAAATATGCCAGTGATTCTCACTTTAGTTCATCAGTTGCGTCTCCTTTGACAAACTTGGTTATGTCTAGGTGATTTTTTTAAGTATCTCGTCTAACTTCGTTCCCGGTCACTCTATTGGCCAATATTGTAGTGGAACCATCTGTACATTCTTGCAGGTGATTAAGTTGATCTGTTTGTAGGATTTAGAGTAGATCTCAACTTGTGCAGAAAGATGTTTAATTGAGAAGTGAGGTGCCCAACCATGTCGCCCCTTTGTATAAAATAGGTGACTGATGGCATGAGTGGCATATTGCCCCCAATCCACAGGCAGCAGTTTTGATATAGCAGAATAGCTCTTAGGATGTCTCTTTGATTTTTTCTGAAATCCTCTGTAGACTGTATTTATTTCTCAAATAAAAGTTTTGTAATCTCATAGCATATTTTTCAATTGCTTATAGACTTCATATTTTGCTGGAGGTATATTGCGCACTGTAATTTTCTTTTCTAGGATATTGGGGAGCAACTTTTTGTTACAATATCCAAGTTCCAGGGTGGCTTAGACAAGATTCTGAATGCAGTAGTTATAAATAGAGGTTTCAGTTGTTTTCGAAGCTTTGTTTCAAAGTAAATTCTGGCGTGGCTAGAAAATTGTAAATGGAACTTTTTGGAAGGGTTATGATAGGCTTTGTAGATACAAAAATAATTCCTTATAAACAAACCTTTTCTTTATAAAGACATAACTTGCAGAGCTGGGAATGTATCAACGAATTGATTTTATATGTTAATTATTCAGTAACATAAATTTGAATTACATTGATACTATCAAGAATCCTATGGATTGAAAAGCTTTTATCCCTACTCTTTTCTGGAAATATTTTTGAGTTCAGCGGAACCGTGTGCGCTTACAGCTATGATTGTATCAGTAATTTTAGTGATTTCAACAGATTTTATTTCATGAAGTTTTCATCAACCTGTCTTACAATAGTGCATCTGCCTTCAAATCAATCATCTAAGAAAGCATGTCAACTCACAGTATTAGTTTGTTTTGAAATTTTCAGAGTTTTGTTTCCATGATAATCAGGTCAATCTAGTTGGTTGTGCTTTGCAGTTATCCCTAAATACATTAAATAAGATGATCCTAAAACGTGCAAGCATGAAGATTACGCAAGTCTAATTAACAATTTGTCAGTGCAAACATCGTCTGTCAAAGTCGTTGCCTTGTAAGGATTTCTCCAAAACATAAAGAAAAACCAAATGAATTTCCGTAATGGATCTTTTGGGTATTGTTTATACTTTTGTCTAGATTTGTCTCCCAAGCTTGAGTTTGGTTTTCCAAGTCAATATATAGTTTGTTAACTCTAACTCTAGTTCAAGATCGTTATAAGAATGTTTGTGTTCTGAAAAACAAGTTTTAAATTAGCTAAACGAACGAGGAAGTAACATGTCCATGACCAGTGTATAGTTTGAGAACGGTATTAATTCAAACAAGACAGGCCATAAGCCAACAGAAAGATGCCGTAATCTTACCCTTATTATTACCTAATCTTAATTTGACCTTATTGGTTTATTGCAACTAATCTGAGTGGTAATTGAGAGGTTTAGTCTTTAAAGCTACCTTAGTACAATAATTGAATGTGAAGAAAGTTCAAGGCACTGTGGGGCTCCCTTCATGAACAAGAGCATATTTGTCAACTGAAGACCTTTTCCCAACTTAACATATTTTTATTTCTAAAGCCCCTATTTTCTCCTGCCTAGGAAGCATATAACTCAGAAAAGATGGCATAGTCATATAATTGTGGTAAGTGTTGGCAAATCCTTTTCATACCACCACTACCACCAAAACTTCTCTCTTATCACTCTTTCACAAGATGAAAATGAGCTTTTGGCATCGGCTTTATTTGTGATCTTTTTTTTTTTCAAGCTGCTGCTTTAATTCTCATATGCCAGAAGCATGTCCCTGGTAAGATGCAAAAAGGATCAGCTATCGCCAGCCGGGCCGAAAGGCGGTCGTCCTCCTCAGGCCACCCTAGCCGCCATCGAATCATTAGTCGTACCTCTTGTGAGTTTTTTCCATACTATAATTCTGAATTTCTTGCAAATATGCATTAGCTTCTCTCATCATAAGCTCATGCCATATTTTTCTGCTCCTGTTTTTTCTTGCCTGCCGTTGAAAGTAGGTGCAGGAAGTTGTATTTTTAGCCGATTTTCGGTGTGCGAGGTGCCAGCAGAGGGTGGCTGAGATGATGTCCAAAATGAATGGTAAGTCTTGTTCTGCACATGAATTCTACTTCAGTTGAAGTCTTTTTTTTTGCGGCTTTAGGGGAAGTCCTGTTCAGCCGTGTCATTCCACCAGTTGGGTGTGTGTGTGGGGTGGGGGTGGGGGTGGGGGTGGGGGTGGGGGTGGGGGTGGGGGGGAGGGGTAGATTCTGCCGTTGTGGTGGTGGTCCAGGGCGTCCATGTCTCTCTGGATAACCTTGATTTCGGCCGTAGTTAGTGGACCTTCCCATAGGATTCCTTTTTGCAATAATAATCTGGGATAGTGGCCCTGGCAAGCACTTGATAAATTTGTTGTTTTTGAAGTGAAAAAAGTGACCTTTTCCTTCTGGGGCTAAAGTTTTGGGTTGAAGGTGATCAGTGACTGCAAATTTTCACATCTTGAAAGTGTAGCTTTGTAAGAAATAAGTACAGGAGTTCGAGGATGAAAATGATATATCATATTTTGTTGTATGTTTTTTTCATGATTAATTGGTGAAGCTGATCTATGACCGTGAATTGACGGTTGCAATCATAGTATGAATCATTGATTGTCATTCATTTGGATTGGTAGAACCTAATAACAGGAAGAATTAGCAGAATACTAAAGCATGTAGAAGACTAGAAGGTAATAAGACATGGGTAATAGTTGTTTTTGCTTTCTTATACAAACATTCACCAACCTTTTATTGACCTACTATTTTTTTTTTCATGGGTATTTATAGCGACATCAGAATCACCGCTTGTGTGAAAACTAGCTCTCTTTTTTCCTTCTTTTTTTATGTGGGTACTACCAAAAATTGTAGGATAGTGACAAAATCACCGCTTGTGTGGAAACCTGTTTTCCAGTACAGTCCCCACTTCAATTTCTTGGAATAGACAAGTCTAAAAACATAAAAACTTTACCTAATAATGTTCGCTTTTGACACCACTTACATATTCTTGGCAACAAACATATACTTTCATGACATAGAGCCCCATACCACCAAAATACACACACACACACACACGCAGAATTTGAGATTACTGCTTTCAAACAGAATCCTTTTCTCATAGAGCAATGATGGTTTATAATTTTGAAAAATTACATCTCACAAGTATTACTGATATTTTTGTTTGCATCTTTCAGGAGAGACTCAATCTGTGATGATTAGTGTTCTAGAGAAGAAGGTAACACTCACATGTACATATCCAAATGCTGATACGCTGCCCGGACGACAAGTTGCTTCTGTGCACAGGAGTTCATGGAGCAAGGTTTCCCTGATCGTGCGCCTGTTTCGCTCTTCCTGCACTTAACTGCTAACTTAAGTATTCATACAGGAAAAGAAAGTACTTACTTGAAATGTGTTACATGTATGTAGATGCCAAATTTACTCAGAGAGATCTGTTAGAACCACATTTTACAGGTGCAAATAACATTCTGGCAGCGTTTGATAATATTTGTAGGATCTGTATTTCAGTGATAGAATTGCTACTTTGTAGTTTATTCCTGTCTCATTTCCGTTCCAACAATTTGTGTTTCATTGTGTGTATTATATGGATACTCGCCAAATGTATGTAATCCATAACCAAATTTTTATATCAATACCTTTTGAAGAATCATCATGGTAACTCCTTGCAATTTTACAAGTATCCTAAATCCGACTTCAATCTATTCATGCCCACTTGTATTCTGTCACCAGTGAGAGGATAATCTATTCTATTTATTCCTTTTTTTATTGGTTTTGTTTTGTTTTTTCAACAATCAACATCAATTTTCTTACTTCTGCATAGAAGGGAATAAGCAAAAGAAACGGTTAAACTTCAAAAACATGTAATTTGAATGTTGCGCCACCCGGTTTCCCTTTTCTGCCACTGCCAATGACAAACCATTAGATGCAAAAGTGACAAAGTGTAGCACATTAAGCCCATCTCGCCCTTGTGACAACCTCATGTATCAACTCTTGTGTGGCGTCTTAAGACCTCAAATATGTAAACTTTAATGATTTATGCAGTTCCCTGCTGTGGATGAGAAAGGATGCTCCCTTGGTCAAGAATACAGTAGTATCATGTTATTTACAAGGCAAGGAAAAGTTGGGAAGATGACCAAATCAAGACATCCTGTTAAGGCTTCTAAACCTTGCACAGAATTAGATTCCTTGTTGAAAGACACAGACTTTCCATAGAAATACCAACCATGTCAAGAATCATGATCCTTTTAACACAGAAAAAGACCCAGTTTTTTCCTCCTTTTTTTAACTACTTTTTTGGGACAATAACCAGCTATTAATCTGGGATCTCGTCAAAGTTCCATGTCAGGAGAGGCAAGGATTATTCTAACCATATTGTATCATCTGTGCAGTTATTCACATCCTCAGAAACTATTGTCCTGTTATTGACTTATATTCCAAATGTCTATTGGTCTTGTGCAGATTTTTTGGAAGTATAGCAACTAGTTTTAGGTCTCCTAAGCAGTCTGATGTAAAAAAAAAAAAAAAAAACTACATTCTAACCTGATTTTTGTTTCATGTTCTTATCAAGAACAGGTCCATTGCATGGTGATGAGGACTAATCTTGACTGCAATGCTTGTTGCAGAAAAATGAGAAGAATCCTTCTTAATATGAAAGGTAAGGCTATTTCAATTCATCAGTTGTCCATTTATACTAACAATTAGTATCTAACAGTGCATCTGCCTTTTCTGTTACTTTGTTGAAGAAATAGAGACACACATGATAGAGAAGCAACAGAACAAGGTAAGCGTCTATGGAAGATTTATTCCGGCAGATGTAGCAATAAAGATAAGGAAAAAGATGAACCGTAGAGTCGAGATTCTGGAAATTCAGGAGCTCAGCAATGTCAATGGTCATGTATAACAAATGCCCCCTCTCCTAGCACAACCCGTTTAGCTATTTACAGAATTTACGAGTTACTTATAGCACATCTACTCTCATGTCTCAGTGAAGAAAATTGATTGTTAGAGATCCATTTTCAAGATGTAGGCCACAATGGTTATGTAGATCAGTATAGACCATAGCATATTTGTAGGTTTTTTTTCCTTGCTATGTATATCTTTGTAATAAAAATGCAACATTTGTTTGTTTGTAAAAAGGCCCTTATTCCCCAATTATTGAAACATCTTTGTAGAATTGTTTTTCAAACAACTAACTTTGTGAAATTGAAGAAAAGCAGCTATGCCATCAATGCTATGTAAGAAAGGCCTTTATAACAGAATATATGTATCTGTCTTACCCTGAGGCTGCAAGAAATGATACCCTTGTATCTTCAAGAAAGAGATTAAGTACCCAGAGTAATTATTCAAGTATAACCGAATTGCGCTATGAATGAAGCTACACATCACGTCTGTGTTACGTACTGTAATATATACCAGATATACTAAAGGAAATGTATGAAATTTGGTTGATCAGAATGACTATTGTTCATGGCTTACACGGAAAGAAATGTAAATGAAAGTGGATTGGGTTTTGGGTTTATCATTTTCAAACCTGATTCGACTCAAATTCGATCTTTTTATTTTATTTTTGTTAATTTTTTAAAATTTATTATATATATGTATATGATGCTGTATTTAGAAAAATATACTTTTAGAAAGTTTTAATAATATTTTTATAAATTATAAAATAAGTCTAATGAATCTATCCATCGAATTTGAGTATTGACAAATTTGATTTTAAGTCATTAAAAATTTCAATGGATCGGTTCATTAAGGCAAACTCAACCCAACTGCCATATCTATATTTTACAATATAAATCACGATTGATTTGAAGGGAAAAAAAAGAGATCTATTGCAATGATACTTTTTTTTGGTGTATGAATATAAATTTAAAAATAGTTTTATTTTAAATTTTTTATTTTTTTTAGTACAATTTATTGAGCCCACAAAATTCATATACTACAGGAGAAGTTATTTAAGCTTTAACATATGAGATGACATTAGTAAATAGTAATTATTATATGCAACATTTGTAAGATGATATAAGTGTATTAAATAATTAAGAATGAAAATATATATGACTGTATAAGCAAATCAATGAGTATTTACTCCTCTAATTTAGAAAAAAAAAAAAACCAACTCTATTGATTTTCTACATGGGATTAATCATGTGAGATGATGTACAACATAAAAATGTTTTTCAAGGGCTAAAATGATTTAAAGTGTTTCTCAAAGGGATGCAAATTGAAAAACATAAAACAGGACGAGGATATTTTGACATATTTCTTAAACATAGGGGTTATTAATGATATTATGCAATTTTCTGGGGCAGCTAATAAATTTCTCTCGTTACATAATCTCAAACCTACTCTCAATCACATACGGTGGCAATCGTGTTACATACTATTCATCAACAAACAGATCTGTGTCAAAATTTCTCTCCCCCGGAACCCTACGCTAACCCTAATTCTATAAAATTTTCGCAAATCAAAATTAAATCTTTTTACCTTGTCACAGCGAATGGCCAGTGATTCCAGTGAACCAACGCGTCGCAAGCAACGCCGCCCCTCCTCCACCGACGATGCGGAGGAGCATTCCAAACGCCGCAAACACCGCCACCACCATCGCCACCGCCATCACCACAGACATCGGAGCAGTAAAGATAAAGAAGAAGGAACTGCGATAACTACAGAAGAATTGGAAAGTGAAAAAATTGATGAAATTGAGGTTGAAAAGAAGAAATTGGAAAACAATGGGGATGAGGGTGGTGGTTCCTTGGGCGAAGTTTTGGTGTCGAGTGGGTCGGGATTCGCCGGGGTGGATTACGAAATGGAGGAAGGGGAGATCGTGGAGGATGATGTCTTGGTTGATTTTATTAATGCTGATTCTGAGAAGTCGAAGAAGAATTTGCATTCGGGTATTGAGTTTGGGGAAATTGAGACGAATGGATATGATGATTCTAACATGGTGTGTTCAGATTCCCCTCGCTCTATTATTACATCATTTCTTCTATTATGATTATTGTTGGATCGTGGGAGGTTTTTTGGATTTTTTTACTGTCTGTTTGGTTTGCTGAGAAAAAGGATGATTGTGGATTTGTTCAGTTTTGGTTAGGCGCGTGTCTGTGCACAGTCATTTGTGATCATAAAACAACTTCTATTACTGTACTTTTTACACACACATATTTTATAACTAGATACTTGGAGTAAGTTGTTTTAATATTTCTTCATACTTCAAATGCCGTTTTCAACATTAGCAATGCGTTTTGGAAACTTTTGCAATTTTTCTTTTGAAAATTAGGCTTCTTGGAAACCAGGACATCATGGGGGTCCTGTGAGTTTCTTGAATGTTTGTTGGAATGAGTTTCTGATGGGATTTTGTATTGTTAGTAAAATGATGAGCTTTCTTACAAATATTCTAGCTGCATTACACGGACTTCATAAATTTTATCAATAGGGAGCTTTGCACTCCGTAATTACATTTTGTTGCCAGGCAAAGTTCCCCTAGGCGTTTCCACTTTCCAGAAGACTGAAATGATGGCTTTCAATTGATTGTAAGACTTGGTTATATGTCTAAAACTTTTTGCACGCATTGTTAGTTTTATGGATGGTGCTGATTTATTGAGTAATTTTCTCTTTGTATTTTTCCTTTACAGGGAGTTACTGAAGAGAATGCGGAAAGAGCTGATAACAAATTAAGGAAATTAGGGAAGGACAGTGTGGATAGCAAAGAAAGTGGTGAGATGGATCAGGAGAGATTATCTAATTCTGAGAGTCTTGCAAATGGGGATTATGCAAAGAAATATCACAAGGTTGACAATAGATTTCTCTATGGAGATGGTAAGAGGAGCGACTTTGTTGATGAAGTTGAGCAAAGAAGTCTGAGGAAATCTTCATCTTCTGAGAAAAGGCCCAGAGATGTTTCACACTCCCACTCTCATGACAAGTACCTGATAGAGAGTTCTCATAGTAATTTACCGAAGTCACCTGAATGGTTTAGGGGAAGGTCTCGGTCCCAAAGCATTGTACGAGAGGCCTCTGTGGAATACCCCTATTTTATAGAAAGAAAACATCAGAGTGAGTCTGATGATGAAAGGGTGATCGCACATGCCAAAAGTTACAGACATAGCAGCAGAGATGATGTAAAGGAGAAAGAAAGGGAGCGTAGTTCTAGCAGATATTCAGAGAGAATAGAAAGGCATTATGGCAGGGAGACCCGTGACGTATATAGGGAGGGCAGCAGGGAGAGGGATTGGGATAGAGATAGAGATAGAAATAGGGAGAAAGAATTGGAGGAGGAGATGGAAAGGGAGAGAGAAAGAAACAGACTTCGAGATAGATATAGAGGGGAGAGGGAGCGGGAGATGCTGAAGGACAGGTCCAGAGACAGGGACAAGGAACGGGAGAGGGATAGAGACTGGGAAAGGGAGAGGGAGAGGGATCGAGTAAGAGAGGAGAGGAACAAGGATAGGGACAGAGGTAGAGAAGGGGTTAGAGATGGCAGGTGGGCTAGAAGCAGAGATAAGGATAGGGATAATGAGAATGATCGGTTAAGCAGGCGCCAGAAATATGATAAGGATGAGGATGGTTACAGAGATAGGGATAACGATTCCAGGCATAGAAAAAATTATGAAGATTACCATAGAGAGAGAACAAGGAAAAGTGATATTGAAATTGTGAGCTCTAAAGATAAACAAGAGGAGCAGGGTAATGAGAATCTTGAAAGGTATATTGTCTTCTTAAACAAATTAGTTAATTTGAGGATTCTTCTTTTTCTCCTCCTCCTCTAATAGTTCATTTGTGTTTTGGGTGGTCTCAGAGAAGATGATAGACAAGAGGACTATCAAGAAAAGATTGCAATGCAACTTGCAGAGCAGGAAGAAGATGATCTTGAGAGAATTAAGGAGGAAAGTAGGAGGCGCAGGCAAGCTATTCTTGAAAAGTACAAAAATCAGCATCAACAACATGATACACATTCACAAGATATGGGTAAAATTTTGTTATGCGTTTACTGTTCGTGGTTATTTGGTTATGTTATTATCTCTTGCATTTTATCTCTGGAGAAGTTAGAATTTAGAAGTTTGAGCTGTTTGATGACTTGCAAGGACCTGTTGGTTGAGCTTCAACTCTGAATGACATTTGTTCATTATTGCACAAATGCAAATTATGTTTGTCTAGAAACTTCTTGATCATTAATGATGACTTTGTCATTCTTTTGTACTGGTTACTCATATGGCATTCTCTCAAACAATCTGGCTATTATCTATTAAATATGTATTTTCATGGTGTAGTTTCTGTTCTTATGTAATGAAGTGTTTTGCGAAGGTATCTACATTATAAAGATTGATTTTATTGCTGGATTATCATCAAACTGTTTTAATTGCTTTCTTCTCTTTATATGTCAAAGTTGAATTCTTACTTCTTGAGCTTTTCGGATGGCCAGACTGGCATTTTAGTGATGAAGCATAGTCTTTAGCTCTTCTCGTAGATTAGATATTTTTGGATGCATACTTCTTTTCTTCTGTTGATGTTTTGTTTGACTAATTCTTGCTTCTTATGAGCCAGTTAAGGATCAAGTTGGAGAGTCTTCTGCACAATTGGCATCTACTGAAGTTATACTAGAAAAAACTGACAATCGGGTGGAAGGCGCAGATATTTATGTTCCTGAACCATCCTTTTCTGTGGGGAAATTGCCTTCACAAAATGGTCTTTCTGCTGTTCAGATACCGACTGGAACTGGCGGGCTAGGAGAGGGTACCCCTAAGGTACTTCAGTTGCCCTTGATTTAGAAAGCATTTTAGTTTCGCACTCAGCAATGATAAATTTCACTTGCTGATTCTTTTTTGTTAAGGAAAAGTCGTCCCATGGGTCCTTTCTTGTCTTATTATGTTAAATTTGACATGTATCAGTTCTTCTCATTCCTTCTTTATATTATGATCCTTTCAAGTTTATGTTGAATTTCTTTATATACCATGCAGAGCGAGAGATCGGATGATATGTTTTGTGATGATATATTTGGAGAATCACCTGCTGGAGTTCGTAAAGTGGTTAGTCTTACAATTTTTATGTTATTGTCGAGCCTTCATTCAGAGTTATATTAATTGTTGAACACCCTCTGAGTCCATTGTAGTTTTTTGTGTCCTTGTTCTTTGCTGAGCTTTTCTCTCCTTTGGTGGTCATATCTTGTCATTCTGTAGTTGACTATGTTAACATTTTGTTCTGAGTTTCCTTTGTGAAAAACTAAGACCTTTTCCCTTTATCTTTGTCAAAGCCATGGGAAATGTTTTGATTATTTTCTGCCACATTGAGCTTTGTCTTTCTGCTCATTATGTGTCACCTGGTGGATGAAAGCTTTTCTTAACTTCATATTTCATGTTGCTGTCCGATGTTATTCAATGGTATTGCCCTTTTCTTCTTAATAATCTTTTTCTGTGAATTAAATTCTTTCACAGGGTAAAGGAGATGGTGTAGCTGTTGAAAAGAGTGGACTTCATGACAATTGGGATGATGCAGAAGGTTACTATGGTATGTCCTGACCACTAATCTCTCTAATATATATGTGCCTTCCTCTTGGATGTTGGTAGCTCCAGTTGAACTGGACAAGGTTCATCTTTTCATTATAGCTTGTCCGAAAACTTAGTGTATATATGGTTGTGTCTGTCCATGTACTTTTCTCCATCTTTGATGTTGCAACACATCTTTATGGAGCTGTTGGCTTGGGTACATGTCTGGTAAAAAATGGTTTTATATAACCTGAACATGTGTTGGTGCACGCTAACTTTTGGTGAAAGTCTACATCTTTATCATTTTTATCAAAATTTTGTCAATGCAGGGAATATAGTTAATCCTCTTGTCATTTAAGTTATGCTTTTTTATTAATGGTCATATTCTCATGTTTCTAATGACCAGGCTACCGTTTTGGAGAAGTACTTGATGGCCGATATGAAATAATTGCTGCCCATGGAAAAGGCGTATTTTCTACTGTTGTTCGTGCGAAGGATCTCAAGGCTAAACCTGGTGACCCTGAAGAAGTAGCAATTAAAATCATACGTAATAATGAAACAATGTGAGTCATTGTTGCTTTTCTGGTTTTGAACTGTAAAAGGGTGTTATATAACTGGGATTATTGTAAGTCCTGTGGTACCTACTTTATTATTTTCTGTTTTTTTTCCCCTTGTAGGTATAAGGCAGGTATGGAAGAATTGGTCATACTAAAGAAGTTAGTTGGCACAGACCCTGAGAACAAGCGCCACTGTGTTCGTTTTCTTTCTACCTTCAAGTATCGGAATCATCTATGCTTAGTTTTTGAATCTCTTCATATGAATTTACGAGAAGTTCTCAAGAAATTTGGTCGTAATATTGGTCTGAAGCTTACTGCTGTGAGGGCATATGCTAAGCAACTCTTCATAGCATTGAAACATCTGAAAAACTGTGGTGTTCTTCATTGTGATATCAAGCCAGATAACATGCTGGTATGCAGTCAACATCCTCTTCATTTGTTTTCTCATAATTTTTTAGCTCTCCCGCATGTAATTTTGATTTCCTTTTCTGATTATTGTGCTTTCTCTCCTTAGGTGAATGAAGCAAAAAATGTATTGAAGCTTTGTGACTTTGGTAATGCCATGTTTGCTGGTAAAAATGAAATCACCCCTTACCTTGTGAGCCGTTTTTATCGTGCCCCTGAGATCAGTAAGTGTTTCTTTTTTTGTATTTTAATGTTGCTTTTGTTTCCTATTCAGTTCTTGTAAATTTTTGCTGGATTTCGTTTGTAGTTCTAGGCCTGCCGTATGATCATCCCATGGACATTTGGTCAGTTGGTTGCTGTTTGTTTGAGCTTTACACTGGGAAAGTTCTATTTCCCGGTCCCACCAATAATGACATGCTTCGTCTTCACATGGAATTGAAAGGTCCTTTCCCAAAAAAGATGCTCCGGAAGGTTGGAACAAGTTTGATGAACTTGTCCTGGGACAATTTATTTTCCCCTTGTTTTTCTGTATGATTATTTGCTTGTTATGAGTCCTTACTTGCTACTTTGTTACAGGGAGCATTTACAGATCAGCACTTTGACCAGGATTTGAATTTTCTTGCAACAGAGGAGGACCCTGTCTCAAAGAAGGTCGGTATGCGACTGATCTAGTGCTTTGCTTTTTCTGTGGATAGTTGAAACTCTAGTTTCATGTTGGAAATAATGAATCTGTCACTTTTGTTGAGCTTTTACTCTGTTGTTGCAGGCAATAAGGAGACTGGTTGTAAATATCAAACCAAAAGATTTTGGCGTATTAATTTCCGGATCTCCTGGTGAGGATCCGAAAATGGTAGCTAATTTTAAAGATCTTATGGAAAAAATATTTGTCTTGGATCCAGACAAGAGGTTGAATGTATCACAGGCCTTGAGCCATCCTTTCATCACGGGCAAGTGAACCATGATGCTGATTCTCTGACTACAGAACTGCTGTTGCATTAGATAATTATACATTTTGGTGTCGTCTCAATACTGAATTATCTAATTGGGTATTTATCTTTGTCTTCTCTGTATGCGAGAAGAATTCAGGAGACAGTTATTGGGGCATGGTTGAAGTTCTTAGAGATGATCTTGGGGGTGAGATGATCTTGGGGGAGGCAATTAACGGGGAGTTCTTTCCATGGATTGTTTTCTGTTTCTATTGTAAGAAACTCACTGAAGGCGTATTTCCCTTTGTTTGTACTAATTCTTAAAGATGACAATCAAGAAAGCTTGAAAATTATATCATTGTTTTTTTATGATTCCTATTTCCTTTTATATGCTGGACCTGATGTCAGCAGTTAAATTAGAGGCATTATTTGCCTCAGTGTAGATATCAGGCTACCAATACCTTCATCCATATACATATACATATATGTTGCGCATAGTGATTGTGGTTTTTTTCGGGATTTCATCTGGAAAGTTGGTATAGTTTTTTCACGTGCATGCCCCACCATTATATACTTTCTCCCAGGTGGTCTGTCTTAACAATGGATGTTTCCATTCTAATTTGGCATTTCCTGCTAGTTATTCTGCTGGCTTTTTTCTTTGTTCATTTCCTTCCTATAAACCGCTGTAGATCTTTTGGGTTCTGGAGAGTCTAATCTAATCTTTCATTCAGGAAATCTTCCTATGCTATGAGGAAACCATTCAGTGGTTTAGATGATTAAAGGCACTCTGGAGAAGGTACCTTGGTTTGTTTATTAGGAGTTTACATGTGGAACCTTTGAGAACTAACAACATTTAAATGTCAATTACTTATGATTTTAAGAATCATTTGCCATGATTTGGATATTGGTGGTCTATTTTGAGGGTATTTTGTGTTCAGTGTTTTATACTTCTTTGAGTGGTTAATATGACTGCCTTAAGCTCCTTGTTTATCTTCACAATATTACAGCCCCATAAGCTGTTGCTTACAATAAAAATCATTTATATTTTTTTCTCCTTTGTGATTCGTCTAATGTGGTCTAGAAGTTCTGAAGAATGCTTGTTTTTAGGTCCTTCATTGGTCTACTGTGATTTAGGTTACACCATATGTGCTTTTTTTTAAGATTGCGGATGCTTAGTTGTTGCTTCTGCTTTAGAGCTTCAATTGTATATTTCATAAAAGTAGCTATGTGTCTGATCCATGGTTTGGTTGTTCTGGAGGATTGTATGCATTTATGCCCCGGAGATGTTCAGATGCTGCTTTGAAGTGAAAATATTTCTGTAAGTCGCTCAATTTGATTTCATTTGTTGTCTTTTTGTGACAATACTTGTTAAATGATATTGAAATTTAGTTATGACCTGCATTTTTGGATTTGTAGGGTTTAGCCTCCTCGTTTCTACAAGTCTGGTGAGTACCCCTATTTTTTGCTTATTGTCCTACAATGGATTTATTATTTGATGATGCTAAGATGCCCATTGTTTTCAAGTGTTCACCATTTTTGTAGTTCCTTTAATGCATTTTTTCAGTTGGTTGAAAATTTTGATCTACCATTCGTATGATCTCCACTTTCATTGTTGCTTGTGGATGGTATTTGTTGTTTTTGGTGAATATGCTATCCTCCTGCAATCCTCGATTGTTCTTTTGTAAACTGAGATTTCTACATAAGGAACTCAATTGTTTGGCAGAATATCTCAATTTTAATTAGACTGCTTATCCAGACGTGTTTTCAATGATTAGGAACTGTGAGGAGATATAGAATTTGTCTAAAACTCTGCCTATCAAGACCTTTTTTCAATCATTGGGACTACCATCAAAATAGAAGTCTTCTAGGCTTGCAAATAATCTCTGCATATTGAAGATGAAGCTTGTAGAAAATGCATGAAGGTTACGATCATTTTGCTAAAGTGTGTGTACCATGGATGCTACTGATACTTTAAGGGAGAGCTTTCTGGCTCATAGTTTTAGAGTTATGTGATCAGTAACCCACAAATTGTAGCCTTGAGGGCTGACCAATGTGCATTTGGATCTTAAAACATCTAGTTCATAATTTTCATTTGTAGGGTAGAAAATGGTTTGGTTTTCTGGAAAAAATGAAGTTTTCATGGGAGTTTGTGATATGTTTAGGAACTTATATCTGTTCTAGGGTATGCGATCATGGAATTATGATAAAAACCCTCAACTCGTTTAGAATAAATTAATCATCTAAAAAAAGGATGGATGTCTTAAGAAATGGCAGAATCTTAGTGCATCTACAAGTTTGATAGTGTCCTGTGTCACTCTGTCTTAATTATTTTGAGTCTGGACTATATTATAATTATCTTACATATTATTTTGTCATCTCCAGTTAGGCTGTTAGGAACCTGGTGTTTTCAGATGATTCATTTTTGTTTACTGTTTCAAGCTATAATTTTGGTGAGGGCTTTATTTTTTTTATGATCTTCAAAATTATAAATGAAAAAAATGGTAAATTTGTATGTTTGTTTTTCATGGATCTTTTGCCTTATCAGAAATTCTTAGTTCTGCATACATGCTCTAATTATGAAGTACAATACAGAAGGGAAAACCCCCTTGTCTAATGTTACAGTGCATGCTTTTCATGCACGTTTATGTGGGCTTTCTTATCCCACAGCTAATTTGACATGCCTTATTGTTTATTAACACGGTTCCATGAGGTGCCCATATAATTAACATGATCTTGAAAAATGAAAAATTATTTGATCATACATAGTGAACTAATAGGGAATGATGAGTTCATGATTGACTTGCTCCTCATATCTTTTCTTCTTTTCCTTTTTCCGTTACTCTTAATGTTCGAAAATCATCTTACTACACTAGGACTTTCTACAGACAATATTGTATATGGGTATGAGAAGTGGGGGAGAGGATGTCTTGGTATTTATGTTTATGCATGAGCCATAAACTTTCCATTTGTTGTCTGCTTATGAGCAATTGTTTGTATTTCTTGAAATGTCCCTTGTTAAGTATGATTGTCCCCGCTGTTTTGTTACTAAAAAAGATTTGTACCTGTGAAGAGCCATGAGGCTAAGGCAGGTGTTTAAACTACAAATATTTTGGGAATTTGCTTGTATATTTGAGAGGTGATCATAAAAATTTGAGGCCTGGTCCCCATAATTCAATTCTAAGTGCCATCTTGTAGTTCACGCTACCACCCGTCTCCCACCTCTCTCTCACACAATTATGCTGAGGGTTCAAGGTGGTCTAGAAGTGGAGGATTATGTAGGGTACACATGCCTGGTGATTCCCTCATTTCATTGGTCAAGGGATTAGCAGATGGAGTGGCTAAAATTATCTGTTACATCAGTGATGCCATTTCTTTAGGCATCATAGACATCCTATCATGTGCATAATGTAATGAGATTGAAGTTCCATGTGACGAGTTTGACTTGTAGGAAGAACATGTGGTTTCGTGGTTTCATTCTTCCTTTCTCCCTTGTCATTTTTCTGTCACGTGGATTTTCTGTTTTCTTATGTTACTGAACAAAGAAGACATCTTGTCTGTGAAACTTGTATATTATCTAGGTCATCTACTGTAGTTGTGTGTAATAATGCAAGTTTTTTGTTTATAGTCAAATTTGTGCAACGCCGCATTTAAAAATTAAGAGTTATGTTAGAATCGTAGCAAATGAATGCCAGTCTTGAGTACAATATTTGATATTGTGTTTTCAGTTTAAGACTTTTACTTTCGGGTGGATTGCTAGTAGTTTCATTGGTTTCAAAATTTTAATGAGTTTTCATACTTATATAATCATTTCTGTGGAAACCCTGAAATTTCAAAGTGAATCTAAGATTGAAATTGGATTTTGTAACTTGAAAAAGCTTGGAGATGTTTGGATTTGATGGCATGTTGGGTTTTGGTGAATTAATAAACCTGTATAGGTTGATGTTTTCCACGATATATCCATAATGCTTAGAGACTGAAATCTAAAGATGTTGGTTTGTAAAAGTTGAGACGCCTACACTACAAGAACCTTAACATTGGATTTGGAAAAATAAGTTTTGAAAGAAAACAGAAACAAACGATTTTATCACTCAGTGATGTGTTTGAGGCCATTTTGCTAGCTGTTTTTAGTAATCCTCATGTATCCCCCAAAATTTCATTCTACTGCCAATCTTTTGGAGGGCATGGCTCGGTAGAATGCTTTCATTCTTTCTAGATTTTTTTTTTGTTTTTTACGGAAGGGTAAGTCAGTTCGGTGCGACAGACAAAGATTAAGTGGTGCAGGGGATTCGAACGTGAGATATGTGACTTCAAATTTTTACCTAATACCACTTGACCACCTCAGGAGAGGCGTAGATGTATCACACTATTGACCAATTGGTCCAACTTTTGAGATTGCTTGCAATACTTGTATTGTTGTATTCGTGCCTGAAGTTGCTTGGAAACTTTTCAGACTGATCAGTCCAATAAGTTGTCTAAAAGGGTGTTTAGGGGCTCATATGTATTGAAGAATATTAAACTGATCCGCCTACTTAACTGAGGCTTTTTTGTGGTTACTCTTTTTTCTCTCTTGTGGTAATCAAATGGATGATTGATACAAAATTTACAGATAGGGCCGGATTTAAAGATAGTCCCATTAAATTTGATTGGGATTGCCCACAAATATGACTTGGCAGATTTAAGGTTTCATAGACTCGTGAAATGTAGTTTGTATCTTTAGCTTTTCTTTTTGGTGAAAAGAGAGTTTTAGTAGTAGAGAAATTGCGTATACCATGATATGGACAAGAACACAATTACAACAAACAAATAATAAAAACTAAAAATAAAGGAAAAGACGTGTATGTATTACATAGACATGCTGAAAGGTAAACCTATATAAGCATCAACCATGGTGTCGCTATAGAGCCTGATCCTCAGTCCATTTTTCTGGTGAGACTTCTAATCTATAAACAAATTTTGAACCCTAATCCAAGTCTCATTACTTACGCCTTTAAACTGAGCTGGTCTGGAAACAGATTTGTTCGTCTTCTTTGAAGAATAAAGATTAAGCAAGGGCTAAGTTGGAGTACACTTCTGTTCGGGTAAGAATATCCTATCATGTTCATTGTTGTTTTGGGTCATTGTCATTGGTGTGAAAATATGGTAAAGTCCCACATCGGCGGAATCAAGATAAAATTAGTATTTTACGCACATGGATGGACTTAAAGGCTCACTGGCTTGGATTACACTTTGCAGAAAAATCCCAAACTTGATTGCTATCAAAAGCATGATATTTTCTCTAAGTGATCGACAATTTAAGGATATGCTCAAAATCTCTTTAAATTAAAGTTGTCAAACAATATGTTTAGGGCAAAGGTTAACACCCTGGAATTACGTATAAGACCTGTAATTTGTATAAGCATTGGTACATAATCTATACTAGAAGTATTTTTGAACTATGTAAAAGCAGTAACTGACATTATGAGTAAGTTACAAAATGGTAGCATATTCTTAAAGTTAATTCTTTTAAAATCAGTTCTCCACAAGTTGTGTTGGACGCATTCTAACTACACTTTGGATAAGTGCAGCATGACATTGAGAATCATACCACAATGTGTGTCCTATTAATAATATAATAAAAACACCCAATATTAGCACTGCATGACCTGCCAAATTCCTCAGTTTTGTGGAAACAAACAGAGTGTATTTCACAAAAATCCCATTCCCATGTTCATTTAAAAAGGAACATCCTTCGTTGAGAAAATAATTATCCCACACGCTTTAACATATGTACAAAATCTGCAGCATTATCCCACACGCTTTACTATGACATACGTACAAAATCTGCAGCATTAACCCAAATGTTTAAAACACACACAATACACACACACAAAGAGAGTAGTCTTCCTTCCTCCGTTATCAGCAACCTTTACACAACTTTCAAGTGTTAATTATAGTTTTTGGTTTTTCAACAATGAGAGTGTAATTTTTTTTTAAGCAGTTGATAGAGCAGGAACTTAACATAATCATTAAGGAAAAGGAAAAACTGGATGATTAATTCAGAAAAAGCTTCAAAACCTCAAGAACCATTTCTTGGTTGTCTGTGCTCAAGAACCAGCTCCAGGCCCCGCGTTCCACGAAAATAGAAATGAAATTTGACAAAACCCACGCTGTCACAACTATGGGTTGGAATATAAAGAGGGGAGTGTAAGCATAGAGAAAGGGATGGAAAAGTTCAAGTAGAACCAGAATGAACCAAAATTTAAGAGGCCATTATCTTCTTCAAGTTTCGATTCAGGGCCGGATAGAACCACTGGAAACAGTTATTGTTTTTTATGAAAGTAATTGTGATGATAAGCAGAAAAGCAGGATAGCATGGACTATGGCTTATGACTTGGATGGTGATGATGAAAAGAATGAACTTCTGGACCAAACAACAGAAAACCTCAGTATTCAGCTCACAAGCATTTTCCTTTAAGATCTTTGGTAGTATTGGCAACGGAGTCGGGCCCAAATTCTCCTGCACACTTTGTTGCCAAAAACAGAAAAAGTACAGAACCTCTAAACATCGATATGAGACCAATCTCTGTCAGTACCAGGTGGACAAATGGCCGGTGACAAAGATAAAGTGTGAGATAGTACGATACTACTATTTTGAGTTTTTCTTAGGCTATGCCAAAACTTTTTCTTTTTCTTTTTTTTTTTTTTTTAAGTTTTTCGTTGTAAAATTCTAAAACTCTGCAACGGATTGTGAGAATTAAACATTGAATTTCAAATTTCAATAAAATTTCGCAATTGAATTATTTTAGCGTCAAGAAAAGAGAATAGCTTGTGTTTCCAAGAGAGGGCCATCAATTGAATGGATCCTAGTATTATAGGAAAACCAAGAATGAAGAGATCAAATACGAAAAGCAAGCTGACCTACCGAACAGCTGCTATCAATCCTAAAGAATACACTATTCAAAGCTTCTGCTCATGTGTGAGGACATGAATAGGATGTCATTAACTCAAAGTGATATCAAAACAATATGATTAAAGCATATAAGTGAAAAGAAGCCATAGCAGGAAAAATTTGGAAAGAGGATAGCTCTGGCTTCTTAAATCTTACACCACCTTGATGTACAATCAAAAATTACATATCAACGACGATATACAAGCTCTTAAACCATGTTTACCGTTAGAATCTGGCTAAAAAGCTTAGTTGCATCTGGCTCGCTTCTTTCCACTTTGCATTAGGTCACCAAAGGATTGCAAGCTTACACCAACATCTTCATCGTACTCCACACCAAGTTCCTCCTTTTAAAGTGAAAATAATTGTTGTGAAAAGCATTTGCTAAGAAACTGTGTATTGGAACATAAATGGCTTAAGCGAACCTTAAATTCTTGTAGATTCTTGGGGGAGTTCTCCGTTATTGCATCCCAAATATCTTTGAACATTCTTTTGCGTCTTCTCCACTGATTTATCATATTCGTATATATCTTTTCCACAGCCTGCCGCTCTTCTGGACTCACCAGAGTAACTCCTTGCCTTAACTTAATCAACTTTTCCTCCATTTGCTTAATCTGTAAAATATGACAATGTCATGAATAATATGCCCATGCTATCTGGTTGAGAATGCATGAATTGACCTCTGCACCACTAACCTCATTTCCCAATTGGATTTGTCTGGCCTGTATCTCCTCCAATGTCAAATTTGATTGCAGTGCCTTAATCTCTGCCATAATTAGTGCAAGCAGACCAGATTAGACAATGAAGCACCTCTTTTGGGTTTGATAATATTACATCTAAAATAAGCTACGAATTCACACACAAACGTAAAACAATCCCACATCAAGAGAAAAATTATTGGTGCTTTACTCTGTGCAGGAAGCCTTGATTGTATGTCACTTGATTTTGCTACAGAATCTACAGTCCAAATATTATTCTCTAGCATAACACTGTACAGGAGCTTTTAAGGCAGTCATACATAAACTTAGAGTCTGATGACACACAAGGACTTTGTATACAATTTTTTTGTAAATTAAAATAGAAAACCAAATCTGGGATGAAGATTGAAGCATAATGTGGCTCAAGATATTTCAATTTAAAACATATAGTCTCTCTTCTGGGAAAAACAGAAAGGCTAAAGGAGAAAATATATATACCTCCCTCAACCTCAGCAATAGCTTTCTTTCGTTCATTAAGCTGTTCTTGGAGTTTGGAATTCTCTTCTTTTATCTGATTGAGCTCTTCATTGTTTGGAATGTCGAACTGGTCTTGCCTAGCCAGGTATATTTTCTGCTTGCCATACTCTTTGAATGATATTTTCCCACCATCTGCAAGGCTATCCAATGCTTTTTGTACAGCAGCCTTTTTGAGATTAAACTTTTGCAACGAATCAGCCACATTTTGTGAATTCAAAGGCCTATTTTGCTGCAAAGGGTACACAATCTCCATAAGGTGTGGTTACACCTTCATGTTTAGATAATAACTCAATCTGGCAATAATTTTACTACATAATAGAATTTTAAAAAAATGAAGAAAATATAGAGAAATGTTCCACGAAAAATGACAAACTTTGAGCACATTTAAAGCATCAAAATTTTCCAACTAATATTTAATCAGAAAATTCACTCAACACTCTTTTCTCTCTCTCTCTCTCTTCCATTTTCAATTCCAATTCCTTTTCTCTGTTGATCAGCAAGAGATAACAGAAAAAAGCAGACAATCTAAGCTAAAAGAATTTCATACTCCCAAAATTATTGAGTAAAGAATCAATCAGAAGATAAATAGCGCTAAATCAATTAAAAATCTAGCTGGACATCTGCAGACAAAAAATAAATTAATGAATGCACCTCAATAAATCAAATCACACAAAAAATACAAAGAAGAAGGACGAAATTCACCTCATTCACGAACTTGAGCACGATTCCTGGAAATAAATATAAGGAAACAAATCAATAATTCAGTAATTATGCATTAAATAGCTAGAATTTGATGGCATCTATATGTATGTACATAACTGTATGTATATCAGTGTATGCTTACCTTCAGTGCTATCGGATTTGGGAGCCATTGATCGCAGAGCTTAAAGAGCGGGAAAATTTTTCGTGGGGAGAAAAAACTTGCTGCTCACGAGTGAGTTTTTGAATTTTATTTCAGGATAAAGGGCTCCGCCAATTTAGAGACGACGACGTATTAATAAACCTACCCAATTGCTGTTAATACCCTTCAGCGAAGTGCGATTTGAGTTGAAATTGGAGGAATTGGAGAAAAAGTAACTGAAGCGAAAAAGGACGCGCTTTAATTTTCAATGAATGAGAGCTTGCCACGTAGACTCTACCACCTGACCATGCTAATTGCCAGCTCCACGCTTAATTCCATGACCCGGTAAAAAGTAAAAAACACGCGAAAATCGTCGCCGCCGCCGCCGCCGGCGAAGTAAAATTACGGAAATGTATTCCGCTACACTAACATTATGCAGCACCAGCTCTCCCCCAGTACTAAATTTCACTTCACTGAAACCGTTGAAAATTTTCAATTTTAGAACTCCTGTTTTGCTTTCTGAAGGGAGACCAAACGGTGTCACTTTTAACGCCGATGACCAGAAGAATCGACATAATCTATCTCTTTCTGCTACAAGTGCTTGGACATTGGGCACTCATCGGAAATTCATTTCTATTAAAACTGCCTCCACAAGCGGCGGCGGGGGTTCAATGTCGGAGTTGGACGATAATGTAAGGAAATTACTGCAGGCTTTTCTGTGGGCTGCGGAGGGTGTTTATATCATTTGGCTCTTCTTACTTCCCTACGCTCCTGTAAGTATACTTATACCAGTTTTTTGTTTCTTGTTTTGATTTTTTTTTTTTTTTTTTATGTGCGTCACTGGCTTTATATTTATTAAGGATTAATATTTTATTTTTCATGTTACGTCTTAGCAGCATATGTTTATCTGGCCAATTTCTAGCAATGTGATTTAGCTGCCAAATGATGTTCTGTTTACTGGTTTCTGCATACAGTAAATGTTATAGATCCCTATATGGCATTTTCTATGCACCACTTATTAATTCTTTTGTTAACGGATCTTTTTTCTTCCCTTTTTGAGTGTAGAACCTGATGTTTTGCGTACGAATTTTTCTTGTTGATTTGAGGCCTATGTGCTCGACTTTTGGAGTTGTATAGTTCTTCTACGTTTGATTAACTGACGGTGTTAAGGATTAATTTCTTTTGTAGTGTGCTGTTTAATGGTATTTGTCACCTTTCATAAATGTTTTAGAAGCATTCTTGATGATTCATATTTTCCCCCTCCTAAATGAATTCAACTGAGATTTCAGTTTAAACAGCATAGGAAGTAATCACCCATCGTTTTGATAGGACACGGATTTATGTTCTTGTTGGCATATTTTTCGGAGAGAACCATATTGTCAATATAAGAAATAGCACTGTGATGGAGACTATGGTAATTCCACTCAAAATACCATTTCACCAATGGAATGTTTGTTTGAGAAAGCACAGTGGATTGCTCTTTTGAGAAAGCACAGTCGAGTGTTGAGCATTTCCTCTAAATTATTTGTGCTTTATCCAAATTTATAACTGATTGCACTGTCAGTTTATATTTGTAGTACAATTTTCTGTTTCTACAATATTGCTACTAGAGAATCTGATTGTCATGTTTCACCATAAAGCTTCCTCGCCATATGGAGATTCTGTCATACACCCAATTATCTTCAACTATTTGTTGATAATTTATTAGCTAATTACCACCTTTGGTCAAGCATTTGGCTCATCTTTTGTAGCTACCTTTTCTACTGTGCCCGTCTATGCCATTATTGAAGTATCTTTAAGATTATAAATTTCATTATTGCCTTTATGATTCTGGCACACCCTTCTTGTGCTTAATGGATGAAAGAGAAGAGTGTGATTGCAGCTGATACTCTTCCAAATTATTCCAATGCCTCCTCCAATAATGTGGATATTTTCGTTGACTTATAAATTTCAAATTTCCTTGCACATCATGCAGGGTGATCCTGTCTGGGCCATCAGTTCAGAAACAATCAACTCGCTGATAGGCCTTTCTCTCAATTTCTTCTTCATTCTGCCTTTGTCGAACTCTGGTAATATTAATCTTCAGTGCATTGTAAAATCCTTTTGTCATTTATTCTATGGATGTGCAATTTTCATAAATTTCTTTGTAATTAAATGATGTTGAAACATTTTAGATGATATAAGCAATTTTTAAACTGAAACTCTTCAACAAATAAAACATAAAACTCAAGTGAAGTTAAGGCCTTAAGACTTATAAGTGACTTTAATCAATCATGGACAAAGTGATCCTCATATAAAGGCCACCATGCCCTTTCTTTGATTTTTTATTTCTGATAAATACAAATTACAATAGACGTTGTAAGAATGATAATTTTTACAGATAATCCTTTTTGTTGAATGCTTTTTTTGCCCCCTCGAAATCACTTGCAAAATTTTATCAGGGAATAGATGTGATATTGTCTTTGTGAGATATAATGTAATAAGTGATAAGTTTGCTATTACATAATGTTTTAATATAAGGGTCTTGATCATTTGTGCTGAACTTTGGCAGAGTAGTTGGTATTCATCTGCTTGAGGCACCAGTGCTCCATCCGGTAAGGTTTACTGCTACAGTTAACTGTTTAGACCTTCATTTGGCATCCTGCTCATGATACAGACTGATTCCAGATATTTCTATCTTCTATTCACTCAGATGTCTGAAGGCTTGTTCAACTTTGTAATCGGGTGGACATTAATGTTTGCTCCTTTGCTGTACACGGATAAAAGGAGAGACAGATATAAAGGATCACTTGATGTACTATGGGGCTTTCAGATGTTCCTCACAAACAGTACGCTTCCCAACTAATCATTGTGCTTGACCTACTGTTTATTTCACAAATGCTTATTTCAGTTCTTATTCTCTCTGCTCTCAATATAGGGGAAGGAAATATCGGCTAGTTAGGTCTCAAGTGTTAATTATGATGTCAGAAGATTGGATGAACAGTTACCAACATTTTGGGTTTCTCTGGGATTCATAACCACAAAGTGCATTTTTTTTTATTATGCGTTCATTATTGTGGTGGTCTTTGACTATTTTTTTTTTATTTCTTTTGAACTACAAGAAACAAATTATTAATCTAAATACCTGAGTTTAGGGGAGAATATGGAGCTACAGTATGCAAAAATATCAGCTTGTGTATAGATTTTTCTTGTGAAATGTCATCGGAAGTTGTTGGTCTCGAGGTCTTTCTGGAATTATTGCTATAGCCACTCTCTCTTCTGAGCTTGAAGATAAATACAGTGGTCTTGACATTCATCTGGACAATCGGCATTGTGTAATGTGCAGCCCACATGATTTTCTCCCATCAGCAGTGCAAATCCTGTCGCATTGTTTTTCTGTTATGTTATTATTGTTTTGTCAACTACGTGTAGATACTTTTACCATTAACAAGATTGTCTCCTAGCAAATTCTGCACTTTTTTGAATGATTGGGATTGTTTACTGATTATTGTTATTTCTTTCTACTGCAGCATTCTTAATTCCTTACATGGCTATACGTCTGAATGAGGCTGGTGGGGAATACACTCCTAGAAAGACCTCTCAACTTGGTTCGATTATGAGGAATGGAGCACCTGTTGTTGGACTGGTTGGTGGGCTTGCTTGTTTGTTATCGGTACTGTGGGCCCTTTATGGTCGTGGAGATGGTAATTATGGTGATTTGCCTGAAAGATGGGAGTTTTTGCTAAGTTATCTAGGGTCGGAAAGACTTGCTTATGCCTTCATTTGGGATATTTGCCTGTACATAATTTTCCAGCCATGGTTGATAGGAGACAACCTACAAAACATTCAAAAAGATAAAGTTTCTTTAGTTAATTTTCTTAGATTTGTCCCAGTAGTTGGCCTAATTGCCTACTGTCTCTGTTTAAATGCTGACAATGAGACATAGCCCAGTATATTTCTTTCAAAATCTCTATAGTAATTTCTATTTATAATGTAATATTACATTTACTTACTAATTAATACAAGTCTGATTCTTGTCTCTTTCCCTTGTCAGGGAATGAAAGTATTAGATTTGCCAAATTCTTGCTTAGCTCTGAATCATAAACTTCGGGTTTGCAAAAGTATATCTTGTGGTTACCGCATAACATTTTCGCAATTAGTTGTAATGGTTCATGGTTTGGCATCCCGATATCTTACAAGATCTTGTTGATCTTATCGAATCCGTTTTCAAGAAGCTCTTCATTCTTTGTTTTCTAATTTCTTCTGTCTTTGTTCCAAGGTAATATGAAAAAAATATTGAAATTCAACATAGCAGAAAACCAGCAGGCTATAATTGATGCAGCCTTTCAGTTTAATCATGCTGCAGAAATTAAAATAGAAGGCATGAAACAGTAAAGAAACTCAATTCAGAACTCAGACAAAAAAATATTACAACATAAACGTAAAAATTGTCACAAATGGGCATCCTAGAACAGTGTTTAGGACAAATTGCCACCACTCTGTTGCCAGAGATTGATAATATCGGTGGCTTGGTTAAGAAGTATAATCATTTTCTTCTGGGATATCCAGGGCTTGCTCTCTAGAGTAGCCTTGAGCTCTTCCCATGCATCTTTTCTAGGCCAAAAAAAGTAAGGACTCAAAGGGACGGTGCCATGGCCTGGTATGCTTTGATCCAGGGCAAGACCAACGTTCTTTTCCATCCATATGAATTTCAACACTAGCCTTGGCTTCACCACTGATTTCACCTCTACTCCCACCTTCTGGAAAATAAAAATACCCACTTAGTGTGTGCATTTCCATAATTTTTTTTTGAGTAAATCGGATAGGAATATCGATTATCAAGAAATAATCAACAATCTACCTTAAAAACTACCAAGAATTTATTATGAAATACTATTAAAGTAGATAAATACTAATACATAGATGGGACTCGAATTCAACTTCTAAAAACTCAAAATCTCAATTTTATCATTTGGATAACACCTAGTATGTGGATGTCTAAGGCTAAACGCACACATTATTAGCAAGTGTGCATGGCAGCCTTTTTAGTTCAATCTATTTGACTAATTATATTAATAATAGAGAAAACAAAAACTAAAAATAGTGAATATATTTTACTATCCACGTATTTGTTATGAGGTTTTCCAAACGCACAATATTAAGATAAGGATGTCAATCAGAAGCATGGGAGCATATATCATGCTAATTATCGGATAAGAACATTAATAACTCTGTAGTCCTGGGACAGTCAATAGCATTTTCCATGAAGGAAACAAAATGCAAATGCCCATGTTTCTAAATGCAGAAACGAAAAAGAAATTGATGATGAAAATAAAGAAAACTAATTGAGCACTGAATTTGAACCTCAGGTTCTTGAGCAAGTACTTCAGAGTCTGAAGTCTCAGCAGGTGTTTCTGCTGGAGCTACTTCTGTGGCAGCAGCAGCAGGCAGCCTTTGAATTCTTCTAATGGGTTTAATTTTCAGGCCAGGATTGGCCAATGAATGCAAACAGGAAGCTTTTGGCTTCACAGAAAATGAGGTTTTGAAGGGTGCAGAACAGAGATTCTTGAAAACAAAGGAAGGGCAGTTTTTTAAAGTGCCCTTTGAGCTTGGTTGAACTGACATAGATAACATCTTCTGTTCTTGACAGAGAGAGAGAGAGAGAGAGAGAGAGAGATTTTCTATATGTGAAGGGAATTCATGGTGGTTAACATTGCATTGGCCATGGATAAGGTACTGACTCTGAGAACAGGAGGAGGAATTGGCCATGGGCCTCAAGAAAATGGGTTGTCCTTGGATTCCATCAAAAGAGAAAATTGGAATTGGAACTTTGGATTTTCAGAGCACCATTTGGGCTATTCTAAGTACAAGAGCAATAATAAGTACTTGGGCTTCTTTTTATTTATTTTTTCCTCTTTCCCACACAAACTTAAAAGAAAGTGTTCACAAAGTAATTAAAAATAAATGGTGCTTATATATATATATATGTAAAGCCAAGTTGGTGTTTAGGTTGTAGTATTGTTTTTATACTTTTGTAATAGTTTAGGCAAATGGACATGAGATTTAACCTACCAACTATCAAGACTTCAAAGTCCAAACGGTGGGGATCCTCCTTTTCTTGTTTTCAAAGAGAATCCATAAATAGGATTGTAACAAGTTAGTGCTCAAATTATTTTTTATTTTTTATTTTTTATTAAATTTTAAAAATTTTATTTGAAATTGATTTAATTATTATTTAAATTAAAGTTGAACAAATTTTAATTTAGTAAAAATTGAATCAACCTTGAGTAGTTTGTTATTTATTTACTAATCAAATCGAACTATAACCAATTTTTAAATTTTATTAAACAAAAAATGGAATTAAATTTTAATTTATCATATTTAATAAATTGAGTTTAAACAAACTTTTAACAACCAATATCGAGTCAAATATTGAATAATTTAATTTATTTTTCAATCCTATTCACAAATTTGTTTAAACACGAAATGATAATTACCTTTTAAGAGGCCCGCTGGTTTTATTAAGCAAAGACTCCTATTACTGTACTATCAGTGATTTCTAATCATGAATAAGAACGTTTTATGTGGGTCTAAATTTTTTTGCATACGTATACGATACTTGAAATAATAATGATTAAGCACAATAATCAGAAGATTCGGTGGCCTCAAACATATCGTGCCTAATAAATTTGCCATTTTTGGTAATTCTATTCCTCCACGTTTTGTTCACATAAAATGGAGGGCACTTAATTAAGTACTACTCCTTCCCTGTCAACGTTATAATTTTTATTTGACTTGAGATAGAGTTTTAAATCATAACAAACTTCTCTAAATTTGTAAAATAACTTGATAAATACGATATTTCTATAAAATATTGGAATTTTGTTTATATTTTTCATAATTAGTATAATAAAATCTCTCAAATTTAGTCATAAAGTGATTTATTTTCGGATTATATTCCTATTTTAATAAGATTATATTAAACTAACTTATTTTTTAATACATATATAAGTAATATTACTAGATAATATAATTTTTGTTAACAATATGTACGCACACATATATCATTTTTATAAAATTAAAAAGTAACATATGCGTTGCGCGTAATTTATATGATTTTAGTAAATTAATTGTATTATTTAATAATATATTTGAATAAAATTAAGATATTATAAAATATTTTATAAACTAAAAAATATTAAATAAAATATAATCAATAAAAAATAAAATATTCCAAAATATTTTATAAATTAATTATTAATCGATATGATATTACAAGAGACTCTCTTCCAACTCATACTTTGTAGGCGATATTTGTTCTATAGAAATTAAAGAAATTTGACAAATTAAAAAAATCTAAATGTTAAGCAATATAGATAATTAATATTAAAAAAATATTTATTTTACGAACATAAATAAAATTAAAATTTAGGTATATTTTTTTTTTAATAATGAATACATGTGGGACTGAGTGAAATGATTAGAGTCTAGAATTAAAAATTAAGTAAAATACATATCCAATATTTAAGGATCTATAGAATTATTTATTAATTTTTATATATTATTCGGTGTACATATAACTTATACATAATATTATTAAATTGTTTTAATTGAATATGACTATCATAAGTAATTAAATTATTTTTTTCTTTAATTACTTGTATGTTGGAATTTTGTTCACATTACATGATTGTTAAATATCAAAATTTTGTCTTACAGTGAATCATACTTCAATGTTGTTTTTCCATAATAAAATAAAATATTAGTTATCACTAATATTATATAATGTATTACTTAAGAAAAAAATATTTGTACCTACACTTAAAACTTGTCTATATACAATATTTTTAATCTACGCCTTCTTTTTACATTTGAGATGTCTTGTTTAATCAACTATTAATTATAAATATTGAAGTTTCTCTTGAGAGAATAATATATAATTGGCATTGAAAAGACATTGAATGAGACAAATAAATATTATATTTGTCCTTGAACTTTTTTATTGTCATTACAAAATAAAAATTTATATAAAATTATTTACGTTTAAATTGAAATGGATAACTTTTATTTTCAATTGATGACAGTGATACTCTAGGTATGAACACAAGTTTTTAAGTATGTTGCTCTAATACAATATCTGCATTAATTGCGTTATTTTTTAAATCCTACATACCATTTTTATACCATTAATCGATCCATTTTATGGGTTCAAATTTCTCAAAAAAATTATTGGGTAATTTTTTTTAGCTTCAATTTATGAGAAGGCAAATCATTTGGGTTAAAAAGTTCAAAATGTTTTCTTCATAATTGTAATTTGTGTCATTAATAACTTCATCAAAACTGTTAAAAAGTTCTTGCTTCTTAATGCTTGGCTTATCATATAATGAGTTGAATGTGTATTCTTGTTTAAAGTTAGAAAAATAGCCATGATAAGTTGTAATATTAAGTTTTATTCATTATCATACTCAATAATCATCCTTTTTAATATTTTGATATTATCTTTAATATCATTTGATTCCTTAAATTTTTCAACTTTAAATTAAAATTCATAGAAATTTAGAACATTCCTCAACTCATGTTCCTTAATAATTGCTAGACTTTGCCAATTTATGATACAAACAGATATAGAATTGAATTCCAGTATCACAAATTGCTCCATGTTTCAATTAGTCTTGTATGTGTTTAACGCGGAGCAATTCAAAATTCAAAATTTAATTTATAAGGAGTATCGACATATCATACTAATAAGATAATGACAAAAATAATTATTAAATTGATTCTTACAATAATTATTAATGCTTACACTTGCTCGCTAATTTTTTCTTTTTCTCTTTTTTTTTGTCTTCCTTAGACTGCTCCTTGTACTTTGGTGTGCTTGGCGTGTTTCTTTGTCTTCCAATTTATAGAGGACGGAGTGAATAAACGGATAAAATAGCACTCGGTGATCAGAAACTGCCAAACTAGGGAAAATTTGGCTTTAACAGAATAATAAAATTACTGTTCACTTTAATAAATTTGGCCGCATTATTTTTTATGAACATTAAAATTACTGCATGGTTTTTTATGAACAGTAAAATTAGAAAAATTAATGTTCATCACTGGTCACTTTTGACAATTAATTTTGTGGTGGACCCTCAACAGTATGCAGTGGCATATATTAATAGAACTAGAGAAAATTATGGATGCACAACTATCATAGTGACATTTGTTTTTGTTCTGCATTATTTGAATAAGATGTTCTTTTTTCTCCACATGAATCTAATTTCATGGATTGCTAAAGATAAAGAGTAGCTCTCAAAGATTTGTTGCTTTGTGAGTTTCCAGGTTTCCAGCCACCCATTTAGGATTGGAGATCAGTGTGTTTGTCATTAGTAGCAACTGAAATGGTCTGTCACATGACAATTTTCTGATCACCTGGACAACATTCTTGCCATTTTTCAGAATTCAATTGTTTACAAAAAGAAGTATAAGTAGAAAAAAAAGACAAGAAAATAATGAACAAGGGCAGTTTTTTGGGTAACAATTTTGCAGGAAAGAGCAGAGAAAGACTGCTGCAGTTTGGAAGCTTGGAAAGCCAATATGAAGAGAACAGTGGATGCATGTGTTTCAGAACTATATGCGATAATTTCAAGCGTTCTTGGAATGGCTTCAAAGATTTTTCCAGGAAAGCATTGGAGATGGGCCAGAATGATCCCCGGAAAATCATGCACGCCATCAAGATGGGACTGGCATTGTCCCTCGTCTCCCTGCTCATTTTCTGGAAACAGCCCTTTTCCGATGTTGCTCAGTATTCGATATGGGCAATTCTCACGGTCATTGTCATGTTTGAATTCAGTATAGGTATACTAGGATAACGATTATTCAGTTCTTATGGATTCTTTGCTTTCTTTAGGCCTTTTTCAGTGTTAAAATTTTTCTTCTGGAATATAGAGTGCTGCTAATCTTGTTATTATCTGGTTTCTTGGGGTATGTTATTGGTTTTTATGCAGGAGCAACATTTATAAAAGGATTCAACCGTGGCCTGGGGACGTTTTTTGCTGGAGTGCTAGTGTTTGGCTTTGGAGAAATAGCCTTGTTGGTTGGGAAATGGGAGGATGTGATAATTGTTATAAGCATTTTTCTCGTAGGTTTGTGTCTGCAGAACTGTTACCAAGATTGTTGTCAAAAACATCTGAGTTTTGATTAACAAGTTATATGACTCTATTTTCACACCTGACTAATGTTTTTCTTCTTTCTTTTCCAATTAATCTGCAGCTGCATTCGCTTCATACCTGAAACTCTATCCGACCATGGCGCCATATGAATATGGTTACCGTGTTTTTGTGTTGACTTATTGCATCCTGATGATGGCCGGAAACAGGACTAGGGACTATACTGAGGCGGTTTTGACAAGATTAATGCTTATTGCAGTAGGCGCCGGTATCTGTTTTGTTGTGAACATATGTATTTACCCTATCTGGGCTGGTGAGGATTTGCACCAGTTGGTGGTGAAGAATTTCAAGGACCTTGCAACTTCTTTAGAGGGTTGAATATACTGAAATCTGTTCCCTATTTCTCCCAGTTAGTTCTTTATTCTCCTTAAAAGATTAAATTTGCATAAATTCTGCAGGCTGCGTTAAGGGCTATTTGCAGTGTGTGGAATATAAGAGGATTCCCTCCAAAATCCTAACTTACCAGCCCTCTGATGATCCACTGTATAATGGCTATAGATCAGTCCTAGAATCCACAAATAGAGAAAATACATTGGTATGGCTATGCTCTGTGCTAGCTGATTTTCTCATTGAGAAATTAAGAAATTAACTCGCAGCAGAAAACACAAACTCTGATCTGCATGTATTGCTGATTGAACAGTTAGGATTCGCCATCTGGGAGCCGCCTCATGGCCGCTATAAGATGCTGAATTATCCATGGAGAAACTATGTGAAAGTAAGTGGTGCACTAAGGCATTGTGCATTCATGGTCATGGCGCTTCATGGTTCCCTCCTCTCTGAAATTCAGGTAAATCCATCGCATTAAAAGTTTATCATCCGTTGGTCTATGTTATATTTCGTTTCTTGTTCCATAACTTCTAGCAACGAAGAGGAAAAAAGTACTGCATTTTAGACACATTTGTTGTCTTATCACATACTACTATGTTTTATTACTCCTGTAATTTTTCTTTTACTTGTTTCTCAAAGTTTACCGTCTCTACCATTTTGTCTGTAGCGCATGTGTGTTTGTGCGGGTGGTTGATATGTTAAATCTGAAACTGCAGGCACCACCAGAAAAGAGACAGGTTTTTCGCAGTGAACTCCAGAAGGTTGGTGCAGAGGGTGCTAAAGTTTTGCGCCAATTGGGGATCACAATTGAGACGATGGAAAAGTTAAACACGGACGACATACTTAAAGAAGTGCATGAGGCGGCTGAACAGTTGCAGAAGAAAATAGACCAAAGGTCATATCTTCTAGTTAAATCAGAGAGTTGGGAAATTGGCAAGCGCCATCAGGTGTTGTCAGATCTTGACAGGCTTCACAGTGAAAATGAAAGCGAAGAATTGCATTTGGGCTTCAGGTCGCTTAGTGAAACTGTACTTGATATGAGATCAATGCCAATACTGACATCAAATTTGCCAACTAAAGAATTGGCAAATCCAACTTTAAGGAAGCAAATACCATGGCCTTCGTGTTTTTCGCTTGATGGAGAATCTATAATCAGAGATGATGAGGTCAAAACATATGAAAGCGCGAGCTCTTTGTCTTTGGCCACGTTTGCGTCCCTTCTAATTGAATTTGTTGCGAGGCTTCAAAATCTTGTTGATGCCTTTGAAGAATTAAGTGAAAAAGCAAAGTTTAAAGAAGTGGTCACTAGCCAAGCAGCTGTAACGGACTAGGCTGGTGAGGTTGTCCAGGTTCAAGAACTGAATTCTGAAGAATTCTGCTTATAGTTGCTGAATTTTTATGGTTGAACGGCTCAGAAAATCTTGTGAGGGAAGCTTGATTTCTCCTGAGGTGCGTTCATGTATAGTATTCTCAAGAAAACATATACAAAGAAAAATGTTGAACCAGAAATCAAGATAACTGCTGCTTAAGGAACAGCCAATTATTTTCAGTTAATTCTTTGATTCAGCACTTTAGACATGAAGCATTATGATAAAGAAATAGGCTACTTTGACAAGCACAGAGCGAGAGAGATCAAAAGATCACTTTGATTATGCACTATACTGAAATAACCAGCAGCAGTTATTATGCATTCAATGTAAAAATCAATTATACTGTGTTTCCTTGATTGAATCTTAAGGACCTGTTCAATGCTTTCAATATCTCAGGCCGACACCTGATTAGAAATTAGAATACTGTTATACATGAATAGATGATTTTTACACTAGAAATTGTACAACTCATGGCCTTGGAGCCACCACTCCTTTTTCAAGTCAAAACTGCACTAATACTCGAAAAAGAGACTTAAAAACACAAATGAACGTGAGAGAATTCACGAGCTCAGCGGGCTATTTGCTGCTTGATGTACTGTATGGCTCATGGAACTTGATCGACATATTAATATTCACTCTCACTGATTAAATGAGCTTAGCAATGTATAGCTGAGCTACGAGAATATACGAGATCATGTTTATGTCCACGTCTGGCTCAATTAAAAGATCGGGCCTGTCGATTTGACTAAGTCGGGCAAGAGGAGGCATTCTCAACCTATATGCGGCCTTCACTACATTCTGTCAAAAGGCATATCCTTTGCTTTCAGCCTGGCTCTATGTTCCGTGGAGGAGATATATTTAAGGTGGAACATACATTGGAAAAAAGATTGTTGGCGGAAGTATGATTGTTGCCCTGTGGAAGTTATTGAAGGTAGACCTGCTAAAGGGCTGAAGATCTTGTACCCCTTTTGTGGCCGCTGAAATTCTTGTCCTGTCTGTTTCACTTTCACATATATGAAAAGCCAGCAAAAAGTTTGTTTTTTAATCTTTTTTTGGGTAAGGAAAAGCCAGCAGAAAATTATTCATGTGAAAGTTCTTGTTTCTGCACATGAAAAGCCATGGCTGAACTATTCATTTGCCTGATTTTTATATTAGGAAAGCCAATGCAATCGTGAAGGCTTCTAATTCAGCTTCCAGAAAAGTAGTGTTGATGAATGGGACTAATTAGAATTTCATAATGCTATCTGAAAGTGAAATATATAGGAAGAAGAATTAGTAGTTATGCTCAGGAGTCGAGACCAATGAAATTCTTACTTCTGGTCAAGATTATTTTGCCTTATAGGCCTGCCACCATTTGCGAACTTTTCATTTCATTTTTTCTATATCAATTCTCAACTCTTATCATGTACCAGCATTATATCATTATGATTTTCGAAATAGAAAGTCCACCTGAAAGAACAACTTTTGCTGCACCAAAACAGGAAACACGACTGAATTTTCTGCAAAGCAAAAACATAGTATCATACTCAAGTGGGAATCAGAAATTAGTAAAATTATGGCCTGAAATAAAGTTTTTCCTCAATGAACTCATCCCAGCATTGCTTAAAATTTCTCAGCATTTGGCACTTGCTTTGGACATTAATAGTGATAATTTCGTAGTCAAATATATACCGCAACATAAATTGAACCAACCGTCAGCATTTTTGCTTGATTTTTGTCTTAACTACTTTTCCAGGGGAACAACAATTAATTAGTGTACTTTTCCTTCTTGATGATACAGCAACACATGTGATACTATGCCTTGCACAGATTTGTCAATGCCCCAAAGATTGACTTCTTTTCTTAGATACATTTTTTGTATCTCAGTGAAAAAGTCTATTAGATGTTCTGTCCTCATCATTTTTTAATATCAAATTCTCCTGTATATATCAGAGATACTAAATTTAGTTGGTTATAATAAGTCATTGAAACATAAGCTGTGAGAAAACCATTCATCCGATTACTACTTCCAAACATGAGCAAAGAAAGATTGCTTCCATTTGGTAGCTTGGAAGGGAATGATGATGAAACAAGTACTTGCATATGTTTTAAGTCGATGCACGATAGAGTTACGAAGTTTTGGAATGATTCTTGCGATTTTTCCAAGAAAGCATTGGAGATGGGACGCAACGATCCCAGAAAAGTCATATATGCCATCAAGATGGGCTTTGCATTGGCCCTTGTATCATTGTTCATATTTTGGAAAAAGCCTCTTCCTGATGTCTCCCAGTTTTCGATTTGGGCAATCCTCACCGTCATTGTGATGTTTGAGTTCAGTATAGGTACTATGATCATAGTTCATCCTTGTAATCACCTTATGTTTGTACTTGAAACTGTTTGCGACAAAGATTGAATTTTAGTACTCTAGAGGTCATTTAAAACCTCTTCCTTTTATCTTTTTACTTTGTCTTAACCACATATTCTGTATTGTCTTACTTCTGCAGGAGCAACTTTCATCAAAGGATTCAACCGTGGATTAGGGACATTTTGTGCTGGAATGCTTGCCTTTCTCTTTGCTGAGCTATCACTCTTGGCTGGAGAGTGGGAAAAAGTCGTAATTGTCATAAGTTTCTTTATCACCGGTTTGTCCATGACACCACCAAATGACTTGAATATATTCTCAAATTGCTGCATGTTCTCTGTAAAATGATATTGATTAGATTCTTACCCTAGTTTCCCTGCCTGATCAAAGTTTTCTATTTGTTTGCAGGATCTTTTGCGTCATACTTGAAACTTTATCCTACAATGGCACCATATGAATATGGATACCGTGTTTTTGTACTTACATACTGTATCCTTATGGTGGCTGGGAACAGAACTAGAGAATATACAGTGGCAATTCTTACTAGATTGGTGCTTATTGCTGTTGGTGCTTGTATCTGCTTCATCATTAACATTTGCATTTACCCCATTTGGGCGGGAGACGATCTACACCGCTTGGTGGTGAATAATTTTAAGGAGCTTGCAACTTCTTTGGAAGGTTTGATTTATACGAATTCACAACAGACACATATATTTTGTCCACAATATCGAAAGTTTAGCAGTTATTAACTGTTAAGTTCATTAGGTTGTGTCAATGGCTACTTGAAATATGTCGATTACGAGAGAACCCCCACTAGATTTATGACTCAAGCATCCGGTGATCAACTCTACCTTGGCTATAAATCAGTGATAGAATCTGCAAGCCGAGAGCAAACCTTGGTACAGTTATATCTTTCTGCATACATGCTTGTTTACTGCACCAAGAAATAACTCTCTGCTAAATTTTAGTCCAAATACTCTGAACAGTTAGCCTTTGCTCTATGGGAACCCCCTCATGGGCGTTACAGAACACTTCATCATCCCTGGAGAACTTATGTGAAAGTAAGTGGTGCGGTCAGGCATTGCGCGTATACAGTCATGGCACTCCATGGATGCATTTTATCGGAAATTCAGGTGAATACAACGACACTTCATTACCAGAAGTTTATACGTACGCGAGCATCCAAATCTCCACACAAGTGTAATTTAGTGTAGTCAAGGCCTGTACTTGATCAAAAAGGGCTCTCGTTGTTCCTCTTTGTGATTTATGATTTATCAATTTGATTTTCAAAATATGAAATGTGTAGGCACCACCAGAGAAGAGGCAGGTTTTCCGTAGCCAGCTTCAAAGGGTCAGTGCAGAGGGTGCAAAAGTTCTGCGCGAACTGGGAAACAAAGTTGAGAAGATGGAAAAACTAGGGACAGTCCACAACATACTCAAAGAAGTGCATGATGCAGGTGAACAATTACAGAAAAAAATAGACCAAAGATCATTTCTTCTAGTCAATTCTGAGAGCTGGGAAATTGGAAACCATACTAAGGAGCTAGAAGATCTTGGTGATCGTCCGAGAGAAAGGGAATACGAAACTTTGCAGTTGGGCTTCAAATCTCTAAGTGAAACAGCAATTTACATACAGTCACCTCTACTATTGGCTCCACGCTTGCCAAACAAAGATTTGCCAAAGCAAAAGCTAAGAAAGCATGTTCCATGGCCTTCCTGGATTTCATTTGAAGGTGATGGTTTGATCAAAGACGATGAAGTCAAAACTTATCAAAGCGCGAGCGCCTTGTCTCTGGCCACATTTGCTTCGCTTCTGATTGAATTTGTCGCGAGGCTTCAGAATGTGGTGGACTGCTTTGAAGAGTTGAGTGAAGAAGCAGAGTTCAAAGATCCCAATATCATTCTTTTAGCAAAAAGTGTTGGTCTTTGGACAAAACTCTTGAGGTGCTTCAGGTTCAAGATTTGATTCTTGTGAAGAAGTTTGACTACAAAAGTTGCAAGGATATATATGGTTGAAATTTCATCTTCAGAAGTCAGTTTAGTTGTGTGGGAATTGAAGTTTGATTTCTTGAATAGATAGAATTTTTGCTGTATCATAAATTAGAGAGACCACGACATGCATTGCATGACTATGATGTCTTTTTCCTTTTTTTCTTCTTCCTTTCTTCCTTTTTTTTTTTTGTTGGTTGTGGGTGGCGTGGGGGGTGGGGTGGGGTGTAAGGGATAGAGTGACTAGGCTGTTTCAGTTGTTCATTGCCATAAAGGTAAGTATTCACAGTTTTTAAAAGAATTTGAATGAACAAATATATTTCTTTTCTTTTGGTGGAAAAGTAGTTTATGGTATTGTATCAGTTCCATTAATATTATAGTGGTATAATATCATTCATAATATTCTTTGTTTATAATAATGGATAAACTATCTTCATATTGTACTATTCAAGTCCTAGTACAATGGCAATCCTCCTTTTATTGTCTATTTTATCCCTCTGACTTTGCAACTGGTGAATCTTTGGTCCAAGTCTGCTAAATTATTTTTTGGGAGATTGTAAGTGTAATTGTTTTATATTTGCCATTTAAATTGGTGAAATAATAGAAAAAGGTTTAAAATTGGTGTATAAGATTTTTTTTCTATATTTCAAATTATAATTACCCCATTCAAGTATTACAAATATCCTCTTAAAATTTATCTTTATTTTACAAAGACCATTCAATAGGTCTAATTTGCAAAATAAAAATAAATGTTAATGAGATATTTGTAATTTATAATTTTAGAAAATTTTTTCTGTAAATAGTCAAAAATCAAGAATAATTTCTTTAATTTATTAATATTTATTTTATACATAAAAATCCTATCATTCAATATCAAAATTGTATGTAAAATTAAAGTTATGATAATATCCTTATCGAAAAAGAGCCAATTTAGTTTTATTTTCAAACTTATTTTCATATTTTCAGTATTTACAGCATTAAAATATTTTCATCAAGTTTTCGTATAAAAATAAAAATATATTTTAATTAATTATATTTTTATATAGATTATATAGGTTTGAAAATTAATATATATTTATTTTATAATTTTTTTTGCTTGCAAAGATGTGAAATATTGATATGTTTGAATATAAATTTGATAGATGCGTGAAAAAAATGTAAATTGCTGCTAGTAGGTTTGAAAATAGATTTTAAAAATAAAAATATATTACATTTTTAATGAAAATAAATAAAGCAAATGTAGTTTTTTGAATTTTAAATATAAAAAGCAAAAAAGTTCCTTATGAAAATAAAAACAACGGGGCCATTTTGATCGTTCCAAAATCTATAACTTAATATAGTATGATGCAAGTATTTTATGGACCCTAATTCAAACCAAAAAATCAAAGCTTGTTGAGAGCACTTTTTGGATATTTTATTTTTCTAATTAAACTTATCAAATTTTGTTTCCTTAATAATGTCCATTTTTGTCTTGCATATTAATTACCTGGGGTGTATACAATTCGGTTGATCGGTCGAATTGAACCGAAATCTTCAATTCGCACCAAAACTGAATTAATTTTTAAAATTTTAATTTTTGGTTCGATTTTTTTTAAAAAATTCGATTAATCGTACTGAACCGAAAACTAAATTAATATTTTTATATTATATTTTATACTATTTTTATTTTTATATTTATTATTTATTTTTATACTTTTTTTTATGTTTTTCTCACTCATAATAAATAAAAAATATATTTATAATAATATTATTTAGTTTTTATTTATTTTTTAAAAAATTCGATTCACTGAAAATCGAACCAAAAAATAAAAAAAAAATCAATTAAAATCGAACCGAATTAATTAATTCAGTTCAATTTTTTATTTTTAATTTTAACGAAGCAAAATTTCGATTAGATTTGCTTCAATCAAACCAAACAAACACCCCTACTCATACTTAAGTATGAAAAGATAACTTTTTGCACTTTCTATTGTCATACAAATACTACAGGAGAGTCAATTTTTTTCGCACTGAAATGGTTTTAAAAATATATAATTATTTTGCAAAAAACATGATAAAAATAATAATTTAAAACATTTGGACAGGATTTATGAACCTAAAAATTACATGAGAGAGTTTGTTCTTACTCAAACTTTTTAGGTTAAAATATCACTCCCTTGTTAAGTCATAAGTTTCTTCCAAAAAAAAAATAAAAATACAATGAGTAGGACTTTGAAGGTAAACAAAATTAAAAATAAGAAGTCTCAATTTTCCTCAACTTTTTTTTTTAATCTAACGCCATTCAAATAAATTTGGACCAAGGTATAATCCTATTGATTTGCATTGATCAGGATGTAATGCAAAAGAGAAACAATAAAAATAAGATTAGTGATGTTGATCTTACTATCTTGGGATAAAATTATTGTACTTATTTTGCTTTTAAGATTATTTATAATTCATAAAATGATTTTTTAAAAATTTATTTATCAACATTCTGTTCACTGCATTATTGATGAGAGTTAAAACTTAAAAGTACTTTTTTTTGTCGTTTTTTCATGAGACTTACCATTGTCTTCTTGTCCTTGTTGTAATTACATGAAAAACACGGTCTGAAAACTCAATAGAAATTCATAATAAATCTCTCTGTCTCCCTGTTCTTTCTTTAACAAAGCCTTCGAATCTGAGGGAAGCCGGCGGAACTCATTGCCTCCGGTAACTATATTATTCTCTTTCTATCTTTCTGTGTTTTTATGTACACTTTAATCGTATGCGTCTACGCGTGCTGAGTCGTTTCTTTGTTTGTTTTATTTCTTTTGGGGATTTAAGTCCTTGGCTGTGGCCCAGATCTTAGATTTTGCACTTGATTTTGATTTTCTGTTCCTTTATTCTAGCTTAAGAAATTGAGGAAATAAAAGTTTTTCCCAATTCAACTTGTGGGTCATGCTGGAATTTTCTCAGAATTGTAAGTTTACTCCGTTTCCCATTTCTGAAATGGAAATGAAATTTGGTATGCATAAGTTGTCTTCAAAGAAGATTGAAACAGTTATTTTGTTATAATGACCTGAGTTTCACTTTTTCCTAAAATATGTTGTTGCAGCCTCTTTGATTATGGATCTCGTGATTAAGTTCTAGTCTATTATAGGCTTCATTTCCTGGGAACTTTAAGATTGAGATATGCAATTCTTGATCTTAATTTTATTTTTTGAAATTATATCTAGGAAAATTATATAGCTTTATCAAGAGATCAAGTTTTTGGGCAATGTAATTCCTGTGGTTTTGGTTTGTTAACAGAATAATTCTCTAATTTTCAGTAGGATTTAATATTTTCTTTCAGGTTAGGAAATCAAGATTCAATTTTTATGTTTTACCTTGTGTAACGCTCTTGTTATGCTTTTACCCTGTGATTTCGGATAAGTTGATTTTCTTTTATTTTTTTAAATGTTTTGATGAAGCTTGTAGCCTATCAAAACGTTATTTTGTGACACAATGTCGATGGTGGATGAGCCACTGTATCCGATAGCAGTACTAATAGATGAGTTAAAGAATGATGACATTCAACTACGGTTGAACTCTATACGTAGACTATCCACCATTGCACGAGCACTTGGGGAGGAAAGGACTCGAAAGGAGTTGATTCCCTTTTTGAGTGAGAACAATGATGACGACGACGAGGTGCTGCTTGCTATGGCTGAAGAATTGGGTGTTTTTATTCCATATGTTGGAGGAGTGGAGCATGCTCATGTGTTGCTCCCTCCTCTGGATACACTTTGTACTGTGGAGGAGACCTGTGTGAGGGACAAAGCTGTAGAGTCGTTGTGCAGAATTGGATCACAGATGAGGGAGAGTGATTTGGTTGACTGGTTTATTCCTCTTGTGAAGGTCAGATTTAACTTGCTCTTTCTTTCATCATTTTTTATGTTGTTGAGAAGTGCTATCTTTATTAGATATTGAGCCAGATGCCATCGATACATGTTCGGAAATCTCTGCGCTTCAGAGTTCTGTGACCGTCCTGTTTTTTCCCCTTTGTTTCCTTTCATGAGTACCACATAAATTGTTTACATTTGTTATTTAAGTATGAGAGGTGGAATCACTTCTTATCCTTGATTTCCTGAAGATATTTTTTCATATACTACTCAGGTCTTATATATATATATACACACACACACATATATATATGATTGCTTTTAGAATGTGAGGTCGGAGAGATCTTGCACTTTCTTTCTTATTTTTATGCTTCTTTGAGCAATGTTATCTTCATTAGGTATTAAGTTGGAGGTCATTGATGCAGATGGAATCATGGTATTAAATTTTTCTGTCAAAATTCTGAAACTTTTGGCTCTCCTTGAGTATCTGAAACAAAATCCAAATTTTAGTTTAATTTTGCAGAACTCCATCCATAATATTAAAATATTTTATATTTTAAACAAATTATAACACATAATAATAAATTCAGTAATGAAATAATCCTTGCAATTACTAACATAATAATGAAAATAATTTAAAAAAAGATTTTTTGAAGAATATACATACAAATAGCTTAAGTTAAAGGTTAACTTTTAAAAAATCTCTCCATTTAAAGAAATAAAGCCTCATTTTGAGACATCCTATAAAAGAAACATGTGTAATAAATTTGGGATCGAGGTTAAAACTTCTATAAATAGTGAGAAAGTTTTGAAGAAATGCTAATTTATTTAAAGTCTTCTTTGTTAGTAATAACTAGTAAGCGAGATAAAATTTTCTTAGTAACCGAACAAAATTGGAACGATATTCCACCACGTGTTCTTTTATGATATTTCTGATAATTTTGAATCAATGAGTATTAGCACAGAACAAAACTCAATTGGTTTGGATCAAGTTCAAATACTAACGCATGGACATAGACTTGGTACTTATTGAATCCAGTACCATGTCAACCATATGCATAACCTTTGCCGAATATTTGTAGAACTACTCATCTCTAATATGCTATTAATCAATATGTGCCTACTGGAATTTTACAAGGCACAATGCAGCAAGCGTATCATCATCATATTTCCGTGTATTTGCAGACTATCGACATTTTAATTCATGGGCCGAGTATAGTTAGCATCTAACTAAAATTTCGTATTCGAAATATGAATGATGGATATTTATCAATATTGTACGTACCTTGTTTTAATGAAGTTTTTATGATGTCTAGTCATTAAATTACCACCAAATCATAGTTATTTTTATTATTTTTAAAGTGTGTGCAGTACACTTATTATCATATCATTTAATAAAACTTTACTATATACTTCATATATACAAGTTTTTAGTTTAAAACATGCATAAATGTGTTAATTAAAAATATGCAAAGTTTCATTCAAAATATCCAACTTTTGTATAACGTCAACCTTTTATTCTAAGCCGAAATCGAAATCTTGGATATCCTCAAAATTTCCATAATTTACTACTCTGAAATATACATCGATTTTGGTATTTAAACCTTGGGTGGAATCGCTTAAATAGCATCATCGATTCCTTGGGATATCACCTCAAAGAAAATACTGCAAGCAATTCATTTAGAGGGCTTTTGGAATCTGGTTTTCGATAATATCGTTACTAGTGATTGTCTTTAGCATGTGAAGGTCTAGTTGTTTTTCTTTCTTCATTAAGTATGCATATAATCACTCTCTCACTATGACAGCCTTTGCCATTTATAATTCTCTTTTAGTTATTTATGTATTGATTTTGATTGGGCTTGATTCAATTTTAAATTATAGAGGCTGGCAGCTGGTGAGTGGTTTACAGCCCGTGTGTCGGCTTGTGGATTATTTCATATTGCATACCCAAGTGCCCCAGATATGTTAAAGACAGAATTAAGGTCAATATACAGCCAATTGTGTCAAGATGATATGCCTATGGTGAGAAGGGCTGCTGCAACAAATTTGGGGAAATTTGCTGCCACTGTGGAAGCTGCTCATCTCAAGACTGATATCATGTCTCTGTTTGAGGATCTTACACAGGATGGTATATCAAATTTTGAGTCTTTGCATTGATTGACACAATGCCTAGATAACAGTAGTAGCTGACATGATTCAGTTGATCTTTAAAAACTCTAAAAGTTATTGCAAGATGAGTTGTGAGATTTAGTTACAAGACTGAGACAGTGTGAAATCTTATTACAGCTCCATAATGTTAAATGAATTTTTTCAGGTTAAATGTTTTCCTTTGTAGTCATCTTCTGCTCTCTGAGGCCGGAGCAAATGGCCTTTATATCACGTGATGGAATATATTGAATATTTTTAAGTAACAGGATAGGCCAGAAAAATTTGAAAATGAATCATATACTATCAGATATTGCCTTTTATCCTGGAATTCATGGACTTTAAGTCTGGTGCTGAGATTTTCTTTTTGTTTTGTTTTACCTTCATGGAATTATAACATTGACCAACTGTTGGTCCTGGTCCTTTTTTGAAATATGTATTTGTCCCACAGCTGTTGCTTTTTATTTGAAGCTAATGAAATCTAAGATAAAATTATAGTGAGGTCTTGTAATTTAGGTTGAGGAGTCTTATATTGGAGTTCTTTTACTAAGTAATTGGTTATGAGTTAATTATTTGTGTCTAATCCTAGTTGAAGAAGGATTTCCTTGGTTCTAGTTTTCCTAGTTATTTTCCTAGTTGGATTAATTTTGTTTTAGTCCATAAATAACTTGTATTCTTTCTCAATGCAAATCAATTAATAGAAGAATTCAGGTTTTTGAAAGTTTTGCAAATTTAATGGTGAGATTCGGTTAACTTTCTTCTAAGACAGATTCTTACAAGGCCTTAGAGAGATTTTAAGATTTTATTTCAGCTTTGGAGATTTTAAAGCTACATTTAGCAAATCTTCTTATTAATCTTCCATTGTTTCTTTAATTGTCAAACAACCTTTAGAATTCCAATTTAAGGGCTGTTCTGCATTGTTGATAGTATAATTGTTAGTTTATGGATATACCTTTTTTCTTCTTAATTATTCTCTAGTGACAATATCAGAACCAAATATGCGTAACTATTGGAATATATCAAATTGAAAGCAAGAGCTAGCATATTATTCATGCTTGAGAAAAAATGAGTGAAGTAATTCAAATAGGAAATTTATATTTAGAAATGTTGACGGTTAATCACTGAATATAATTATCTGTAGTGAATGGTACTTTTTGTTAGTCAATGCTGAAACAATCATCTGTTTGGTTAACAAGAAGATTGACAGCTGGAATCTTAAATTTAGCTACAACCAGGTGGGAAATTAAGATGATAGGTGGTGCTGTTGGTGAACTAAAATTAACTTTCTAAATGCTTCATTTCAGATCAAGATTCTGTTCGCTTACTAGCTGTTGAGGGCTGTGCTGCTCTTGGCAAGTTGTTGGAGCCTCAAGATTGTGTTGCCCATATTCTCCCTGTAATTGTTAACTTCTCGCAGGTATACTTCAAACTACATTCTTGTTCTAGTTATGACTGCTGGTTCCAGTTATGATTGCTGGACCTGCTATCACAGCATTGTAGCAATTTTCCTTTGATCAGTCATAGTTCTTCTGTTTGAGTTTTTTCTTATTATTTGTTTGGATATGTTATTGTCGATGTATCCTTTCTTCTATTCTTGGAAATGCTGTGTACAATTTAATTTAAGCTATGTAGTTGGAACAGTTTGTGATCATCTTTCCTTTTATCCATATGCTTTATTCTATTGTAGCTTACTGATTTTGGGAAAACAGTTCATTTCCATATCTTTTTTTTTAGCATGAAAGGTTGCTTGCCATATATAAAGATAAGTTTTAAACAGGAAATGCTTATATCTTCTGTGCAAGTGGATGGTGCCTTTTCTGTCTTTGTTTATTTCTTTTTTTCTTTCCTCCTTTTTAATGTGACTTTCTTACTGTATACATCAGGATAAGTCTTGGCGTGTTCGCTACATGGTTGCCAATCAGCTGTATGAGCTTTGTGAGGCTGTGGGACCTGAACCTACTCGGTAGTTGTTTATATCTGCTTCTAAATTTCAATGTTACTGCATCTCATGTGATGTTATCTTACACGTGTCTGTAAATTTCTGGGAATATATAATTTTCTTTTAATAATATATGGCTAAAGTATTAAGAAATACTTTTAAGGTTTTTCATTTCTTTGTGTTGGTAGAAATCCTAAGGCAGTGTCATCGACTTGGGATATAGATATGGTACTGTCTAGACTAATGGACATGGGAAATGCCAGATAATGAGGACTTTATTGGCTACAGGATAAACTGAAATTTTATATATACTTGTGCCTGCCTAGGGTATAATGAGCGTATGATATATTGCTAGTATCTGTTGTAGATTTGGATCCGTTAACTGTGACAGTAGTTACAACTTTTTATTGACATATAAGAATTCAAATTGATGATTAGTTTCTTTTTTCCTTCCTTCTCCTTGGATAAGTTGTTTTCATGATGAATATATTATTTGTTATGATTATATGTTTCAAGGACGGATTTAGTTCCTGCCTATGTGCGCCTACTTCGAGATAATGAAGCAGAAGTGCGAATAGCAGCTGCTGGAAAAGTGACAAAATTTTGTCGGATTCTTAATCCGGAACTTGCTATTCAGCATATTCTCCCCTGTGTAAAGGTAACCTCAGTTGTGCAAAATCTAACTGGATTTGTCTGTTAGTTACTGAATATATTGCCTTATTCTTTCCTATGACTATCTTATACTGGGAGGTGATTGCTTGCAGGAATTGTCATCTGATTCTTCGCAACATGTAAGATCTGCTTTGGCTTCTGTAATTATGGGAATGGCTCCTGTGTTGGGGAAGGTAAGTAAAATTTTCAACTTTAAATTGAGAGAAGTACTTTATTTATGCAAACATTTTGATTCATGGGTGCATAGATTGGATGGGAGAATGTTTGTTTTGCCTTTGTTTATTGTGCATGAAGTATTATTGCACTTAAGTCAAGGAGTATGTCAATGTCTTAATAATATAAACATCTTAGCTCGTGTTGATGAGACATAATACAGTCTTCTTGCGCTTCATAACTTCATACAATTGGCTGCTTATAACTCCAGAAGCATTATTGATCTTGTGTCTACTAGTGCTATTTACCTTCTTCTTACAATTTACTTGTTTTTTTGCCAACCACTTAGATCTCAACTTCGTGAATCGCTACAGCTATTGTGTCTTGATCTAGTTTTGAACAGTTAGTTTACATGTCATACATATGGTTCTTTGGCCATGTATGGATAAGATCCCAAAGTTCTTGTTGCTTTCAATTTCATTACTATAGAAAATGAAAAGCAAATGATGTTGGATGATCTTGTGATTCTTTGACCTGCTGAGCTAATCAATAGCTGTTTGGGGGCTGAAAACTGCCATCTAAGTTATCTGAAAATTTTGTTGTAGATATGCATGTATGGTTACCTTTCAATTCATCGTATGCTTGTCAGCCCTGTATCCGTGTGGTAGACTAGTTAAATTGACTGTGATTTCTTATCAACTATGGATATTTTTGATCTACTTGGATGCTATTTTTTTTATTTTCTTGTTACCTCATTTTCTTCTTAGAAAATAAGTGATAGAAGTTCTATTTACTTTCCCACATAACATTGGATTTTCTGGTTGATGCAGGATGCAACAATTGAACAACTTCTTCCCATATTTCTCTCCCTTTTGAAAGATGAATTTCCCGATGTTCGCCTCAATATTATTAGCAAGCTAGATCAAGTCAATCAGGTCAATGATGTCCCATTCAACGATTCTATTGTTCAATTACTATGCGAGCCAGTATCACTTTATTCACATCCCACTTATTTATTATTCTTCTTTCTGCTCATGCAGGTTATTGGGATTGATCTACTCTCTCAATCTTTATTACCAGCTATTGTCGAGCTTGCAGAGGATAGGCACTGGAGGGTTCGGCTTGCCATCATAGAATATATACCTTTATTGGCTAGTCAGTTGGGTGTTGGATTTTTCGATGATAAGCTGGGTGCCCTTTGCATGCAGTGGCTACAGGACAAGGTTGGTGTTTCTCTTGCAATTTTACTTTTCGGAGCCTGGATCATCTTACCATTTACAGTTCTTTTTCTCAATTAATTGGAGAAAATGTAAAAGCAATGATGTCATGAAAGATGTCAGTTTGAATTTTTGAGATCTAACTTGACATTTACAATGGGACATTCAAGAAAAATCTGTTCTCTGTTCCCCTCTCAATCACCACCAATTGATCTCGTAATTTCTATTGTCAATGAAGTTGTGTTGTAAATGAGGATAGTCAGTGAAGATATATGCTTTTGTCTTTCCATCTTTTACCTCTTGTTATTTGCTGATGCACAATGAGTGAAATAGAAACCAATTTACATCTTACTGGGACTTTGTGCAGGTTTACTCTATTCGAGATGCTGCGGCGAATAATTTGAAGCGTTTGGCAGAGGAATTCGGTCCAGAGTGGGCAATGCAGCATATAGTTCCTCAGGTTTGTGGGTGACTATCTGAAAGTGCGGTTTTTGGTTGTGCTTAAACTTGCAAATGGCAGCCTTTCATATATAACTCTTCTGCTCATACAACTGAAATTTTTCTGGGTAGATGGAGTCAAAAAAGGACTTTGGGTTGCAAGTGGACTTCGTGGTTCACGTGTTGGAACACATTCTATAGAATAGGACCAAACTGATGTCTTCTTTTGCAGTAACATGAACAAGAGAGAATAATGAAAGTTAAAGAGGCCAGAGAGTGCAAATGCCCTCCTGTGGAGAAATGTGGCTTCTGTGGGCTCTTATTCTCCTGAATCTTCTTTTTGGATTAGAGACACTAATAAATGAACAAGGGCTCTTTTGAACCTTCAGATTCAGAAAAAAACTCTAAGGGAGTGGTCAGAATATACTAAAGATAGCAGTTGCTTTTCAGGAATATAAGTGAAGAAATGAAAAGGTTACAAGGCAATTATCTCATCTGGTTCAGTAAGGGCGATAATGTAATCCTTTAAGATATTTTCCTCTTTTAGCAGGTAGTTTCTCACTTTTGTTGTTTCCCCTTTTGAATATAAAGTGTGAATTTATGACTTTTCTTTTTAACTTGATTGATTGTTTTGTAACATTGAGTAGATTGTCAAAACTAGAGGTTAGTTAGACACTTGAGACTGACTTAGCTAAGTTGCGAGGGATTGCTTTGAGGAGTTAGCTCCGCTTGCATACTTAAAAGGGTCATATGTTTATGACTCTATCCAAAATGAAAATTATAACATAAAAAAGGTATCGATTTTTAAATTCTCTTTCCTACAGGAAAAAAGTTTCTGTATGTCAATGAATAGGTTAAACATATCTACTTCAATAAAAAATTGCCAATCTCTTAATGACCTAATAATGTCAACTGCGCAACTAAGTACATATTAACTATTATGTCATCAAATTTGGCCCTGTAATGCTTGTTGCATCTTTGGATTATTATTTCTCCTCTATAAATTAGTGTAGTTATATCTGCATTTGTTTCAGTTGTAGACTCTTTCCCTCTTGCCTTTCTAATTGGTGACGGTTTTGGGGCATGTAAAAAAATGGTTGGTTGTCGGAAGTTGAAGTAATTATATTTATGCATACTCGATAATTGATTTTTTATGGTACTTCAATTGATTTTGGTACATTTTTTATCAAGGAAAGTTTGTACTTGTGCAGGTTTTGGTTTTGGTGAAGAATATGCATTACTATCTGATGACTGTTCTTCGTGCACCTTTTTTACTTGTTCTCCTTAACATGTTTGAACGTTCAAACCTTACGGTATTGCAGGTTTTGGATATGGTAAACAACCCACATTATTTGTATCGTATGACCGTTCTTCAGGCAATTTCATTACTTGCTCCGGTCATGGGTTCTGAGATAACATGTTCTAAATTATTGCCTGTGATTGTTACTGCATCAAAGGACAGGTAGTTGCCCTTTCATGTTCATCATCCATGCGCTGTAATGGCATAATTGCCCTTTTCACTACCAATCAGCTGAATTATATCATATTGCAGGGTACCCAACATTAAATTTAATGTGGCTAAGGTGTTGCAGTCCATTATCCCCATTGTTGATCAATCTGTGAGTAAACTTCTCCTTCAGCTCATTCTTTCACATATATATAATTCCACATGACATGGATACAAACTCTCTTTTTTCCTTTGTATTCATAAATATTCTGTGTCTAACTGTCTGAAACTTTTGCTTGCTCCGTAGGTGGTGGAGAACACCATACGTCCCAGTTTGGTAGAGCTTGCTGAGGACCCTGATGTAGATGTCCGTTTTTTCGCCAATCAAGCACTTCAGTCAATTGATCATGTCATGATGTCGAGCTAGACAAGTTTTGATGCCTTTTAATTTCCATAGTCGCTGTTTCTATTCATATGTCCCGTCTTATTTGGGCATAATATCTTACATTTCACTCTGCTATTTGTATCTTCATTTTGTTTTTCCCTTCTCTGACCCCCTTAGGCCTCTGCTCTTGCTAGTGCTTTTATAGTGTAGTAATAGTGTACTCTTATCTGTATGCCTAAAATCTTAAGCTTAAGCAGTCAAAGCTTCTGAAGTTTGAAATGATAGTTTTAAGCCTTTTTTTGTATTGCTAATTGAATTGTTTACTTTTCTACTTATGTAGCTTCTGATCTTGAACTAAAAGGGGAAATTTATATATCTCTAGGGGCAAGATAGTATGTAAATATTAATTTTATTAGTTTTCATTTTTCTCTTTTCATGATTTTTTTGAAAAAAAAAAGACTATAATATTCTATTTTTTCAATGATTTATTATCAATATTCATTTTTCAGTAATTAAGCATCAATGAGGATACAAATTATTTCTAGAACAGATGGAAAGACAGTTGTGCGGGAAGTCTACCCTTTTTACCTTCGGAATTCGTTCTAATTATTTGAAGATTGAACACTATCATCACTAGCTAGTTGAATTTGTCTAATATTGAATGCGTAAGCTTAAGGGAAATAAATCTTGAATAATTAAGAAATATTATATTTCTCATAATTCTTGGAAGCCTAACGAAAAATATTCAAACTGTTAAGGTCTTAATATAGTATATGTAACGAAATATACTCAAATTTTTAGTCAAGTTATACAGTATATGTAAAATATGCACTTCGCATAAGATAGAGCAACAATACTCAAATTTTTAATCAATTTTTTTTATTTGTTTTTGCTCTATTTGAAACATAATTTGTTCATATCGTTTTTATTTTTTTATTTTTGGTTAAAAGTTCGATTTCTCATTTCTTTTCCCTCTCTTCTTCAATAACCTTAAGCTATTGAAATGTATGGAAAAAATAAAATATAAAACTATGTTGTTTGAAGCATAGATATAGAAAAGAAATGCATGGAAAAAATAAAATATGAAACTATATTGTTTGAAGCATAGATATTCTTCTTTTTAATATTTTTTTCACTAAAATTCAACATTATGAAAACAGAAATTTCCATTATTGATGCGTAGATATTCTTTATTCGAACAATTATGAAAGAGTCTGAAGAGCTGTAGTTTTAAAAGAAATAGTTAATAATAAATCTTATCACATTATTATTTTAATTAAAATATAAATTAAGGAAAAAAATTAAAATAAAATTATGTAACATAAAAGCCGACATTCATGTCCATCAAAATAATGGCTAGTTTGTCTGTGTCTCCTATAAACATGGCAAACCATATGACATTAATGGTTTATCAAACATCTAAATTCAACATCTCAATTATGGCTGTTTAAGGCTATCATCATATACGGTTGACTAACTAAACTCCCCCTTACAATATCGACCGTTGATCACTTTTTCAATTACTTAAAACAAATACTTAAATCTACATCTAATTCATATTTTTCAAACTCTCTCTCTCTAACTTTGGGATTCCAAGCATACCACAGATAATGAAAGATTAGACACTATTTTCAACCAATCATCATTCTTGTCTCCCATTTTCAATATTTGAGCAAACATAAACCAAGAGAGAGAGAAACACTAAAACTTTATTTCCTATGTATGTTCATTACATTTTAGTCACAAAAATAGTAAGAGAAAAGTTATGGCTTTGTTGCCTTTTTCGTGAAAACAAGTGTTTGTCGCTTGTATTTTCTTGAAAATAATATTTTTATTTTTAAAAAATATTAATAATTTATTATAATATTTAAATAATTTTATATTCTATTATACTCTCATTAACTACAGTAATACAATATTAATAAGATATTTACAGTAAAAAAATATTCAATAAATTACACTATATTATTTATTTCCAACAAAATATTTAAATATGTTTTTCAATCCACTATCAAAATCCATTTTTTCATAATAATTTTCTTAAAATAATCGAAAATAACACCAAACAAAATATATATTTTACTCAAATAGTATTTTATATTTTATTTTTTTATATTTTTTTCCTCACCAGAATCCAAAATGCATGGATAGCATAAGCTTCTCAAATAATAAGATTTGGACATAAATTCTTTTCATTTTATTTTCTAATCAACTTACAATAAAAAAGAAAAGAAAAAAAATACACAAATAAAAACAAGGGAAACATACACAAGAATCCCTACCCCCACCCACCCCCCACATCCAAAGTTATCTACTAATGAAGTTCTTGATATGACAAATCAATTCATGAACACGAATTTGAGACAGAGGGGACTTGTTAAGAATCTGAAATGCATGCCCGACATCTTTACACACCACTTGCTCAACTTTCTGCCCTGCACTTGCCAAACTAGCGCAAAACTCCAAGTTCCTGTCTTTCAATATATCCATCTCCGATACACACACCATAATACGCAAATGCTGCAGCTCCTCCACTTTCGCCGCCCCCTTGGCCATCGGATTGCACCACGGATGGTCGCGATTGGCCCCCACAGGTAGCGATAGCCGCCAATACGTGTCGGATGCCGCTAGTGTGAGGGCGGAGCGTGGCGGCTGCACCATGTGCTTCTCCGAATGAGTCCTTGCCTCCCCTCCAAAAAATGGTTGTATTAGTATGAGACCCTTGATGTCCAATGGCCTTAGTCTTAAGGCCACATTGTAGGCAATATTGGCACCAGCACTATCGCCGCCCAAGAAAATACTCGAAAAGTTACATTTATTAGTCCACCAATGGTTGCTACCAACAAACTCTTGCTGCCTTAGCCAAACCAGGGCCTTGACACCGTCGTCATAGGCCGCCGGAAGAGGGTTTTCCGGCGCCAACCTATAATTCACCGACACGACGGCGCAATTGACTTTAGAGGCTAATTTTGCTAGGAATTCATGGTAGCAACTCCAAGAAGCTGAACCAACACAAAATCCACCTCCATGGAAGTACACTAACAAAGGAAGCTGCTTCCCTTGGGTGGTGTTTGGGACATAGAAACGTGCCCAAATGTTGGTATACTTGTCAATGATCATGTCCTTGCACGTGACCCCGAGCTCTGGAGCCAACGAACACGTGACACATGGCACGATCTGGGGACGTTCCACGTGCCCATCCTTGTAGACCCTAATAAGGCCATCAATTTCCTCAACTACTACTCTGTGCTGGGATTCTTTGGTGCTGATTTGAAGGCCAAGACTTGGATCCAGTGTCATGGCAGCCATTCTTCTTTTTCTCATAAAGAAGAGAATGGAAATGGAAAAATGGAGAAACAGTTGCAAACTTGAGATTGGTTCTTGTGCCAAAATGGGGGCTCATTTAGGCTATTTATATAGGAAGTCAATGGGAAAAGAAGAAAAGGTTATATTGGAAGTGGGACATCCATTTGAAAAATTAATCTTGCTATCTTTTACATGGGCAACTGGGGCAACTTGGAAACTGCCATGTGTCCTCATGTGAACATCAACAGAGTCAACGATTTTAATTTTGGGGAATCGAATTTTTTACAATATCTTTAATAAATTTATAAATAATATATAAGCTTATATAAACTTGAGTAAATTATATTTATTTAGTGTGAAAATAAAATGGCAGATTGGCAGTCATTCTTAAACAGCAACGTTTTTGTATGATTACTTTTGTTTTTGAGGTAATTCAATTATTTGAACAGCTAATGACACGTTAATCAAACTTAATAATATGTCTTATTGTGAACGCGTACTTGCTAAATTATTGGCTTTGGTAAATTCTTTTGGATTGTTAATTATTTAAACAAAAACAATCTATCTTTGGAAAAATTTCATATCAAACATTAAAATTGACAATACTTTGTTATCGGAATATCAACCATTAATAAGTTACAATATAATTACCAATATAAAATTAGTCCAATTACTCGTTCTTTTATAAGATTTAAATCTAAAATTCCATAATTATAAATTTTGAAATATTAAGTTCTCCCCCTTGAATTAGAGTTTACTGACAAAAAAACCTATCAAATTCTTGAAAATTACAAAGCTACAAAGGATGGAGAAAAAACAATTTGCTTAATTTCCATGCATGTTCTTTGGGCTACAATAATCAAACATTAAAAATACAATAAAAAACAAAAGGAGGACTTAATCTAAAAAATTAAATTACAAGTGGTGGGCACGACAGAAGTGGGTGATATCAGGTCAAATGTGGTGTGCAATCATCAAATTTCATGACATTTTAGAAACTTTGAAAATGCATGTACATCTGTAATAATGTAGATACAATAATATTAAACAAGCGATGTATCTGGAGTCAAAAAAGAGACAACCTAACTTCAGGTTGTCCCCCATAACATCTTCTGTCAGCAACAAGTTTCAGTAAGTGTTTCCCTCTATTGTGAAAACTGTGTTCTAGATTTTTTATGATCCACTGTAAGAAGTTATATGTGGACTTGAGAAGGGCAGCAACGCATCCAATAAACTTTTTTACACACTTTTGAGGGATTGGTATCTTCCATCATATTTCCCGATCGCAATCTTATTTGATTAGTATTGAAGTGAATCGTACCAAAATTGTTCTTGAGATTATTTTTTGATTGATATTATTAAATAAACTCGTTATTTAATTAAATATTTTCAGGGATTTCAACACAATCACGTATAGAATATATACATCCCACAGAAATATATATGCAACTTTTCTAATTCATCAGCTTAATGCATGGACTTGGAATATTAGTTAAAACTTTCCAGGGTTTTCAATTTTTTTTTCTTCTTTTTGGCAAGAATATTGAGATACAAATAGATCTACTCACCAGAATCAGAAGGTATAAAGAGAAGTATAGATATGAAAATGAGAATAAAATCTTCCAAGTACATGCAAATGGGCAACTATCTTTATTCTTCATTCTTTTTGACCATCATTGTTTCCAAAAGTAAGATAAGAACACGAGGAATGGAAATATATACATGATCTCATCCCCTCCAAGATGCATCCGATTCTGAAAAAGCCTGGAATCTTTCCAACCAGCTGTCCTTTGGATATTTCAATTTTTTCCCAAGTATTTTTAGGTCAACTAATTAATATTTGCTTAACTCATGAGGTTAATTTTGCATGTATGGAATAGGTCCCTTTTATAATTATCGATAATTAAGCAAAGGAATTTATAAATTCTCTCGGAGTTATAGATTTATACCGTGCAGGTTGTATTGCTTGTTTTAGTAAAATTATGTATTCGGACTTGAATTATGAACTTATTAAAAAATTATTTATTATGATCTTATTAAAAATTTATTCATGCATAAAGATTTTGATATTGATGGACCAAAAAATGATCAGTATATATTATTCTTTTCTTGTTGTACACATCAATTGCATTTGTACAGAAATCATCTTCCTCTTTGGACATTTGTAGAATTAAGCACATAAATGCTGAAGGTTTACGTTATATTTGGACATTAAATTTTAGCCTGGAAAATATTAAAATAATAATTTCCTCCTAAATTAAAGGAAAATGCAAAGAAAATGTACATGATATAATTCTGGCTCATTTTTATTCCATTAGATTTAGCCAATAAAAATCTAAAAACGATTTTCCTTGAAACCAGAAATGGACAAGACAATGCCATTGTTATCCCAAAAATCGTATCTAAGAGTTAGCAAATACCAGTTATCTTGAAAGATGTTGTAAAAATACATAAGCACACAGAATCTTGATCAAGACTGATGGCACAAGTATTCAACATAAGATGTTATCCACAATCTAAAAGGCAAAGTTGGCACCGAAATTACCTAATCCTTAATTTTATTTTTGTGAGAAATGAATCAATCATAGGATTCGATATTAATGTATCGAATCAATAATCTCGAATCAAAACATATTTATAAGTAAAAAAAAAAATTATTTATCAAAATAGAATATCGCACAAATAAACATCATTCAAAAGTCAAAAGTCAAAACTAAGATCGTTCTCGTATAAATTATAATATTCTGAAATCTGAACTTTACCATATAGATAAGGCTTCATTGTCAAATTACAATATCAAGAAATACATAATACTAAAACTTAAACAAAAAATAAATAAAAACATATGATGGATATATATATGTTTCAAAGTTAAAAGTATAAATTGCTTGAGATCAGATTTGTCAACTTGCATATGAATCAAATACCGACCAAAAAATCCATGCTGTTCTTTCTTAAAGAAGAAAGTATTCCAAGCTGAGAGGATTACAACAATTTCCCGTATATCATTTCAGGCATATAATGTCAAATCAATAATTTACTGCTTATCTAATCGGGTAAGAAGATAATTTTTTTTATTGGTATTCTACCATAAAAAAGAAAAGGAAAAATATAAATTGATAAAAAGAAGTTCTGAACAATTGCAGTAGAAAAAGCATATTGCACATGGATGCCTGGTCGTCTACCTCTTCATGCCCTCTTGAACTGATGGAGGCATAGCAGCCTTTCGTTTCTGCCTCTCCAAATTCCCATGCCATCCTATACATTCAAATTCCAAATTCAACTTTTTCTTGAAAAAAAAAAAAAAGAAAAGAAAAGAAAAGAAAAGGGATAGTAAAAATTGTATTGATCTTGTGAAAAGACGTTCATGACCTCAGTAAAAGAAGACAATGATGTATCTCATGCCAAAGAAATGACAAAACAATTCACTTGTTGGGTAATTCTTGAAAAATCTCGGATTCAGAACAATTGCTGTCATTGATTTTTTGGAATTCAGTGTAGATAAACATAGTTCTCACAAATTGACAATTTGGGTCATTCTTGAAAGGTTTCGTAGAACACACGTGAATCCACACATAAATCCCACAAATCAATGACAGTAGAGTTCTGGAGCCCCCAAGAAATCTGCTTCTTTTACTTGAAAAATTGAATAGAAAAATAAAATCCTACAAGTGTGCCCAAGAAAGTGTACCTATAGACAAGTCAAGTCCCTGGTTCTGGAGCTCTCTATACTCTTGGCACAATGCACATGTCTCACAACACCAGTGGACGCAGCAATCCGTGCATGGCCTCTCCTCCAAAAAATATTGTCCCCTCAATTTTGATCGATAGAAACACGAGTAGAGGCAGGAGCAACCACTCACGCACAATATCATTGAGTACAATGCTCCACTCACTCCACAGGCTGAACATTAAACACGACCAACAAGTACTAAGTTTTGATCTAATTATCTGTAAAATTTTTAAGGAAATGCATAAGTAGAATTAATTGTTTGGGTGTGTGGCTTACACGTCGATCCTCTGTCTACAATTTCCGCAATCCGACCAAATGTTATGCATGGACACCAACATGTTAAGCAACCTGGGATGATAAATTGTTATTTATGAACTGATTAACAACGTAAGTTGGCGAAACAAGAATCCTCAGACAATTTATGTATATCTTGTCTGTGGAAAGGAGAGCTTACAAATGCTAACATTGTCGCAACAATCACACAGGCCAGTTGACCACGGGACAGGAAAACGAGGGCCCAAGTTCGAGGCGGCAGGAGCGGGCGGAAAGAACTGATTCACCGGAACACCGGTGGCTGTCGCTGCCATTGGCAGTGGCTCCGGTGGGGCTGATGGTGGCGTGGACACATTCATCTTGAACATGGATTAAATTAACGGTAATGGTCGTTATGAATCGGAAAGGAGGGAATTGAGTTTTGTGGTTTGAAATGGAACGGTGCATTGGATGTGGCAGTTGGCGGTTTGTTAACCGTTTCCTTCTTTTTTTTAATGTTATCTTTAATTTTTTGCCCTTCTATTCCATCTGTGTTTGGCCCGTGAAATTTGTATATAATATTAAAAATTATGTAATTTTTACTTAATATTTGTAGCAAATGGATTTTTTTTTTTTTTGAGACAAAGAAAGTAGAATTGATTTTGGTATCCTACAATATTCACTGGTCTGATTAGCTAATGATAAAAGACAATCGTAGACATGCCTAATAATGTTGTTCTTGCTGTTTTATTTAGTAATAAATTAATCTTAAATTAACACAGGTTCAAAATTCAAATGCATTATTATTCTGCAGATTTATCATCGCAAAGTAATAAATGCACCATATCATAGATCTCAAGGTAGTAAGACAGTTCATATTCCTGATTTCTGGCGTTCACATATGAAAATTAGCTAGGACATGGTAACTTATTTGTTCAAATGCATTATTATTCTGCAGACTTATATAATGTTTGCTGAATAATCATACGTGTAAGAAATTGCATTAGTTCTCATGCCTGGAAACATAGCGGACTCCCATAGAAGTGTCACCGGATAATTTTGATGACAGTTCACAAGAGTTTTAACGTCTGCCATGCGTTTGAGACCAAGAAAGTACGTTCCAATGAGTGTCCTCAAGAAACTGCAGAGGCTCTTGAGAGAAGCTGAATGGCAGGTTCAAATAGGTTATGGATGGATGTAAGCCCCGTCGTCTATGTTATCCTGACGATCATATAATCAAACATTAATTACTAATTATTGAATTCTTCAGGACTAAATCAACGAAATATGTGCCAAGATAGTGAAATAAACATAGTTTAGATTATTTATTTACATTTGCTTGTGCTCTTATTGGTCTTAAGTAGATCATTTGGAGGGCCATTTAGGAACTGTCTGGATAAGGAGCATAAGCTCCTCATTTCCCATTTCTATCTGTTCTTCTTGAATCTGCTTGGCCGAATTTGCAGCAGAGTCGCTGCACCATTGCAACTCAATGGCCTTCAGAGTAGGAACACTTCCTAAATCAGAAGGAATCTCCTTGAGCTTCTTGCATCTTAGCAATACTAGTCGTTGAAGACAGGGAAAGTGATCACTTGAGGCATTCCATTGTTCAAGATTAAGACTGTCTAGTTTCAAATACTTCAGCTTAAGAAACTCCCCATCTCTCATGTCCCATGTTTTCCCCTCAAAGGCTCTGAACAGCAATTTGAGGACCTCAAGGTTTGGGAGTGTCCCAACTTTAGAGATTTCCCTCCATGGTAGGCAGAACTTTGTCAGGGTCAATTTCTTAAGATTCGAGGGAAAGATGAAATTCGATGATTTTCTCACCCTACCATGGTAGAACACCTTGAGTGATTCAAGCTGGCTAAGACCGTCAAGAACTGGAAACTGATTACAATTTGTGGCTTGATTCCATGATTCCAGAAATATGCATTTCAACTTACGGAGATTGGGAAAACATCCTAAAAGATTCTCTGCAACTTTTCCATAAGAAAGTGATGGTGTACAAAGTGTTTCTACCAATTCCAGGGCTGTCCTATCATTCAACAAAATGAAAGAAACACGTTCGTCTATGTGAACATGCCTCAAATTTGCCATTTTCCATATGGTATCAGGTAAAGCAACTTCACCTTTCACTCCTTTCACAAAAAGCGTTTCAAGGTTCAAAAGTTTGGCTATACATGCTGGGATAAAATTCATGCCACCTCGAACTGCCAAGTACCTCAAGTGAACCAGAAACTCAAATCCACTGGGAAAAGAATCTCCCAAATTGATGCTGCTCAAATCTAGTACTTTAAGAAGTTTTAAACTGTAGAAAATGAAGGAGAAATCCAATGGATAAAACCATCGTTGTGAGTAAATATCATCAGTAGCACAAAACAGCGGAGAGCGGACATTTCTGTCCGAAGGCCTCCATGCAATAAAATCAGCTCGCTTACATTGGATGCACAGCCGAGGTGGCTGGGGAGATGATGGATGGAAACTGGCATTATCATCCAAACTCCCTACAAGAGCATAAAGCTCATTGTACCCGTTTACCATCTGCAAAAAGTTCTCCTTTTTAGCTTTTAACAAGCACAGATCACGTAGTAAATCATGAACATGACAAGTTTTGACCCCTCCTTTTGATCTAGTTTTGTCTACTGTTATGAGGCTTCGACCAATTAGATCCATCAGATAATCTTCTGCTATATCCTCTACACTCTTCAGCTCACTTTTTGGCACAAATCCTTCAGCTACCCATAACCTTAACAATTTCTGAACAGGAATTTCTTTGCTTGCTGCAAATGCTCCGCAATAAAGAAAGCATGGTTTCAGATGATTTGGTAGATGAATGTAACTGAGTTCTAGTATGTCCAGGAATTACTTCGACTCACTAACTATTAGAGAATTCAGACTTTCAGCTACTTGTTCCCACTGACTTTTTTTCTTTTCCATCCTAGAAAGAAGTCCAGCTACTACAGCAACAGCAAGAGGTAGGCCTTTACATTTTTTTGCTATTTCTTTTCCAACTTCCACCAGCTCCACTGGACAGATTTCTTTTTGAAATAACTTTTCCTGCATAAGTTTCCAACTTTCTTCTTCAGAAAACAAGCGAAGATAATGTGGCAAGCTACCAGGTTTAGCTTTCGAAGCTATTTCATGGATTCTACTTGTGATCATTATTCTACTTCCGATTCCGTCATTTGGAAAACATATTCTCAAGTCATCCCATGCACTGATGCTCCACATGTCATCCATTACAATAAGATACTTCCTTCCCTTTAGACTTTTGTACAGTTTTTCAGCTAAATCTTCATCGCTCAGTTTGTATATTTTATCTGTAAGCTCAACAACATGGCCTAAAATTTCAAGCAGCAGCTGCCTCTTTTGATAAGTTTGTGAAACACCAAGCATGTATATAGAAATGATAGGCAACTAAAGGATCATTATATATGCTTTTGGCAAGAGTTGTTTTGCCAAGACCAGGCATGCCCACAATGGACACAATATCTAGCTGTTGCGATCCTCCAGTAAGTCGCTCGATAATTTGTTGAGCTTCATCTTCAAAACCCACCACTACTTCGTCACCTTTTGGTCCATGAGCCTGCGATGACACAATGCTGGAAGTGTTTCCAGCATAGGGGTTGGTGATGAAATACCTTTCCTTAAGAATATGTCTCAGTTTCATTTTGATGAACTTAAACTCTTCTATAAGTTCAGAAATCCATAGCATATGATACCAAAGAGGTCCATCTTGAACCACAATTGAGTTGATGACAAATTCGGCCTCATGAGCCACCTCAATAATGCATGCCATAAGATCTTTCATTTCATGCTCATAGCACTTCTCTAGGATTTCCTTGAGTAAAGGTCTAAGGGAAACTAGCTCACCATGGATTGATTCAATTTGATGCTTCAAAAGAACAATAGAATCTGCCCTAAGCTTCTGCAACTCGTCCAGATTCTTCAAGACAAAATCAATAAAGCTCAGTGCATCAATCCCGATGAAGCTGAATTGTGATTGTCTTACTCCTTTAAAATAGCAATCTCTGACCTCTGACTTGACGATCATAATTTTTTCAAGCAAAGGAAAAAGCAGAAGATTTAATGCATTTTCTGTCTCTTCTTTCGCTTTGTCCAGATGAAAAGATTCAACGATTACTCGTGCTTTGTTAATGTAGGCTCCAACATCACACTTTATGTTCTTCCCTGGTGGAGGATCCATGAGCAAGGCTCTCAGGAATCTCAGCTCCTGAAAAGGTATCACAATTTTATCATTAAAAGGAACCACAAAATCAGACTTGCAGTTTGGCATTTGCATCAGATTGTTGAGGAGATAACCAAATGTCACCACATTTCGCATTTCCATTGGAAGAGTCTTAGAGGGTGATGACTTCGAATATTTCAAAAATGCAGCATAGATCTCTTTGATTTCGAATTCAATATGCTTAATCATCGATACCAGATAAGAAATGTTGCTCTTCAAACGTAAAATTTCATCCACTTCATCCACTAAACAAAAATAAGATACATAAGCTGCATGGTCAATAACATATTCAATATGAGTTAGAAGGTTTTTGAATTTCTCATGCTCAGAGCCATCCAAAGAATCTGTTGGTCTTACTATCCAACTGGATGGGCTTCCTTTTGCTGTAAACTGAAGAAAATTTCTCACATAAATTAGCTTCTCCTAGAGGGCTTCAATATGTGTCTTCACTGATGCAATCAGATCAGTCTTACAGCTTTGGAGATCCTTTAGATTCTCTAGGAGAGAGACAACCAATTCCATGATAATCTCATCCTTGGTGGGAGCATCAGAACGTGCAATTAAATAGGTGCAGGCATAATGAAATCTAATATCTGGCTTATAAGTGTTTAACTTTTCTAGAGTACTAGAAACCAAAAGTTGTAAGTCTCTGATCACAATGCCATCTGTTTCTGGTCTGAGACAAAGTGAGTGAAGTTCTGATGCTGTATTTTGGATAAAATCTTTGATTTCATGCCTAAATTTGTGCACCATGTCTTTGCCTTCCATTCCCTTGAGATATGTTCTTAGAAATCCCATCTCCAGTTTAAGGGTATGAATTTGATTCTTGATAAACATGGTTAACTCCCTGTTGTTGACTAGCCATTCCAGATATTTCACAGGATCAGCAGCAGCTGTTAATCCACCAATATTCTTTAGCAACTCCACATGTACCGAGTCAGCAGTAGGAGTCAAGTCCAAGTGATTCTCTAGCAACTCGAGATTATGAACTTGATCAATATAAGAACTTAAGCTTTTCTGGTTGTATAGCCACTCTAAATGTTTCACTGGTTCATCAGAAGAAGTCAAATGACCATGGTTCTGTGTCCACTTTTGATGGTTCACATTGTCGACAACAACTACTGTGTCAATATGATTCTCTGTCCATTGTTGATGTTTCACCACGTCATCAGCAGAAACTAAGGCCAGGTGGTCTTCTAGCCACTCCAGATGTTTCAGATTGCCATCAGAAGTGAAATCAACCAACTCTACTGCCTCTACTCCCTCCCTCCTCTGCTGTATACCAAAATGGCAAATCTGGCTAATCCTACAAAGTAGATGAAAATTTCAGAGCCTTCTAATTTCTGTCAAATAGTAACTTCCACAAAGTATCTTAAGACAATAAACTATATGTAAGAACAAAGTTGATACTTCGTTAGCTAAAGAAACTATTGATCTTATGATTTGTATTTAATTTTTCGTAAACTCATGTGGACACCTGAACTTCATCCATGGAGAGTATATAGAACTAAATGCTACACTAATAATGGTTTTTGTAACAAATACATTAATAAATAAATAAATAACGAAAACCTAGACATTGTAAATGCAGTTAAATTCTGTATCACTAAATAATGTGGAAATGATGATATGATGATCTGACAATTTCTTCCAGATAAGAAACAATGATGTAGCTAGTTTACCACTTTTGAAGGCTGAAGTTGGACAACATCACATTGCACTCTTCAGTGGACCTTGCTTGAATAGCAATTCATTGCTCCCCTACAGAAAACTAAGATAAGATTAAAAAAGGGACAAAAACCAAAGTTCATGGATTTACACGTTTTTCTCACTTCAACTGCATCCTGCAATTTCTCAGATGCAAAAAGAGCCCAAGTGCAGAAAAGAGAAGTTTTCAGATATCACACATTGCCCTTAAGATGTAATATATCTTAATTGTCAAGGTATAAGAGAATTATGAAAGAAGAATTTGTCAGAATGCAGAGATGAAAAGGGCAATTATTCTGTATCATACACGAATTGCTAAGGGCCAAAAATTCTTCATCCTGGTGCTGAAATAATTGTGTACATATGAAAAAGTTAAAACGAGAATTATCCGATGATGGATATAATGATGGTCACTAAGTTCTAGCACTTCTCAAGCACCATAATACTATAGTGTAAGAATACAAATAGGATACCAAATATCTGGAGTCTTTGATCTCTACCATTTACTGCCAAAAAAGGTGAATACCCAAGATGTACTTAAAGCTCTGCAACTTTTACTGATGTTATCGAGATTGGTTGAATTCTTTGAAGATGCTGAACTATTATGGTCTTTCCTTCTGCATAAAACTTCAATCAATATGATTGTTAAATCCCACAAGAACTAAAGATTGCTAAACCCTTCCAAAGTTAGGCCCCCTTGGAGGACATTCTAGGAACTCATATTTTTTTAATATACTTGGGATTATGTCACATTAGATTTCCCATCTGTTTCTTATGTTATACTGTCACCTCTATTATACTAAAAGCAAAAGCTTGCCTCCATTCAGAACTTTCCATAACCAACTAGCAAGGAAATCAAAAATAAAAATACAATGAAAAAAAAAAATTCAGCTGCCAAAGAGCCAATAGAAACTTTAATCAACCAAGAAAACGAAAATAACAGTGTAATTAAGTCCGATATAAGTAAAATCACAATGTGAAATTGATGTACTTCTATCAATATGCATCTGATCATTCTTATTCCACTCCCAAATTTGTGATTTCTCAGTTCATTCTCCAATCCTAAGAACAATGAGGAATGAATCTCCATTACCCATTTCCTGATGTCAATGTGAATGTACAGCATAAACTATCATAGAGTACAAGTTGAAGTGCAGATATGTAATAGTAGTCCAACCAATCTTCAAACCGATGAAAACCAATGGAAAGAAGCTTACAGTGGTCTAGTTGTGCAACTGTTTCTTGGAAATCTGCTGCAAAAGGAAATCTTTTTCCTCCTGGTGTTTCTTGGAAATCTGCAGCCAAGGTGAAATTTTTTCACATCTTGTATTTGGAGTCAAACAGCTTCAAGAATTCCTGTACGCGCATGATCTAGAAATTGGCTCACAGTATCCTAAAATTGTATTTTAGCGCAATTTTTATATTAAAATAATATAATTTGTATATCAAGCTTAAAATTTACTTTCAACTCATCTATTTTAAATTTTATTTTAAAAAAAATATTTTTTATTATTTAATTTAGAATAATTATTTTATTTTATTAAATATTTATTTATAATTTTATTGATATATTAATACAATTACTTATTAAATTTATATTTTATATTTAGTTAATTAAAATAATGTATTTTATTTATATAATATAATTGATAGTAAATAAAATAATATAAATAAACAAACCAAACAATTAATAATAAGAAATATTTTTTTTTGAAAAATATAAAAAGAAATAATTTTATTTATGTATGTTATAATTTTGTTTATTTATTTATAATTTTATATGTACATATAAAATACAAAAAGAAATTATTTTGTTAAAAAATATACAATTAGGATAAAAATATAAAAAAAATTTAAATATTTTTAAACATAATAAATAATATAAAATTCGTTAAACAAAAAATTTAAAAAAAAAAAAGGAAAAAGAGATAACGCATTGCTGCGCCATGCGCTGTCTATTTCAGCACAGGATATATAGCACAGTATTGGGATTGGTTTTATAGTTGAACCTAATAGAGAAGCCCGTAAAGTGATTTTTAACTCGTATATTTGAATTTGTTGGGACAGACTTAAATGAACACTGAAACCAAGCAACCATTTTTTTTACTTTAAAAATATATTAACTGCACAGGTACTAATTCTTTATTAAGATGAGATTAATGATGCAAAATAAGGATTTACTATATTAAATATCTGAATTCAAGTGACAAAAAATCTTTTTCTATGCCTAGTTGAAGGATAAAATAAGGAAAGTGCATCAAATAATGAGATATATCTGATTATTAGATGTTCATTGTAATTCTATTATTCAATAATTCACTATTATTTCAACCACATTTAAAATTTATTTTATTTAAGTTCATAATTTTTCTATTGAAAAGAAAGATCAATTATGAAATCATATATCCAAAATAAGCATAAAATCAAAAGAGTCTTTTTTTTTATTCTCTCTCTCTCTCTCTCTCTCTTCTCTCTCTCTCTCTCTCTCTCCTTTTTCATTGCAACAGAAGTCCGAACAAGTCATTGAAATGTACATTCTTGGAATTCTTTCCTCATAAATATGAGGCACTAATTTCAACCCAGAACCCCTCATAATCTCAAATTAATTCATAATTTACAGGACACTCTTATTCTTTAAATATATCCATACACATTCTTCTTTCAATCTTCAGATTGCTGTCAATTCCACAAACACAATCACACACACACAGACATATGTGTATGTGTGTGTTCTGAATCAAGAACTGAAGAGGAAGAAGGAAAACAATGCAGTTGCATTATTTCTTGCAATCCTGAAATTCAAAATTCACCGCATGGGGTATGAACACCCCAGTCCCACTAAAGTTGGCAACGGGGTAATATAAGTGATGTGGTATAGATTGGAACAAACCTATGTAATTCGAATCATAAGTAAAAAATTTGTGTGATGTAGATCAGCATGGACCTACACAGCTAGAATCATAAGTAAAAATATAGTCAGTATAGGTCAGGATCGACCTGCATAATTTGAATTATATTGAGTGAGTTAATTGGAAGTAAGTTAGGTTGGGATGACAGAAAATTTTTTAAGTATACAAATTGGGTGAATAAGTTAATTCAATACATAGGTCAAAAGAGTAGCACGACCTATTAGGCGACTTCTATCTAGAATTTGAAAACTTACCGACCTCTAGATCGGGCAGATTAAGAAGAAATTTAATGACCTCCAAATACGACAGGTTCACGAGAAAAATGAAGAAAAAATGATTATGTTTAGAAAATGACAAGAACCTTCAGAAAACGTGGATACGTATGCAGTAATTTTTATAATAGATTGATATTTGAAATCTCTCTTTTACCCTTATTGAATATTTATAAATAAGAAAATTCATATAATATCACATGTTACACTTTTGATTACACTTTTGATATAACAAAAATACACCTATTTATTTATTTTTCATCATCTCCAAAAGAATTGCCATTGACTTGAGTATCGAAATTCTTATGTCGGGTCACGCCGACGTTTTGTCTGGATGATCCAACCAAGCCAAAGAAAAAGAACAAAAACAGTGAATTAGGATTTAAGGCGCACTATCTCCAACAAGTGCACTGACCAATCATAGTAGTTTCTTCAGTGCACCACTCTAGTCTTCCCAGTTATTACCTTGGAATTCTTGGCAACTGATGATGACACAAATTTATAAGGGTTCACTTCCTCAGAATTGTCGATCAATTGAACAATCTGCCTCTTCAGTTCTTCGTAAAAGGTATCTTCTTCATAGTTCTTGTACTTGCCTCTAATGTTGTTTGCCTTCATGTCCATATTTGTGATTGTTCAAATAAAAAAGAGACCAAATTGGGTTTTTTTTTTATATACGTATTTGAAGGGTTGGTTGAGCAAAGTCAAGGGCCATGAAGATGTATAGTGAAAAACCATTAAATAGAAGTAAAATCCAAATTAAGAATGTGACTGGGTTCTTATTGTTTTAATTTTATTTACCCTTTCTTCCTAGAAATGAACAGATGGGAAGAATTTTCATGAAGTACAATGAATTTGATAACATTTTTGCAGATTTTTCATTCTTCTGATGTGTCCATAAGCAATGGTTTTAGTCCTTTAGACTCCCTGGATACATGATTTACTGCATTTGTCACGAAAAAGAATGATCTGGTAAAGAAAATGAGAGAGGGTATGACTTTTATTATGACTTTTATGTACAAAGCTTACGTGTTATTTCAATTATTCTTTTTATTACTTTTTCGAGTGGACAATATCAATAATTAATTAGGTATTATGAATAATTATCTAACAAATGTCGTACTAAAGTTAATATTATATTAGATAAAACACATATTTATGATGGGACTTTAAATTACAACCTCAGCAGTCAAAAAATTTTGGAGTCTCAATCTTGCCAACTTATGTTAGATCATATTAACTTTTTTTTTCTTTTTTTAATTAAGAAAATTGCATACCAAATCAAGGAAATCACGTGCTTTAATTTTCTACATCATATATACGTGTGTGTATCAATTTCATTTTAAAGTACTAATCAATCCGAACTATTTACAATCATATTTTTTTTTAAGTTCTAATGTATAATATATTAAGGTGCTTCAAATATGGACCAAACGAATCATTTATGACAATTTCATATAAGAGAAGTGTAAAAATTGAGGTATCGAGATAAATAATGACTTATAAACAGTAAAAATTCTCAGCACATATGAAAAAATGAATATTTTGATGCATAAAAACAATTAATTTGTAACATTTTTATACTTTTGTCTATAACAAAGAAAACATGCATTTCAACCAAAATGACCATCTTTAATATTTAATAGTAGACTAAGTAGGATGGGTAGGAATATAAGTGCAAATTACCAAGGAAATAAGAAGAATGAATATCAAGTCAGGTTCAAGAATGAGAATTCAGCAAAATGATATTATATTGTCAATTTGCGTCAAGAATTGCTGTTGTGCACAATGAAAGAAATTGCAATAAAGCTATAAGATTACTATGTTTGGTATTTTCGTCTCAATTCTTTTTTTATTCCCAATTTATTCTTTCAAAATAAAACCAAAATATACATCAAATTTTCCAATAATACATACATTGTCCCAAATCATCCAAAACATTATCAAACATAACATTCCCAAAAGAGATACAACACAATTTGCCAGACAGTCCCCCCAACCCCAAGAAACCAAGCAAAAACAACACAATGAACAGAACATATATAACAGCCATTTCTAGCTTCCAGACTCAGAAAATTGGATCACAAACAGCAGAATGTATAAGATATTATTCACAAAGTGCAGCAGAGTTTTGTGGGCATAGTGCAGAGCATAACAAGGATTCAGCAAAGGAAGCACAAGAGGTACATGGCATCACCAGCAGTTTGCAGAAAGTGAGATTCCACCACATTCATTAGTGAAGTACTCCTCAGCATTTGATTGTGTTCCAAAACACGACGAATTCCATGAGCTTCTTGGATTCATCTGAATTCCATGAGCTGGTTGAATTCCAAAAGATGGAATAAATTCAAGTAACTTACAAAAGATTTGTGATACTCCACTTGCTCTTAGAAGATTACCCCAACTCTAATATGGAGGATAGATATGAACCTTGAGCAACTCATTTCCAGCGTCCTTTTGTTCTTCTTGAATCTGCTTGGCTGACTTTGCTGCAGAGTGACTGCACCACTGCACCGTGATCGCCCCTAATGAACAAATATCCCCTAAGCTAGAAGGGATCTCCACAAGCTTATTGCATCTCTGTAAAACTAGTTGCTCAAGGCAAGGAAAGTTATCAGAGGAAGCATTCCAATGTTTTATGTTCAGACTCTCTAATTTCAGGAATTTGAGTTTAGGGAAATCACCATCTCCCATATCCCACAGTTCACCCTCTACTGCTCCATTGAGTAATTTGAGAACCTCAAGGTTTGGCAGCTTCTGAAAGCTTGAAATTTCATTCCATGGCAGAAGGAACTCTGACAGGGTCAACTTTTTTAAGTTCAATGGAAGATCAAATTCACATGGATATCGCACCATACCATGGTAAAGTACATTCAGTGATTCAAGTTGATCAAGGAACACCAATTTCGGAAGCATGTTGCAGTTTTGGGTGACATCCCATGATTCCAGAAAAATGCACCTCAATTTTCGAAGATTTGGTGTTCTTCCCATGAACTTCTCTTCTCCGTAGGAAATTGAAGGTGTTGAAAAGGTTTCCAAATTCAGTAACTGGAGGAGTTTTCAGGCGTACTGTCATCTAAAATGAACTTTGCATTGTCTTTTATATGCAAATGCCTCAACTTGGCCATTTTCCAGATTTCATCTGGTACTACAATTTCACTGACTAATCCTTTCACAATCAAAGTCTCTAAGTTCCAGAGCTTGGCTATTGATGACGGGACATAGTTACAATAACTCCGAACTGAGAAGTACCTCAAGTGAACCAGCATTTGTAGATCAGCAAATAAATCGTCATCTTCTATTGCATCACTCTCCAATTCCAACACCCTCAGCAATTTCATTTTGTCAAGGACTAAATAACTTTGCTTGGTGTAAGATAATGCACCTCCATCCAAAAAGAACAAAAGAGAGCGTACAGTAGGGCTACAAGGCATTGGGATGATGCCGTTTTGTTGTTTTACTTGGATGCTAAGTCGCCTATGCTCATAGATTAGAGGATCAGGTAACAACCTTTCCACATGAATCCGCTGCAGGAAATTTTCTTCTTTAGCTTTTGCCAAACACAAATCACGTAACAGGTCATGCACACGACACGTTTTGACCCTGCCATTAGATCTTCTGTCGGCAATTATCACTAGGCTTCTATCAATCAGATCCATCAGGTTCTTTTCTGCTTCATCCTCTAAGCTCTTCAGCTTAGTCTTCTGCACAAATCCTTCAGCAATCCATAACCATGTCAATTTCCTCACTTGAATTACTTTATCCACTGGGAATGCTCCAAGGTAAAGAAATAATGGCTTCAAATAATCTGGTAAAAGTTTGTAACTCAGTTCTAACACTTCCATTCCCTGTCCTTCAGCATCACCAAGAATATGAGAACTTAAATTTTCTGCAACTTGCTCCCAGAAACCTTGTTTCTTGTCTGACCTCACAAGAAGCCCTGCTACCACAACAACCGCAAGTGGTAATCCGTTGCATTTTTGTGCAATTTGCTTTCCAACTTGCTGCAGTTCCCAAGGGCACATTTCTTGATGAAAGACCTTTGCGTTTAATAGATCCCAACTCTCATCATCAGTTAGAAGACGAAGTTCAATAGGATCACTATGATATTTGGCTTCAGATCCTGTTAATTTGTTTCGACTAGTCAACATAATCCTGCTTCCGTTGCTGTCATCTGGAAAGAAACGCTTTAGGACCCCTATCGCATCTATTCCCCAAACATCATCCATTACAATGAGATATCTCCTTCCCTTTAACTGTTTATAAAGCATTTCAGACAACTCGTCATCTTCCATTTTACGGATTTCATCTGTAAGCTTAATTACAGAACTTAAAATGCTAAGCATCATTTCATTCTCTACATAGTTAGGTGAAACATAGCACCATGCACGAACATAAAAGTGATCAACAATTAAAGGATCTTCATATACTATCTTTGCAAGAGTTGTCTTACCAAGTCCAGGCATGCCAACAATGGAAACAATATCAAGCTTCTCTGTACCTCTAGCAAGTCGTTCCTTTATTAGTTCCATTTCATCCTTGAAACCCACCACCACATTAGTTGGGGCTAAGGCTTGAGATGGCACATGATTGGGACCTTTGCCAGATTTGTTGATTCTGTTCTCAGTACTAGTATTTGCAAAAATCTCCATTACAGCTGCTTTAATTAGCTTGATGTCTTCTGTATAATCAGAAATCCACAGAGACTGGTACCAGACAGGATAACCTCTGGCCAGCAAAAGGTTGATGAGATGTTCAGCCTCATATGCAACAACCGTGATACGATTGACAACATCATTCAATGTTACATCTGCAGCAGAATGATTTGTGATATGCTGGAGAAAGGATCTGAGAAACGCAATGTCCCCGTGAATTGCCAGGATTTGATCCTTCAGATCAATGATCATATCAGATTTGATGCTTGTTAGCTCCTCCAAATCCTCGAAAAGAAAATCGAAAAATCCCACAGGAGCAACTTTGGGAAATTTTAATTTCTGTCGAGTTAAAACTTTGCTAAATATCTCACTGACTTCTGCTTTGACAAGCTTCATATTTTCCAGAAAATCTGATAGCCCTGAACTGATCTCTCTTGCCATATTTTCATTATTGAAAGATGAGCATATGACAGATCCTATCTTCCTTGCCATGTCTTTGATATGTATTCTGACATCAAATATTTCCTTCTGCTCAGCACACAGTATTGGCAGGTTGATGAACAAGTCTTTCAGGAACCTTAGTTCCTCGTGGAGGGTTTCAATTTGATTCTTAACTGGCACTTTCATCAAAACCTCATCTTTTAGTAGCTCAATTAGATTGTCTTGGAGACAATCGAAAAAGCCCACTTGAAATTCATCAGGCAAGTGACTGCCAAATCGCTGTAAAGCTTTGAAGACTCCAGCAGAAACCTGTCCATTATTTGGCTCGATAAGCTTAATGTCAATCTTCATTTCGACTTCACTATCGATCCAAAGGAAGTAACAAAGACCTGCTGTCTTGTCAGCCACAGCTTCAACATCAATCAATATTTCTGTGAGTTTTTCACCATCAAGGCCCTTGTCTATCCTAAACCAGATGAATTTCCCCAGAAACCTCAGCTTTTCCTCTAGGGCTAAGACTTGTTTGCGCTTAGAGGAAACTGCACCACAAGAACTGATGAATAGAACTCCAATAGTATCTATAACCAGGTAGATAAATTCTACAAAGCTCCGCACTCATGGGATATTTAGAGGGCGAAGCCCATGAGAAAAGCCAATGATACGCTTCCACAATCTCTGGCTTCATTATCTTAATCTTTTCCAGCACATTGAAGACCACTTCATCAAAGTCCATGACCTCGATTTCATTAAATTTTTTCCGGACATACAAATCTAGGATTTGGGTTGCACATACAAATTCACACTCAATACGAGCCACGATATCCACCAATCTCCTCTGTATCCCACCCTCAATGCACCACTTCAACATGCACCTGAATGTTGTTCTCAGAAATCTTAGCTCCAGCTTAAGGGCGCGGAGGCGATTTTTCACAGCAGCAGATAGGTTCTTGCTCTCTAGACACTTTAGCAGAGTCATGGCGGCCTCAGCAGTGGAAGTGAAGTTCTTATATACACATTTCACTAGCTCCGTCTGATCAGTCTCACCATCGCTGATACTATCACAATCAAACATATGCATCATCTTCTCATATACATTGATAAACTCCTCAGAAGCACCTTCCATATCTCTCTCTTTCTCTCTATATATCCAGAAAATCTCCTTCCAATCAAATTTCTTCCTCTCGGTTTATTTTGTGCTGCTTTCAAGAAGTATTTACAGCATTGGTCAGACGGCACATGTACAGTTGCCGTTGGTGTCACCTGCATCATGTATAGTGGGTTGGTAGAAAATTGAGATGAGGTTGGTTTATAATTTTAAAAATATTAAAATAATATTTTTATAAAAATAATATTATTAAAAATAAAAAAAAATATTTTTTTTTAAAAATGATACTAAATAAATATATAAATTAAAATAAAAAAATTAAATAGAACGAATTTGGAATGGAACAAATTTGAAAATAAAAAATAAAGATCCGTTCGAACCTTTTACAATTTAAAAATTTCATTTAAGGTGGAATAAATATGAATTTGAATCCATTAAAACTAAACAAATTGGAATTTTAACTCTGGTGCATTATCATTCTTAAGTAATCTCCCTCGTCACCAAAATTGTGGCCACCATGCATTAGTTTGTAGGAAGAATGTGTTGGATCCAGCTGGGCACTTGGTTTAAAAACATAAGAAAAGATTGAATCCCGTTAATTTGGACGTTTAATTTGGACGTTCCAACTTCACAGTTCATCTATTCATTGCATCAGTTTGCCAGAATCCATCACTATTGATCGCTAACGGCGATAATGGTACAGCGTATAAAGACAATGTTACCCATTAGTCCTCCCATTACTGCAAAACGTATAAATTAGGAAAAATTAAAACTAAGCTCCAATAGACTCATTGATCATGAAACAAATAGAACTACAAAAATATTAATATTAATATTAAAATGACCATAACTTTTATTTTATCATAATAATTATTTTTAAAAATTTAATAATAAAAAAAATTATTTTTAATTATTACCACTGACAATTAACAATATATGTATAATAACAATAAAATATAATTATAAAATCATTGGTAATTTTTGTTGTCGTGGCTAGTTTCAAGTAATAATTTATATGCAATCTTTACATTATTATTTTTAATAATGACAAGTTAAACATAAATCAATTACTATTAAATTCATATTATGATAAAATAAAAGATTATTTTGATTCATTTTTGTTCTTTTTGGTAACAAGTGAAGTGTATGCATGTTGTACTTATTTAATATTCATTAAAAAAGAAATGTTGGACGTATATAAATATTTAATCTTTTTTTGTGTTAGGTATTATGGCATTTTCATGGAAGCATATATATAAGCACGTATAGCCTCAAGCCATGTATAAGAAACATCAATAAATTAATTTCATTACCCACGTAAGTGATTGATACATATACCATATACTTTAGAGAAATACTACTTCGTACATAGGAAGATCGAAGTTAAGATAAGAAAAACTGATAAATTAATTCCATTGCTGACGTATGTGATCGAAAATATGAATGAGCAAAAATACTATTGATGAACTATATGAAGATTTTTAAATACAATGGAGAGTTTTGATGTTAATCCAATGTTAGCGCGCACATATAAAGTTTGGGGTTGTATTTGAAAGTAGATATTTTAATATTTAAATTAATTTTTAATGTAAATGAAATATAAATTTATTTATTTATAATATTAGATATTGACATCACCTCGCCGATAATAAATTTTTATTTTTAGTTCATTTGTATTTATATTAAGAGACCTTATCATGTAGTCATTTTTCTAGCACATATTTTTTTTTTAATAATGTCAAGTGATTATACAAAGACGAGATTATCCATAGTTAACTAACAATATAATTTACCTAAATATTGAAAGAAAACTAGTTCCAATTGTACCCTCCTAATATAAATAATAAATTAAATGCAGATATTTAGCGATTGTTCAGATCTTTCGGATCTTCTGTTCTTTTCTCTCGCACAGCATCTTCATGGTTTCCTTTTGGGATAATTACAAATTTTTCATTAAAGTTTTATTATAAATATAGGTAAACTACCTCATAATTCTCAAAGTTACATCGATCTCCAGTTAGAAACTCTGAAATTTTTTATGATATGACTTTTTTGTCCTTGGATAAAAATTACACAAATCTCCTTTAAAATTTATCCAAATTACAAGAACTCCACTAAAGTTTGTCAATTATATTCCTTGAATTTTTATTTTTATTTTTATTATAGAGTTAGATCCCTATAGTTTATGCTAAATTATAATAAAATATACAAAAAATTTAAATATACATTCAAGAGCTAAATTAAATCTCTAAATTTAAATTTTGAGTCCATGACACTATACGATTTAGATATAAATTTGAACCATTATTTCTTCTACTCTTCGGTAGCAAACATCATGATTGTTGTTATTTCCTAAAAAAATTCAAAGTAAACTTGAAAAGGTCTTTGAAATAACGTAGGAATGGTTGTTGTAATTGTCGGAAATTTCATATATTTTGCACTATATAGGCAAGAAAGGACCACACGCTTTAATCAATTTCAAATCAATCATATCATGAGGAAAGGCTAAGCACCAATTACTCACTAAGGGAATTTTTACTTGTTATATAATTTATGTGAAAGAAACATCAATAATAGGAATAGTAATGGTATTGATTCGAAATAGAATTTATTTTATTTGGGATGAATTTTAACATATGGTTGGATTTTAGGTTTTTTTTTTTAGATCCAATCCGGACCTATATCCAATTCATTTATGTTTTTTTTAAAAAATAAAATTATTTTATATTTATATGATATTTTTAGAAAAATAATTTTTTTAAAGAGTTTTAACAATATTATTTTAAAAAATAAATTTTTTAATATCTTTTAAATATAAAACGAATCTAATGGTTCTACTCATAAAGTCTTTTTTTATTTTTATTTTTAAAAATATTTTATATTTATATGATTTTTTTAGAAAAATATTTTTTTAAAAAAATTAATAATATTATTTTAAAAAATATAATTTTTAATATATTTTATTTATAAAACGAATCTAATGGTTCTACTTATAAAATCTAATCTAAATTTGAGTGGATCCTTAAAAATTCTAACGATTTAGTTCTCGAATTTATATAAATCCAATCCAAACACGATCTATTATCATTCTTAATCATAACCTTGAGTTGGTATGAGAGAGAGAGAGAGAGAGAGAGAGATTTGAAATTGGGACGGAATTTAACATAATAAATGGGGTCAGATTCTAAATTTTTTATTTTTAGACCCAGATCCATTTTTTTTTATTTTTAAAAAATTTATTTTATATTTATATAAATTTTTTTAGACAATTTTAATAATATTATTTTAAAAAATATAATTTTTAATATTTTTTAATTATAAAATAAATTTAATGAGCCTACTCATCGATTCTAATTATGAAGCGGGTCCGAATTTAAGTTAGATCTTTAAAAATTTTAACGAATTAAATTTTAAATTTAGACAAACTCGATTTAAACTCCACTAATTTTTATTCTTAATCATAATCTTGACTTAGAGTCGGAGAGATTGTTCAGAACTTGTATGGTACTGTTGTTAAGACAAGTAGTGGGAAAGCAATGCATGGAAAACTTCCTCGCATTTTCTCCCCAAACCAAACATAGTGGGAAAGAGGAGCAAAATCTTGACCAAAAGTTGAACCCTGTTAGAAGAAGAAAACTTTTAATCAGCCGGATCCAGAGTCAAGAATATGCTACTTTGAAAAGGAGAAAGATTATCCAGAAGCAAGCTCAGAATAGCTGTCAAATGATTGTTTAATTAGCACTAATATCCTCCAAATGTCACTCAACGCTTCGATCATCCAGATTAGTCAACTAAAATTGATTCCTATTACCAATGTTTACGTCGCATAATCAAATATATAATGATTATGCTGGTTTATATATAAATAATATTATAATAAAAAATAAAATATTATTTAAAATAAAAAATCCCGTTTGACCATAGAGCTAAAAAATAAATCAAGTTATTCGATATTCGACTCAAAATGGATCGTTAAAAACACATTTGAATTCGACTTGTTAACTTAACAAATCAAGTCTAAATACAATTTTTATTTAATAATATCTGAAGTCAGTTTGAGCTCGAACTTGATTCGATTAGTAAAAAAAAAATATGTAAAGAAATTAAAATACTCAAACTTGATTCGTATTCGACTCAATTAAAATTTATTTAAGTTTGATTCAATTAATTAAATTAAATTCAAATATAATTTTTAAAATTAAAAAAAAAAAAACAAACTTAAATAATAACTCATTGGATTCTTCATTAACAATAATAGCTTAAATTACCTACAAAATAGGAATCAGTTGAAAAGCTGACTTTTGGGTTGAAAATTATTTTAGTGCCAAAAGATTTATACAGCACAATAAATAGGGTAGGTAATATATTTAACTCAGGCATTTATTATTTTGAACTTTCTTTTTGCTACGTGGAAATTTTCGATAATCTTTGAAAAAATTTCATGCTACCCCATTAGGTGATTTATTGTATTTTTTCGACGGGAGACCTAAAACAGTTCAACGCGTTATATACCTAAATTAGACTTAGTAAAGAAAATTCAATGCAAAGAAAACTGATATCATTTGAAATAAAGATGCGGTACTGCTATTTTTGAGAGAGAAAAATCAAAACGTGCACTAAAATACAAAACTAGGAATTTTCTTAGCAATTTTCAGGCACTTGGAGACGACTTACAACACCATCTTGCTTTCCCTGCCATTGAACATTGACCACAATCAAAGCAACTTTTCCTTCAAGCACTTAACTACACACACACACACACACACACACACACATATATATATACATGTATGTGCCATCAAGCAATCAGTACAAAGCTCCTCCCATGGATTTTCACACCAGTTTTCAACAAGAGTTGCTCACGTTCGATGAATTTGAATATGAGGATGATGTGTTCTATTGTGAGCTCAGAAGACAAGTCTTGCAACTGACAGCAGAAGATGATGATAGAGAAGAATTTTATGAAAACAAGAATTCAAACGCGGTCGCTGCCGCCGGAAAACAAGGCCTTAATAATGGCCCTTGTGGTGTTTCACAAGACAGAGGCTATTACAATTGGCCGGGAACAAGGATGATCATGCAGCACCTGCATGGATATTGAACTTGTGGAGAACTGGGAATGGAACTGGCGTTTTCATACCTCAAGTTACGCAGTCCAGAAGAAAAAACAGACCAAGTATGTTCCTAATTATGAGAATTATGAAGTTAGAAGAGTAATATTTCTCCTTTGCTGCTAATTCTAACTCTTTTATCTTCTGTAATAAACAAGCTTATTCTTTGAATATGGCTGCAGGAAAGAAGAGGAACGAAAGAGGACGAACATACAAGCGGGCAGAAAAAATATGACCTGAACTGATGACTAGATTCTTTTATTTCTTTCAAGACATGTGAAATATGTATCGTTGTCCTGGTATAAATACAGAACATACAAGTTCGGATAAAGAGTACCTATAATTTCCTAGTGTAAATGCATTTGAAATAATTTGCTCGCTGATTTTGGATCTGTAATATGCCATCAGAGAAGAAACGGAGATGAAAGATCATGCATCTGTATACAAATACTGTAACATGAAATCAACTTCATCAAGGGCCAAAGGGTGAAACATAACCAAATTCACAAGTACAAAACAGCTTGTCATAGTGATCACTAAGAAATCAGTAAATTGCACAAAGAAACAAATCCTAGATACAGGCAAAGATTCACTAAGCTACTGTCTATTAGTTCCTCTAAAAAAGGCTGTACTTACATTGGCGATTGACAATATTGCAAAGGAATCAAGGATTTGACATTTAGGATCCAGGCAATTGGATGTGACAAGATAAGATCATTCCTTAGGGCGTGCTAACCATAAAGAACTCAGGGCGCGGAGTCTTGACTTGTAATCACTGATGGCAAGAAGAGCACGGGCAGCTTGATGGGTCGTCAAGATTCGTTGCAGTTGTTGTAAGGTCTGCTGTCTCAGAAGGTCAGCCTGTCAGAGTAGATGCATGGCTTTATATAAATTGGAAATTAAGGATTCTTTATTCCAAAAGGGCATTTACTCAACAGCTGGCTGCAATCTTGGCTAGTTAAGATAAACTAAATATTGGTCATCATACCTGATAAAGGAAATTCTCGAGTGTGGCAAGCTTGCTCATTGCAATTGCCATCTGTCCCATGTAGTCGGCAACATTTCCAGAATTGCGGGGACCAAGAGAGTTGGAGGAAAGTGTCTCTACAAGTGATTGTTGCAAAGCTTCCATTCCTTGGGACAAGGCATCCTCAGCCTGTTGGGAGGATTGCTGTAAATTACATATGCCCACCAACTGTTGTTCTGTTAGAGGCTCAATTTGGCTTCCAAGTATCTGAAACCCCGGAAAATAAAATCGATTAGAATGAATCAAGAATCCTAAACTTGATAAATGAAATAGGATGAACATAATAATAATAAATCACCTTGAGAATCTCAGAGCAGCGAAATCCTCCCAACCACATGAAGCACCTTTCAGCAGGAGTCTTCCACATGCCAGAAAGCATGTGAAATACATCTGACTTTGCACCAATGCTCTTAAGCCGGAATATTTCATCATAATGAGACATCACCCCTTCCACAAGAAGCCGCAGTTCACTGTCACCCACATGAGAATTTACAGCTGATCTCAGATCATTAATCAGTCGATGATGTTCATCAAGCCATCTCGCATAATCTATGTCAAATGCCAAAGCCCCTACAGACATCATTATCAAAAGGTTGCTATTTAATCAGAAACAAGTTTCACATTTAAGTGGTCAAATTGAGGGCCTCTAGCTATAGGAACAATAACTCCAGAATTTGCTCAATAAAAGGCTGTCTAATTGCAGAGAAGTAATTTCACTCACCATTTCCACTCACAGATTGACTCTGATCTCCTGAAAATCCAGATGACACGAAGATACCCTGCATTTTTATTACATGGTGAAGTAACTTCCTATATCAAACTTAGATATGTTCCAGTCAAACAGTCACATAATATTCAATCAAACGCACATGTTACAGATAATAAAACCAATAATAATATGAAGTTCAACCATTACCACTAGACATTTGTCTATAACAAAGTTATACATTTGATTTTGAATGACCATAGCAATGGATTAATTCCTAAAATCAAGACATTAAGGCACAACTATACGACCACATAATTCTTTCTAATTTCTTAACAAGATGATACATATGGAAACAAGAAAGCACCTGTTGCCGTGCTCTTTTCAGCTCCTGTTCTAGTTGTGTAAGCTTTAGCCTACCGTTCTCGAGCTGTTGAACATATGCCTATCCAAAACCAAAACCTATATATATCATTCAAGCATTGTTCATGTATAAATTGTTGTATTGCTATCACAAAAATAAAAATAAAAATAAAAATAAAAAGATTCAGAGGGCTGAGCACCTGATACCAATATTTAAAAATGGACCCAACACAAAACTAATTTCCACTTCAGTTCAATACACAAAGCCAGAAGGAATCTATCTATAAAAGTCTTAGGAGATACTAAGGTCCTTGTATGTTGTAGATAAAGAAACAAAACAAAACCGCATAATGACGGAAAAGGTAATGGTAAATTAAGGTTTTCAAAGGACATTTTGTCAATAGGTCTCTTGAGGTAGAAGCAATCGTGCAATTGCTTCACAATAGTGTTTTGGGAAAGGATCATAAACATGTGAATAATATGCCCAAAGAATAATTGCACCGAAAAATGAGTTATTTAGCATCAAACTAGATAATCAGTCACCTTAAAATATTCTCATTGTAACAATTAGCAAAGTTAAATGTAAAATCATTAAATTGAAGCAGAAGACCACTCATTACAGGTCTCATTGAAATGATCCGTTCTTCCACAATAATCACAACTTGTTCACATAGATCAAGGGATTCACAATTACTTTTTTTCTCATTCGGCTTTTCCTTGCAGCCTCACGATTCTGAGCTAGTCTACGAAGTGCCTGAAACAAAGGCAAGAAAAGCAAACAAAAATCACCTCTAAAATACCAAGTACCTGGCTAACATAAGAAATGAGTCAAAAAAGCAAAGAAATAACCTTTTGGTCTCCAATTCTCCCCTTAGACTGGTCCATCGAATCCACAACTATCAATCTTTCATGATGAACTCCATGGTACTAAAAATGTGTAACCAAATCAATAACTCAACCAATTGGAACTTCAAAGACAGTTTCAAATTAATACAACCAAAAAAACAGAGTGAGTAAAGCTCTCTGCCAATATGTCCCAAACTTCAAAAATTGTGCCAATAGGAAAAAGTAATCTTGCAAAAGTTGGAGGAATAAAGGATTTGGCCTAAGTTAATTTTGAGGGCTGATAACTCAGGAAATTCATTTAATTCCCAAAACAAGCAGCAACACCAAACTCCAGCATCAATTATAATTCTCACTGAAAAAAGGAAGTAAAGAAATAAGAAACACAAGATTTAAAAACACATGGGACTACCAGATCTCTGCTGCAAAGAACTATTTCAAGCCCCTGCATACTAATTGCTTACAAAAGAAAGTGGCAAGTTCCATTACTAATACAACTCAAATATGTTAAGGTAGAAACAGCATTATGTCTGCTGAAGTTTCACTCAATTTCAGAGAATTGCCAAACAAGTAAAATTCTGAAACTAACTAGAAAAAATTCAAATTTTCACAGCCTAGTAGCATCAGAAAACAGGTGGTGAGAAGAAGTTGAAAAGAACCTGGTTTTTGTCATCAGTGTCTGTGGAAGTGTCAGTCTGTTGACTGTGATCTGCTACCACCCCTGAATCACCCCAATTCTCAAAGTGACCATGTCCCAAAGCCCCACCGCCAGCTCCAACCCCCACCATTGTCCCCTTCTGTGACATGAACTGACCTGAATCCACTCCTGTTCCTGATGACACCATCTCAGCTGAACCCAAACCCTGTAAAACCACAATGCAATAGAATCATTTCTACACACACAATGTGTGTATATACTCAGACGCACTTATTTTGAAGATAAAGAAGAAGACTTACATTGTTGAGTCCACCAAACTGCAAGTTACTAGACACAACAGAAACATTGCTTGCCTTCAAATCATTATAGATTGAGCCTACCATTAATTTCACAAAAATTAAATAAAAAAAAAAGCATTTACATTAGTTATAAGTTGTTATAAACAAAGAGAGAGAGAGAACAAACTTATGGTAAGTAGAAAATAGATGAAAAGCTTACTTCTGCTTAAATTAACAGCATCATCATGATGAAATGCATTTCCAGCCGACTGCTCAAGCTCCCCAAGATCCGCAAAACGTGCCCCATTTCTACCACCTTCTTCACCTCTACAATCAGATATGCATAAAAATTACACCAAACCACACATGCACTGATGCACATCAAAAGTTAAAAAAGGAAAGAAAAGGATACAAAAGAACCACCATTGCATAAATCTAAACATGCAATATACACTAAAATAAACACAAAAAAGCAAGCTTTTACGAGCACCTGAGGTAAAAGGGTGACTGGGTATGGCAATACACATCAGAGTTGGTGAGAGCAATAGCCTGTGTTACAGCTGCTTTGAAGCTATGCATTTCAACTCTATCGCACGTTCACTGTGTGTGTTTCTGCGTGTGGTGAATCTCCTCTAAGTACAAGGTTCGAGAATGTGAATACGAAGAAGGAGCAGCAGAAGAACCAGAAAGTGGGAGTAGAAGTAGAAATGACAGCCAAAAAACAAGAAAAGGTTAAGGAAAATCTTGGATATATCTTCAACGAAAGTATGGTTGTTTTTATTCATTAAAAACATTGGTACGATACGATCTTTTTCATTATTGCATTCTGACCCCTTCCCCTTTGGGGGATTCTAGGCCCCCAGCGCGTAGTAACCCTCACGTGGCTCAACATCACGTGCAAGTCACGTGCCAACCAACAGTGTTCATACAAGTGTTTATCACGCACCAATAGTTGGATTTATTATTTGCCGGGGTCCTCTTCTGCAAACAGAACCTCTCCATGCAATTTATTTTTTGGAATTTTATGTCACCCCATTTAAGTAATAAAAAAGTATATCACTGGTTAGTTCTTCATTCTTCTTTCTTTTTTTTTCTTTATTGATTAAATCCTTTCAAATGAATTAACTGCAATAACTACTTACTAAAATTAGTTGATGTAAAAAAAAAGTAACTGCTAAACGATGATATCATAACATAAATGGCCGCGGCGGGTAGCACAATAGCTCTTTAGTTGTTAAGTTACAGTAATACAAGAGGCCGAGGTGCAGGTCAAGAGATCGTACAAGGCAAAGGCAAAGGCAAAGGCAAATGAAAATTGAAACAGTGCTAATTCTAAATAATGAAAGTTCCCACCACATTGCTCTTGAAGTAAATTTTTCTACTTTTTTGTAATATTGAAATAGGCCTTTAAGTACTTGGTTGCTTACCTAGCGGTATTATAAAATAAAATAATAATTTTTTTTATATATATTTCAATGATTTGTAATTTCACTTGAATACTAACATGAAACCATATATGTATTAATGACCAAATGTAAAATGAGAGTAATGGATATAGCACATCTTCAAAGACAAATTAATTTATTTATTTTTTCATAAAACGTTCGCATACATCATTAAATTAAAAATATCAATCATTAATAATTAATTAGTATTTAATAATTTATTTTTAATAATTATCTATAATTTATTACGAATTAATATTAAAATAATTAATTACTCACACATAAGTGAGACTTGAACTTGCGAAATTATCACACTTTTACATTCCTAGTCGCTAATTGTGGCATTTTTTGACATAGGATTTTAGTGAGAAAAGAAATATATAAAAAAACTAATTTCTATCATGTTATCTTTTTGGATAAAATAATCGCTAAATTCAAATCCTCTTAAATTGTAACTGAATATAAAAAGAATAGATATACATGAATATGACTAGATAAATAGCTCGCATAATTATAAATGTAGATATAGATATATTTACTTTGCGTTTTCTTCCAAAACCAAATTAAAGTAATTTTTTTTTAAAATTCTCAGCTTATAAAATCTAAAATTCCAACATTACACTACAAAATCAAGTTCTAATTATTATTTTTTAAGCTACATCAATAATTTATGCATGTAACTTATGTAGTCAAACTTACAATTTTCACAAGAAAGTCATAATTAAGTTCACATCCATGGCCAACAAATAGCATGTCAACTAGACACACATGTAATGAATGTATCTTAGTTTGACTAATATTGTTGTAGAATAGGCTTAATCTAATCTCGGCAATTATAATACTGATTATGCAAGTTTTTCGCCGTTGTATTTAGTGAGAAACTCATGCAAACAGGATATTTTATTTTGTTTTATTTCAAAACTATGCTAACAGCATATATATATATATATATATATTGGAAGAAAACTTCAATCATCACGTTCAAAAATAATAAATTATGTTCGACTTTTTATCATTATCCCTTCATTTAATTCATCTACTTTAAATAATTCGTTTTAACCAACTCAAAATTAAAGTTTCATCAATAATAAAATAAATATATATTATATTTGAATGAAAAAATTTGAATTTAAAAATGGTATTGCAGTGAAAAATTTCAAATGATTGAATATAAAATAAATTTAAAATTTATTTTAATAAGAGTTTTATAATTTAAAATATATTTTATTGTGAGATCATTCAACCAAATTCAATAAATTTAATTTTTTTACTTTTAAATCTATTAATTTAAATTAAGTATTATAAAATTTATTTCAATTTTTTTATTTTAATTTTATATTTTATTATATTTCGTATTACACTTTATAATATATATATTTAAAAAATATTTTACATATATAATTTTATCTGTAAAATATATTATAAAAAACAATAATAATTTTTTTTGAAGTGATATAAATTACCTGGCAAGTTTGTGGTGTAGGGTAGAAGGTGATCTAAATAGGCGTCTATGTCATGGGGAAGGGTGAGTTAAATTCTAGGCATAAAAGATGATGGGATGGTGATGAGATGGGATAGGATGGGGGTGGGGGGTGGGGTTGCTGGCAATGAAAAAGCAGTTCAAAGTAGGGATAAAAATTAAATTTTGTTAGGGGAAGAAATTAAATGGGAATTAATTATAGAGGTTTTGCTTGGAAGTAACTACCTGCAAAGATGTCTGCAGGTGTTGGATAGCAGGATAAATTGTACGGGGCCCAGCTCAGCCACCACCTGTCTGCCACCGCAGCCCACATATGACTGCTATTTCATACGGCCGCGCCACCGCTCTGCAAACACAGTGGAGGCCTGGGATTCCCCTTTCGCCTTTGGTTTTAATTAGGCTGTGTTGGAGGGAAAGGTTTGCACGGAGGGACATAGGGTTGTGTTTGGCATTATTGTTTCCTTTTGTTTTTTTAATTATTTTTAGGAGATATATATTAGTTCAAAACTTTTATTTTATCTCATTCAAACCAATCATATATATATTTGATTAATAACGTACGTATTTAGATGGAGGGTTTGACATGAATCTAAAAAAATAATAAAAAATACTCACTGGCTTTATAATAAATTCAAAAAAAAACTTAAAAAATGAGGACTCCTCCCTTACAGAATTACTTGACACAAAAATTTGAAAATTTTAACCTATTTAATCTCAAAATGCCCATGAGCTCAACTGGAATCTGTGCTACTTCAAAGAAATCCAAATTCAATGTTAAACATGCATGAAATACTGGAATCAATAGACATACATACGTACCAAACAAGGGTACGTGTGTACCAAAGAGGGGTTGTGCTTTCACATAATCAATAGACATGCATATGTACTAAACAAGGGTACATATGTACCAAAAAGGGTACAATAATCAAAATAGAATTATTTTTTTTTTCTTTGAAATATTTGAATTATTAATTATTTCTTTTTTCTTTTCATAATTGTAAAAATCTCCCATTTATGTTTATCATATTTATAAAAAAAATTCATGTCGTTAGGGTTTTGGACAGAAATTGATGACACTGGCAAAAAAATTTAGTGAACTTTTTATTTTACCCTTAACTCAAATATAATTGTATTTGGTGACCAAAATTATCTTTTGTATTTGAAACTTAGAGGGATGTAAAGACAATAACACATACATAAAATGGTGAAAATATAATGAAATACTATTCTAAAAATATAATTGTGGATTAAAAAATTAGTTATTTGAGGGCAAAACATCAGTCTTTGGTGACCAAAATTATCTTTTGTATTTGAAACTTAGAGGGATGTAAGACAATAACACATACATAAAATGGTGAAAATATAATGAAATACTATTCTAAAAATATAATTGTGGATTAAAAAATTAGTTATTTGAGGGCAAAACATCAGTCTTTGGTGGCTGTTTATAATCCTCTCAAATAAATATTAGAATGACAATCATTTCTTACATTTATCAGAAAAAATAAAAACTATTTAAATATTTCTTCTAGTATTATAAGATTAAAATACAAAAAAGAGAAGTTAATTTGAAAATAATTTAACTTAATTTTATATAGAAAACTAATTAATATTTTTTCTGTTTTTTCGTTATCATTTTTCTTTTATTTTTTTATTTTCTTTCTCTCAATTTGTTTTTTTATATAGTCATTACTTTTCTTCTCTTCATGAAGGGCAATCTAAAAGATGAGGGAGGAAGGAGGTAATGGCGTGTAGGGAGAAATAGAGTGTGGAATCCACATAACAGTTTAAGCTTTTGGTCTTACGGTTCGCACTACAGTGGGAAACAGAGAAAAGAAAGAGACAATATAAAGAGAAGGAGAAGACAAGAGACAAGAATGGCATAGATGGAGGGGTGTTTGGCTAAGCTTATAAGGTCTCGAGGTATCTTCAAAATATTTTATAAATTATTTAAAAATATATAATTTTTTAAAAAATATTTAATATTTTAAAAAAAAAAACTTATAAAATTAAAAGAAAAAATATTTAAAAATTTATAAACTCCTAAAAAAAAATATTTTCACTTCAATTTATTTTTTAATTAAAATTTTATTTTAACAAATTCTTTTAATTTTGACAGTTTTAATTAAAAAAATATTATTACTAATATTTTAAAAAAATTATAATTTTATTTTCTCAAAACACTTTAATAATTTATTTTTAAAAAAAATTTAATATTTTATAAATTTTATAAACATCTTATAAAATATAAGAATTTATAAAATATTTTAAATAAGTTTAAAGGAGGTGGTAATGATAGTGAACAGGGGGAGAGAGAGAGATGTCGGTGGCGGCGGGTGGGGAGAGTCCATTTAGGGTTTGAATCATACGGTGCATCTCTGGTTAAATTAAAACAACACTAATGGTGAGAGAGATTGAGACATGTTACTCAATAAACACAATTTGGATTTTTATGTCGACAAGGCTACAAAGACTTGATCTTTGTCCAACTTCAATTATGTAAGTTTGAATTTTTCTTTGAGGGTATTATATATCTAGAATATCTACCACCACTTGTGTGAATGTTTTCATTACTTTGCACTTTTGTTCAATCTTAGGTGCAGTTTTTGGTAAAAAAAAAAATGATTTCATTGCATTTTGTGGATAATGTTGTGAGAGTTGGTATTCAGTTGAGAGAATAATGCTCAATGAGACGCATCGGACAACAATTTTGTTTATTTTTTGACAAGGGAATGTCATTCTTGCCTTTATCGCACATTAATTTTGTTATAAAAGCGTGGGACCTTATGGCTTACGACTACTCCTGGATTTTCAAACTTTTTCGACGTCATATATGTCACCATCATATATTTAAGTAACACTATCAACCATAAAACTTTCTAATTATGTGCCCACCCAACTACTCCTCGGCTTTACTCCAAGGAGAAAAAAAACAGAGAGAAAAAGAATGTCAAAGCTCTACTTACGTTGTGTTTAATTATTTAATTTTAGTGAAAAAATATTGTTATTATTATTATTTTTACTTCAAAAGATATAATTTTATGTTTTCTTTTTTCACATTTTTTTTAACACATTGAAACTCAAGGACCAAACATAATCATAATGATTGAATGAGTTTTGTCCTCTCTAAACCTTGGGTGCACGGACATGGATACGGCAATATAGACATAAATATTATATAAATATATTTTTATATTATATAAGAATTTGTGTATATATATATATATAATTATGTATATGTATATATATAATTATAATTAAATTATATAGACATCGGTGTCAATACAAAAAAAAAAAAAATTATGTCAGTGATGTATAGGAATTCTACTAGCATAATTTGTAGTGTATTTAGGAGAAGAAAAAAATTGACTTTCATAAAAAAAAAATTATTTAAAGAGAGAGAGTGAGATAAATGAGGTTTATTAATTTTTTACTACTCATACATATACTTTCTAAATATATATATATATATATATATATATATATATATATATATAAACATCCATGTGTGACGTGTGGTACATGACATTAGCTGTTCCGAAATTATTTTATTTTACGTATAATTTATAAATACGTCAAGCGGCATGTCGAACACATGTCACAAGTATATTGTGTCTGATACGATATTCGACACATGTTCAACACAATATAAATAATTTTTTAGAGTGTATGAACTCTAAAGCTTATAGCCTAGCATTTCAAGGACTCCATAATCACGATCCAGGTTTAGATGGCATGGTTCAAGTATAATTTCTATTACAGGCACAATAATTTTATACAACGAAAACTGTAACTTTTGTGTTTATCATCGATCAAGTAGAAAGATCAATTGCAATTTACAATTCCTTTTTTCATGTAAAATGAATTTTTGAGTTTGGATTATTATGATTTGCTAACATAAGAAATCAAACTTATGTGCCTTTTAAATTGTTCCATTGGATAATTATTGAAGCCTTTAGCTGCACTGGTTATCCAATCTCACCAGGCCTGTGATCAACATGCAAGTGGAAGCTAGTTTCCAGAATTGGCCCTCTGAGTTGGTTTTATAGCTTATACTTCCATTTTTCGAATCTCGACAGAGATTGATTGCTTCAACTTTTTTTATAACCCAATGACAAGTGAGCTTTCTCAATTAAGACATGGCTAAAAATCCAAAGGCCAACTGATATATATATATATATATATATTTGAAGGATAGATACAGAGGGAAATCAGCATGAAAGGAGAAAGGTTGAACTTAACATTGTTATACAAGTTAATTGCAACAAAAAGTTACATTTATGTATCGTGTACAAGGTTAAAATCAAGCAAGAACTGCTTCATGTATCTGATCATCTATTCTAGGACCTAATACTTCTCTGGCTCGCGCACTTCTGTGCTGCAGGCGCTGGTGTAGTTTTCCTGATATCTGGGTGAAGAATGCAGCATCCCACCTGTTTATTAATAAGGGGTCTTCTGCATAACAGATATAAATAGTTGTCACTGCACTCTCGACAACTACCATTACTAGCCCAACCAGCAAACACAAAATCGTGCATGAGCAGGCAACAGTATTGAACCCGTTGTGTTTGTATTATGTTAGGTCAATGGGTGGGGGTGGGGATTAGCGTAGCTACTTACCAAGATCATTCCCATCAACATGGCAGTAGAGCCCACCATTACTACCCTCTCAGGGTGCTTAATCCTAGTCCAAATTGCTGCACAAGTTCCGGCAATAAGCCCACCCAAGAGGGTACTCATCAGCAGAACAGCACCTGAACAGTCATAGGCTATAAGTGCTTCAACACCTGTCGATTGGAACAACTCCCATGCATCTTTTGCTGAATGATTGAAGTTTTTTTCCATAAACAGCAATCTGGATGAAAAAAGCACATGTTAAACATATTTAGGATCCTGATCAATTATCAACGATCAAGACAGTTGGAATAACAAATCAACAGCTCCAGCCAATGACATTGAAGTAGTAGTAATCATCTGCTCTTATTTCTTAAATAACAAATAAACAAAATGTTCTTCCATACAAAATACTGAGGGCTAAAGCACCAAAGCCAGAGACTCTGGTTTCGCATCTGATGTCTTCCATAATATGTTGTCCCTAGATAAAAGAAAATTTAGTGCGCTGATTATAAAAGTACCCGTTTCCTCCTGAATTGCACTGCACTTCTTCCCAGGAGAAAGGGAGAAAGGGAGAAAGGAAAAGAAAATAGGAAATGAAGAAAATCATCATGCATGGTATACTTGGTGGTTCCCAAAGCTCATAATAGAGCAAGCAAATACCTTCAATAGTTTTGAGTCAATAGTTGCCTCCAATCAAAACGCAGAACGAGATTCATCGTGCTCAGGCTTTACGACCCTTATGAAAGTTTTTGAGCTCTAAACGAAATCAGAACATAGATTATGTTAAATCTCACATCCTCCCCTTCCCTTAAAATTTCAATCTTTATGGAAGATATTTCAATGAAAGACGACCAAAATGCCCATATGGAAAGTGAGGAAGGTTTTATTGGTAAAATATTGTTTAAAAAGGAGCTTAATGTCTTCCCCAAGAGGTGGGGGTAATCCAAATCCTCATTTGGAAGTTAGTTTCCCAAAGCATCGAGCCTCTTCATAGGGTACCTACAGCCTTCCAATTCATTTCACATACTTTTTCTTGAGTTCTTTCTCTCATTTTTGTTCAGTAGTCTCATTCAATAGTTAACATTTAAAGGCTAGGAAGACATCACATCATATAGGAGCACATCACTTCGCCAGTCAAATGTCTATGCAGAGCAGCAGCAGAGGGGTAAATCTGTGCCTCAATAAATTTCAAATACAATGAGACAACAATGAAAGAAATTGCAACCATATATGTAGAAGAAATACCTGAACATAAGCATACTTGTTGAACCACCGAACTAAAAATTCTACTAGATGGAACAGAAAACCAACACAGCAGAGCAAACACTCATTATGGTCAATCTTTGACCTCAATCCCCTAATCTGTAAATTGCATGAGATAAGTTGTTAGTAGTAACAGTGGCAACTCAAAGTGAAAAGACGTAGATATTTTTCTTATTCAACTAACATCGATTGAGTTAACCCGCACTTGCTCACCTCCCAGCGTAAAGTTCGTATAGCAGCTGTAAAGAGAGATCCATAGCATATGCTGCCAAAAGAAGTAGTGACAGCATATCTCAAGGAATTCATCAGTGGTTTAGGAGGCATTGATGCTGTTTCTTGACCACCATGAATCAGGACAAGAAAAACCATTCCCGAAACTATGATGTGGACAACATTACAGAGAACTGCACCAGTCCAAAACAGACTTACGGACAGCACCTGTGTTTGCATGTTACAACACTATGTTTAATGTTTACGCTCTGAGATGAAAAGTGTCAAAGTAACTATGCTGCAATACTGCCTAGAAAAGATGATATGTAGAGCAAAAACTTGCCAGCTCACCACAAGAAGCCACCAACGCCCACCATCACCAATGCTTTACGCCACAACCCCAGCAGCACCGAACGACCACAGGCCTAGCCATAAAAGCATTACTAGCATAAATATGGATGCTACTCTAGTGACCTCCGGAAGATTCCGCACCATCTTAACTGCTCTTTGTATGGTGAATGGAAGTCTATGGAAAGACAATAGTCAGACAAAACTGAAAAACATGCATGAAAAATTTGCTGATCTCTTTCTCTCTCTCTCAAAAACATTACATCAAATCAGGTCACTGATGTTCACATAAGAATCTCATAGGTATTACCACAGAGTAAACCATAATATTTGATAAAAGAAGATCAAAGTTAATAAGCTGGTTAATAAAAAAGATAATGGCAGCATCAAATTTGTTCACAAAATTCTAGAATTTCTTATCTTTATAGTTAGTATAGTAAAAGTTCATGGATGTTCAAATTCAACTGACAAATGTTATTGAGAGTTGACAAGTTTGACACTGCCCTATTCATTTTGCAGAAAGGTCTCCATTATGGTGATTCTATAGGAAGCACTTATTCCAACTATTCTCAAACAAGAGCTCAAGTTAAACTCACAAAAATTTAAACCAAAAAAAGGTCTCGTGTTTACCTGTCAATGACTGATATAAAATACAAGCATTGCAATGCAGTGCCAATAGCAAATGCAACACCCCAGAAAAACTGCTCAACCCAAAAACATAACACACTGATAACAGCAAGATATGTAGACAAAAGGTGCACTGAGAACTTCATCATTTGATTTGCACGTGGAGCAAGCAACAACAACCAAGTCCACCCCAAAACCGCCCCAACTCCGCCAGCAATAGCATAGAATGGCCAGTAATCTTCAGTTAAACTATCCTTATTCTCAAGAAACCCCATTGTATACCTATCAATGTTTAGCCTATCCTTTTTCTTAAACCTATTAAGACCAAAAACCCAAAGAGCGGAACCTACCACAATCAAATGTGCCATAAATATCAACAACCAGAAGACATCCCGCGATTCCTGCCAGTGACGTGACACTGTTTGCGAGATTCCTTGAGAAAATGAATGGTCCCCCACAACATTCTGCAATCCAGTTTGCAATATGAACAATATTGAATAAAAATATTCATGTAAATAGTTATTGAAGTTTTTCAAGTCCAGAAAGTACTGATTATGCATATATAAAGATTCAAATTAATTACATCTGAGCTAAAGTTTCATTACTGCTTAAGTTTTCAAGTCAGTTATTCTTTATTTTCACGTAGCAACCCTCTTTTCATGGATTTACACTGTTTTCTCTCCCGAAAGTCAGTTCTTATTCTTCCAGTTTGCAATTTGGCATCCTAACTATGAAAATGGTAACACTTCACACCAAAATCTTCAATAATATTTCTCAATACCTAATCACAACCTGCCACTCCCTTTCCTTCTTGCCGGCAACACTATGCAGTATTGGAAGTCACATTCTAGTTTTATGGAGAAATTGAAACTCTTGAGGAACTGTAAAGCATATAGTATCATAACAGGACCAATAAGATTAGTTTAAGTAGTAATTTTTTTTCAAATAATAATATTCATGTTGTATTTGTGTCCATCTTTACTATTTTGCGAATATAGATGTACTTATCAACAGTATCCGCAATTAACTAGAAAAAAAAAAGAAAAGAATTACAAAATTACATTGAACCCTCATTGGCAGATTTTCAGACCAAACAAAAAAATTTAAAGCACAATCTTCCTGCATTTATTTTCTAATAACACAACCAGAGCGTGGGACCTTTGGCTGCAATCGACAGAACAATATAGAGAATTGTAATTTAAATTCCTAAAATCAACTCTCAATTTCAACTAGAACTTTTTTTCTAATACAGATTCCCAGCCCCAGTTCCGAGTTCAGCAGCCCCCCTAAACTCACCAAGCATCGCGTAATGACCACCAAAAATAAAAATAAAAAAATAAAATAAAATTGCACAACGCAAACACCATATATAGAACACACCAAACCTCCATAACTCACACAAACACAAGATATGAAGACCAAATTCAACGACCATCAACACAGAAAGCAACGGCAATGATCTGGTTACATAAATTCACCAAAAAAAAATCCAAACTTCATCACTCAAACACACACACGCAAGCAGTACCCGTTGCGGGGGTCTGACAACGGAGTCATGTGAAGAAGACGACAAAGACGGAGAGTCACTAATTCGGCCACGGCTACAAGAGACATGGAAAAACTATCGTATGTGCTGGACAGGGAGTTTATTCTGTAGTGGACATACAAGACTTGTCTTGCTAGGGTTTTGAAAATGTGATTAGTCAGTCTACCACCAAGGAAAATGATAAAGCTGGTGGCAGTTTGGAATGGAGAGAAAAGGGGTAAGTTTGGGAAGGAAACTGAAAATATGCAACGGCTATCAGTTATTTTTTTTAAAAAAAAAAAAAAAAAAAACAAAATGGTCCTTTTAATAAAGTGAAATATGTGAACTTATAAGTATCACTATGTGATTACTTGAAAATTTCAGCTACTTTCATAATAGACCCTATTTTACCTTTTATAACAAAAAATATCCTTTTTGGGTGCTCACAGTTCGGCCAAAATAATCGCAAATTTCGATTCGATTCTTATTTTTGATTTTTTAAATTTTTAATTTTTGGTTTACTTTTGATTTTTGATTTTGATTAATCAAGTTGAATCGAAAATTGAATTACTATTTATATATATTTTTAATATAAGTTTTATATTATATTTTATACTTGTTATTTATTTTTATATATTTTTTATGTTTTTCTCATCTAAACTAAAAATAATAAATAAAAAAATATATTTCTAATTGTATTATTTAATTTTTTATATATTTTTTATAAGAATTCGGTTGATTGGAAAAATCGAACCCGAAAATTGAAAAAAAAAATAGATTAAAACCGAAACAAACCAATTAATTCGATTTAAGATTTGGATCAACCGAAATTTCAGTTTGATTCGATTCTGTTGGACCGAATGAGCACCTTATTCACGTCAAACTTGACAAAGAAATCCAGCTAAAATACTCTAATAAGATTTTTTTGAAAAAAAATAAATCATTTTACTATATTTGTTTTTTGCATTTTAGTTTATTGTGCTTGATGTTTTGTTAATATTATTTTGTCGTAATTACTAGAGTGTAGTATGATATGTAATTATTTAATTAAAGTAATAATTAATAAATATTTTGACAGAATAAAAATATATTTTTTTGAAACAACTAGGAGAAGGAAAATATTCCGGTGAAATAGAGCCAGACAAAGGGATTATGTTTGTCCTTGGCCATGTTTCCCCCATTTTCCCAATGCATGGACGGCGACCAGCGTCGTTTGCAGGCTGGAGCCACCAACTAATGGGCTGGGCTACCTGTCGCCAGCAAATCATAACATTTGCACTTATAGGGTCCATCATTCCTGGGCCATGTCTTTGTTGTAAAGTGCTGCAAAACTTTGGGCTCATGGCTATAAAAGCCCATGCTGATTCAGATATTGGTCATTGTTCATTACGTTTTTTCCTTTGGGTTCATTCTTTGCAATCCAATGTGCATATGTGCACTTTCAACATGGACTTCCAGGAAAAAATATCTTTGAGTAGGTCTGAGGTCAGTCCAATATACTTGGGCCACAAATTCTGGCCCAAAAGTCATATGGGATTTACATACAAAATTAAAGCCAATTACTAGCAATTTTTCCACCGACCTTTCCATTAATACCCTCACGAAATTGCAACTTACAATTAATTTTTACTACTATACAGAAAGAACTACTAAATTGCAATAATTACACACACCCACCATGTGGGCCCAACCCATGGGCTTACAGTTATTAGGGTTAGTCCCACATTCACCCACTCACTCACAAAACTAGCTCAATTCATAAACAAACAGATAAAAAGAGAGGAGAAGAAAACTTTAAAATAAGTAAATAGTTAACTCCCATATCTGCTGATGGATAAAATTAAAAATAGAAGGACTGAAATTCAATTTCAGCATTTATTGGGTGAGAATCCAATAAGAGATTTAGTGAGGTCATAACTGACACGTGTCCCCTGCTGCTGAACATTTCCAATAATCCCAAGCGAAGACGACGTCGGTGCAAAAGCAAAACAGAAAGTCCCCGATGAATCAACCGGTATCATGTAATTCTTAGCCGGTAAACCCAACTCTTTGCCGTTCGAGAAATGAAACGACACCGTCGGCACCTGAACACTCTTCCTCGAGCTCAAGTCATAACACGTGTCGAACAGAGCCACGCCGTTAGTTGACGGCAAATCCCTCGTCCCCTTCTTGAACGCATCGCGCATTGAATTGTACGCCTCCGTTTGCAGCCTCGTAACGGCCGTTCCTGAATCCACTATCACTCCGCCGTTGCCGTTGTCGTTTAGCTGGAAAGTCGACGGGGGTATCGACAGCAGCTCTCCAGCGACGCTGATTCCCGTTAAATCCACGTAATAAAATGTGTCAAGTTTCGAATTACGGACTAACGGAGCAGTTACGGCGTCAGGCGGCGGAGCCGAGTTGAATTCGAGAGTCGAGGCCGAGTCTGAGTCGCGGTCGACGAGGCAGTAAGAAAAGGAGGAAGCGTTAATTTGAGACGGAAATGACAACGCGCCGCCGCCTAAGCCGATTAAGCCGGCGGCTCCGACAAACAGTCCCTCGTTGTTATGCCCGCAGCCGATGGCTACTTTGTCGACCGCAGCGGAAGCGCCGAAAGTAATAGTCTCCGTCACGAAATCTCCGACGGTATAGGAACCGTCGCCGTAGGAAACTTCGTAGAGACACGTGTCATTGCGGCATTCGGACACGTCGAGCGACTTGCATTGCTGAGTTTCGCACGTGAGGGGAGTAAAGGAAGAGGATAGACCCGGGTCGAAAATCGGGTCGGCTTGCTGGTAACAATCTGCGCAGGGAGCGCATTGCACCCAGTTGACGTCACTTCCGGTGTCGAGCACCATGTAAGCTTGAGTCGGCGGGTGGCCGATTCCGACTCTGCAGAAGTACTCGCCGCTGCCTTGACTCGTGCCAGAAATCACGGGACCCTCTAGCTTTTCTTCCTCGAGTTCAGCTTCCAAAGGCGTTAGATCTGCTTTCTTTATGCCTAAACTCACCAGATCTAGCCGAGTCTGAATTGCTTTGACTCGGGCCGAGTCACGAGCGAGCCGAGACAATGTGAGGGTTTTGTAGTCCTCCTCCGAACTTCCACGGACGGACAAGCGAGAATGGAGCTGGAAACTGAGGGCGGAATCGGGAGAAACGATTGGATGTCGGTGGTGTACTTCATGCTTTGAGGGTAGTACGTTTTGGAAATTCAGTGAGAACAAATCTTGGGTCCTTGAAAGTGTTGAAGAAACATCAAGAACTGTGGTTTTTGAGCTGAATGGGAGTGTTCTTGAGAGCACAGTAGAAGCAAAAATGGAGAAAAATGCAATGAAAATGCCCATTTTCTCCATTGCAAAAGTGAGTGAAACTGTGAAAGAGAACGTGAGATGAAAATGGAGCTTCGTGTATATATATAATTGTATAGACAGGGATAAAGATAGTCACGCAGGATTTGTTGCTGGGGGCAGACAAAGCAGAGAGAAGCTTTGAATGTGAGGAAGAGGTTTGTTTGTATTTTAATGTTGTTTAGATATTTCAAAGGTTAGATTTTGCCAATGGCATTCACTTCATTTGCATGAGTTTGCGAAATTGAAATTAGTGTCCTGTCATGAAAAGAGTCTCGACTTGATTATTAGTACTACCTAAATCCCAAGTATTAAAGTGTAGTTTACTGCTTTTAAGTGTTGCTTTTGGTTCTTTTTAATTAGTAGAGAGATAGAGAGGGTTTTGAGCAGTGATTATGGAGCGGTGTTGTGTTAATGAGCAGTTTAAGGCGGATTATTGAGGAGGGGGGCCTACATGTGGGTCAAAAAGATGGGTCTTGGAAATTATTTTGATTATCACGAGATTGCTGCTTTTTCTTTTTCTTTTGTTTTCTTTTATTTCTTCTTTCAATGTATTGATTTGGTTTGCTGTGTGTTGGTGTAATGGGAGGGCAAAATGGTGGACCAAATGAGTTAAGTAGGTGACCTAAGCATGATTGTCTACGCTTTAGATCGACTTTTTTTCTTTGTTCTTAAAGGAAGTTGATGCTTGTGATCATTAGTGATTGGTCAAACACTTTGACCTAGAGAATTCTTTGGTCCTAATAAGATCAAGGTACTTAAAAGATTTGGGACTCGAAGGTCTTGAAAAAATCACAAGGTAAAATTTACTTAAAGTTCACTATAATTATCTTCACTATATAGATAATTATGATTATTTTAAAATTTAAAATTTTCAATACTCTCTAGAAATTACACAAGAATGCTAAGTGGAGCATTAGGAAGTTTACATGGACAAAAATAAAATAGTCCGAGTATTGCTCACAAAACTTATTACAATATTCTTTTCAAGAATTAAAGAGAACAAGGGGCAGTCAGCTAATAAAGCACAAGATGGCGTAGATCTTAATCCTTTCTTTTTATATTTTCTCCATTTACAATTTATTTGTTGTAAATTTTCTTATTTTGGATGTAAAAAAGAAAAAGAAAAAAAAAAAGAACACTTCGTTTAGCATTTCTTCCATGATAAACCATCGGCATTGCAATTTTTGCATTATATAAGGGCTGCTGAAAATTTGAAACTAGTAGAGGATATATAATAAGTTGAATGTAAATTAATTGTCTTTTTGTTGCATTTGTATATGTTCTTGGACAGTTGGAAGAATACAAGAAAACTGGAATTTACAGACCCGTTGTTATTGGACTGACAAAGATACGTTGGTTTATCTTCAAGGAGTACTTTCATGTGGCTGTAATAGAATTTTGATTAATTGTTGTCGCTTTATGAAATGTTAAGATGTATTCTATTTAGGAAAAAAAAAAAAAAAGAGTTTGCATTCCCAACATATATATTTTCTCCTTATTCTCTAAATATAATTAAAATTGGTGATTTTGAATATCATCATCGGCTCAAATCCTAGCTCGTAACCTTGCTGGTCTCCTTTGCTATCGCCAAGTTTTTAGCAACCCACCATCGCATCAATTGGTCCGTACATCAAGATTTTTGAAAGACTAATTCAAATCCACTCCAATAAAGTGTAAAATTTCCTCAAAAAATTAGAAGCGAAAGATACGAAAACGAATGACTTACACCACATTAAGATATTAAGATGATACCCATAAATAAAATAAAATAGAATTGATTAATCCTAACTTCTAAAGATATCATATCCTGCTGCACCAAAAGATATTATCTATGTATAATAAAGCTTGCTTATGAACCAAGCTGATACTGGCTCACTCAAAAGAATTATGCCCCTTGTCTAACTCCAAGGGTTTAGATTTACTAAACCAACAGTGAATGTCCGAACCCACCTTACTTCTCAAACGCAACTTAAAAAATTTACAAAGCAAATTGACTTCCGTACTCCAAAATGTGTAACCTAGGTGCTGAACTCGAACTCTCAACTCTATCATGATTCTTGTCCTAACTTCTAATCACATGTTAATTTTAGATATTCTATTATGAAAATTGATATGTTAGTTAGGGTTGACTACTTTTGGCCTTCCTTGAAATTTGTCTATTAAAAGACTAAAGGAAGTTATTCTGAGCATATAATGATTTAAGCATCCGAAAGCTTTTATTAGAATAATCGACAGCCTTTAATATCTGTTATTTTTTTAGAAGAGTTAATTAACCCACACTCAAATAATTTTTTTAAGAGAAATTAATTTTTCAAGAGCTAATTTCGATCTATACACAATTATATATGAAAGTTTGCATACTTCATAAGTATATTTCAATCTAAATAATAATAATAAAAAACATATGATCAGTATCTTCAAACAAAATTATATAAGTCAATATGCTAATTGTACTATATTAATCACTACATAAACCTACATCAAGACAATTTTGAGCAAAAAATAATGATGCAACTTAGTAAACCACTTCTAATCCCCGCCAATCAATGTGAGATTTTCTGTGGTCTTAACGAATAATGACGCCACCAAATAAAAGAAAATTATACGCGTAATTACCGTAAGCTAGCATTATCAAATAATTATAGCATTCTTTTTATTGCTTTTCTTTTAATTAGGGGTCCACAACCCCCTCCCACCCCCCCGATCCCCGCCCCCGCCCCCGACTGAAAAGTGTTTAACGGGACTCTGCATAACATTACAGATCGTACATCGTCACCAGATTCGAGTTAGACTCAGAGCTCAAGACTCACTCACCCACCTATCTACCTATATATATATATAGGTAGATAGGTAGATAGGTAGATAGATAGATAGATATATCACCTCCAAGCAGTAAAAAGCTCTTTGACCTCTCCAAAAATCTGGGTTCCTTTTTCCTTTGGTCCATTCTCATTTCTTTCCAGAAAAATGGGTCTCTCCGTTGTTCAAGTAATACTCCGCGCTCTCTCTGTTTACATATAATTTTATGTTCGTTAATTTGTGTGTTTTGTGAATCTAACAGGGATTTACTAAGTCATTGGCAATGACGGTGTTATCAGAGATCGGAGACAAGACCTTTTTTGCAGCTGCGGTAAGTTATGCATATATATATATATATATATATATATATATATATATATATATATAAGGAATTGTGGTTCAGAAAGTATTGTTTTTTGCTTTATGTTCTTGATTCTTTTATGTGTTTTTTGAGTAGCTTAGTTATTCTATTTTTGTGCTTGAATTGTTGTTTGAGTGCTCTGACCTGCTATGATAATAATAATCAAGAAAGAATTGATTACTGAATTATTCGAACAATGATTTCTGGAATTAATTTTTCTGAATCGTTGTTTGAAATGTTAATGTTATATGATAATGTCCACTATTCTAGTTGAAATATATATATATATATATATATATATTATATATATATTGTAAAAAAATTGCTTTTTGCTTGCATGTCAAAGAACTTATTGGCAACTGGAACCCTTGTTGTTTGGAATTAATTTACAGGAATTTCGTTTTTTTGTTTCAATTTTTCGAAAAGTGTTAATACATTAGCTTCTTCTTCTTCTTCTTCTTCTTCTCTCTTTCCTTTTGGAACTATGGTAGTGAAATAGATGTGGATCCTGATGACTTATTGTACGAAATTGTCTTTTGTTTCTTATTGCAGTTGAATGAATTGACCACTTCTTTTGCTGTTTATGATATTTTTGTCCTCTTTTGTACTTTCATCTTTCAATTGGAATTTGTTGTGTTACTGGTTCCTTGACTTTACAGATTCAAGGTGCATCGTGTTTAGGACTGTTGTTTATACTTTAATTTGTTTTATCATGTTCCGAGTATATAAGAGCTAGTTAATTTGCACTGAGAAATGGAATCCAAAAAGTATGCTGGATGGGTATCAATTCTTGCTTTGTTGTCCAATTCTTTTGGATAACTATATGGTCTCATATTACAACTTTTATAGAGATTAAATTCTCATCCTTTTGCCTGACTCTTTCTTACACTTTGTAGTCTGATCATTTTGGTCTTGATAAATGCGATGTGTCAATCAGTTATACATATGAAAAGATTTTCCCTCATATATCAGCTGTACCCTTTATATCATGAATACTTGTTAAGTGAAAATAATACAATATGCCTAGAGAGTTGCAGATGAGTTTTTTCAATTTTTTTGTGTTTAGCTAGTCATTTTCTTTCTGATTGAACTCATTTCTTATGAACTATTACATGAATAGAGTATGTATTCTTTTTGGAGTTAAAGTTGATTGTTACCAAAAACAAATATAAAGGCGGTTGAACTATGAACTGGCTTTGGAAAATCAACTTATACATTTTGTGATATTTTCGTAACAGACATCCATCTGGAATAGTCGAACCCCTTTAATTGATCTCTTCTGAAGAGAAAAGAACTGATGAAATCTGTTTAATTATATTTTTAAATCCATAGAGACTAAGAAAGTTTGCACACCAATCATAATGTTTATGTTTGCTATTATTTGTGCCTGGTTGAGGTATCGGGCATTTACCCTTGAAACAAGTCTAAGGTAGTTCTGTTTGCAAAGTATCAATATACTGGCAGAACCATAAATGACCTTTGCGGAGACTCGAGCTTATTGCTTTAATTGGTTTTGTCTTTATGAAAATTAGTCGTATTTACTAAAAACAAAGCCAAGCTTAAGCAACTTGTTTCTGCGTCAGCTTGAATAAAATCATCAACTGGTTTCTCATGTTTTATTTGCATGTTCTTTATACTGTTCCCAGAAAGCTGATAGAATCACCGTTTTCTTTATCCTTCTCCTTTTGATCCAATTGTAAATTAGTGAAACGGAATTTATTCTTTGAACTGATTAGAAGTATTGACAAACAGAGAATATAGGTTGAAATGCTGAACACAAGGCCATGTGTGTTTCACCAATTAAAATGATTGAGGATTTAAGTCTTTGCTTTGCTTAACTGATTGATCTATAAGTCTAGTGTGCATGTATCTTCTTGATTTTCTGAATGACTGTTATTGTATCTATACTTCTGTTTCTTATATGCTGATTATAGGATCTTCATAGCAGGATATTGTAACTGATTTCATGTATTAGGAGTGATGATTTCTACTCCCCCTTGAAGTACCCTGTCGTTGTAGTTGAAATTAAAAGAATAGTTTCCTCTCCTTCAAAGAAACTGTATCCAGCGTTTAATTAACCCTGAAATTGACTTATGTTTTTGAAAAAGGAAAAATGAAAGATTACACTGACAATATTTTGCTTGTTTCAGATCTTGGCAATGCGTCATCCTAGAAGACATGTGTTGTTAGGTTGCCTTGGAGCTTTGATAGTAAGGTTTTTATTTTTTTCTTTCACTGTATATTGTTTTGGTCTATTCATATCTCAAGGCCTTAAAATGACTGCAAATATGTGTTGATTTTAGGTCATGACCATACTGTCAGCTGTTGTGGGCTGGGCTGCTCCAAATCTGGTTAGTGGATGGTGGTTTCAATTAACCACCTTTTAGGGGATGCTAATTGCTATTGGAAATATACCATGCTGAATTAGAGTCTGATGTCAGACTGGCCTAGCCTAGCAATCATCCATGCATATGATACCAAGGACAGAATTATATATCTCGTTATTTTTTGGGGATTGGCAACCACATTCTTTATAATATATCTTGTGTTACCCCTTACCACTGTTTGTGGTTGGCTTACATATGTGTTGGATCTTTTATCTATGCAGATCTCCCGCAAGTGGACTCATCACATCACAACAATGTTATTTCTAGGATTTGGCCTGTGGTCTCTATGGGATGCGTTTAATGATGGGTAGTTTGTTGTCCTTCTATTTTTTTCCTTTATATCCCTTCTGATTGACAGAAATCATTCTTTTAATTAATTCCTTTGTAAGTGTAATTTTGTTAATATTCTCTATTTTCCTGACAGGGAGGCTGAAGAATTCGCTGAAGTTGAAAAAGAACTGGTTAGTTTCTTTTGTGTTTTGCGCCTTGACTTGAATTTATTTAGAAGTTTACTGATATCACCTTTTATGATGTGGCTAGAATGCTGATATAAAATCTAATGGTGGAGAAACCAAAGAGAATAATAAGGTAAGGCGCAATAATAATCACCCTTACTGTATTGTAGTGGGACTACTTGCTTGGTCTATAAATCTATTGAAATATTTGGACTTTTGTGACTGGTGAAAGAGAATCATCATTTCAGTTTTGCTTCATAGGAATTGGTTTAATCTGCCAAAGATTTCATGATGATTAACAATTTTGTATATTTGACTTGCATTCTTGTAAGGTTCTTTGCTTTGGGACATTTTCACATGATGCTAGATTAAGTCAGCGCGTATATAGTAGTTGATTTCTAGTTTGTATAGGAACATTCGAATACCTTTCATCACAAGTTGACACTCTTCTTAGCAACGGAATGTGTAGTCTAAACTAGAGCATTTAGACAAATACAGCAAAAAATTTAACACTGAGATGTCAGAGTACACGTTCTAAGACTTAAGATAATTCATTTTATCATTCATACTTCTGATTTGATGCTTCTATTGATGGGGAGACTGTGATTACAACTTTATGAAAGATTCAGAAGAATAGGTTCTCATCATGGAATGCTGCAAGCATGCTGCTTCACAATATTTTTTCCTTTCTGGATTCAATTATATCATACCAATACATTAGAACCACAACAGTACAAAGGAAACACATTAAGTGAAATACTTCTATCACAAAAACTTCTGGCAGGATTTTAAGTCAATTTTCTTATCACGTGCTCCACTAAATTTAAAAGTTGATGTTAGTAAAACTGAATTTTGTTAGAGAAGTACAAGATCTCCTTTATGTCTTCTATTGATGAAGATGCACAACCTGTATCTGGTTGGCTAGCATCGCTTTTTACTTTTTAGTAATTGATGTTCTCGTTTCTGATAGAATGCAGATATGATTAATCTTTGCAAGTTATGGACTCTGGCATTGCACATTTGTCCATGCATTAACTCCCAATATTATTTTTCTATGTTATGCTGGTCCAGGATGAAGATGACCTGAAAAAGCAGAGTCGGCCTTTTCTTACTCAATTCTTCTCTCCAATCTTACTGAAGGTTCTTGACTCTTTTTTTTAATTTATCAAGCAACTATCACCTTTTTATTTACTTAAAAATCTAATTTTCTCTTTCTGCAGGCTTTTTCCATTACTTTCTTTGGGGAATGGGGCGATAAGAGTCAGGTACACACATATTTGGAATGTGCTAATTTCTGGTTACTTTGTGAGTCGCGATATAGTGTTGCTTCTTTCTCATTTAACAAAAAGTTTGACCATTTTTGCAGCTTGCCACAATAGGTTTAGCTGCAGATGAGAATCCTCTGGGTGTTGTTCTTGGTGGAATCCTGTAAGTTGATATTAGCTCGTGCGTCCAGGACCAATGCTATATTAAGTATCCCTTCTCCAGTCCTCAATCTTTTGTCTTTTGTCTTTTTTTTTTGTTGTTGTATCATCTATGGGTTTCTTGATTACAAGTCTCTCATATATCATGTTTACTTGAGAATATCTACTATTTGACAATATTGTATTGAGGTTTTCTTAAAATTTTCTTGTGCTTGATTTTGATATATGCAAGAATTACCTTCTTACACTAGTATTTTAATTTGTTAAAGGTACTCTAGTATGGGTGATAGAGTACCATATATTATGTTTGGGCTCTTCTGCTGACAGTAAGACAGCAAACTTAGTATATTAAATCATGTTTGACTTGGTTTCCCTTGTGTCAGCGGACAAGCTTTGTGTACCACAGCTGCTGTTTTTGGAGGAAAGAGTCTGGCAACTCAAATATCTGAGAAAATAGTAAGCTTCTGGACTTGTATGCCTTCACCCTTTCTTGTTTCTTCAAGGAAGAAAAAGAACCAAGTTGATGTGACAAAAAAATTGTACGGCATGCAGGTTGCACTCTCTGGAGGAGTTCTGTTCATTGTTTTTGGGATTCAATCCTTTCTTTCAGCAGTTGATTCATGATGACTCCAAAATTACTAAGGGTCAGTATGAATTGCTTTGTTTTGTATGCTATCCTTCATGCTGCTAAAAGAAAAGTAAGGATGGAGACATTGTGAGTGCTGCATTACATTGCTGCCTGCTGAAGCTATTGTAGGTGAACTTTTCTTGCAGCTGTTATTCATATGCAGAAAATGAAGATGACCTACTGACCTAAAGAATACACATTTCAAAATTGCAAGAGTTATTCTTTAGCCAATTCAGGGGTACGACAATTTGACAAAAGAAATCTAAGCAGACGAAAACAGATGCAGATAGCTGTACTTGCAATTTACATGATCAACGTTAGTGCTGTGCCTTACCATAGGAACTTGGTGATTATTGCCTTCTCCACTATATTGTACTGTCAGTTTTTCATCTAATTGGGCTCCTTCTGTATCATTTTAATTTGGTTGAGTCAGTGTGAGGCATTGCCCCATTTATGGCTTCTTCTTTTTTTTAAATTATCCTTTGTTGTTCTCATACTATATAGTGGTCCAAAGATACATGCAGAAATAGAGTCAGAATGGATTTCATGTCTAATAATGTGAATTTGATCACCAGTATCAACAGTGAAACTTATTGTTAGTGAATAACAATTCATTTGTGTCAGAAGTCTGACAAGGTTACCCTTTATGAAATTGAGGCAGAGGGTAGAGTATCTACTTTATGTTCTAGAAGGTATGAGGTCAATATGATGTTAATATCCCTTATATATTTACTTTTATGGGAATGCGAAAAGAACAAATAGAATGGCAACTGATGTATAATAATATTTTGTTTCTGTTGTATATCATCTGCCTTTTCCTTTCATTTCAAGGAAGATTGCCCGGTAACCAATATAGCTTTCCAGACATGAAAAGTCACTGTTATCTCAGCAAAACTACTCTTGTGAATGCATGAAAAACCAGTTTGGATTTCCTGACGGGGTCATTTTACGAAATAATTTGCTATAGTTCTTGTATTGCATGTGAGATTAAAACCAACTTATAGTTAGAAAACAAGGTGTCATCCAGGGCGTACGTTCTGCTCTACTGACATTAGCTTGATTGTCGATAAGTAAGATGGCTTTGTGCTTGAGCTGCTGTCACTGACCTTGTCTGAATGTTGATGCATCAGCCGTTAGTGGATAACTATCAGTCCCAGGTTTAACTCATAGAAAAAAGAACTGTGTAAGTGGGAAAATTAGGTAAGATCATTAAGTTTGTCTATTATCTGGTTGGGAATTTCATTTGAGCAAAACTTTCCTTTGCCCCCACGATGAAGTACTAAGCATGAATACTACGTGATTCTGTCACATTTGATTAATATCAAAAAGTATTGCTTAGGGATACTCGTAGATGTCCATTAAGTTGTTTCGTCCAGTGGTAGTAGATGTGCAAGCCATCTGATTCATTAATCTATAGATGGTTGATGGGTTGTTACGAAAGCCATGAGCTAAACTTTGAGTTGAAAGAGTTTATTTGTTTTTTTTTTTTTCTCTTTTTATAAAGGTGAAGGAAAAAGGAAAGCAATTTCTTGGCCGATGCAGTGAGCGACTTTTTAATAGTTGGATTTGCGATAGCTTTCTTTGTTTCTTCTTCTATGGACCACAAGATGTCTTTTTGGAAAGTAAATAATTGTGTGCTTAGATGATATCATTTATAATTAGTGATTGTTGCATCCCACACATTTGAGCATTGTTTGAACCGCTTTGGAATTTTGTTGGTATCTTTGGTGTGTTAACTTGAGAAAAATTCTAAAGAATTAACAAATATTAAGGTAATTTCTCGACATTGAGTTATCTTTGGTATGTTTTTCGATATTTGAATTTTATCAATATTGAGTATTTTCACGTCAAATTGTAAGAATTATAGTGCTCACATTAAAATGTGAGGTTTATCTTGTGATGAGGTGGCACAATCTTTATTTAGTATTCAATGCCCCGACATAATTAAGGTCAATTCCTTTTTCCTTCTTTGTTTCAGTTGACATTATCTTCTTTAATTTTTCATCGTAATATGGTTGTTATTTTTACTATTACCATGAATTCAAAAAGATTCAATAGAATATTAGAAAAATCTTATTATCAAATGAATAAGTGAAAATTTCAAAATTTTATAACTATAAAAAATTGTTCAAGTATCGAGTGTGCCAATATGATTGAGTTGGAACTGACTCATTTACACACTTGAAAAGAAAAGCCATATTCATTATTAGACCTTCAAAAGGGTATAGTCTCTGACTTGGTAGAATCCAAATTGAGTTACAAAGTTAATAAGCTCTTCCATTGTAATAATGAAGCTAAGTATTAATGCCTGATTATTGTGGATGGTCTGCTGTACAACTTATGGCAGACATCACTGATCACTTTTGAAAAAAAAAAAAAAAGAAGAAGTAGAAGAACCTGAAAATGAGACTTCATTTAATTGATTCTGCGAAAATATCAACTTACCAAAGCCTCAATTTGCTAGCTCAAATGTGCCAAAGGTACACAGTTCTAATCTATTAGTTTCTGCCCCCAATTTCAGATGGTTAATCTATTTTCTGCAATGAAATGACCAAAGTATCCTTCTTTTTGTACCTCCAGTCCACTCCGAGAGGCTAAGCTTACATATTCTTGACTAGATTATTTTAAGTTGATTTTGCTAAAATTATCTGCACGTTTTGAATCAACTATCACACTCATCTTAAACTAACATATGAAATATAAATGATAAAAATTTCATGTTAGAGCCGAATCAATCACTTCAACCGAAAAGAATGCTACTTATTACAAATAAGATATAACTGCTAAACTCATCTTCAATTAACACTTCGACATCCCCAAGGGAGTTTTAGACCCTCCATGGTTTTGCCAAACTACCTTGTATTTGTTTTGTCAACAATAGACATTACATGCATAATTAATGATCCCTTGATATATGGAAAGAGTTTGATATCTAGCTACTACTGCTGGACAACACCTGGGATTTGAGTTAAATAAATATAATATGGTTGATATTCGACTGCAATTTTTCCTCTTTCCTCATTTGAGAAGTATAAGCAAAAAATATACATTCTAAAGGTTTTTCCTCATTTATATAGATAAAATTAGCCAAAGTTCCAGAGTAGACTACATCAATAAATTGCATGTATAAAGTCTTGTTAACTCATAAAGGTTCCTCCAGGCATGCTTGGTGCTCCTTGGGATGAAACTTGTCCTTGGGACAATAACTGAGACCGTCCAGCACCTTGCATGTAAGCTTGATTCATACCTGTACCCACCATCTGTTGTTGTGGCTGTTGTTGCAGTTGTGGGATTTGCTGTTGTTGCAGCTGGGGAATCTGCTGCTGTTGCTGTTGCTGCAGCTGCATAAGTGGCTGCTGTTGCTGAAGCTGCATAAGGGGCTGTTGTTGCTGAAGTTGTGCAAGGGGTTGCTGCTGCATCTGCGGTAGGGGTTGCTGCTGTTGCAATTGGGGAAGCTGCTGTTGTGGTTGCTGCTGCATCTGTTGAAGTGGTTGCTGCTGCATCTGTTGGAGTGGTTGTTGTTGCTGCTGCTGTTGTTGTAGCTGTTGTAGATGCTGGTGCTGTTGTGCTTGTAGTTGCTGATGTTGTTGCTGCTGCTGTTGACTGGGTATTTGAGGCTTAAACACAACCATATCCTGGAAAGAGGGAATGAGTAATTGAAAATAGTCAGGCCTAGACAATGTAGTCGATGGCTAAGCAATTGCGAGGGTGAAAAATGTTTACTTAAAAAAAGTCCAAAATAAAGATGTTATCTTACCCCGGGAAAAAGCATTCCAATCAAACGGTATGCTTTGTCAGAAACTGAGAGCAGCAATGTCTGGGATGGTAACTGTATTACTGCACACTAAGAATTCCATGCAGCTAAGGATATGAGAATCACATTCAAACCAACATTTTCAGAGTTTCTATGGATACTAAAATTGAATCATATTCACCAGAGCCTCGCCCTAATCGTGATGCAACTTTTTCTGTTTGTTCTTCCCTCAATTAGAAGAATGGCTATGGCAGGGAAGGGTTGGGGTGGGGGGCTGGATTCTTTGCTGTGAGAGGATATTCCATGACTATTAATGAAAATGGGAACTCTATCAAACAAATAACAACTCGATAGAAGTTGCTTGAAGCTCACAATCAAGAAATCATTTTCTCTTGTGGTCACGTCCACAAAAATTGATACAACGAAAAATAAGTGATTTTCTGACTTTCGGGGCTAGTTCTCCCCTTGATACCTGTTTTGTCCTTGCCGAAGCTATTTACAGAGGTAAAACTCAGTTTTAATACGAAGTAGGGAACATCAAAAGTGACAAAAATCATGAGCTTATATTATCCTCTCTAATTGGACAGAATTACGAGACTATGGATTAGGGCAACAGCTAATGGATTGACATAACAAATTTGATCAAAGAGATGAAGTAATTGGGTATATGACACAGTGATCATGCACGTCGCTCACTCAGTATAAAACCCTTTGTCATAGCTTCCACAATAGAAGTCTTCTAGTTCATGGATAAAACTTTTCCCAAGTTCACCAACCGATAGTAGTTGCTAAGTTTCTACATAATGTTCACAAATTATATGATTCTAACTGCACTTTCCATAAACACAAAAGGAATTAAGGTTACCATTGATGACTTACAAGCTTCTTTTCTTGCAGCTGCCCAAGAAAGCCATGCTGATCCATTGCACGAAAAACTAGAAAATCAGCCTTTCCGACATATTGCCTAGCATAATGTACAGAGAACTCAAACTTCTACATAATTATTCAACTACAAATAAGCAATTTCATTTGTAATGAGCACATTCAATGAAAGAATTATAGCTTCTTTAAGGTGATATTACTTGTTATTCATGTGGTCCTGGGATATCAGGCGAACTATCTGCATCGTTGGAGGCCAATTTGCAGCAAGCCTGAAAGAAGGGCAAAATGTCAAGAAAAAAGTAAAAATAGTTAATCAGGTTATGTTACATTAATTCTAAACAGGGGCAAACAAAAGCACACAAACGAATAATTATCAATAAACTAAAAAGGAAGATATACTGTGATTCTATGCCAGCAGTTACAAATCAGAAACACCAGCAGCATGCCAAATTGTCACAAGGTGAAAATTAAGCCCTTGCATAATGCCTGTATCCAATTTATATAATCATGCTCTTTCCAGACAGTTTCTAGACTTAATTGTGAGGAGCTCAAGTGGTGACAAGAACAGCTTATACATTTCATAACCTGGTGTTATGGATAGATGAATTCCCTTTAAATTCTTCTCAACATAAAGGTATGATTTCGAGACTGAAGAGAACAGAAATCTTTGTTTCATGGATCCTAAAGGCATTTGAAATTTTTGGAGAACAGATTTGGATTTTGGGTAGTATCTCTTCTGCTGAAGATAGGTGTACTGAGATTTCAAGTGATTGTGTTGACAATATATAAAATAAACATGTGCCAATTCTCACTGATGCAAGCCATAGGCATACAATTTGATCTTGAAAAATAACTGCTAAGATTATAATTTTGATGGGAAGTATCTAACTCTGCATGCCATTCTCAGATTATGTCAATTAGAGTATTGATGATATATGATTTAACAGACAAATTATTATAATACTCGTATCAATCCAAAATAGCATTGGGAGCAAAGCCATGCAGGCTCATACACAAGGTTTGGGCCGTATTTAACCAACATAGGACATGAATGAGCCTCAATATGAACTGTTGAATGCACAAACTTAGCCAATAATGTGAGATTTAACACAGAATATGAACTGTTGAATGCACAAACTTAGCCAATGATGTGAGATTTAACAAAGAACCCAACTATGAGGCCAAGCAACAACTTTGACAATGGGGCCTCCAAGACCTACAAGAATCATGTACTCGTTTGAATCAATTGTAAACCATTATGAGATGTGTTGTGTAACAGGAATAACCTATGCATTGTGGTCCATAAACAAATAGATTTTTTTGGACAAACTTACAAAGTAGAATGCAGTTTACTCCTCCATTTGGATTTTAATCCCAAAACAATTATATATTAAAAATAGAGTGACTCATTTACCAAACGACTTATAACATAATGAGGTGGAATACTTGAAAAGATCTATAACTCCTTGCACAAATGATAAATATCTCTGAAGCATAGCATTTTAGCATAAGGTCAATTTACCAACACCACAGATTCTTATGAACTAGCAAACTTGCAGAACCCCAGCATAATTATGCAAAATGTGGCAACACAAAGTAAAGCATCAGCAGAAATTAGTCTTACCATTATGAGATGTGTTGTGTAACAGGAATAACCTATGCATTGTGGTCCATAAACATATAGATTTTTTTGGACAAACTTACAAAGTAGAATGCAGTATACTCCTCCATTTGGATTTTAATCCCAAAACAATTATATATTAAAAATAGAGTGACTCATTTACCAAACGACTTATAACATAATGAGGTGGTATACTTGAAAAGATCTATAACTCCTTGCACAAATGATAAATATCTCTGAAGCATAGCATTTTGGCATAAGGTCAATTTACCAACACCACAGATTCTTATGAACTAGCAAACTTGCAGAACCCCAGCATAATTATGCAAAAGGTGGCAACACAAAGTAAAGCATCAGCAGAAATTAGTCTTACGTCTCAGAAGCTGAGGCACTCCTGTATCCCTGGCACCAGAAACAAGTAAAATGAGGATATGCAGAAGAAGCTAATTACCAGAGAATAATATACATAATATACCATTAGACACAAGAATATGTATAGTGAAGGGGCAGGTTTTAAAGTAACACTTTTAAATCATAATTATTCCTGTAACCGAATTATTTAAAATAAAACATGACATTATCCATAATCAGACTCCCTTTTTATACATGAGAAAGCATACCTCCAGTCTGGTAATGAAAACAGGCTGGCCTTGTCGCTGTCCAGATAAGTTTCCCTGCATCCCATCATAAAACTTTTAGAGGCTGCTTATAATCACACTAAAAATTGGCTAGTTGCGGCAGATGTTTCCATGTCAAAATTTACTGACGATTGATTTTAAATTCCATGTAGCTTATCCTCTATTTGTTCAGAAAATAAATTCTAAGTGAAATTTTTAGCAAAGAAAACCCGATAATTGTAGACAGCCAATTAGATGTACAAGTAGCCATGTGAGTTTAGTAACTAACCAATTTGCATACTACACAACAGCTAAGGAGGCGGCAAAACACTAAAGACATTTTCTAGTTGGTTAAGAGTGATCTGCTCTCTTTCTTAAACAACTATTTGTTTTTTTGACAAAAACAGACCTTCGACCTAATTTTAATGTAAAAGCTTCAAGATTCATAAACAATTTCTCCTTTCTGAAAAAACTCAGTTTGACCAAATTTCTTTTTCTAGACAATGTCGGTGACAGTATAATCAGGCAACCAGTAAATAGTCCTTCGGCTTTTCTTTAATAAGATGAGACAAAGTAATAATAGAGGTGGCAAGATTTCTTCTTTGAGCTCCATCTTCCTAGTGCTCATCGAATAAACAAGATTGTACTAGCACCGCAGAGAACACACCATAAATAAATAAAGTGAAATTGGGGTTTCAATTTAATCCTAGTCCCAACTGTAATAAGATAAAACCTTTACCACCTTAATGTGAAGCCCCAAAAGGAACTACCGCTAGGCCGTTACTAGCTTCATTGCAAGCCTATATCATATCAACCACCTTTTGACCTGATGTCACCCATTGTGGAGTCTTCACTAAAGACAGCATGTTCTTTTCTATATTCATGTTTGGACCATCATATATTAGCATCAGCTTCTAATAATTCCACCTAAAGACTAAGGCAGGGTGGTTAAGTCACCAAACATTTGACAGAAAGCAAGAAAATATATCTAGAACCAGACCAGATAAGAGTACCAAGTATTTCATGCACTATAGTTAGCCCCAAAAGAAGAACGATTGTATACGATAAGCTTTGTGATTGACATCTCAACCAAACAGCAAGTTTTCCAAGCTTTATTTTCTTGATTATATTGATAATGATAATTACCTCCCAGACTTTAACATATTTTGATTGTGCTGTCTGTATTGTACTCGATGTTTGCTGATTCAAGGGCATATGTGTCACAGAATTGTTGCTATTCACACCAACAGGCTGCATTCCTGGTTGTATTTGCTGAGACATTCCTGGAGTAGGAATCATGGTCTGATTCATACTCATTCCTGTCTGTACCATTTGTGTGACGGGAAGATTTCCTTGGCTCATGCCAGGATGTGTTTGACCCATACTAACACTTGCTTGGAGATTACTCAAGGATTGTGACATGCAAAGGCTAGAGTTTCCAGTCACAGTAGAAGCTGAGGAAGTGAATGGTGCAGAAGCTGAGTTTTGAGCAACCTGGCCAGTTGCTGGTATCGGCAATGACCCGACAATTGATGTGACACCTGATGAACCTGATGAAATTACAGTTTGAGCAGGAGGGACTGAAGATGCCATTCCACTGGAGATCATATTTGAGAGCATAGGTGTTCCACCCATAGAAGGAAGTCCAATAGAAGTTCCTCCAGCTAGGGCTTGACGTAGAGCCACATCATTCAAAATTCTCACATTATTTGGGATCATTTCCTGAGACGTTGATATAGGTGAAGAAGTTTGCAAGCTTGGAATAGCTTGAGAAGCGGCTCGAGGAACAGATGAAATTGGTGGAAATGCAGGCCCAGTCGCAGAGGTCACAGTGGCGGGCTCCTGAACAAATTTAGAAAATGAAATTATGATAAAAATGCCAAGATATGGGGGGCAGTAAGAAAAACTCCCTAACTTTCCAACAGTGAGTACAGAAAACTAAAAGAGACGAGCCTTACCACTTTTACAGTTGCAGGGGGATGTTTTTTCCAACAGATATCGGTTGCCGACCCAAGACAGATCCATTTGCTGAAGAAAAAAAGGAACAGTATCAGCATCAGACATTATATATTCACTGAGCACTATAGTAGATTTTTTCCAAAACGATTCAAAAGTTGATAGTGATATCATCACCCTCTAATCATCTTAAATAACCTCTTAAGTAATAGCTTGATCTTCTGTTATGCGCCAGAAGTGCTTCTTAAATATTTTTCTATTTTTTTCTTAAGTTCCAGCGAATCATAATTCTTTAAAGTCCATTAAGTCGACGACTACCACAGCACTCCACAAATGGTATGTTCAATTAATCTCACACAATAATGAACATAAGAAATGGCGGGCGCAGGAACTGCATCTCAAAATGTTCAAAGTTCTAAATTCTCCCACCTCTACCAATACAAGAGCTAAACGAAGACTTGCATTCCTCTATATTACACACATGATAAGCCCATACTCCATAAATTATTGAAGCCAGGTGTATTACCAGTTTGGGTTTATACTAAACCTTTATTGTTGTTCGCAAAAAGTGACTGCCTTCAGTTTCTAGTCAACAACCACGTGGTCTTATCAAAACTGCAATTGAAGGTAAAACTCGACAGGAAATACATGCAAAGAAAAAATACATGTGCCTGCAAGCTCCCATGTTTGCTCTGCTGAAGCTTTACAGCATGAGTGAAGATAAAAAGGAAGGTGCTTAGTAGGAAAACATCAGTACAAAGAAAAACATTTAGTACATTAATGGAAGTAATTAGGCGGAATGATTTTCGTCACACTCCTCCGCACACCAATAATTGAAAACCCTAATTAAGTTACAAACTGAGATGAGGTCAGTATATAAATATAAAATTTGACAAGATGCCATAGAAGTAATATTTATTAGACCCCAACTAGAGTTTAATCTAAATTATTAACATATTTTACAATCAAAAATAGAAAGTTTCTAGGTCAAGCTCTCAGTCAAAAAACACTTTTGTTTGCATCAGTGACGAAGGTCTTTCACAATTTCAAGAAGCCAATGATCTCAATTGTTAAAATTGACAAATGTATATGGGCCCCCTTGATTCCCCATGTCAGGGGTGCAAAAGGAAAATCTTTAGAACCTTATTATGCGTTCATCACTGTCGAATCATATGAACAAAGTAAGAATCTTCATCCAATGGGAAATAGTGGAATGACCCAAACTCTAGACCACTCCTCACCCCCAACAAAAATACAAATCAATAAAAGCAAATACAAGGATAACAACAGTAGCAGTGAGAAACAATAAGAATAAGTAGATAAAACTATAGGGAGCTGCAACTAAATTGCCCCAGCATACTAATAGAAAATCAACTCTTGTAGAGTGACATTTTCTTCTCAAAGGTCTAGTTTCATGTTTTCCTAAGAATCATTAATGCAAAAGAATCAAGCAACTCATAAAGTTGTCTAGCATATTCAAATGTTAGACTGCAATGAAGAGAGGATAAGATAGGCACAGGACTAAGTTCAGCATGCAAAGTCACCTGATGGGACAGAAGCCTGAGGTGGCGCAGAAATGGGAGGAACAGGCGTCACATCCATCTTGACAGGGTTTTGATTTGATGGCAAATTCGTCATTCCAGACCTACTTAACGCAGCACGGGCCTCCATAAAATTCTCTGAGATAAGGACAAGGAAATGAGGATTCTTAACATTATCGACAGGCGGATCTGCAGCTCGGGGATTGTGCTTTCCCTGATTAACACATTGATGATAATATCAGCAAGGTGAACAGCTCTTCCGGAAAGAAAAAGAAAAAGGGGGGAAAATGTAGTTCCAGATTTGTTTCGATATTTTTGTATGAAAAAGTTCCATCCCACTCCCAGATAAACTATCCTGGTAAAAGAATCAATGTCAACTTTAAGCAAGGATTATTGTTTCACCAGCCATTTGCAAAGGCATCATATCATTTTAACTTGAACTAACATTGACTACTTCAATTAACTAAAGCAAAAGTAGCTTTAATGAAATTCGAGAGTGTTTGGCCAAGGATTTCCCCTTCCCTATTGAAGAGCTATCCAAAAATGGCAGGAGATTCAGAGTTAAGGAAATTGATCAGTAAGAAAAGGCCATTCAAAATAAAAAGGAAAAACAATGAAAAAATAGGGGCAACCATGGATGAAGCCATGTATTTAAATTCAAAACTGCCAGAATACTTGGATGTTCTTACTTTGACTTGACATAATACTAATCAAATCGAAACACATTTTGCTGATTTCTTCCATTTTTTTCTCAAGCGATATGATATGATGTGACATGCGTGTCTATTCTATACATCAGTATGCACAAATGCAAGAGTGAATTACTTTGTAAAATGAGTACAAGCAGACCATTTTCTGACAGATGTGGGCGTAAAATCACACGTCTTCAAAAGGTGATGAAGTTATTCAATTATGGATCACAGGAATATCAAAGAATCATAATAAGTTCAATAAAGCAATTTATTTGAAGGTCTTTGATAACAATCAATCATTGCAGATATTCACATCACCCAAAGTACACAGACATCTGCATACAAATAGATTCTTACTAGTTATTTCCTAAGATGTCATATTGGCCAATTCACCCAACTGCCGGTCATCGGTTCAACCGATCGGACCGGTTCAATCATCAGTCTTGACCGGTCTAATGAAAATTGACAAAAAAAAATTGTTATATTATATAAAATGGTAATGTACTAAACTAATTGTTATGTACAAGGTAAAAAAGATAAATAACCAGCTTAAAAACGCATTTAACAAAGCCCAAAATCTAAATAACCACATACATATAACCAAATACCAAGTTTAACCTTCCTAAAAAAATAAATAATAATAAATAAATAAATAAATGGTTTTTGACCGATTTGACTGGTTTAATCGGATTTTTGATTTTTTGCACCTAAACTGACCGGACCGGCCACCGTTTCACGGTTGGACCGTTCAAACCAACCGGTCCAGTCCAGTTTTTAAAACATTGAACTCGTCTACCCTAAACAGATAGCATGCTTACCCACTGATTTAGAAGATTATGTTATCCGTATTTAGCGGGCCACCTCGTGTTATTTATTTATTTTTATTTTTTTTTTATAACCCAAGTTTTCAAGGCCTGCCCCAACCACTAGGCTTCGCCTGAACAATCTTGGGGGAGGACAGTCTTCCCCCGGGTCCGTCCTCCAGATAAATACGGTGACACAACCTATACACGGTTGGAATCTGACCTTCGATGTGGAACCCTTCCAGCATACCCCACTTCACGGCACGCGGTAGGGACCCTCGGAGGCGCGTCATAGCTTCTGCATCCTCCAGGATTCGAACCCCGATAATCAGAGGGAATCCTCCAACCGTCTTACCGTTGCGTCATGCCCGTGGGGCACCTCGTATTATTTATTGTTTAGGGAAGAGATGTGCAAATCCTTTACTAGAATATTTTCCATCTCCAAAGTCTAAAAGAATTGTTTTGATGATAAGTGATATTTCAAAAAGGCCAGTTGCTCGTATTTTAATAACATCAAAATAAACAATAGCCATATAAAAGTGACCTTGTTTCAACTATTTAATGATAGCAGGGATTTATCCCTGTCACCCTGCAAAGGTGACTAATGTATTTTTTTTTTAGTGCTTCCATTTGCAATCGCCAACTGGAACATGAGCAATAAAAGAAAAACACTCACTTTCATCACTCTTAGTTATCAATGTGATCTTGTAGAGTTTCTGAATCGTGCCTGCTATTGGATAATAGTATTTATGTTTCTAGGTGTATGCTACCTTGACAGCTTCCATCATTGGATCTGCTAGCATAACCAGTAACCCAGCACTATAATATTTTTGTTCCGGAATTTAAACTTCAGATTGTAGAATTGAGATGTAAACCTGAAACTTTCACTGTTTAATTATTGGCAACTATGTCCATATTACAAAAAAATTCTCAGTAAAGCTTTTGCTTTATGGATTAGAATATAATCCTTGTCTTTTCCATTTTTTTTTTCTGGAAGGATGGTAAAATCCCAACTTGATTTCAGCAACTACAAAACTGAAGAGTTGGTGTAATCCTGTAATATTTAATATGAATACAAGTAAATCTTGTCTCCATTTTGTTTGCCCCAGTGAATAGGATATACCCCAGATGAAAGAGGCAATCAAGAAGATTCTCAGGCCTGGCTGGTGGTGAGATACGTTGCCATAACATCAGGGTATTCTTCAAGAGATGTTTATTCTCAAGCGATCAGTTACATTTACGCATTGGAGTCTTAGTAAACATTGGAAGTGGTCTGCCTGGTATATATAAGACTGTAGTTTGGAGTTGAAGTTTCCAGTGATGGAATTTTTATATCATCAGAAGTTCTAGTTGGTTCCTTCAAACAGAAAATTTTGTTTATTGTCCCATTTTTTCTAATTTGATAAGATAGAATCATGTCTAATAAAGAAGGCTCCAAAAAAGGTGTGCAGTTAATGTACACCAAGAGTGGAGAATATGCTAGCTCACCAACCAAAGGGATTTGCAAAAACGGAATGATGGATCTGTTCAGAATGATGTTATACCACAGAAAAGGAGATCGAACATGAACAGATAATGCATCACAAATTCTTCCTAACACTTGTTTGTCCAGCGTAAAGATCTATGGAATCAAATGACAGAAATGGTTCTCACGGCTTATTTAAAGAGATTGCAGAGACACCAGGGTCAATAAAAAGATAAAAGTAATTTGAAGGTAAGATAAGCACAGGCAATTACTTATGCCTAGACAAATTTTCAAGAATTTCAAATAGGAGCAAAAGAATGAGCTTCAGAGAAAGTAGTACCGCATTATAGATTGCTTTAAGTTTTGGAAGCTTCTTTGGACAAATAACAGACAGAGAAATAGCAAACTGCAAAAGACGAATACTTCTCAGCTGCATATCAACATGACATGGATTTCAAGGTAAAGATGGCAGAAGGAGGAGAGAATTTTTACCAGTACCTGAGCAAATGATTTTGCTAATGCCTCTGCATCAGATAGATGATTATCTGGTTGTGTTTCAATATTGTCGCTCTGCTCCAGATTCTGGGGTTGTGGTCGATACACGGGTGTCGGCAATGGGTAAGGGTTGCTTGCAGCTACAAGAATACAATGTCTTTGTCCATCCACATTTTGATTTTGGTTTCCATTTGGGGAAGAGAACATCTGGTGAATGCGGCAAAATAGTATAGAAATCATATGTTTATGAAGCACATAAAGCATATAGCATATGGACAATAAGCACAGAAAAAATAACATATTCTACAGTAATCTGGCACTCATCCTTCAATTATTTTCACGAAAAAGCCAAATGTCCTTAATCATTTCTAGTCACCCTTGTGTTAAAGATAGATTAAATGAATGATTAATATGAACTAGACAAAACTTCGGCCAACAAAACCACGTAAAAAATGCAAAAGCACCAGTATGTTGTTTGGTTAACATAGTACGAATTGAACATACTATTTTGCAATTACAAACTTATAATCCGCCTATCAGTCAAGACATCAATAGTCTAAACTGTCAATATCATCAGAAAAGACATGCATCTTAAAAGATATACTCAGATATAGCAACAGAAAAAAGTAGTACTATCCTCTTAACATTTGCCAAGGAATTGCAACCACTTTCGCACATCTGTAGTATAACTTCACTTAATAATAAAAAAAGAAGTCCAGAAGTACAACTCCCCGAGGATGCAAAATATCAAACACAAGTACAAAAAGTACCATTCTAACAGCACACCCTTGTCAGCTTCTATAATCTCATTACTCTTGCAATCATAGTGGGGAAAATGACAAATGTAATAAAAGTGGGCCAAATAACTCTGTAGAACTATTGCATATCCATTTTCTGCCAGTAGATTATAGCTCAATTGTAGGTTTCACTTGGTAGGTTTGAAGGCAATTCACAGGTCAAACTCGTGGGCATGACATGGCATTTTGTACCCAACAAATGCAACAAACTATAAATACCATTTTTTAACTATTACCAAATGCAATTATCGGTAGACATCCCATTTTCAAAAGATGCTACTTCTCATTCAAAAAATTAAAAAGAACAAATTTATCAATAGACCATATATGGGAAATAATACACGTCATTCAAACTGTCCTTTCCCTAGAACTGATAGAAGCCTCTGGAGCATCTTAAGAAATTATGATACTAAACTGGAAATCAGAGTCATTTAAATAGAAATAGCTCAAATTAACTAAAAAGAGAATAGATGGCCCAAAGAAATATTATCAGAGAAGTAATGAATAACACAATAAGATTAAGGATGTTCTACTCTATTGAAAACTCAAAGTAAATGCATATGCTTCCATGAAATATACATCACCACAGACCGTTAAAGCTTCAGCAAGCCCTTCAGCAATTGCAGCATCATTGAAACCACCACCTGCAAAAGGTATAGCTGAAAGCCACTGAAAGAATATATCCATGTCTCTAGTCCAGCCACTCCGTTGTACAAGGCAAGCTGAATGAAAAACCATGATAATAAGTGGAGAAAAAGGAAAGTAAGCAACACATGGTACAAGCTAAAATCACTTAGAGTAGACCTTTAGAACAATTCAGTCACGAAAAAGAGAAAACCTTCGAACTTAAGGTTCTTTGAAAGTCCAACTTCAGATAATAATAATAAAGGAATTCATGATTTCTAGGATCGAACAAACTAGTAGCACATTTCCAGCAAGTAGAGATTTATTGACTTTTGAAATTGATGTCAGCTTCCGCAAGGAAATCAACAAGACATTAAAAAAAACAGCACCAAAGAGAATTATGGAGTAGATCGCCCTCCAAGATTTTTAAGCGCTTACTGAAAATTGATAGATTTATGAGACTGCATCACACCATTAAATCTTTCCCCATTTCACTGCATCACACCGTGGAATTTAATTTAGGATGGTTTTGTAAAGGAGAGCTGGTCTGAACTTGGTATGAACTCATTGATTCAGTTTCTTGTCAATCTTTGAACCTGGAAATTTGAGGGCTGAGGTGAAGAAAACTAATTGTCAAGGTGTGGGGTTTTTGGACATGGAGAAGTCTGTCTGAAAGGGTTGGCAAGGAGGTCTTATTTGGGGATTGCAGAGGCTCCTAACCATTGCAAGAAAAAGGAGAAATTATCAAACAATAGAATAAAGTTTAGGCATCTGAGAGACAGAAATTGGGCAATCACGCATCCAAGAGCTGAAATAGGACTTAGTTCTTTGAGCCCAAGTTAAATAAGTTTAGCGGATGTTACACTTCTCTAGAGCTAAAAGATTCCCAAATTACAAAAATATTGCACAAATAACCACTCCCATTGGCAGCATATTATTGCAGCCAAAAGGGCACTAAAAAATATCTCAAGTACAACACCAAGGAAAATATATGGAAAGAACTAGTATTGTACTTCTTGATAAGAGCTAAACTTAGAATAAATAAAGAACCTGAAAGACTAGAAGCAACTGAGCAAGACCAAGCCAATAAATTAATTTCGTGGACAGTGTAGGATTTCTTTGCAAGGATATCGTTCAATTCAGAAAGTAAGATAACAGCATTGCGAAAAGTATGGAGAACAAAATACGCACCGCTGTAGGAACCATGAGCATTGAACATGACCAGTGAGAGCTCCACTTGGGGAGTAGATGGCTTCTGAAAATAATATGAAAGAACAAAAAGTTGATTTCAACGAGTTGCTATATATTAAACAAAATAATATGAATACCAAAAACTTCCGTAAACACCAAATTCTTGTCCTCGATGATTAAAAAATCAAAATTAGTCAACTACAATATGAACCATGTCATTTATGTGTACCTGACCCATTGACTCATTTCCGCAAAAACATCTGTAGAGATTTAACAGATAAACCAAAAACTCATTAAGAGCTGAATATACAATCTGTAGACCAAATTTACTATAGAGATAATGGATTTAAGGGGGAAAAACTCTATAAACTCAACTTATTTACATTCCTTGCAGATCATAAGTATAAATCAAAATAAGTCCATCATAAATAAACATATGTTAAATCAGCATCTATTTCTACCAAGGAAAAAGCCAGTGGCATTTCCAGTCACAAGGGTCTGGCCAAATTTCTTGTAATCAGCAGTTAAATTGCAATCCAAGTTTTAGAAATTATTCCTTAGTACCACTCAACTTAAGACCAAAGATGAACAACTCCCTAATATGTCCGGTAATGGGATAGGGCGTAATACTCCACTTTTTTCCATGTTTGCAGATGTATGATCTTGAATGCAGATAGACCAAAAGGGAGAGGAATATCTATGCATTCATTGTCTACATAAATAGAGAAACTTGTACTTTAAATATCTTACCTAAAATGTTCTTTTCATGACAATTTACATAACACTGCAATTCTTATAAGATTACCATTGTAGAACATAAAACTCAGAATGACTTCTCCATTTCGTATGTCCATATTTGTCAATTTTATCACTTTTTTGCAACACTTGTTTTTGAAGTTTTGCTCTTCACCATTTTTTCTTGATTGAATGGTATATGTTGAAAAGAAGTTATGATGTTTGTCTTTATCTCCCTAGAACAACTCTTAAAGGAGAATTCCAGCTAATCATTCTACTGCAATCTGGAAAGTACATTTAATAACAATTGATATCATAAGAAACAAATGCCCAGAATGACGTTCTAATTCACTAATCAGGAAACTTAAACAAAAAAGATCAATTTTTTTATTTTTTTTGGTTGAAGATGCCGAACTTGATAATACAAAGAAAAAGAAATCAAAACTGCCAAGATAACACAAAGATCAAAATACTCGATTGTCAAGATAGGGGTGAGGGTGTGGATGCATTTAACTATCAAAACTGCCAATCAATGACTAAAAGTGCCAATAACTAACAAGAAATGGCATTCAGTCAACTCATAAGAAACCGAAAACATAGACCAAAAGAGCTATACTCTAGGCCTGGATTTAAATTATGAGCTAATTCCACAAAAAAGGAAATTGTACACCATCAAATTCGAAGAAGTAATCATGAATAATATCCAAGTATATCAAACAATTCTATCATATGCACTAATGAGCACATATAACAAAATAAAGCTAAGCTGCATTCAACTGACTTAAAAAAAAAAAAAAAAAACCATTTCAGGATTTAATTTACATGTCGATTTCCCCAATAAGCAAGCCAATAATGCCACCCATCCAACAGATAAAATCTCTAGCAAGCACTAACTACAAGTATGCACAAACACGCGGTGTGGGTGCGAGTGTGTGAGTGTACCGGATGATCTTGTCCAGGTAGTCTGAGACGATGGTTTGCCAGAAGGGCCCAATGGCGGCCGTGCCTTCAACGGCCACGATCAGCTGCTTCGGTACCATAGGTTCGTAGAAATTCCTCAACCAATCTCCAGTCTTTTAGATTAACTTCTTCGTTTTCTTTTTCCTCAGTTCTCTTCTCGTTGTAGCAGCTAATTGGCCACTCTTCGGTTGATTGGCGAAGTGTTTTGGGTGTTGAGTTTTGTGCCCAAGAAATTCTTCTTTAGAAGAGCCTGCCTTTTTCTTTTTTCTTTTTCCTTTTTCTGTTGAAGACAAATTGCAGTTCAGTTGACCAGAAACACAAAAAAAACAAAACAGAACAGGAAAATGAAAAGAAAATTACTTTGTAATTTCTTTTCTTTTGTTTTCAATATAACATATGAATCGATATATAGAAAAGTTCATATCTGCATTATTATTTTGTGTTTTTAGACTTATTAAGAAAAGAATAAATGTGAATGGAATGTTTTTTGCTATATAATATTTCATAATTATCGAAAGGGCGGAACTTCCAAGAAAATATTTTTATTTCTTGTCCATAGAATTTCCAAGAAGCTGTTTCACTGGATTTTTCAATCAAGAGAATGCAATTTTTATTTACTTATAACAATAATATTAATAAAAGGCAAGCTTGTTTCTTCTGCTTGTTTTTACATTGATTTTATTTGTAGTTTGATTCTAAATGTTACCAAAAGTGAAAATTTTCTAATAATAAGTTCATTGAATATTTGTCAATAGTATATTTTAAAAGTGAGTCACTTTTTAAAAGTGATCACTTTGTTTGATAAATTAAAAGAAAATATTTGTAGGTAAAATGTCCATCCTTATTCCATGTTTATTAACTATTCTGTACTACTCAACAATTTAAAAAAATTCCACAATTTAATATTATTATTATATACTTCTAAAAAAGTAAAGTATATACCATTACCACGGCAAGAAAATCGCTATTTCAGTTTTACTAATATTTTCCAAAATTGAACAAATTGTTAAAAAATCAGTATATTGGAAGAAAATGTCGCAAGTTAATAGTATTTATTTGTAAATTATATTATAACACCTAAATCTATATTGGGTTGACTTGGGGTAGGAGTATAAAATAACAAGGGGGCCAAAAAAGTCAAGCCCAAAAGGGCGTGGACCCGCGGGAGCACACAGGACTAGTCAACTCAGAAACTCAAACCATCAGAATTCTTGGTTGAGAATGAAATTAAGCAGCATACAGCCATTTCGAAGACGACCCAGAATCTGTAAACATTAATATATAATAATAGATGTAGGAAAGTTTACGTATTTTCATTTATAATCAATAATCCCTTGAGAAAAAGTCCTTCTTGAAATAGTTAAAATAATAATCATCACTTTCCAGGAGGTTTCAAATCAAACTTCCATTCTATTTCACTGTTTCAACTACACTGGCAAAACCCATATAAAAGCTGATGCGCAAGGAAGGCTTTGATTTATGCAAGAAAAGATTTTTAACTTTTTGTGGGTTTTTGGAAATTTAGAAGGCATGCTCTTTTGCCCTCTATTTTGGTAATGGGATGACTGGGATTTGATCAAGAGAGGGGATCAACATTGTCTTTCTGTTGTATTTGAAAGAATTTTGGTGGACCTTTGTCTTTGTGAATGTAATAGTGCGAAGATGATGATAAGTTATCCTGGTCTTACGAAGTTGAAAACAAAGCCGGTATGTGTTTTCCTTTTCCACTTGTCTTTTCAACTTTTGTTTTATGTTTTTCACATTGTTTGTGGAGATGATATTGAAGCTTGTGATTGAGCAAATACTTACTTAATAGTTGATAGTTCTCTGTTTAATCTACTTACAAGAATGAAAAAATGTTATGGATTTTTGGAGTTATTAGTACTTATATGTCAATATGGAAAGGAGTACGACGCTTGTTGCACTTTCCTTTAGTTGTTGGACTGGAGTTTAGGGCATGAATGAAGTTGATTATGTTAATTCCGTTTTAATGAAGAAATTAAAGCTATTAGCATTTATCAAATGTCGACAATATCTATGTCGAAAATTGGTTCTTTGCTTCTTCTACATCACAGATCTTCACACGTAACAAAGAACTGAAAACCGTCTTTAGTGGCTTGAATCGTTGGGATGGTTTAGGTGAGATCATGCCTAATTCATATTCTTTACTACTGATTTCGAACTAGCAAATAAAGCTTAACAATTATTATAACCCGATTGTTGGATTCTGTTTTCAACCTCAATTTGAAGCCAATGCATGCGTGGAATAACTGTTAGTGACATTTCTTTTGTCTATTTTTCTTGACTGTATAAATTTAGTCAGTTTGGTGGTGCTTCAAAATCTAAATTTTTGGCGATTATCTGAAAGAGTTGTTTCTAAAATATGCATTAGAAAAATCATCGTTATGTTGCTATTTCATTACCCAGGAAGACTGATGGTAAAATGTTGCAATTGCCAGATTGTGTATCAAAATGTGTTTTTGGCTAGCGATTCAGGTACACTTGAACAACTAAAAGAGCTGAGCTCCAACCGTAAAGCAATTGAGGAGTCTATTAACGAGAACAGCTATGTTACAGAGGCCATTGCAAGGGAAATGTCAGGAGGTCTGACATCACGTTATGAACAGGTAAAAAAAAGTGCATCTTTCTTATATGCTTCTGGAGGGATTTCTGAGATGATACGACTTGAAAATGCTCAAATACTCTCTACTTTTAGCTCATGTGAGCTAGCTTGGTACTGTGTAAATAAGTGGTTTTAAGCAGTTCATCTTATAAATTGTCCATTCTCATGACATGTCCAAAAATAGACTCAGTGAAATTTTGCAAAATCCATTGTTTATTTATTTGTTCAAACTCTTTCAGGACATTCAGAAACTGGAACATTATTTGCCTTTGTTGGAGAACCTGGTCAACCACCTCAGTGTGAAAGTGAAGAATCACCAAATGTATTGCTGGATTTCAGACCTTAAAATAAGATGGAGCAGTGTGCTTACTTCGTCATCTATCTTTCACTTTAAAGGTCCAAAGCTCTATCAGGTTAATGATATACACTTCGAGCTTGGAATGACTCTTTTTCTTTATGGTGCAATGCTTCGTGAGTGGGCTTTGGAAGTTTTATCATCAGGCAAGCATAATTCTTCCATGATATCCTGATTCCACATAAATAAAGGGTAGTGCTTCTTATTATTTCTGTTCATCATTTTAGATCTTGTGCAATCTGCCACACTTTTCAGAAAAGCAGCTGGTGTGTACAACTATTTAGCCCAGGAAGTTCTTATTTATTTAATTCCGGACGAAGATAGGACACCAGAAGCTACATCTCGCATGTCTTCTATTATGAGCCTCATTTGTTTGGCAGACGCCCAGGTTTGTGTAAATCATGTCTTTTATTTGCTAGATATGATTTCTTACGATATTAAATCTTTCAGAGTTCCCTGGGCAGATGGGTAAACGCACAGCGCCCACCATCACTTTATTAATCACTTTTAAACTTTTAATGCCTTTAAGTTCTTGTTGTTCTTTGTTATGATTTTCTGCACCTCATTTGAAAAAAATTAGGCTGTAACTGCAAGGAAGGCTGAAGAAAAAGGAAATACTGGTGTCCTTTTAGCAAAACTGCACTATGGTATTACAGAGTTTCTGGTTGAAGCTATTGATATGTTGCAAGTCACATTCAAAGAATGCAAGGATATTTCATCTCGTCTTCTGGTATGTAAGAACTTCAAACTGGCTTCGCTTTCCCTTAGTATACTAAATGAACATCAATCTAGATCCTCTATTACAATTGGTATTCCATCTCCTATTACAATACCACCAAACACGCCAAGTGTATAAATGTATTGGTGATATTACAATAGAACATGAAATACAATTGTAGTAGAAGTTCCAAACTAAATGAACACTCAGAAAGGCCTTGTTATTCATTCAGGAAGGACAAATTGCCCAAATATTTTCTGAAGTTTGGAAAAAAATAGGAAATGCTGACCAATTTTAATGGTGAACTTGGGAAATATGCAAGTATTGCAAGCTTCTACATTTAAAAAGCTGCTTCTCTCCCATGTGGAGTGATGGCATGTGAGATGAGGGAAATCACCATGATGAAGATAGGAGAGGTCTAAAAATGAATATCAGGTTAAGCGTGAGCCTAACCAGGCTCAAGCTCGCTCAGCTTGATTGACAAACCTCGTCCTTCCAATCTATTTCATTTTAGTAGCATCATTAGCTTTCTTTGACAAGTTGGTTGATTTTTTACCTTAAACTGATTTGCATGTGAACAATTTTTCTGGCCTATGAAGGATTATGTTTTTAGTTGCAAGACACTACATGAGTTGAAGTGTTACAAATACATTGCGGAAGGCCTCAAAAACGATGGTAAAATTGGTGTTGCAGTTGGAGTTCTTAGACAAGCATTATCAAATGCAAAGAAAAGCATCCCAAAAGAAGATTCCTGGAGATTAGTTTTCAAACAGGTTATAGATGACTTGACTGTTCTGCTCAGGAAATATGACCATGAGAATGAGTTCGTATGGCATGAGAAGATTCCTTGCAACAATGAACTTCCTTTGCCTCAAGCTGTAAAAATTGTTAGCCTCATCCCTTATCAACCCCAAAAATGGGAAAGAACACTTGTTTTCAAATTGTAAGTGTGCAGAATCTGTACAGTACACAGTTTTTTGGGGCAGTGGAAGAAAGCATTGGTATCAAGCTCTCGTGGCCTTTTCCTCGCATGATTTCATGGATGTTCCAACGTTATATTGGTACTCCTTTGGAGGATATGCTCTGCTATTTTGAGATTATGGATCAACTTCTTCAAGGCTGCTGCCCCACCTCGTAACTACGTGCAAAGTGATTTTTATTTTTATTTTTATTTTTATTATTACATAATATAAAAGATTAAAAATAAAAAATTTGATTGTGAATGTTGACATTCCCAATAGCTAGATGCTCCGTGATTATATTTTCCCTTTCTTGTAGAGCTTCCTTTTTGGAACAAATCTTTAAGCTGCTTCAATACAATAGGTCAAATGTTTGTGCTAGTCCAAATTAAATCAGAATTTTGACATACTTTATTTCGAATCGTTGCATGTTATTGCAAGAACATGCGTGTGAGGAAACATTCCACAAACAGAACATGTTATTGGATCAAATTACGTTACACAGGCTATGTTTGGAAGTGTTTTGGATGATTTGGAAGCATGAATTTGAACATAAAAGTAATATTTGTTTATATTTTGGAAGAAGACAATTTGTTGTAATGTGAGGTTTATAATGGATAAGCCATTTCACATTAATATTTTTTAATATTATATATTATATTTTTAAATTTAAAATAATATATATTTATAATAATTAAATAATATAATAATTGCGAGTGGGCTCTATTTTGATTTGGAAGAATACACTTGTTTTAGGAAAATGAATGAAACAAAAATCTTGTTAGGACCAAAAGAACATATTTTGGTAAATGACAACCATAGTGATAATTATTTTATGGATTTCCAGGAATTCGTTTTTCTATCCTTGGAAGGTGATGTAAATCAAGTTCCATCAAATTTTAATGAATTTTCAAGAATTCATTTTTGCTTTCTTTGGAAGGGGATAGATTACATAATCTCCGTTAAAAAATCCTGGAAGCCACGACTTTTTTCTACTATTGGAATTCATAAATATGTAATCGAAACCACTCATTTATTGGAATAAATAAGCAAAGTTTTCGGGTGAGGAGAGTATGAATTTACTGAAAAATCTCAATTGCAATGACCGTCCCCCCCCCCCCCCGGGCAACCCGGCAAAAAAAAAACAGGTGCCAATATTTTAATATCTAACCACTAAAACAGCCTCAATCGCTAATTATGTAGTTCAAATTTGAGTTAGCTAATGAAATTGGTAAAAAAACAATTTAAACACGCAAGTTAGTTGCATTAGATTTTGGCGTTGCAACATCTGCCATTTGGCAACATCACGACCACCAGCCAATTTTTGATTTACAGCTACAAAAAAGCCCATTTTCAGTCCAAGAGCAGGTATGGCTACTCAATGCAATTCTTTCCACTATTTCACCTGCAAACCATGTACTAGAAAACCCATGTCCCCATTTGCAACAGCCCATTTCAACTCTCCTCAAGGAACTCCATTTCCCATCAATTCTAATGCATTGAAACTCCCAACACCCAGGTTTTCTCTTTCATCGTCTCTTTTATATATATGTGCATTTATGAGTTTCTAACTATAAAATTAGTGTTCCAGTGGTAATTGTGTTGTGTAATTTCTAGATTATTGCTATTGTTTATTTGTTTGTTTATATAAGCATTTTGAGCATGGTCCAAGTTCAAGACATAAGTGGAATTTGTGCTTAATTGGTTATTTAACAGGTTAAATAAGAAAGTTCCAGCTATGGTATCAGAAGAAAAAGTAGTGGAGTCTAGTGATTCTGGGACAGATGTTTTCAAACTTACTTATTTGGAGGTGGGGTTCTAGTTTCTTGATGTGCGTTCTTTTTCTCTGGTTGATTGATTGTGGGTCACGGTTGGAAATAAATATTTTTTCAATTTTTGGATCAGGGGAATAGTTGGTTATGGGAAGTGGGAGGGGCAAAAATATTGGTTGATCCAATTTTGGTGGGGAACTTGGACTTTGGGATTCCTTGGCTATATGATGCTGCCAAGAAGGTTCTGAAGAATTTCAAGGTATTATTTATTGTCCTAAATCTCTTTATAGGAACGTTTGGGGATTTTCGAAATTTAATTTATGATGCCGGAGTTTATAAATGATGTGTCATCTAATCAGTGCAGCTTGATGATCTTCGTGAAATCAATTGCTTACTAATTACTCAGAGCCTTGACGATCACTGTCACTTGAAAACGTTAAAGCCCCTTTCTCAAAAGTTACCGAATCTGAGAGTTATTGCAACTCCGAATGCTAAAGCACTTTTGGATCCCCTGTTCAGCAATGTGAGTTGAGTTTTGGTTACTTTCGTGCTCAATGGATATTTAGTTAATGCATCCGATAGAGTACTGAAATTTAAATATTTATGCAAATGTGAAGAGAAACTGTTGTCAGTTTTCTAGGTTAAGATTAGATTGCTGGATGTATGTGAGCCATGCTGCATGATGAACTATATTACTTAAGCTTAGGTCTGTCTACATAAATTTGCAAGTATACTCACAGGCACTTAGGCACAGTGACGTTTTGCCTTGATTTTTAGAATCTATACAATTTTGTTATTGTTGTATATGCAAGACAAGACATGCAAGTCATATAAAAAACTGTGTTGAAAACCAAGCAGAAGCTAGGGTACAAATCCTAGGAAATGTTTGGCAAAACACTTTGAGGTCAATGTGGAAAAAAGAAAAGCTTGGTTGAATTAGTTTTTTGACTTGAAGTAATAGAGTAGAAACTCAACATAGAGAAGTTTGAAATGAAAAATTTTGCTTTAATTTTTTTTTTTAACATATAACAAAGAAATTTGAGAAGAAGTTGAGAAGGTTACTTGCTAACAATTATTCTGTTGTAAACAACTGTGGTTTGCAATGCTTCAGCTATGCATCCATATTTGTTGGAAAAGGAGGCTGTAATTCTTTTTGCTATGCTCTTACTAGAGTCTCCTAATATTCATGCTGTCTTTGACGTTGCACTCATTGTTGGAGTGCACAACAAGTGTTGATCAATAGTGTGTGCCACAAGTGAGAAATAAAGAAGAAAGTCTTCCCCTTTCACTTTATTTTGAAGACATACCACTAAATTGGCTTGACAACTTGAAAATTATCATATTTCAAATTTATCGGAAGCTTATTCGTACACTTGTGGCCCCACTAAAGGGAAACAGAATAATTATAATATCGACTATGAGAACATCAATAATAGCTTGCATATGACGATATAACAGTTTAATTATCAAAAAAAAAAAAAAGACTGTGTACCATAAATGTCCTTCATTCTAAGGAAATTAAATTCTGTTAAATATTAGTTTGATACAGGCTTCTTACTGACATTTTCCTTACAAAATCTTAGGTCACATATTTAGAACCTGGTCAGGGCTCAAAGATCCAAGTCAACAATGGTTCTTCAGTTAAAGTTCGAGCTACTGCAGGCCCAGTTTTAGGTCCTCCGTGGCAGCGTCCTGAGAATGGGTAGATTCTGTACCATATCAGTCATCATGCTAGACTCCCTTTTAATGTTAATAGTGCATTTCACTTATTTTTCCTAAACAAAATGTGCTCCAGATATCTTGTCACCTCTCCCAATGGCCAGCTGACACTATACTATGAACCCCACTGTGTTTACAACCAGAATTTTGTGGAGAAAGAATGGGCTGACATAGTCATCACACCAGTTATAAAGCAACTCCTGCCAAATTTCACTTTGGTATCTGGGCAGGAGGATGCAGTTCGGCTTGCAAAGTTGCTGCAGGCCAAGTATGTCTCCTTATGAAATTGTTAATTGCTGATAAGACATATATCATAATGGCAGATATAAATCTTTGCTTCTGCCTCTCATCTATAGGTTTATTGTCCCGATGAAAAATGGTGATCTTGATAGCAAAGGGCTTCTTTCTAGTCTTATTCAGGTTGAAGGGACCATAAAATCATTCAAGGTATGATTTAGTAAATTCTATTGAAAGCAGATTATTGTGATAAAGTCACCATTTAGCATTTCATAAGGTAGTGTCTTTGCCTCCAAGGGCTAAGGCAATAACCACTCAGCTTTTTACTTATTTATTCTGTCTAAAAATTGCATGAGAATATTTCAAATGTGGATAGCTGTTTTTCAAATCAATAAATGATTGGTTTACTTAACCTGAATTTTTTGGGTTTTTTTGGATGAGTGGAAGGATTTGCACTATTATGATCGCGAGTGATCCTTGTGCTTGCCAAATTATGAAAAAAATCAAATAACCATTATTGATTCTAATATAGTTCAACTGTCAACTAGTCTCCACTAGTTGCAGATTGATTTGGTATCCAAAAATGCTACTTTTAACTGTTTGACTTAGGATATTCATAGTAATATGGTTATGAGAACTGGCCTTTTCCACTGTAAGGTTAAAAAATGGAGGGTATGTTCCTCTCGTATCTGATAACTTTAAAAAATCATCTCATCATGTTAGAACCTTAACTAATTAGAGATGGATATAAGGATACATATTGTACTATCGATACTTCCCCTTGTTCTTAAGGTAAGTTTGTTTTTGAATGGTTGGTGTATGTATAATGTACTCCAACATAATAGTGGAGAATATTGGAATTTCACTTTCTTTCATTTGATGTGGCATGAAACCACATCCTCTAAAAGCTTAAGCTATATGAGTGGTGCATTACGTGTGTATTTGCATCTTTTGAATAAAGCATAGGTGTTCAATATATTATAGCTAAAAAACTTCTTGTATTTTCTTCTTCTTCTTCTTCTTCTTTTTTTTTTATTTTCTATAAGATTTGATGTTTTCTTTAGTCTTTCCTTGTGTGGGTGAATGTTTGGAATGATAACTAAGGGATGTAGGCAATATATATCACTTACATCTCTAAATACATTTGTTTGGGAATGCTTTACAGTTAAGCCATTTGCCCCAATATCCTTGCAGCCTAACTAGGCATGTGTGCTTTATATCTTGTTCTACTGTCAAAGATTCAAAATAGAGACTGTGTATGTCATTGCATTAACCACTTGGATCGAAGTATGAACTGCAATTACTTCAAACTGACAGACAAGCATACATAAGGATATGTTCTAAAGCACTTTAACAGGAAGAAACTTAATGTAACTTTGGTGGGGAGATTTCTTTGCTGACAGGAAATTAGGCCTCTGGAACTAAGTTTTGGTTGATCTGGACTCAGCACAGAGTAGTTGGCTTTTACAGTGGTAGAGTAACATTGTGGTTTAACTAGTTCCCTTGCTACTTCATTTACAATTACTATTGAGTTCAGGTACTGACTTGACATTCCAAATTTAAGGCTAAATTAAAGGAGATGTGGGCTACTGAAGCCTACCACTCGTCTGGATTCTACTGATAATCTCTCCATTAAGTTTAATGTTCCCTTTGAACATTTTTTGCTGCTTGAAGTTCATAAATAAATATGATGAACATATAGGCAGTCGTTCTTCTGACATTTGAGGAAAATCCGACTTTCAGACCAGCCCCTACAAGTTACAAATCTTCCCAGGTCGAAGCTGGTAAAAATGGCATTCACCTTTACACAAGCAGCATTATAGCTTATTAATTCCAGAAATGGGATATCTACTAATTATTAGTACTTTTCTCGCTGATTAGGAATTCTTAGCTTTTGCTACTCATGGCCTATATTTAACTGTTCTAGTTCATTCTCATGCAATGGAAGAATGCAAATGCACTTCAGCCATAGCATTTGTTAAATTGTTCATCAAATATCTTGAACTGGAGAAGTCTTGCATGTTGATGCAGTAAATATTGTTCCACTGAGTTTCTTAAATTCACTTGAATCCTAGCTCATGCGGGGATCCAGAAGCAGAGATACTTTCCTACTGTTCCTTGTGTTGTTCATTTTCTATTTTTTTGCTCGACAATTTGGAGTCTCTTTGTGTATATACTCAATGAGTTATATTTCCTTATGAACATAGTACAAAAACTTATCTCTTGGGATGTGATATTGAAAATAAAGAACGCAAATCCTTAATTATCTGTGTCGTTTTCGTGTATAATTTGTTTGCTACTCTTGTTATGTTTTAAACATTGGTAAATCTTTTTCTCCCAGATCCTTTTTGGTAAACCAGGCGGCACTTTATTCCAATTTTGTTTGCTGTAATGCAGGAGCTTTTGTTGAAAGAACTACCAGATGCAAAAGTACTAGAGCCTACACCTGGAGTACCACTGGATGTTTCAGCGCCTGCGAACAACAGTTCATAATGCACAAGCCTTAAAATAATTGAACTGTTCTAAAATTTTGTATTCTTGATGAAACTTATATATATTCTGTGACCTATAAATTGTACACGACGAATCAACACTCAAATTAATAGAAAAAATAATTAGGTTATGCACACTTGCGAGGCTCTATATTTATCCTTATAATACGTGTACGCATCCGAATCCGTTTGTACATGACTGATTCATTCACACTATGTTTGGTCGTTGGATTTTCGTAAGAAAATAGTAAAATAGAATATTTTTCTCAGTAGTTCGTATTTTTTTTCATAGTTTTTACTTTCCTTCAAATTTTATAGTTCTAGTCAATTAAAAAGACTTGTTTCATTAGTTTTCATTATGCTATCAAATTTCCTAGTTTATAATAGCTATACTATGTATTCAAGAGGGGGCAGATTTGAGGAGGGAGGCGGGGAAATTTTGAGGGAGGGGACAGGTTCCCAACCCCTAATATATATATTATCTGTTAGACTAGAAAAAGAAAAAAAAAAAAAAAACAGTAAGATCCTAGCTTCAGATAATTGCTATTCTTATCACGTGTTAAAATGCGCTTTAGCCACAATTAATTTCACGCCATGTTATCTTTGTCTATATGGAAGATTATTGAAATTTGAGCCCCACGCTTCACCCATTAGATTTTATAATTTTAAAAATATTAAAAAATATTTTTAAAAAATAATACTATTTAAATTTTTTAAAAGATATATTTTTAAAAAATAATATCACATAAATGTATATATATAATAAATATTAAAATTTATATATAAAAAAATAAACATGTTAAGTTAGGATCGGGTCGGGTTTAAAATTAACAACCAAATACTTGACCCAAAATTCATTTATGTTGTTAAAATCCACCTCATATGGGATGGGTGTGGAGCGAATTCAAATTTGAACCCACTTCATTATTGTCCGTCAAATGAATACAACTATTTGGTCCAAAAACTATTAGGGCGCATTTATTTATATAATAATAGTTGAAATATTTATAAATGTTGTTAATTAGCACCAAATATTTTTGCAAATGTTGTTCATTATTCGTGAAATATTAGAAACTAATTAATTTTACTTGACGACGTAAACCATTGTGTATCGAAATAATGAAACTAGAAGGTTATAGTATAGGATGTACAATATTAACAGTCTAAATATATATATATATATTGAGAATATATGAGAGTTACATGAATGCATGCTTCATATTGGCTCCTGTTGCTGCTGCTAAATGAGCTAGCATATGCTAATTGCTAAAATAGGGCACCTTCACTTCATACACAGTGTCTGTAGGAGTCCTCAAAAAGCCAAGGTTGCATCGCATATATCAAGATTTGTCCTAGAGATCATCCTAGAAACCTGGTTAAATGCCCCTTTGGGTCTGAGTATGGATTCCTTTCTCATTGCTGATATTAGTGGTGAAGCTTTTTAAAAGTTTAGTTTGAATTTTTTATTTTTCCGATTCTCATATACTAAAAATAAAAAGAAAATTTTTGACTACACGAATTTAGAACATGTTGTCGTGTCAATGAATGAGAATAAGAATGATACTATGGATATGTTCAATATCGATTATTTTTTAAGTATTTTATAGAATATAAAGAGTTTTATGAATGATTCAAATTTACGAGATCTTTTAACAGTATTGAATGACTGATATAGACATGATAGATATTTGATTTTAAAAATATTATCCTTAATGGACAGATATCTCTAAAATATTTGTAGAAGCTGTCGAATAAATAGATAAATACTATGCTGTTTGTCCAATCCCAAACATCAACATGTGCTTTGGCTATAGGCCTAAAATGCATTATCTTCCACAAGAAAAGAAAATCAATAGCTGGATCAAATTGGTGCTATTAGAGCAAACCAAGAAAAAATAATAAGATGTTCGTACGCATTAACCCCATCATGCGAGAATATTCCTCCGAATTTTACTAATATCCATATTAATCTTTATTTTTATCAATCGTTAGCATATTCAACAACTATGAACTTAGCATGTCGACATAATAAATATAATTAGATTTAAAAATGATGATTGCAAGATTGTAAGGGAATTAAGAGATATGCATAGCACAATATGGATCATTTCTACATATAAAATGTTGACTTGGAGAGATAAGCACTAGTTCAAGTGAAGTTAGGTCAAACTAAATTTGTACGAGAAAATGGCTTTGCATTCTCAGAAGACATCCTAAAAATGGGTCTTTTTATTATTGTCTTTTGAAATTGTTTTGTACTTTAGATGACTGCAAGAGACATTTGGCCTAACTTCCACTCCAAGGGTCACTTTTACAACCCCCACGGCCCACCCCCACCCCACCCCCTCCCTACCTTTTAATCTAGGTATAATTAAATAGGACAATAGTCCTCATGTCCATTGCTTAAACTAATTTACATGTTAATAATACATGGCGACCGATCTTGTGTTGGATATGGAGTGTCAATCTCTGATATAGAAATCTTGGAATTTGGAATATTATGTTGAAAAACTGCATGGCAAAATTGAGAAAACACTGGATTTTATTTGAGCCTTTTTATCAAACTGGGGCCCGGAAGAAAACAAATGGGTCCATATATTAGTACATTAGTCAGAGAAAAAAAGGGGGGAAAGAAAATAAAACCATAAAGAATAAAGAAAGACCTAAAAATTGTGTCGCGAGGGGCTTCAAGGAAAAATTTCAAGAAGATCGATCATATTTGAAAAACTCTTGTTTGCTTGCTTGTTACTTCAATTCTTAACTTCATATTATATTTAATATTATATATATATATGACGTACATATGTAATATAAAATATGAGATGTTTTAAGACTGATGATTTATTTAAAAATTTTATTTAAATTATTCAATCATATAGAATTTCTCAAATGAAAATTTATTTTCTATTTTAGCAAGTTGCCAACCCTTTCTCAACCGAGCCGATCAGCTTACAAAATATTTAACATATTTTAGGTTAAAAATATGAAAAATATTTTTTTTTATTATATTTGTTGATTTAGATATAGGTCCAATGTGAATATGGTACACAAAGGTCCAACACCCTCTGTTGAGTTGAATTTAATCAAATATTGCTGGCATATTCATACGAACCAAAATTAATTAATTATAAGCTAATGGTATCTTAGACAAGGCAAGATTCTTGTGGGATCAGAATATCTTTTTCCTCTTACCTCGAAGATAATATAAAGTAAAGAATATACTTGACCAATCAAATCAATGCTCACTAATATCACATTAGCAATAGTTAATATCAATTAATTATGCCTCTAATCCTCATTATACAATGATGCATATGCTTCGGATGGAACAAGAATATTCTTGGATGGGGGCCATTGATTCTTGCATGACAGTTTTGAAAGTGGGATTAGTTTTTTGCCACAACAGAGGCAATAAAACAAAGTTTGTCTTTTTACGTTTGTAGGCATCAAATAATGGCATTGTTGGATTTGTTGTCTTTAGAGAGGTAGCTGCCATGTCTTAAATTTACAGTACGGAATTTCAAGATTTTTTTAGTGATGATAAAAGACCTAGCAAATAATTTATTTTTAAAATGTGATTGGTTAAAAAAATCACCAAATAATAAAGATACTAACTGTATCCTCAACTGTCAAATAAGTCAAACTCATGATTAAACTCGTAAATATTATATATTTACCAATATATTATTTTTTTTTAACTACCAAATATAATTTATTATACATTTTGGGCGCAAAAGAGGGTTGTGATTCCATTTCTTCCGTTTTGCTGTATAGTTGTACTCCCATTATATGTAATCATTAATGTTTGGATAGTCCGCATTAATTTTTAGCCATAAATTTTAATGCAACGACTAAATATAGATTCTTATATAAATCAGAATATAAATTATTTTCAAGAATTTGTTATCTTCTCTTGATAAGTAATTAGTATACTTTACTAATCATTGACGGCAACCCAAGCAAAGTACTAATCAAGGAGTACAAAAGTACAAGTACAAATCAAGAGAGTACAGAAGGAGAGGTGCCATCCACGCAACCCAAGCATGCCAAACACTATGAGGTTTTTACATTTAGGGATAAAGCATTAAACAATAGAAAAAGTAGAAAAAATATTACAAAGCCAAAAGAGCTTCATGTCACGTATTAAGGTTAGTCTAATACAATGAAACAATAATTGGTATCCCTCTATCTTGAGTTCATAGGAAAATAATGCTATAACTCGAACAAATTATATATAATAACAAGCTCCCAATTTTAATAAAATCAAAATAATTTAACTTCCAATAATCTACATCAAATTTTCAAACAGCTCCTGATTTGAAATCCTTTCGATTATATATATTTTTATTCTTTTAATTAGTCGGGACATGACATTCAGTACAAATTCTTGGCCGAAAAGAGGACCAAACTAGTTTTCCATATATACCCTGCATCCATCCAAGGGACAAAAGAAATTCCATGTTCACAAATTCCAAGGACCTTTTTCTCATATATCTGAACTCCAGGATAATGAGAATAATAATTGCAATTAATTTATTCAAAGAAGAAGGGGGCTCAAAAGTCAAGATTCTCCATCACATTGCGTGTTGAAAAGTGGATATGGACACCAAAATGGAAAGAGGTTCACCCCCTTCTTTGGATATTTAAGCCACTTTTTTCTTTCTCCCGCATTGAGTATTTTATAAGAAACTTCTTTTGCAGGAATAGTTGATTCCACAAGTTGGAATAAAATCAAACGGGCATTGACCATGATATTTACCTAACATTATCTCTTCTTCTGTCAAACTGTTCTGGAAATTGTGCAAGTCCATTTGGCATTAATTTGTTAGGTCAATGTGAATTTTCCTGTTTCTTGATTTGGTGGGCTTCTCTTCAATCACTGAAGAAAGATCTGAATGAATGCATGAATGTCTCTCAATGAAACAGTGTGAAACTAAGAATTAGGAGAAGAAAAGAAAATGTATAGTGAAGGGCAATATTGGCAGAATTTTAGTAACAGTGAGTAATTGGACTTTTACAAAAAAAATAAAAATATGTAGAGAACTTTATTAGTTGACATAGCACTAATAAGAAAACAATCAAGCTGTAATCAAGGGCCTAATCACTTCTGAAATAAGTAATCCTTATTCTGATGTCCAGCACACTGGGAAGTTCCATCCAATATGATTAACCAAATTGACTGTCACTATCAAATGCATGATTCCAAGCTGTAAGATACAAAATAAACAGGTATAATAACAAAGAAAAGAGTGACAAAAAGGGGTCCAAAATCGACTCTTAACCTCTATAATTTTACTGAAATATTACACGGGTCGTCGTTGTGAGTATTTCTACAATTTTTCACAAAGGAAAAATCAGTAAGCTGGTTAGACAGCGGTCGTGTGTGTGGAGGAGGAGTTGGCTGGGGAATATGATTGATCGCCGCCTTCACTATCGCTGCCTCTGTCATCAGAATGTGATGATGGCTTGTGTTGTCTTTGTTTAGGCGATGCTGATGCTTCTTGGAAGGGTGGTGGCACGGCAGCAATCTGGGCGTAGATTCCTTTAGAGGTGGCAACACCAGGTGCCTCCCTGGACGAGGTGGTTGTAGCCATTCCAGCATACTCTGGTGGCATCCATATTCCTCCCACCACCACAAACTGAGGTGTTTGTGTATTGTTGTTGTTGTTGTGAATTGAGGGGCTTGGTCTTCTCGTGTGCAAACGATATTTCTGTAATAAGTGCCAAGAAAAAAGATTCAGGCCATGGTTAACATCATATCAAAGAGATTTACTGCAGTCTTTATCTTGTTACCAGTTTGACAGCATACCAAGAGAGGAATCTTTTCATGAAATATTGTCATCTGATATGGTCTAAGAAGATAGGATAAAACTAGGACAATCTTCTTTCTCAAGCTTAATGCTAAAGAATTGAAAGTGGTTGATTCATGTGAATTATTATTATTCGCCCTTTAGTCTTTTCTTCAAATAAAAGTTTCTCCTCTAATTCCTGAAGATAGGATTGCTAACTTAAATTTTACCAAAAAAAAAGGTGCAAAAGGAAAACAAAATATTTAAACATAAGTACGAAATTACATGAAGCGAGATTTTTCTTAACGATTAATTCACTAAATTCAAGATCCAAACATAACAAGAATGATTCTTCTCCCGAACTATTTAAAAAGCTACCTAGAGATGCTATTCCCATTCAAGATAATCAAATGCATCCATCATAGCTATCTAGGACCCGCAATCGAAATGTACCAAATCAAAAAGAATCTTAGCCATAGAAAATTGTACAACATCCAATGTTCTACTTTCCTCTGCCATATCAACATCTTGAGAAATTGAAAGACAGAAAAGAAGAAACATCAAAAGTATGGCCACGAACCTGTAAATGACTTTTAACCTCATCATTTGTGAGCCCATCAACCTTCATCAGCTCCCTAATTTGTTTTGGTGTAGCAACTGCGCATAGACAATCAATAACAACGTTAATCAGACACGAATTCAGTTACCTATGAAAGAAATAAATAAATAGTAACAGTCACCGAAAGTTTTGATCTGATTCTGTTGCATACCATGTGAACCACCAAGTTGTTGAAGGGCTTGCAAGAATCTCCTATGTAACTCGGGTGACCAACATCTCCTTGCCTTTCTTTGAGACTGCCCTTCCTTTTCTTCCTTCTTATTTCCACCACTGCTACCACCAGTATCCGCCGTGGAACTGGGGGATGGTGGTGGCACTGGTCCATTCATGGGCCCTCGTGTAGGAGCTGTTGTAGTACCGCCACTGCCAACACTTTTCTCTTTCTTGAAGGGATGAAATGCACCACCACTGCCATTTCTCTTCACCTCCGCGACAGCAAATTTTCTAGGTGCATCCTGAACCCCAAATTAAAAAAGATCAAATTTTTATCCAAATTTACTAATTCTCAGATAGCAAACCACTTATAATTTACAAAAAAAATGTGAAATAATATTCTGTAAAATCACCTCTTTAGAGGGTGGATCTGGGTTTGATTCCAAAGCTGAACAGATCTAAGCCAGTCTGATTTCTTGGAATTCTTGTCATTACCATTCTTCCCATCTTTATTACTAGCACTAGTCTCATTCTTTGGCATCTTGGACTCTTGTTCTTCTCCATCAGAATGAGATGAAGCCCTCTTTATAGGGATAAACTCCTCGAAAACTGGCACGTCGCTAGATGTCTGCTCAGAACATTCAGATTGCCCATGTAAATTATACTCGGTTGTTGTCCCTGATAACTGCTGTTTGCATGTCTCAATTGCTGCAAAATACCAAAATCCCACAGGCACAAAACCATAAAAAATTATGAAACTTCAACACTAAACAAAAGATTCTCAAAATATCTGCATAGTTGTGTATAAATATGCAGGTACACAAATATCCAGCCATCCAAAAGGAAAACTGTTTAACAAAAATAATTAACAAAAGGGTCTTCCAAAATCTTTCCATATAGGTTTACAAACTTATGCATACACAAACTTACGTACAGCATACCTTGGGTAACGAGCTCTAGACAAAGAGGGAGTTCACGTTGGAAAACTTGAATCTTGCTACGTTCTTCCTCTAAGGCCTGGATATAATCATGGCATCTCTTCATTTTCTCCAAAAAATCACTGTGATTATGGCCATTGATCATCATCCTTGATTAATTCTTAATGCTATTTTCTATTTTCTTTCTTTTCACCTTTTTCCTCTTATATTCTTAACTTAAAAAATGGAATTTGAGTTAAACTTTTGAAATGGGTTGGGGACCAGACAAGAGAGGGATTAAATAGGGGCAGAAAGCTTCAGTTTTGTCACAGCATAGAGAGATCCGAAAGAAAATATAGGAATAAAGGGATCTAAGTAGAATCAACAAATGGAATAAACTTGGTTCACAAGAAAAATATATAACTACAGCCTATGTTTTTTTATGTATATATATATAAATTTATTTAGCTTAAAGTGAGAGAGAAGCAAGAAAATGAAAATGAAAATGAAAATTGATTTCCATTTTAATTTTGGTATTTAAAAGCTTAAGAGAAACGAGGGGTGCGTGAAGAAGTCAAGGTCGGGGCGTCGCGTACAGACGAATCTTTGATTATGGTTTTTCTTGGGCTTTAGAGAGAGAAAGAGCGTATGAGAAAAGAGACAGAGAGTGTGGAAGAGAGAACTTGGCAAGGGGGGGGCATTGGCGTTACGCGTTGTATTTTAGATAAGATCAAAGTCTTGCTCTTTCTATCTCCATCCTTTGGGCAATTTATTATTTGGTCCTTGATGTTTTAGGTTCTTCGAATTGTGCCTACTTAGTTATTTAATCTATAATCTATTGATATCGGCTTTTACCTATTCTTAACAACAAATAATATATTTAATAAGTGTAATGTTAAAAAAAAAAGTGTAATATATAGATGACCATTTTGTATGTCTTGCAATTAGTACGGTATTACTATTTGAGTCGGCAATTCAGTGTTGCATGCTTTTTATTTTTCATGATTAATAAAAAAAAGTTTGAGAACTAAATTCCTATTATTTTATACTTCAACAATAATAACTTGTGTAGAGACCATAGTTTCAAAATATTATAGATTTTAAATTAATAATTTTCTTTCTAAAAGTGTATTATAACTCAAAATAATGACATGACAACACTAAGTATTAATTATTGCATTTAAGATTAAAAATATAAGAACACCCATAAGTCGAATGACTGTATCAATTCATAACTTCGAAAAAATAGTATATTATATGTAACCATATGAAAATATTCAAATCCAAACAAATCTCATAAGAAATCTTTAACATAATAGCTTAATTCAATAAATAGTAGTGGCATAATTAATCTAAAGAAGTGTGTTAATGTTTCTATATTTTTTGACTCATTTTTTTGATATTTTTTTTTAAATGAGAATCTTTGTTGGTTCTCCAACTCCTCTATTCTTTTGGGTGATTTCATTAAAGGATCTTTGAGTTGTTTAGAGCATATATGACAAGTTATGATACATGAATATAGTTTGAATTTTAACAATATTATGTTTAAATCAATATCATCAAATGAATTAATATTTTTTTTAAATGAATTATTTTCTATACTTAAAATTTATTGATCTTCTATTGGAACTTGAAAGAAAAAACACAAATATAAATAATAAATAACATGACATAAAGAAGCAAGACATACACATATGATTCATATGCATTTGCTTTCACTTTCAAAAGTTTTCTATAAAATAATAATATTAAATCAATATTTTTATAATCTAAAATAGCAAAATCAAGACCCTAGAGCTTGTTCAAACAATTATTCAACAATTTGTGTTTGTGAAAGGGGGATAAATATTTATTACAAATAGACTTTAGCATGAAAGATAAGAGTGGATTGAACACTTAAAAAGGAAAAGTGAAGGGCCTAATTTGCAATTTCACTTTCCTTAATTTCTCCCTCTATATATATATATATAACCTTTTTCTTGGAGTTGGAATATACTTATAAGAAGAATCACGAGAAACATTGAAGATGGCAAAGAATCTTCGGCCAGGGGCGTGACATTCACACGCGCCTCACCGCCGCGTAGGGTTAGGTTTATGTCATTTAATGGCCGTTTTGAAGAACTGTTTTGGCCATTCACCTTCTCCAAGGGCCATCCACCAAGAGCAACCATATCCAATTCTATTTATTTTGTCGTGTCTTACACGGACGAATCATAACACGACACACTGGACCCTAATTCATCGTGTGGTTGGTTGGAAGACTGGAATATTCTTTTTCGGGGGTAATGAGCAGCTGGGTTGCTTGGATCGGGTGCGACGAGTCCATCAGAAAATCGCTTTGTTTGATGTTATTCCTAGAAGTTATGGGAAAATATTTTTGGTAGTATAATCGAGAATATATGGAAAATAAAAATATATTTAATATTTTATTGAAAACAAAATAATATATTGTATTTTAAGATATATTTTTAATTATAAATATTTTTGTTGATATTGATTGTTGCGCTCAGTGGGATATATTTTTTATTATAAATGTCTTGTTAATATTTTGTTGTAATTATTATGGTTAAATTAATAATTAATAAATATTTTAAGAGAATAAAAATATATTTTTTAAAAATAATATTTTCTATTAGGAGTGTACACGCATTGAGTGGAGTCAAATATATTACTGTTTAAATTTATTTAAATTTTTATTAAATTTTAAAAATTATATTTGAACTTGATTTGCTTGTAAATCGAGTCAAATATTAATCGAGTTCGAGTAATTTAATTTTTTTATTCATATATTTTTTTTTTACTAATCAAGTCAAGTTCGATTTGAATTTCAAAACTTTATCTAACAAAAAATTATGTCCAAACTTAATTTATTATATTCAACGAATCGAATTCAAATAAATTTTAATAATCGAACTCAAAATAAATATCAAGCAATTTGATTTATTTTTCATCTTTATTTTCCAAACAACATTTTTCCTTCTTGGAGAAGAAAAGTATTTCGCCAAATGAAACCTAAAAAAAGTATTTTCCTTTTTCTGTTTTTGCTGGAACAATATATATATATATATATATATATATATTAATTTCACTTTACACCCTGCAACTATATAATTCGTTATGTGATAATAATATATACTTTAATAATAATTATTACATATGTGCTCTATTATGTAGTTCTTATACACTATTATATTGAATTTTATTCTTTGTGTATTTTTCTAAGTACCTCTTAATATTCATGTTATACAACCACACAAAGGATTTAAATATTTTTATAATTTGTAAATGAAATAAAAATAAATTTTAATCCTCGAAAAATTGTATTTTAAGATGAAAATTTGACATTTTCTTTTCTTTTTATATCCAAAAAAGCTATATAATTTTACCTTCCCATCTATTTTATTTCCAACTTCCAACAAGAATAAGATAACCGAAACATGAAATCTTAAAAAAAAAAAGAAGAAGAAGAAAAGGTAAAAATTACATGATGAAATTCCAAAAAAAAGAAAAATATTTTCAGTATAAAGAAATATGGAGAGATGTTTCTTAACTAATAAACAAACTTCTATTCTTTTTGAATCACAAAAGATAATTTTTAATAATGCAAGCGTATTTATTTTAAAAATAAATAAAAGAACACAAATTACATGATATAAATATATCGTAAGCCAAGTTTATATCCTTAAGAAATCCAAGTGCAAATGCTATATAATTAGAAAAGTATGTTAAATTCAAGAAAAGACATTAAAATGATCCAATATCTTATTATATTGAAATATCGATTAATAATAAATCAAACACTATGGATAATTGCATTTTATAATAAACTAATATTCTTTTAAAAATAAAATAGGCTATAATCTTTGTGGCGTTCATGTTAATCTGCCCCTTTTGCGATCCTAAGTTGGTTGGGGAAGAGATAAGCATGAACAATAACATATAATGTGAAGATGAAAATAATGGGTGGCCTTTCACATGAACATTGAGTTGGTCTGGTCCAAAAAGAATTTGCCCAGTAGCTGACCCATCATCAAGAATTTGGGTTTGTGTTGAATAGTCGAGCACTCTCTTCCCAATCTCTATCCAAAAATAAATAAATTTTAAAGAAGAAAGTTTAAAAAAAAAAAAAAAGAAAAAAGGAAGGAAAAGGGCAAAGGGATGGATTGAGCTTTTTGGTCCTAAACTATTCTTTTCTTTATTTTGTTCAAAAATCGAGATGATACTTCTCCTTTTTGGTTTACTTATGTCAATATTGAATCGTTGAACGCTAGTATTTAATGATTATTTAAGGGTTACGTTCAAATCTTACTAAAAATATGTGTTTAAGTAAATTTATATTTGTTTCTTCTCATTATATATATGGTATGTATAATTAAAATATTGATGTACTTTGGATTTACTTGATAATTTCTTTTATAGAAAATATATCAACATGGAGGTGACATACATGTAGCTACTACCAAGATTTAGGCTTTTCTCAAATACATGTATGGGCTAGACAAATTAAATGGTGAAGTCCATCTCCCTGAAAATGAAACCTAATTGGGCCCGACTGTTGTTATAGTTCTTTCACTTGGTAGAGAAAAGTTGGGGGGGGGGGGGGGGGACACATTTTTCTTTATATCAAAATAAGCATCAATGTAATTTAATCATGTTATTTAAATGTAGTTAATTATTGTGAAAAAAAAAAGAAAAAGAAAACGATATGATCAATATAAACGATGAATCGTACTTTATAGGTTACAAATGTTGAGCAATTATTTATAAGTAAATAGTATGAACCTTAAACATGGAAAATTCGGGTCTAAATCATAGATTCTACCTTTAAACAGTCATTTTGTTTAAATAGATTTGATTGAAAATTCCACATCTCCAGCAATTCCCTCTCCCAATAAATTTTCCACCACGAATGAAATTTTCTTCCAGAAAAATTGTAGCACATCTTCCAAAATCTGAAAGCAAGCCATCCTCTAATTACTTGGTCTCATACTGATTAAAATAAATAAAATTAATTGTTCTAATGGTGTATTAATGACAGTGTGTCCGAGTTCAGGTAGACATTAAAATGGACATTATCCTTGTACAGTTTGGGCTCTGGTTCAGGCCGACCAGCCCTTTAAACGTAAATTTTGGGTCAATGGTTTTATTTTTTTGGGTGAAAGTAGCTCAAGATGAGAGTTTGGAAGGTCCTATGCATTTAATTTTTTTTCACAGTATTGTTATAAATAATATAGTCAGTTTGTTTTTTACAAATTAATTGAATAATATGAAATTACGTTACAAACATTAAGAATTGAAAGTTTAATAAAATAAAATCAAAGAATCGATATGATAAGGTAGTTGCAAGATTAAAGAGTTTGACTTATATTGCGCCAAATTAATCAATTATTTTGGAATATAAAATTTAACTATTTCATGGCTATTCTATTTCTTGCTTTTCAGTTTGATTCAGCAAGTACATAATTAAAAAAAAAATAATGATTTTTAACTCCAACTCAGATTTTAAATCCGAACAATAACTAGGAAAACTCAATAAAAAGAAGCAGATCTCATGGTGGTGGACACAATTTTCTCAGAGAACACTTGAGTGTTCTAGGTTTAGGGTTTAGGGATATACATATATGTGTATATTATCGACAACCCTATATTTAATATGTATAATTTTCTGACTAATCTAATTTCTTACCTACTAAATATTGAAATTTGGGCATTCCCAGAGTAATTAATTCTCTTCAATTTGCTGGTCAGATCATTCATGCCAGAAAAAAAAAAGAAAAAAAAAGAAAAAGAACAACCCGTGTGTGTACATTGTAAAAATTAAAGCTTACTTAGTGACAATATTGTTATATCACAGTTAAAGAATGTGACCACTGCTTTATTGATGTGGAAGTTGAAATTACCTCAACTATCTTGAACTTTTTCCTCATATAATTTAGTGTTTGTAATTACTGTAGATTTGATTCCTCATAACAAAAATTGACATATAAGCCAAAGAACCAAAGATAACAGGCACTTGATATTCCATTCAGTTTATAATTGACAGTTTTCTGTGGTAAAAAGGGGCATGCTCTTTTTTGAGTGTTTCTACTGTGGATTTGATGCAATATACTGATTTATTGATGATCATTAAATTGCATACCAGTATATGATGATCCAATGGTCACGTATCGACTCATACGAGACTAACACTACAATAGAAAAAAATATTTTTTATATGTTACAATTATGAATTTTATAAATTTAATAATGATAACAACTGTGTATAAATTGTCACTGTTGACAATCAGAGACAACAAAAGTTGCTACAATAATTTATGACATTATTTGTATTGTTTTTATGTTATTATTATACATACATAACTAACTGTTAATATTGACAACTTAAATACAAATATTGTCACTATTATATTCATTAAAATTATTATTATGATAAAAATAAAATTATTATCCCTTAAGGAAAATTTTAATATTATCATATAACATTTTATCACTGATAATTTAATTACAATAAATTACACCTAATCCATCCAAGAATTTCATTCCTTTCCCTGTTGCACTGTTAGCTAGATCAGCTGTTTTTCTTGGCCTTTCAAGCTGTCAAATCATGGTAATAAAGTACACATACATCTCTGATTAAGGATAGAAGGACGAGTAAAGCAGAATAATTTCTATAGCAAAAACATGCAGACATATACATGTGCTGAGAGCTTATGAGGGCTTTTGTATCTTTTACCGGATACAAACATTTAAATAATGAGTTATTATAGTCTTTCCTCTGTACTCGCTTTGCAGTATTAATATAATACTACAATTCATTGGAGATGAAATATTAGTATCTTAACAATTACTCTAAAAAATAATTATTGATAATTAATAATATCAAATAATTAATACTTTTAAGTGAGAGGATATTTTGAGGGAAAAAAAATCAATTTAGAAAAAAAAATCTTACTAAAAATATTTCAAAAAATAAAAAAAATATTTGTGTGGACCTCAAAGTCTTATCTAATTTATTAAGTTCTTTTATATATATATATATAAACACTAATCTGATATGGAATATAAAAAATACATAATTATTTAGCTAGTGAAGAAGATCACAAGGTTTCAACTTTCATGTGAAGGAGATGACTTCATGGATTGCAATATCCAGACTAACATCTGCCAACAACACATCTCCATCACTACCTCCTTTAATAACAAAAGTGGAAAAAGAGAAATATTAGGGCATTCTCTTGTTCAGTTTACATTGATCCCTGTCCACATGCACCTCTCTTATATTACTACCCTCACACTTATATACATGTATGTATGTATCTATGTATGTATATATATATATATATATATGTGTGTGTGTGTGTGTGTGTGCCATGGGAGAGAAAGGGAGACAGAGAGAGAGAGATGAGATAGGAAAAAGAATTTGAAATGACAAGGGCTAAAAAAAGCTAAGTTTGGGAAAATGGGCATTGTGATTTGTGAGGCAAACCATGTAGTGTTGGTACACCATTCTATGCATTTTTCTTCCCCACTTCTCCTCCTTTTTGCCTATCCCTTGTCTCCTCCACATCCAAACAAGCCAAAAATCCAACATGTTTTTATCTACGTGCGCACACACACTACTATGTGTCTATAGATACAAAATCTCAGTGAACTGAACGCCCTCATTCCAACATCTAAAATCCCTACACGCCCTCCAAAAGTCTATATAACAACATATGTTTATAATACTGTCTATCTAGTCCTCTCAATCTTGCCTCCTCCACCAAAACCTAAACTTTTTTGCCATCCCAAAAACTCCAGATATATAGTATAAAAACTATACTATATCACCATGCAAACTCATTCTTTCCCATACATATCTTCCAGTGACAGCTTCTACAATTTGGAAGCTGATGAAGAAGATGATGACTGCTCTACTTTGCTCTCTCTTGGCCCTCCAGGCCAACACCAGCATCAGAAGTACAACCGCAGCTTCGCTGCGTACAATCAGCGCCAGAACTTGCAAAACCCTAGTGCTGAAAATGGTGTGACTGTGGCTCTTCATATTGGCCCGCCGAGTGGTTCTGCATCAGTAGCCATAGGAGCAGGAAACCCTAGTGAAATGGCGGGTCTTGCTGAAGGACAGTACTGGATTCCAACCCCAGCACAAATCCTTGTTGGCCCTACACAGTTTTCTTGTTCTGTATGCAGTAAAACTTTCAACAGATACAACAACATGCAGGTTCTTGATTGCAGAATATTCATCTATCTATATGCTAGTTTACAGGGTTGTTTTTATTCAATTTCTTCATTATTCTGTTCCTCCCACATATATCACTTCCCCTTCTTTTAATTTCACCCCATCAATGTTTCTGAGCATCAAACTTTACTGGCACAATTCATTTATACAACTTATAGTGCTACATTAGGTATTGCAAATTGTAAGCATGTTTCTATTGGCTTATATGCATTTTTCTTCTTTACTTAAGAGTTCAAATTTTCTGTTTCAAATTAACTTAAGAGTTCTTTTTTTGGTTCAATAGAAAATAAACGAGTAGAAAGCTATGCTTTTTGTTCTTTTTTTGGAAATTCAAACTTTGAACCTTACAACCAACATTCACCAGCCATTCATCAGCTTTCAAGATACAAAACCAAGTACAAATTTAATTTTCCTTCTTAATTAGGTGGAGACATTGTGCATGCTCATAAATTTTACTTGCAGCTGGCAAATTCTTCGTAATTCCTATATAGTACTAGTCAAATGGTATAGTGCAAAAAAATTTCTTCTTGTTCCCCTAATTTTGTCTGTCTGTAGATGCATATGTGGGGGCATGGCTCAGAATACCGCAAGGGCCCGGAATCTCTCAGGGGTACAAAACCAGCTTCATCAATTCTCAGGCTGCCATGTTACTGCTGCGCGGAGGGGTGCAAGAACAACATAGAGCACCCAAGATCGAAGCCATTGAAGGATTTCAGGACACTCCAAACGCACTACAAACGCAAGCACGGCACGAAGCCCTTCAGCTGCCGCAAGTGTGGCAAGCCATTCGCCGTGCGGGGGACTGGCGCACGCATGAGAAGAACTGCGGCAAGCTGTGGTTTTGCATTTGCGGTTCTGATTTCAAGCACAAGAGATCGCTCAAGGATCATGTGCGAGCATTTGGACAAGGCCATGCGCCACATAGTGAGAATTTGTACTCATATGATCATGTTGATGTAGAAGAGTTTGAAGAAGAAGAGGAGGAGGAAGAGATTTAGGAATAGAAATGGAGGCTGGAATGGAGTTGAAGGAGTGTACTGATGATCATCATCATCAAACATGTGAACCTTTATTACTAGTGTCATTTTTTTCTTACCAACTGGGATTGATTAGTGACTTTTTGGCATTTAGTGTCTGCGTATATTGAGAGAGAGAGAGAGAGAGAGGACAAATAGTGTAGTGAAAGCCATGCTTCTATGCATTAATGTTCGAAGTGGCAGTTCAATTTCTATCTGATTAAAGTCTCTTTTGTAATTCAAAAATAACTGTGTGAGGGGCAGAGAGAGAGAGAGATAAAGATAATAGAATTAGAGAGTAAGTGAGAGGGTACATAGTTTTGGTCAAGTGAATTCAGCCCACTGAGATACATTGGCAGAAACCGCAGACATGCCTGCAGTGTGGTACAGTCTCAGAATCTACTGTTCATTAGCTTGCATTTTGCCATAGATTTCTTTCACACACACACACAAAAGGTTTCTTGGCATCTCCCTCTCTCTCCCTCTCTCTCTCTCTCTCTCTCTCTCTCACACACACACACACACACTATGGGATGTGGTGGGTTTGTCTTGATGAGGGCTGAGTCTTCTATTTTTCATTTTTCTTTTTTCCTCTGAGCTTCGACTAGAACTACTAACACTTTGATGGAGCCCTTTTGTCAGTAGGTAACAATGGACCACTGGAAGTTTCTGTTTTTGGGGTTTCACCCAAAGGTTTACCTTTTACCTTTTCAGACCAACAACAAGCAGATACTACATAACATGTTTCAGAACCACTGTGCTTACCTTCTTTAACCCTAATACCAACAATATATATATTGTGCATGGGTTACACACTATACAGTGTCACCATCCTGTCAAGGCCTTTTTGGCTCGCTTTTTTCCCCCTCCCTTTATCTTTTCGTTTTGTTCTGATCCCTCAATTTTTTTTTTTTTTCTGTCTCTTCATTTTTGTGCCTCTTTCATATTTTTGTATATGCAATTGATTGATTTGGGCATGCATGCATGCATCAACCTTTTTGCCCTTTGTTTCCTTTTTCTTTGTGTAATTTACACCATCCTGATTATCACTCACATCTAGCAATATCTTGTTGTCTTCCAGATTTCCTGATTTATGATTCAAAATAGGTGTGGAAATATATTCAAATCTCTGGCTTTTTCAGACACCTTGAAATAGCTAAGTTATGTTGATAGATTAGTTTAGAAACAAAGGAGCAAAGAAAGATAAGGACAACAATGGGTGAAAAATGGGATAGTAGAGTTTTAAGTTGGTCCTTAGACAAATATTTGTGGGGTTCACATTTGACTTTTTTTTTTAAGTTTCAAGGGCTACCATTTTTGAAGTGAGAGTTGAAAAAGGAATTAGGATTTCAAAATTATGTTTGTGCATATTACAATCTTACTCTATAACTGATGTATAGTTATGAAACATTGGTAATTATGTTATGGTCTTTAGGTAAAGGTATTTCCATTTTTTAACAAGAAATATTTTTAAAAGTAAATTATTAATTTAGGAAATAAAGCATTAATGGTGATGAACAAAAGAAAGAAAGTACTGGTGAACTTATTTCTTTTTGTTTATTTATAAAATCACGTTTAGCTGAGTATAAATCGATTATATGAAAAATAAATTATAATTGTCATGAAATTAATGTAACGTTCAAGAATAGTGATTGATTACAAGATTGTACTTGTCGAATAATCAATTGAGTTTTGACCAAACACACCTTAGGCAAAAAATTTCCAATTTTTCATAGCCTTGTCAAACTTTTTTTTTAATCTAATTAATTAGTTTGAGACAATAATTTTTGTTTGACTTTAGCTACTAGTACAACTTTTTCTTATTTTACATTGATTTCAGTATCATATGTAAGTTATATTATGTCTAGGAGTTATTGTACGATCATGGACCAAATAGAAAGTTCAAAATCTTATGGGTCCTATTAAAGTCTTCATTTAAACACCTAATAGAAAATTCTCAGGAGAGCCTTGGATCCTATCTAAGCGTTGTCTTGGTTCCAGTATTCCCATTCGGAAAATAGGAGCTCCAGAAAATTGTAAATGTGGAAAAATTAATTAATTAATTTAGATATCCCTTAAATATCCAAACGGAACTTTATAGTATATTTTTACGGGCATATATAGTAAAATGGTGCAAAAATTTGTATGGGTAGTTTGAAAATAGACGAAACTACAAATGATTAATTATCTTTTCAAACTATGTAAGTCTACAGGCTGGAGGGCCAAGTTTGTAATTATCATATTTAATAAGTAGTGTGCTAAAAATTCTGAAATAAATTGAACACTTGCAAGTAAAATAGATACAATGAGAATATAATGTAGGGAAATACTGTTACAAATAAATGCTAAAGTTTAGAAAAATAGCGAACAAACATAACAAAGAGAATATCTAATTAATTGACTTGATTTTAATGTCAGATTATTTTTTATACATCATTATTTTTACGTCTAGGTCAGCTATCTTTTACCACAAGATCATGAAGGTATGGTAAAAGAAAAATACAAATGTAAGTTTGAATTATAAGGGCAAGATATACTATTTAATATAAAAAATAATATTCTTTATTTCTCAAATTTGTTGTTCTTATTTTCCTTTTAAGGCGTCCTAAACAAGATTTTATTTCCTAAATAATATTTTTTTTTGGCTCAAGACTATCATCTTAATTAATGTAAAATTAACATAATGATATGACACCAGTACTTTTAACCACTATTAAGGGCAATTCTGTAAAAGTAAACATACGTTTTTTTTTAGCTCTCATTTTGAACTGGACTAGACCTTTAAATTGGAGCCGAAGGGAGTATCAATTATGTATACATGAATATAATATCACGAAGGCAAATTAAATAAATATGAAATACAAGATTACAGGGCAATGATTAAAATTTCATCTTACAAAAGACAAACAGGGGTAATTATATACAAAAATATGTTGAAGACTGAAAAGGAGCATTAAATAATTTTGCAAAAAATAACTAAGCTAAAATTCAAAGCAGTTGAGATTGAAACATGCTTAACATAGGCTTCACGATACAAAATAAAATTATTATTTAGATAGTAAGAACAAATTTTGTTTGGACTTATAATTAATATCAATCAATTTTAATGATTTCAAAATATATTTTGACCATGCAAATAGGCTTTGAAATACAATAAATTTCAAAATTTGAAACGTTCCTCATATATTTCACCTACAAATATTCAATTACATAATAAATTATTTTTGTATTTCCCAAATATATATATTTTTTGTAAGTCATGTTTTAAATAATTATCTTTCTTGATAATCTTTTTTAACTTAACCAAACACTTCATAGGTTTAAATAACTGATTAAATTTAATTCTTATATGTAGTTAAAAAATTATATAAATCAATTAATAAACCATGGGGATACTAGAATTTGCCTAAGACCTAAGATGCAAAGTCATTGCTTGTAATTTTTATTATATTTATATTTATATTTATTATATCTACTTTTTAAGTACTAACATGTGAACATTGAAGCAATAATGCAGCCTAACACACAAATAAAAGCATAATGATTCAAATTCCAAAGAATTACAGTATCACCAAAATATAAGAAAAAAATTAAATGGTCAATATCTACAAGGAGATATACATTTTTTGTATATTATAATTGCATACAATAATGGTTAGAGATTAGAAGCAAGTAATAGAATTACCATTCAAGATGTTGAATATAATAAATACTTACTACATTCTCCTCTAAATTCGTGTTTTTATTCGGGCAATGCCTGTAATACTTTCTAGTATAATATATATATATATATATATTTGTATGTATATATATTTGTATGTATATATAGGGTGAAGACACAAGTAGCTATCTGACCTGAATCATAGGAGTACCTGACCTTAGTAGTAGCAGAATACATTTCATGGCCCCCCTTCTCTCTGGGTGTGACTTATTGTCAATTTCGAAAGAGATGAAAAATAAACATTTTCAGTGAGCAAAAATAAAGCAAAAAGAAAATTACGAGTAATAATTCTACACAGAAAACTGTAGGTGATAAACAAGTCGAGGCAAATGATGCCGCAATGGGTCAAGAATTTGTCACTATTTTTTTAAAAGAGTTTTTATCTTCGTCTGGATGCTATATGCCCCAGAAAATATGAAGTAAAGGCAACTATATGAGGCTGGCCGTACTAATTTTATTTATTTTTTATTATTTTCATTTTAGTGAAATGAAATTTTGAGGGCAAGGGTAATCGAACAGTTTAACATAATTATTCACCTCTCACAAAAAAAAAAAAAAAGACATATATATAACATCTCGGAAGTCGATGGTGTGTCTCGATTTTAAATTCTTAAACAGTCAAGTCAGTACGAATACGAGATTCAATTAGAGCAAAACAATGTAATGATTCAACCAAAATATATATTCGTCAATTATGTTGATGTTGAGAATCTAATAGTATCTTCTCTTTTAGGTTCTTCACAGTTCACGCAACTTCCCGAACAATGTGTTTGCTTTGATTTATGTTGAATTTTCAGAAATTTTCAAAGTCCACGAGGACAAAAAATGAAACCAATTAATGTTCTAAGCCTACATCTCACTGTATACGATTAATATCAGTTAGTGAAGTTAGAAACTGTGGCCTGAGACTCAGCAGCCGCCGGTGGATCAACCCACGGAGTTGGTGCCACCGGCTTAACCACCAGCTCAGCCGCCGGCAAATCCTTAATCGCGGCCTCTAAATTAAATTTGTAAAAAGCTTAAATGGGAACACATTTTGCTGCTGTTTCACCTTTCCATAGACCCCTCAGAGTCTCGAACACCCCTTAGCCTATATATGCTTGTATCTCAGACACGGGCACGGTATAGAAATATGTGTTTTTGCAGAAGAATGCTTGTGTAGTAAACCTTTGGAGGAGATCTTAGTGGTGAGAATTTTTGTGAGTAGTAGTGGAAATATCTGGAACTCGAAACCAAGCAATGGATTTCCACTTGATGGAAAAGCAGAAGCTGCTCGAGTTTGGTTTCAGGGAGTTTTCGTACAAGCCATTGATGCGGATTATACAGAAATGCAAAAATGAAAGGTGTAAGTTGAATTGAAGAAGATGGAATGGAACAGAAAGATGAAGATGCGTGCTTATGGGGCTTGTACCATGGCCTCTGAAATGGAACAGCTATGCATACGTACAAATTACTAGTTTATGTATGTGGTGTAGAGTTGTAGTGTTTCATGATTTTGAATGGTATTTTGATAGTATTCAGGAAATTCATTGGGAAATAAGGCGTCTGAAATATTCAATAATTATTCCCACATGTTAATTATTTGTTGTGTTCATAGCATCTTTTATTAGTGCTGTGATCTTATTGCAAAATAATATTTCTTCCCTTCTCATTTTGAACTATGAAAAGCTAATTCTTGACCCTTTGATGGATGAATACTACACATGTGTGTACAAGTAGTCTGTATATACGCACATATGCGAATTCACATACGTATATTGAGGTCACTTTAAATTATTTACAATATATATATATATATATATATATATATTATGTTGAATGCACGACAAATGTATAAAAAGATAATTACGATATTAAGAGAGAATTTTTTACTCAAAAAGTGATATATTCGAGCCACATTAATATATTGGGATGAAATTCCCAGAATTTATTTTTTATTTGGCATCCATATTGTTACGGTAGGAATACTTACAAATACAAATATTATTTTTTATCGAACCATAAGAAAATAATAGAGATGAGAAAAGAAAAAGAAAAAGAAAATAGATACATACATAAACCATGTCGTGTAGAATATTCGGATTCAAATAATTGAAGATGGAGAATTTATATTCCCATGAGATTAATTGTCTCCCCTTTGGAACTAAGCCAGATAAATAGAACTTATATATCCCTCTCAGATGTGATGGAAAATAATAAAATAACAGATGGTGACAGGCTGCAATCCGTATTTTACAGGGAGAAAAGAAGATGAAAAAGAAGACGAAGACAAAAAAAAAAGTAACCAAAATGCGAGAACCTAATCAAGTCTCAACAAACCCAATTTTGTCAGTCTTGAATAAAAACAAGACAACTCCTGATTTCTCTGAGTGTTTTCTGAGCAATGCCCAATTTTATATGAGATTTATGGGTGCAAAAAATCTGACTTTTTTAATTAGTTACAAATAAAAATTACAAACACAAACTGGTGAACGTGGAGGTCAATCATGTCACTCTAGGCTAAAAAATTTAGCCCTGACAAGAAGGGAAAATATAGTAAATATGTGTGTTTGAAGATTGATCTCTTGTTACATTAATTTCCTACACACTTTTATTTACTTCTTTGTTCCCAACGTAAGAATATTAGTTTAATCTTTTAGTTCAGCCTCGATTTGGAAAACCCAAAAAAGATGTCAGAAAGTATAATAAATTTGTTACGTGAGTTGTTGAGTTCGACTAACTCATCTATGTATGTTTTTCGTCCTCATCAATGCCCCAAATTTAAGTTGGGCCACCATATACAAACAGGGTTGAACTGGGTCCAAACCCAATTGACGACCCGACAAATGGATTCTGTCTGTGATTGGACCCGGTTGTTCAAGGATGTTTGATGTGAGGATTATGTCTTGGAATAACAAGTAGTCTTGCTAAAACTTAGTTTAATAAGTAATATTAAAACGTTTTTTATATTTCATAAATAAACAAGCTTAAATGATTGAAAGACTCTATAATGTGAAGAAATTCAAATTTTGGCCAGGCTTCTATGGGCTGGACTTGCCTATAATTTTGACCCAACTAGATTGTTTGTTCACGCCCACTAAAGTTTGGCCCAAATACCATCCGAGTAGGCCAACTCCCCAAACTGATCCAGCCTATTTAAAAAGCCAGGAACCAAAAGGAAGGTGAGGTTTAGTAGTTATTACCTAGCTTTTAAACTCAAGAATATATTTTTAAAAACACAACATTTTACTTACTACTTTATGCTTTAATGCTACATTGCCAAATAATATACCAGCTACTAAAAACTTTTGAGCTTAGCGACAAAAATTTGAAGAAAATATTTTTCTCACTTCAAATGATATAATTTTCCGTTTTAATTTTTTTTAATATTTTTTTTTCTAATTTTCTTCGTCAAAATTCAAGGTCCATTACAAAAAACATGATATATATATATATATATATATATAGCGGGACATCGACTCAATGTGAATGGCATGGGGTATTCAAAAATTGATGCATCAAATTGTTATTTGGATTCCTCAATAACCAGCAACTGATCAAGACATGTAGGCCAGGAGTTTCCTTAGAGAAACTTTAGCTCTTTTAGTTTTTGTTTCTTGGAACTTTTAGGTTTGTGGGAAAAAGCAAGTTGTCCTTCAATTCTTCCTCATATGTGAACAAGTTGCAAGAATGTGATTCTATTATTCTCTTCACGCCCAAAAGTACGACTTAAAGATCACACATTTTCATATTTTAATTATATATCTTTCACAATTTTTTATTTTTTTTGTATAGCTAAAAAAAAAAACATTATTTGAACCAAGATTTGTTTAATTAGCACGTGATCGTATACATACACACCTACACAAAACATTGCACCAAGACTTATGACTTTGCATTCATGATTTGGAAGTGAACAAAGATTGTACATCAAGATCGATCGTGTATGTATTTCACAAAACAAATTTAGTGGATACCTGATTTTGACAAATTAAGGTTTCGTGATTTTGCCTTTGATAATTAAACCATGATTCTAAGGGAGATAGATGTAATTAACCTTTTTAATTAAATCGTGAAATTGATGCTCTATTTTAGCCTAAAGTATAGAGAGTACAGTGCACTAGTAGGTTTGAGGTTTCCTTTGTTGTTGTTTTTTTTTAATGTTGTTCCTTTGACTGTACTACCATTAACATAATTGCATGGTTTATGACTATGGATCAATTAAATGCTTGGAACGTTAAATAAACAAGTTGATATAATTATTTTGGCTAAGACTAGAAGAGTCAAATGCACGTAATTAGCAAGAAACCCTCATGCTATAAGATAAGAAAATTTAAACCCATAGGGATTCGCATGTGGGCTACGGATTAATTAAGATGTTCACATTGCTTTGTGTAGCGTAACAGTGTAAGCTCGTTTTTATAAATTATAATGTTAGTATGAAATAATATTTTAAAGGATGTTTATAAACTTATAAGTTTTTAAAAATATTTATTAAGTCTCAAAATAAGATGTTGGGATTTTATAAGTTTTTTTAAAAAATTATTTTTTATATTTTAGTAAACTTTTTTTTAATTTTGACAATATTAATTTAAAAATCGTCATTATTGATATTTTTTAAGTCCTATCATCTTATTCATCAAAGTATTTTAAGAGCTTATTTTTAAAATAAAATTCAATACTTTACAATTTTTAAAAATATCTTATAAGATGTATGAATTTAATTATAAAATCTTTTTAATAAATTTATGGAAAAGAAAACGATTTTACAGCCTCTCAAGATTGCCTTCATGATTTGATCAGTGGATGAATCTGCAAAACCAGATGAATCCATGCACCATAAAAGCTTATAGTACCTATAGAATCGTAGACAGATCATAAAAATAAGTATAATATTGAGAACACATGTGAAACATTTGCAGACAATTTTTCGCAGACGAGAAGGAAAAGTAATTTGTCCAAAATAAATTCATTTTTCTAAATATGGGACTTAACTAATTTTATGTCAATTGTTTTTAGAAATTTATTGAGATATAGTCTGTTACTTTGCAGGTTAAAGTGTTCTTTCTTTTGTTTTCCCTCACTTAAATCAAGAATCCTAAGAAAGCTTTTAATGGAGTACCGATATTATTTTTCTCATTTTAATGTCTGTATTTCTTGGACAAAAAAGGCTACTTTGTAGCACTTAAGCTATATTACCGAAAAAATGTATTCAAGTCGATAGGAAAATAGTTATAATTATTTAGCCGAACTAATGACTTGAAATTTAGTACTAATTTTTTATTTTAACAAAAAGAAATATCAGCTAGTTCTTGTATTTGAGAAGTACGTAGTATTGGAAGATATGACCTAATGCATAGATTCTCAAAAGCATGTATGATGGGATTTTATTTTTTTCAATATTTAGGATATATTTTGTAAATAGAATCAACACATGCCCACAATGTTTGTTTTTATTCCAGGAAAGTATTTTCGTTTCCCTGGAATAAAAATTTATTTATTTTCTCCTTCCCAAAATAAATCCATTCTTAAAAAAAATAAAAAAGAATCCATTATACATCAACATTTATACATTATTCAATTATTATATTATTATAAATAATTCTTTTTACAATAAAAAATATTTATCAAAAAAGACTGTGACACCATTAATAAAAAAAACTTAAAAAACAAGAATTTATAGTAAAAAATATTTTCCATCAAAATAAAATCAAACGTTACTTTTATTATCAAATTCCTTGGCCCAAAACACCATATGCAAAACACTCAAAACAAAAATAAACATTTCATGAGGGATTTTGTTCTTATATTTATCTGTATATATAGGTACTACATAGTGGATTAATATATGACATTCATTTTCCTTTCATACAATTATATCCTTTTTTACAAGAAATATTTAATAACACAAGTTGTAATATCTTTTGAGAAAATATTACATACGTATTTACAGATAATGTACAGTCGATGCATGATTACCCACTGTGTTAGTGCCCCATTCTGATAAACAGCCCAAACTCTATTATAATTATCTGCCATTTCTCTATCATGCATGTACATGGGCATATGTGATAAATGGGTGGATAAGTATAGCATGCCACCCAATAGATATTATAAAAAAGCAAAAAAAAAATTCCAAAAGCATGGCAGCTAAAAGAAAACTGACCAATACTAAGTAAAAATAAAATAAAAATAAAATTGCAGATAACAGTTCAAAACTTTGGAAAGAACAAATTGACTGTTTTTTGTATTTCAATTTTTTCTCCACCTAAGTTCTCTCTTCAGCTACCCTTCTTTTTTGTCTGATTACTGTACAATTGGAAACCCTTTTTTGCAACTTGCAACAACGCCTTCCCACTCCCTCCTCATCCCCTTTCCCAACGTGAAACATATCTACAGTACTGAAAACAAGTTCAAATCAAGAACAAGAACAAGAACGAATTACAACTAAGAAAGAGAAGAGTAAAAAAATTAGAGTTAAATGTCACAAGGCATCAATAACCCTTTGTTTTTTGCTAGAGTTTAATCCCAAAAGCTCCATTTCTATCATCCTTTTCCCGCTGCAACTAACACTACTATCTATGGCGGCTCCGCTACCATTTCTTGGCACTTCAAATATGTTGACTCCAAATAACCTAACCATTTGAGCGGGCTGAACCCGGCCAGGTACCCCGACTGCAGCAGCAGCAGCATTTGATCCATTATTCCTTGCTTTCCAATCAATGTAAAGCTGCTTATCCGGGCCGGTTGATCGCTGGAAACTCACAATGTCACCGGCCCGCAAATTCTTCTCCTTTACAAACCGGCTCCAACCTTTTGTCAACACATAGCTCTGGCTGCTGTTCCAGTATGAATACCGAAATCTCCATACTTTACCCCCTGTATCTTCGAAGTTTAACAAGACCCCTTTCGAAGTGTTTCCACCCTGTAAAGGGAAGTGCTTTTCTGCATGTTGTTTGGGAATAACAAGCCTGTTAAGTTTTCCCACATCGCTAGGCGTCACCGCCTTTTCGAAAAGCTGTTCGCGGGCTATTGCTGCCCTGTCGCCGCCGCTAGAGAAGCTGAAGAGGCCGCCTTTCGCCGTCCTGTTCCCGCCGTAGTTTCTCCTGCTTTGCTCGAGTTCATCATTGTACGTGTGTTTTCTGAGCATGTCGACAATCTCAGCTTTCGAACGGGAATTCAAGAAAGCGGCTTCAACCTCGTCTTCTTTTTCCGACAATGGCTTGAAGTTAGTGACGGCGTCGCGGCCGCGGAACCGCTGCGCCGCGGTGTCGTAAGCTCTCGCGGCCTCTTCTTCTTCATTGAAAGTGCCCAACCAGACCCTTTGGTGCTTTTCGTAGATTTGTGCACCCCACCTGCCATTAGGCTGAGGGACTACGCCTTTGAATCTCGATGAGGGCAGCTTTCTCGACTCGGCTTCGACTCCATTTTCTGCGTCGATGATCACGCTCGCGCCGCTGCCGACGCGGCAGAGACTCTCCAGCAGCTTCGTCGGCGGTGTCTTGGACGGCGGCGTGATTGATATGGAGTCACTGGTTGTGCTTTCATCTGTGCTGCTTCCATCCATTTTCTTCTGTTGTTCTTGCAAAGAAAATGATAGTATGGTATTCTTGGGAGAAAGGTACAGATGGTATAGAATGAGAAAGCAAGAGAGAAAGAGAGATAAGTGTGAAGTATGAAATGAGTTGTTGACACAAGGGGCGAGCACATATATATATAGTATATAGAAGCTGCCCCAAGTTTTGTGTGTGTTGAAATATAATAATACTATAAAGTAATTGCAAATTGTACATATTTTGAAAAAAAAATTGAGATATGCAGATGTGGGTGAGGTGGGTCAACCCTTCAGATGGTAAGTAACTAGGAAGATTCATTGAGGGGTGAGGGGTGGGGAGGGGGGGTTGGGAGGTCTTAACTCTCTCCATAGCTGTAGTAGGAAGTATGTGTGCGTTGTGGGCTGTGTATGTGGGGTGGGGTAAAGATAATGAGAGCAAGTTGATGGGATTCACATGACTGTGGACCGTGTTTTAGTAAGTTCATCCCCCCTGAGGCCTGAGCTTTGCTGCCCCTGCTGACTGACTCTCAGCATGGTCTCCCCCTTTCTATACACACAATGTACACAAATAGGCTGCTCCGATCGATTACTCGTTTTAAAATATGAACTAATTACGTAACAACTGTAAATTATTCCACATAGTAATTGAGTTAATCTTTGATAATATTTTTTAAAAATATTTGAATAATATTATCATACCAAACTAAGATCCGTATCATACTGGCATTGTTTGGCATGAAATAATGATGTAGGAAAGAGCTTTCAAGGGCGTGCGTGCGTGTGGGTGTAATAAAAGCAGACAACAAATAATAGAGGAGATTTTGATGAAGTATCAGCATCAGATAAGATTAAAAAAAAAAAAAAAATGTGACAAGGGGAAGTAACAATCTTCCACTAGGATGGAGGGTTGTATGGACCACTGTTAATGAGGGATGGATAGACTTGAAGACAAAGGGGCTCATCCAACAAGAATTTCCCCCATGGGAAAATCTTACCTGGCGTGATCTGATTCGTCGTCTCCATATTTGTTTTGTCTTATTGGCTAGGTTCAATTTAGCATTTTGGACAATAAAACACATTATTGATTCCAATCAACATTGACAATGTCCATCGATTGGCTTATTTAGTTTGAGCGTTTCTGACCAAGTCTAATATAATAAATTCAAATATATATGTATATATATATATATGTAAAAATGGCACTTTATAGGTTAAATTAAAAAAAAAAAAACAATAGAACTAATTAAGTCGCTAGATTTTAAGTAGTTCAGTCAAATCCTAAGCTATGTGATTTATACTTACACTTAATACAAAACCAATTATATATGAAATTTGGTGTTACAATTTATAAATAATCGTATATTAAGAAAGCTCTAATCTACATGAAAAGTGCATGGATCCTTATGGATGGTATGGCACTTTCCATTCTACTCTTATTCTAAGTATAGGTTCTCACATTAACGTTGAATCATGGCCCATATATTGACAACTTCAACCTATTAAAAACCAAAGAAACCTTATCTTATACAACATTATTTATTGTGTTTTTTGCAGCCTAAACTGTTAATTTGGACAAGATAGTTTTCACTATTCTTGTTCCAAACCCCTTGTCCAGCCCCTTGTTTCGTAATGAAAATTGAACTTACTATGGGTCACTGAAACAATTCGGATCGTTTATTATATAATTTATTACTTTATTTAGTATATAAAATAATTTTTTAAATAAAATATTAAATTAAAATTAAAAAAAAAAAAACTTTATTCCATTTGTCAATAATGGTTAGTGACATGATATATATAAATATGGGGATTTTGTACGGACTGAAGTCCTACTTCTCTAGAGGCCCCCACCCTTGCAAGTTGAGATAAACCAATCCAAAGGTTTAGTAGTGTTGGACCATTTGGCTTTGGATTTGTGGATTTTGTTTTTTCTTAAATTGGCCCCCATTCAAGAAATAACTACCCAACCCCACAAATTATTTCATCAATAATTCATGTCACTAGTTGAGTAACTAGTCTTACCTTACTATAGTATTTGAGATAATACTTCTAATAAGGAGTTGTAATAAATGCTCTCAAATTATTACATGGTCGTCTTTTTGTATGAAATATTTTTATAAATGAAATTCTACAAAGTTAATGATGAAAAGAAAGGAACATATGATTTTATCGTTCAAACTCGTTTTCAGAGTAGATTATGATGTAATTATAGTCTTGCCGTAGATGTAATTTTTTGATAATTGAAACTAGCAAAAAAATTGAGGAAAAAATTGTGATATTATGAAAGAATCACGTTTTAATTAATGTTCTTGTACAAATTGACTGTTAGATGTAGATGGTAGAATAATTGAGAGCCCTCGTTGGATTATCTAAGGTACAATTATTCATGAATTGTGATATTGGTTTGGGTCCCAAATTTGGTTGTAATCATATACTATGTTCATATAGTTTCATGTGACTTAGTAGGTATTAATTTAAAAAAATAGGGCCATATAAAAAAAAAAAAAAGAATTAAAAAATAGGGAAATTGTACGGTATGTGTGCATTTAGTGATACGGATAGTCTGTCCAAGCTGGTGGCTTTCCTTACAGGTGGGAACGCGTGAACATGTTGGGCTGTCACATGAGACCACACACTAAGGAGAAGTATGCGTATTATTATTATTCTTCGTACTTCCAAAATTGCCCTTCGTATAGCCAAATATTATTGTTGGACTTAAGGAGATCACATGAATATAATGGCTTTTAATTTAATAAATTGATATAGATCGATATGTGAATAAGAGAATTTGTTATTTTATAATTAGTGGTTTAAACGAATCCAACATGTTATTATTTAACTTTATTTGATTTTTATCGAATTTAAAAAATTATATTTGAAATTTATTTGATAGTTAATAAAGTCGAGATTGAACGAGTTTTAATTGACTCGAACACGAATTGAGTTTGAGTAAATTGATATTTTAAAATATATTATTTTATTTTTTTACTAATCTAGTCGAATTCAAGTCGAGTTTTAGTTTATCGAACGAAAAAAATATATTCAAACTTGATTTGTTAAATTAACGAATAGAATACACAAAAAATTTTAACAATCGATCTCGAGTCAAGTATTGAATAACTTAATTTATTTTTCAATTTTATTTATAATATGCAAAATTTATCAATTTTTATCGCTACAAGGAAAAAACTTGATAAGTTTTAAATTTTTTTTAATCATATATTTGGTGTATTTGCTTTGAAGTTTTACCATTTGGGTATTCTATAAAATACATTTTGTTTATAACACTCTCTCTCTTTTTTCTTCGCTAAATTCTTTTATGATAAAGATTGGTCATTGATTTCTTGAAGAAGCAAAATGAGAATTTGTGCATAGGAATTGTGGCAATCTTTTCTATGATGGCCCTTCCCCTTTGGGAAATCATCTAGTTGCCAAAGGAATTATATAATTTAGTGGTAGGGCTTGTTTGGGTGATCACCTTACATCACTCAATTTTCTTGTACTGACAAAAAAGGTCAGATTTGTAGTGGGACAATTCAAATCGTAATATCAAGAACTTATAGTATTAATTTATTCTTTTTAAAAATAAAAAATAAAATTGTGCAGAGAGGATAAGTAAGGTCATTGTTATTCTAAATTATCTTCTAAGTATCATCACAGTTGCTGATCTCAAAATTAAGGTTCTGTTAATATAGTTGGTGCAATAGTCGTTAAGAATCATTAAACATGAGGATAATTTCCTTAATCTTTTCCGACAACTAATCTTAGATTAATTGATATACTTTGATTTAGGCCTATTTTTGTGCTTATCTTAGTCATCAATCATGATTATCATTATCATCATCATAATTGCATTCTCTTTTAGTGCCTAGATCATGTTCAAAATCGTCCTTTTTGCATGGACAAATGCACTCCTTTTTTGATTTCTTCTCATCAAAGGATTGGTGAATCAATTTTGTATTTTATTTTGTTTTTGCCACTACCATGTATTTTGAAATTAATCTCTATTTAGCAACCACCCCATGGCTTTTGCCATTTTAAAAGGGCAATTTTATTATTTTATGAAAACTAATAAAAAATACATATTTTGCACATGATTTATTTTATTTTACTAAAATAATTATATTATTTATTATTTTATTAAGTAATATTAAAATCTTAGAAGGCGTTTTAAAAATAACGAAATACTTTAACACTTAATTAATTAAAATTAAAATATTTCAAGATATTTCAAAATATTTTATTTTTAGTAAGCATAGATCGATATGAATGATTAATAAATTTTTTAAAGAACTAAATTTAATAAAAAATTAAAACTTGAAATAATAACATAATTAAATAAATTCTTATGAGAACTTATGATCAAACTAAATCATTTTCTTGTATGATTTTGATTGTTGGAGAATTTTTATTCTTACTTAATTTTATAATTTTTTTTGCATTAAATGCATTATACACGACCAAATCGAATAATTTAACATGCTAAAAATTGATAAATCCCAATTTTTCACATTAATAAAAAAACTTTCAAGTAAATTAAATTATTTTTTTACCAAAACCTTACTTTTTTTTTTTTAATTTCTCACGCCTTCCAGAAATATAATTAAAAATAAAAACTGCAATACAGAATATCCATAAAAATTACTTTTTTGTATGTTTTTTTTTTTTCATTCTAATAACAAAACACTTGAACTTTTTTTGTATATTTTCTTTTGTATATAACCAAAATTCTACTACTTATAGTTATACATCGTTAATGCTAAAAAAATTATATTACAATATTTTACCACATTTTGATACCTTGTTGAATGATTACTTCATGTAAATGCGTAAGCAGTTAAAAAGAAATATATATAATTATTAATTTTCTATTGCATTTATAAAAAAACGGGATTAAAATTTATTTACAATTTTCAGGTTGATTATACTATTTTATATTTAAGAAAACAAATGGCACGTAGGATATCACTAGATTACACGTCATCATCAAAACCAACTCACCTAGTCTCAAATCAAAAGCATGCGTTCATCCATATCTGCTGTTCTCACTCTAAATTCTACGTGCATAATCTGAATGATAATCTGACAAATCAAACAACAGATTAAATAATCTATTCTCTTCCATAACAAAAAGCGCACTTTCCAACTCTCTAAATTTTAGTTTTTAGTCCTTTTTTTTAAAGTTGGAGATGACTTAATTCATGACCACAGATGGGAATGCCACCTCAATCTCACCGACTAATGCGACTTTACTATCACCTCCACCAATTAAATATCCCAATGTTGGCACGTTTATGATGGGAATCTTTGATTTTTGATTTGCTTATAATATTTTTTTTTTTTTGGCTCCTTAATTGGACAATTTATATATAATATTACCTCATCATAGTATGATAATTAAACAATTGCGCCTGTCAAAAACAAAAAAAAAATATGTGCTCGTTTTAGGCAACTCACTAGATGATGACATATGGAAATTTTGAACATATGTTTCTTTTGATCTTGTCATCATAATTAAATTAATGATGGAAGTGTATGTCTTGTTAGTTGATTTTACATTTGCTTCTATTATTTGTTTTATTTATTTATTTTGGTTCAAAGAGAATAAAATATATAAAGCAAAATGATAAAAGTTTTAATAGATATATTTCTTATCAACGAGTTGTTAAAATTGAAATCTAATATTTACTTTTATGTTAAAAGGTATAATTATTAGCAAAAATATATAAAATTTTAAATTTTCACCATGAATGCCACAAGTTTTTTATTTTCAATCCAGTTCCGAAAATATTAATATTGTCATATACAGAGCCAAAAAATGAAGAGGGGACGAAATTTATTTTTTTATAATAATAATAGATAAATAAATATTTTTAATTTTTTAAGAAGAATAAAATTTTAATATTTATTTTATATTAATTTAAAAAATTTATGAAGTTAAGAAGAAACGATTGTCGCCCCGCCCCCCTCTTGCTCCGCTTCTGATTATTTTTATATCCAAGCCACAAAAAATTGATAAACGTCACAGAAAGTAAGTAATTCTTTTTTCTTGAAAAAAAAAATGAGACAAAAGAGTAGTCCCCATAAAATAATGATGGTCTTATCTGTTATAAGTATTTTGTTTGCAACACGCTTTCTTCCGTGCCATAACGTTTGTTTCTTTAACCGTTATCGCAACTTGTTTCTTCATCACCATCGTACACGCAATCAACGTATTTTGGCTTCATTTCTTTGTTTATTTATTACTCCACTATTTATCAAAGAGGGTGATAATAATAATAATAATTATTATTATTATTATTATTAAAAAAGAGAAAAAAAAATAGAGAAATTAATTAACGTAGATCTTGACTGGGTCAACCCACGTGATCGAATCAGCATTTGGAGCTTTGTAGAATGTACGATGACTTTGAATTATTATTCTCAATTAACTATTGCTTTGTTTGTTTATTATTTGTTATCGTTTTTTCAGAAAATTCATTAGGGCATAGGCCTTCACAAAATTTCACTATGTTTGACATTGAACAACGTTGATTTAGTTTAAAAATTCTAAAGCGCAAAGTTTTTCTTTCAATTTAAAAGAAAAAATCATTGAATTTTTTCATGATTGGAAGATACAGTTACAACGAGAATATTCAATTTTTTGAGAAACAAAAACAAACAAAATAAGAAAGATTGAATTTTTTTTACCGATTATTTTCAAAAGAAAAACCATGATGTAATATAGAAACGAAAGATTTCTTTATCCGATGGCTCATAATATTTGTGGAATTTCTGTTCCTTTGATGCGAAAATTTGTCAAAAGACCAAAGCTGGCAATGTCACTTTCCCAAAGAATTTCTGACACAGGCTTCTTGTCTCAGATCGAAGACTTAGAAAGGCAATTGCTAATCAGGCAATAAAACTTTGACTTGCCCAACTACTTGTAGTTCAACCATTACGCTTTGGTTTTGTTTAAGATTCTCTTGGTCTATGAACATTCACACATGACAAATGGCTGAGAGCAGTTTAGAATTTTCCTAAGTAAACATAAAGCACAACTTGTTCTAACAAAATGTCAATAATTTGAGGTAAACTCCAATAGAGAAAAAAAAACCATTAGTCTTGAAAGAAGGATGAAGTTTGAAGTACAAGAGAGGTTGGTTGGTTTGTTGATTCCGCTCTCATATATACCACGCACGTTGAATTTATCATCAATTTCCTCGAAACATATTATGGTACACCACCATAATAATTGACTCATTCTAAGCATAATACTACAAACTTATGTATTAACTTGAAATTGAATAGTAAATCTTAAGAAAATCCTTTAAATTTTAGTTCGGATCATCTATTGAAATTGATATTTCGTATTGTATTGTAATACCATCATTATATGTCAAGTGTATATTGATAATGTCATTTCATACATTTAACGTGCATTGATAATAATATAATAGAAAATAAAATATTAATTATAATAAAAAATTCAAAATATTTAAAATCTAACTTTAATGATAAATAAATTCAAATGGTAAAATTGAGCATAATATATCTACTTCTTGCAACTCTATTATGTAAAGATATCCACTCTTCTACATTTTCAAAATCAAGTTGTACCCCCCCCACCCCACCCCAACACACACGCACACATACATACATACACACATACATATACATATATATATATATATTTGAAAACTTCTCAAAGAAAATAAAATGGTGGAATTTACTTAGAGCCACTAGGTCGAGCAAGTGGGGGGAAGTTTGTAATGCGGCCAAGTCGATTTTGTTGACGAGGGAGACTATGAAATTGTAATAATAGGGACCACAATACGCTGTGTGCCACATAACTCTTCCCATTGGTTGAGAAGGTTGTGTCAAGATAATTCCCCTCCCTCTATTTCTAATTATTATTCCTCATCAGTGTAACGAAATAATAAAAGTTAGAAATAGGATTAAAAGTTAGTTTGAATTTTCAAAAGTTGCTAATATGTCCTTCTAGACTTTTCCCTAACTTTCTTTTTCCCCTTCTCTAATTTTAGCTACACTATGGTATCATGATTAAATGATAATATCCATATTAATAAGTATAATATTCATTTATAGGTATATAACATGTATTTCTGATGACGTGGTATAGGTTAGATCGAACCTATGTAACTCGGGTTATATGCAAAAAAGTAATGCAGTATATGTCAGGTCGAACTTATATAACTCAAAGTTGATATGAACTTATGTAGCTCGGACTATAAATTAAGGATATAAATTAATAGACAAAGTAGTCATTTTTTTTTTTGTTTTGTGGAAAGTCGATAAATAGTCAAGTGCTAGATCGGTGCGCGAGTTGTAAGAGTTATATCACTTGTTGTACATATTGCAGGAAATGCATATCTTGTATCGAAGGATTTGCATATTGTCAGGTCAGATAAATTTATGCTGAAACCCGATTTGAGCATTATAGGTCTTTGTTGGGTCAAGTCTGACAATTTTAATGACTTTTTGTGATTAATATTATAATTGACTTTTAATTAAATTTTTTGAAATATCACGTAACACACGTTTCAAAAGACAAAAAAAAAAATACTGAAATAGAATCTAACTCAAGAATTGTCCAAATTTGATGGTCCCTCCAGGCTAATCAATTTGCGATAAAATTAAGCAGAATAGTACGTAGATGAGAGCTGGCTATGTAAATTGCCGACATGGCACGCACAAACATATACTTCTAAAGTCAACATCAGTTTTTGGAAACTTGGGTAGGTTGTAGTTGGCTACCATTTGATTTTTCATTTCGTTTTCTTCTGCTGCAGATAAGCATTCATCACATCATCATCATCATCATTATCAGCTACCTCAATCCCCATCAACTACAATATTATTCTTGCACCACTGCCAACTAAAAATCTCAATATCATCGTCACAATCGACCTAACTTCTGTGCCAATTGCTCAAATTGAGTTATTATTGATAAACGTGTTTGAAAAATATTCATCTCCAAAAATTAGTATATAGAAAGAGGGTGATTAATCCATATTATATATATATATATATGTATAATAAAAGTTTAATAAATTATTGTCGTGAGATAAATAAATTTTTAATAATCATTCTTATAACCCAGTGTGTCGTACAAATGAGTCAATATTTAATCTGGCCATGGGTTCACTTATTCTTATTATTTTGAATTCTTGATATTAAATTTGATATAAACATTTTTTTTTTGTTTTTTGTCTTCTCATTGGTATATTACATCACCAAATATTATTATGTCTGGAGGTTTTTTAGGATGGCATAAAAGTAAATCTCAACTTTCAATTAATTATTAACCAAAAATAACCAATAAAAAAATAAGAAAATTCTTAAGGTCCAATTGCATATTAATTAGACATGTAATTGGGCTATTAGATTAATAATAGTTTTCTGTGGTAATCTGAACGTCGACGTGGCTCTGTTCAACTCACTTTCATTTGTAATAATAAAGCAACTAATTAAAAACTATTATTTGCATGCTTAAACAACAGAATACAACATGTAGACCTCCAAATGGATAATTAAATAAAAGTGCCACATGCAAAGATTGCTTCATATTCTTTAATTGGATTTTAATTCTGATTAGTACAGTCAAAAAAGCATGACTCTTGATTATTATGTGAGAGTTGCAGCCTGGAAATAGTGTAAATATCACTCAACAGGACATGACATATGATGCTTTATAATTATGGCTCAAAAGTCTTTGTTTTCTTATAAAAACATCTGAAAGCCATCAGAAGGCTGCATTAGAAGGGGGTTTTTTTTTTTTTTATAATTGGGCGGTAATCAAATTTATTTTCTCTTAATAATTCAACAGTTGATACTATTAAGTACAAATTGATTATATTTTTTTATTATATTATATAAAATAATAATATAATCAATTAATTATTATGTATAAGATAAAAAAATAAATAAATAATTAAAAATATATATATAACAAATAAAAAATTTAACTAATTACATACATATAACCAAATATTAAGTTTAAAATTTAAAAAAAAAAATAATTCTGATCAGTTTGATAGGATTTTTAATTTTTTTGGTCCTCAATCAACCAGATCGATTTTACAAACATTGATTTGATTAGAAGTTGTTTTGTTTTGTTTTGTGTGTTTTTTCTTTGCTGCCTAATTTCTGGAGTCAAAAGTCAAAACCCATTTTTAAGTTAATTAGGAATGGGACACTGAAAATTTAGAATTATTAGTATAGATTTTTTTTTTCTCATAACGAGACATTAAGTGTTAGGTTGAGTGTCATTTGGTGTAACAGTTGTTCTCATCTAAATTGTACCTCCCATGACCAAGTCATGTCTCTTTCTATCTTAATCTCTAGGGTAGCAGGATGCTGTCTCAATTAGGAAAATGATAAAAAAATCAATAGGTTAAGTGCATTGCATAAACAGTATTTCTATAGTGATCAGCAAAAAGAAATGAACAAATCATTTTAATTGCATGTTAAAGATTATATGTATGTGCACGACATTTATATGTAAATAGAGAAGCCAATAAGTTATTGTTTACATCTTCAAACTACATCAAATGGATAATGGGCGTAATTAATCTGCATATGAAAAGGGTTAAAAGTTAGTAGATTTGAAAATAAATATACGATGAAAATAAGTAAAATAAATATATTTTTTAAAATTTTAAATAATAAAAATATAAAAATGCATTTTCGAAAATGAAAACGGAACCATTACATGTTTGTTCCATGTACCTAGCAACATTTTGACAAAATCTACTCATCAATGGGAAACCATAAAAAGATTCCCATTACCAGTTTAGCAGACTTTGTGTAATTCAAACCTTGTAATATCTCTTTTTTTGTATCACAGAATTACGTTCTCACATGTCCTTTCTATGTTTCATATACCTTATTTTTACCTAAATTAGCTTCTGACTTAGCCAGATTGTCAACATTTTTTAGAAACCATTTACCCATACAAATTTCAGCAGCTGATTACTTCACCCCTTGGAACATAATGACTTGTGAAATTCCATGCCATTCTTTAGACTCCAAGAAACTCACTAGAAAGAGACATCACATATAAACAAGAACATATGTGTGTGTGTGTGTGAACGCAAGCACGTTGAAGAACGCACTAACTCAGAGTTTTCAAAGCATTAAAGAAGCTAAATTCAAATAGATGGCGCCGTGATTCCTGAACATCTGATATTTCCCTGTCTGATTGAAGTGGAATTCCAACCAACTTGATTTATTTGTACAGAAACTGATCAAATGACCAATTTATATGATGTTTTAATTTCTTTTTAGTAATTGTTGTGATGGGTTGCTTATCTCATGTCGGTGTGGAATAGGGAGATGATATGCCATATAAATTTGGGGTCACCCCAATCTTTAAGGCTTTTTAAAGTCTTGAGCTCTTCTAGTGAAAGTGACTCGGGCCTGAGGTAAAGCGGATAATATTTTGGAGGGACACTATCGAGTTTAACCCCATCAATGATGGGGACATGGTGTGTCATATAAGTTTGGGGTCACCCAACCTTCCAAAATGCCTTTTAAAACCGTGAACTCCCCGAACTAAAGTGACTCGAACTTGAGGCAAAACAGACAATATTTTGGCGAGGCACTGTCAAGCTTGACCGTATCAGTAACCGGGAGATGGTGTGCCATTTAAGCTTGTGGTCACCCAACCTTCCAAAAGGTCTTTTAAAACCGTGAGCTCCTCGAACTAAAGTGACTCGAATCTAAAGCAAAACGGACAATATTTTGGCGAGATACTGTCAAGATTGACTGCATCAGTAACCATATATTTTAAAGTAACTGTAATATACTAGTTGGAGAAGATGCATCCCAAGTGCTAGTCTACTACTTCTGCTCTCCTTTTCCGGCTAGACCACCTGCACAAAATGCCTGCGTGACTCGGCGTAAGAAATCCGACGCTTAAGTCAGTAACAGTTCTTTTGAAGATGATGAAAAATAAATAGATATGTGTATTTTTTATGTATGAAAAGTGTAACATGTGATATGTTTTGTATTCCCTTATTTATAAATATTAAATAAGGGTAAAAAAGAAATTTCAAACTTAAATTTGTTATAATAGATTATTGCGCGCATATTCATATTTTCTGATTTACCCCTAAAAGATTTTCTGTTATTTTTTAACCGTAACCATTTTCTTTTCCTTATTCTCGTGAACTTGCCCGACTTGAAGGTGGGTCAACTCCTTGAACTTGACATTTCTCGACCTAAAGGTCGGTAAGCTCTCCATCTTGCCCGACCTGTAGGTCGGTAAGCTTCTTAATACTACATAGAATTCGCCTAACAAATCGTGCTACTCTCCTGGCCCATGTACTGAACTAACCTGTTTACTCAACTCTCATACCATAAATGAGAATTTTTTGTCATCCCGACCTGACTTATGTTCAGCTAGCTCACACCTCATAATCTGAGCTATGATCATGTACCAGCTTCTTACTTGTCATCTGAGATACGTGGATCATTCCCAACCTATATCACATCAGTAACAGAAATTTATCAAGAAAAATCTTTAACAATGCAGCTCCTTATATTGGAACTCATATAGTGGTATATTACTCTCAATTCCCATTCCAGGGGACTCGATTCCTCGATGCCAAACACTGCATCCATACTGAATCAACTTGAAACTATGGAAATAAATGTCCATGGAATTGAGATAAGGATTCAAACTGAAATAGACCATGCAGTGATAAAGCCATGGGACCACGCGGTGGTGTTAGACCATTTGTATTCATGAGATTTGAATTTTTTGTGAACAAAATCTTGTTTAAATGGTAAGGTTGAGGCGTTACGGAATTATAATCAAAAGATTGTGAGTTCAAGTTGTTTTGTGGTTGTTAGTATTTGGATAGTAGTCTCTTCATTTATTGTTTATTGTCTTGATAATTTTATGATAATTGTATATGTATTTCCCTAGAAAATAATTAAATTTCCCGTTACAGATACATTAAAACTAAAAAAATTAAAATTTGAATTTAACGATTGATATGTACTTCCTACAAAATATTTAAATTTCCCATTACAGGTTCATCAAAACCAAATATTTTAGGTTAGAATACAATGAGCTTGGGGTGGGGGTGGGGGAATTGCCTTTTGCAATAGAGCAATAGTTAGATACAATGCATTGGACAAACAATGTGGTTTTCCAAGACCCCATCCTAATACAAACCCATGGGAAAAGGCCAAGGCCCTCATCAACTCACATCTTTCCTGGCACTTAGCATCAACATAGACCATCTCCTTATCCAAATTTGCTGCTGCTTCCTGTCAGAATTTGTGAAGTATTCAGCTCGATGTTAAATAACCACCCTTAAGTAGGCGGTTGGCATATCACCTTCAGTAAAACCTCTCAAACTTAATTTCAAATTCTGGGTTTCGGATGTAGAGCCAGTTAAAATAGGAACAAGATTGGCTGACTTCTAAATTGCAACATTCATGGATGCCTTTGAACTTAGCAAGGGTTTTACCATCAGCAGCAAGTTAGTTAATGAGGAAAAGCACTCAACCAAAATTAACATGAATTCATCTGTACATTGTGTATCAGTCGAACGAGCTCGTTATGAAGCTACTTTGTAAGAAGCCTCATTTTCAAAATGACACTAAAATAAATGAATTACAGGCTCTTAATATTTGCAGAGCCTTCAGATATCTAAAACTTAAGGGGAAAGAATGCCAAAAGATCCAGGAAGAAAAGACAAAACAAACCATCATCTTCTTCTTTGCATAGATCAAGGTTGAGAACTGGGAAGATTGTGCAAGAAATACAATGGAAAGAGATTTCCTATCAGTCTAAAGCTAAAAGGCTCTGTATTTCACATCCAATGGTTGAAGCAGATGAATTTCTGAGATAATGAGATGTAAGTGAAGTAGGCAAAGTTACATGTACGAAAACATCAACAACAGATGCAAATGCAAGACCTATGTGGCAGCAAGAATCCCAAATTGGAATAATTACACTTGTACTGTTTTTGTAATTAAAATAACCCCACATGAAACACAAGTAGAAATAGTTGATCTGAACATGACAGAACCTGTAAGAACTCTCAACCACAAGTAAGTTTCAAAAATATTTATCATTTAGGAAGAAAACTGTATTAAGCTGTCAAAACAGAGGTTTAAACTTGTCAAACACGTAAAAGTAGAAGAATGATATCTCGACTGCTACAAGCTCGCCAAAAAAGTAGTTTTACATTGTCTTTTCACTAACTGGCAAAAACTGGTTATGCTACAATGTGGGGGCATTTGCCCTTTTCTTTTTGTTCCATATAATTGACCAAAATACACTGCACATTACAAACAATGTGGTTTTCAAAGACCCCAATCTAATTTCTAACACAAGCTGTTGAAAAAAAGGCGAAAGCCCTCCGGCTGCATCTTTTTGAAGCAGTGGTGCCACTCTTTTAAACTTTGTCTTTGTATTGACATGGTCAAGATCCTTACCTACATCATCCTGGCAAGCAGATCCCTATAGAATTTTGTCTCTTCTTTATGGAAGATGCCAGTCAGCTCACGTTGTAAGTCGGTATAAATCCTTTGGCATGTTGGCTCTCCATTTCAAGAGCCATCAAGGATTTCTGTCGGTGATATCGATTTCTCTTTGCAGCAAGAGCTGTGGAAAACATTATAGTTGAATAGAGCAACAAAACATCAGTACTTGATGGGGTTTTGGATATGGAAATGACATGATATGAATCAATAAGTCAAATGTAACAGAAATATAAAGCAATGTATTATATAGTTGCACGCGACTTTTCAGCATATTGCAAGGACACAAGGTAGTGATTGCGGAAGTTAGGGCAAGCACTTGTGCAAAATGGATTAACACTTGTAGATCTTATCTAGGTAAAGAAAATCAAGGCCTCGTATTAATGAAAATTCCAATTTTTTGCAGTTACTTGGTTTGAAGGACCAATGGAGAAACAAGGTTGGTGTAGTTCATCGATAGAGTAAGAGAATAACAAAGTTTGAACCACAAATGTGTGCCAAATATGCACTCAATCTAGTTATTTGGAAATGAACTTACACATCAGTTCATGAGGTAAACCAAAGTCGTAGTCATTGCGCCGCCTCCTGATAACGCAATAGTATATCCCAGCAGCACTGCAGAAAAAATTACCAGACATGACAGACCTATTGCAACTTTGCCACCAGTAGATAAGCCATGTTTCCCCCAAAACAGAGGACAATCCGGTAGTGAAGGTACACCACACAATCCTTTATTACCAGCAAGGCTGCAAAAGGAAATCTAGTCTATTAGATACGCAATGACATGGCGAAGAAAGAAGACATGAGCTGACAATAATAACGTGCAACTGAATACTATTCAGTTATATTTAAGTGATTCAATTGTGCAAGTTCAACTGTGAAAAAGATATGCATTTACTCCATTTTACCAATATTTTTAACAGTATAAAAGTTCACTGTGCTAGCTGCTCATATCTTGAGCAAGCTTTCACAGTCTGGTATGGCTTAAATTGAAAGAAATACACTAAGTTGATATGCCAAAAAAGGTACATCAAGGTTACCTGTTACTTCTAAACTAGAAAGAATTTTTTAAGAAAAAAGATGATCTTTTACGAGATTGATTTAGTATATTTCACACACCATGTTCCTCAGAGACACTGACACATGCACATGACAAAGTAAGGATATACGTTAAACATAAAATGAAGGCTAATCTTTAGACAGTATTATGTTTCTCATCAATCATATCCAATTCATTAGGAATTCTGAGCATGGATGTCCTTGATAGGTTGACAAGCATCACAAACTGCCAACCACTGCTTCATTGAGTTGTTTTCAATAATATCCAAACGTCTAGCAGCATAAATGTAAAAAATGCAGCATGTGGTTAAAAAGCTAAACTAATTCCAAACATGGAAGGGAGATGCATCTAACAAAAGGAGGTGGTGGATAAGGGTAAGGGCAGGCTCTACAAAATGAGTAATCCCAGTAAGCATGTTCCCTTTCCAGATTGTCACTTTATTTTCGTAAAATGCCCCCTGCCTCGTGTTAACCATGGGGAAAACACTAACCGACTTTTGACCCCCTGCAAGTTCGGCCCTGTGTTAATTTTTTTATTCCCTCAATGTCATTCTTCCGGTCACTTTCCAGCTTCAATTTCTGGCCAAAAGTACCAATTTTGTGTTGTTTGACCAAAATACCACTTGAGTTAACTTACTTTACTGACTGAAAATCAAATTCATCCCCAACTTTTGAAGACAATATCAATTTAGTCCCTAATATACAAATTTTTGGTAATGTGAATCGTTAGATGATCACACAAGTTGGCAAAAAATTGTCTTATGAAAGGGCCTCACAGATGCCAAAAACTAGCACCAAGCAAAGCCCAAAAAACGACACCAAATTAAAAAACAATAAAACAGTAGTCATTTGCTTTCCAAACCAAAAACCAAAGTTTACTTTCCAAGCAAAATAATAACCAGTTCTAAAGCATCAAAAACATCAAAGAAATCATGCTTTTGTCAAGTTCAACCAATAACAGCAGCATCAATGGGGCAATGATCAAATTCAAAAATAAAATATGCTTTTGCTAAGAATGCAGCAGTCAAAATTTCTGAATCAAGGGATAATCCTCACAAGCTCTATTTTCATGGTTACAATAATAAGTGCAGTTTATACACATCTTTGGAGCTAGATGAAGATAAGATACAAATGGAAACACTACAATCATATGCCCAAGAAAATAAATGTCTATGTGTAGCAAGCAAGCAACTGCTACAACACCTGCAGCCACAATAGAAGCTAGCACACAAAATCTTATATCGCAAATTATGTTGCATACTCTATTTTATTATATTGATTATCCGCTATGCGTACAGCAATTAAATGGTGGTCTTTTGACGGCTGTGGTTTTTTCATTTTTTCCTGTTTATAAGGGCAGAAGTACTATAATGCCCTTTAATTGGTCGGAAATGAAGCAGGAAAGTCACTGGAAGGATGACATTGAGGAAAAAATAACATATGGACTAACTCGCAATTGGGGTCAAAAGTCGGGGACAAAAACGAATTTTACCCCATTAATCATATGGCAACAATAATTGTGTACATGGCAGTTAAGGTGCAAAAGTAATGGGGACAAAAGTAAATACAGGAACTAAGTCCAGTAGATCATGGCATGACATACTCTATAGCTCCACCATGAACCCCAATCGAATAAAGTTCTTCTGGAACTTGCCCTTCCAATAAGTTATCATTCAGTAACCTGAGCAAAAGTAACAAGCTCAGTAAGATTAAAAGAGAAAGTCAGTTAAAGTATGTTCATGCTCATGAATAATATGCATGCACGTGATAATGTCCTTGAATTTGGAGAAAATTTTGCAGATCCCTAAATTTCTATAAGTATTGAAACTGGTTAAAAGTGGAAAAGTAACAACAAAGCTTGGCAAGCCAAAAGAGGGCAATTCTGCGTTTCAAAGGCTAACACTGAGGTATAAAGGAAATAAACTGTTTAAAGAAATATACGCCAACCGCCCACCGTATATCTTGCTGGGGTAAGAGGAAGCTATAGATTCGTCCATTTCCCTCTTTATAAGGATGACTAGAATTAATCTTAAACAAACATAAAAAGCTCACAACTTACACAAGCTGCAAGCTGGACGAAGTTAGACTATCTGGTATATACCCGGTAAACTTGTTATTTGATAAATCCCTGCATCAACAGAGCCGAAAAAAGTTGAGAAAATATGAAGCCGATGTCAAGAAACTAGATGCAGCATCACTCTATAGTTTTCTAGATACTTTAGTCATCACAAATATGAACCTTATAAATACTATTTGCTTCAATTTAAGCTTTTAATTAATAGATGAAATGTTCAATTTTGAGCTAAAATAACGCTATGAACCAGGTTAACAGCAGAAAATCATAAAGCCTTAGACATGAGAGTAGAAAAGTTTTTTTAGGCCTCAATGATATTTGGGACATAAAGTGAATCCACCAGCTTCAACGAGGAAATAACCAGAATATCTCAACCAGAGAAACACAGGATGAGTATGTGATCTTACAGCTTCACAAGAGACTTTTGACCCAACCCTGAGGGTATATTACCTCCCAAGGAATTGGAACTCAAGTTCCTGCACATAAAAAGATTTTACAGATTATTAATTTAATCCAGAAGGAAAAAATAAATAAATTAAATAATGACGAAAGGAAATCCTAAGCACTGTGATGAGAAAAATTATCAGTGTTGTTTAGCAGACTTATGTTATCATTGAAAATGCACCTGTTCAACGGATTCAGATGAAGTAAAACACTTAATAGATTAGATTATCCATGGTGAGTGGTAATAGACATCAATTCATCTTGAAGCAAAGAGTTCAAATGGATGATCAGATGGTAGCTCATCTTTTAAGTAATTAGTGAAATCCAAGAATAGTTTTCTGAGTGGTTACTGCTTCGTGTCAATACAAAAAAGTATCTGTTTTCTTTTTCAGGGTTCAACCTCAACAAAAGAAGAATGTTCTTAAATTTATTTAAGCTGAAGACCAAAAGTCAAATACAGCCACCATCAATTAAAAGTCCCGCTACTCTCTGTCAGAACAACCAAGTAAATCTGGAAAACAACTTTCCTTTTGACTTCATTCATCTTTCTGTGCAGCTGATTAGCAGAAATACTATTTTTAAGTGTATCAATTAATCAGTACTATCTATCTGAGCAGCAATTCATCCATCCATCAATGAAAAAAACATAAAAAAATAAATAGAATAACAGTAGATACTTACAGGCTTACCAAATTCGTCAAAAGGCCAATTTGGTCACTGATATAACCTTTCAAGCCTTGGCTCCCAAGATCTCTGAAAACAAGATAAATGAAAAGCATTACAGAGTGATCTACTTTGGAATACACTAATTAACTTGCCATCAACTTGTAAAATGGTTTTCATAATAGTGGAAAAAACTCCATAAGTGATTAATTGTGATACAACATGAAGAAATGGATGCTTCAAATGGCAATCAGAACTTCTGCCAGACCAAGTTGCAAAACATAAACGATGTGGTGGAAGCAGAATAAAAATGAGCAACAACCAAATGCCCAAAGAGATGACAGCACTATGAATGCAGCAAGTAGTACCAGACAAGCAATATCAACTGATAATGCACAGATGTTAGAAACCAATAATTCTCAACACATTTAGTTGCTAGTGACAGCAATGATAATCTATTTGTCAGACATAGCAAAGCCCAGCCATGAAGTAAAAAACCAGCTTGTAAGGTATGTGCTGAATGATGAAATCTTGACAAAAACATTCGCTATGTTTGGTTGTGATCCGCCAAAACAATCTCAGTCTCATTTCATTCTCCCAAAAAACATCCAAACACATATCACATTCTCCAGCACATTTTCCTCCTTATACATCACATTTTCCAATAAATTCATTCCCCAAAACACTTCCCTAAAACACCCAAAACATATCCAGACATTTCCACTGAGTCTATACTTTTGGAGTCGTAAAATACTTTTTAGAGAAGTAAATCATTTTTTATTCTTTTGGTGATAAACTGGGAGGGTTGAATAAGATTTCTTGGCATAAGTTCTAAGCTGGAGAGCCCAATTAACTCAATGATGATTGAAAGAATTACTAGCTTATGAAGTATGCTATTAGCTTGAAGATGCCAGTGCAACTTTCTGCACATATTCTTTCTATATCTTTCTCATACAAATGAACACCTTCAAAGAGAGAAGAGACACTTACATTTGTGAGACCACAAGGCCAGATGCATCCTTTGTGGGATGACATGTAACACCCTCCCAAGCATCCCAAGTAGTAGGAGCGCATGGATCTCCATTCCAACCCATTCTGTCCGGCACACGAAGTGATGCCTTCAGTGCTTTCATGGCAATAACTGCAGAATTGTTGGCTCAGACTATCGAAAAGATTTGTTTGTGTTCTATAGAGTAGAAGTTACAAGCTTTAACTTCTCTAAGTTCTTCCCGACCATGTGTGCTAATTACCAAATGCAGTCCCTTCTCACATACATAATCACTCCTACCCATTATAAACTTGCCCCAGCCAGACAAATACCCCCCAAGGTCACGCCTTACCAGCCCACTCTCAAAACCACAAAGCATAAATAAATAACTAAAGGAAAAGGGAAAACAGAAAAAAAACATGATACTCATAATAACAATTTCAAAGGAAAAAAAAGTAGAGAAGAAAAAATATCAATTGAATTAATATTTTCCACCACCTCTAAAGTAGTCCTAGCCTACTCCTTCATTCCTTCTAAATAAAGAGGGGGAAAATCTTAGCAAACAATGAGATTATCTACTTTGACTCATTAATTCTAGTATAAACCAACACCAATTTTACATAATCCCCATTTTGTCTCTAGTCCTGCATTTCCTCAACAACTAAGCAAGAAACAAGAAATCATTCTTTCCCTATATTGTTCCCGAAGAATCCAGCAGAAAACAATCATAATTCAAACAAAAATTGAATCTTTCTATTGCACACATACCCTGTTCAGGAACAGTTTTGAGATCAACAGGAACAATTGCATAATTCTCAAGCCCACATATGCTAGGCGCACCCACCACCGACTCCAGCCTCACATTCAAAGTAGTGCTACTCAAATTCTTGACCACATAGCTCCAATCATATGCAGCAAAACCACCAACCTCCTTGTACACATCCACTCTACTCACATTCTCCCCATTCACCATCACATCAAACACCCTTTGTCCGGCCTTCGTCACGCTCACATCAATCTCCGCAAAATGGAACCACAGCAAGTAATCCAGCTTGGCATCCACAGGCAATTCATACTCCAACACCCCACCCCCGTTTCCCAGTGCCATAACTGCGGTTTGGTAAAGCTTTTCAGGGAAGTAATTCGGGCTCATTTCCACATTAGCTATAGGTTTTATCGCAGAAATCGCTTTGATTGTCGCTCCATTAGCAATGGAGACAGATTCTAGCTGGAATTCTGCATCAGACTGCCACGAGCGGCCGAAAAAATCCGTATCGTTACTAAATCCAGGGCCCCATTGATCCGACCCGGATGAAAACCTCCCATAATTAACCAAAATGTAATTACTGGAATTCTTTGCATACTCAAAGTCGTAAGCTTTAGTGTCAATTTGGGTCAACTCCAAAGACCCTATAACCGGAGAATCAGTGGCTATGCTGTAAAAGCAAACGTCGACAACGGGCTCATCGTGATAAAAGTAGAGATCCGAGTACGCGCCGGAGCGAGAAACTGATTCGGGCCAAGGGGATCTCCAGGAAAAGACTAAAGTGCCCTCAACGGAGACGTCGAAGGAGGGGGAGTGTGACTTACCGTCGAAGTTGTCGTAGACGGTGAATGTGCGGAGGAAGTAGCGGCCTCCGGCGGTGTCTGTGGGGATGGAGTAGCAGTTCTTCTTGCCGGAGGAGATGGGGAAGTAGCGGAGGGTTTTTTCTTGCTGGTGGAGGAAGCGGAGAGGCTCGGAGACGACGGATGTGGCGCCGCCGGAGTAGAAGCGGTCGGAAAGCCAGGTGGTGTGGAAGGCGTCGGTGGAGTTCACGAGGCCGCCGCAGTCAATGTGCAAACTGTAGTCTGTCAAAAAAGGAAAAATACTTGAGTTAAGAGTGAAGTGGGTAAGAAAGCAAGAAACAAGAGTTGGTTTAGTTAGTTAACTGGAGTGGGAGATAGATATTACAGTAAATAGTTAGTTAAGAGGTGAAGAGATATGGATATAGATAGTGAAAGTATAGGTGGTGTTGCACTTACTGAAGGGGTAGGAGAGAGAGAGGGCGGGAGGGATGAGAGAGAGGAGGAGGAGGAGAGGGAGGACGGACATGGTAAGTGGTGGTGCTGTCTGATAATGTTTGTCGTTTGGACATAAGGAGGGAACTGTGTGTAGTGTGTGTGTGTGTGTGTGTGGAGAGAGAGAGAGAGAGAGAGAGAGGGCGCAATTAGCGGGGAACAGGTGAAAGGGAAGTAAACGGAATGACGACGACAAAATTGGGCTTTGGAGAATTAGAAAAGCAATTCTAGAATGAGGTTACTTCTCCATTTGATTTGGATCAAGATTTGTGGCGTTATTGGAGCTGTATTGTATGTTACAAAGAAATATTGTGTGTACATAATTAATTTAAATTATATATTTAAAAAATATTTTATATGTACAATGTGCATGTATAATATGAAAAATCAAACTGTTTTTGGCAATTTAGATGATATATCGTTGAATGGGTGGAAAATATTTTTCTACTGTAGTTATGTATTCCTTATTGAAATTTAAGAACTAAAAATATAGACTTAATAGTTGAGGGCAACAAAATGATTTTGGCCTAAAGTTTGATAGGGTTTATCCTATATTTGTTTTCCTCATTTCCCATATATCAAGAATTTATAAGTTTGTTGGATTAAATAAATTGATGAAATGGATTTGCAAATATTTTAGTTTATAGCAATAAAGATGGGTTTAATAAATGTTATATACGTCACCACTTATTATATATATATAAATATATATTTATATGATAAAATATATATAAATATAATATATAAATACATATCAGATGCTATCATCTACAAAATTGTGGGACGTGGCTTCTTCAATGGGATTTGGGTCATTGGGATCTTAATAATTTTGATAAGTCGCCTCACATGCTACTATTTAGTGCTACACTAAAAGGCTAACGTGGTTCTGTAGTTGGATAAATGAATCTTATATGGGGGATGAAAAATTGGTAGGCTACGTTTTATCTTACTCGCCTAAAAGAGTACCATGTATTTATCTAGAAAAAAAAAAAAATGTGGTAGATAGGGCTTGTTAGTTTTTGCATATATATAGCACAATGTAAGTAAATATCCAAACTCAAAAGAAAATAAATCTTTGATGAAATGAAGATAATAAGCATAACAATTAATAAATAACAAAAAATAAATATATATCTTTATGAGAAATAGAAAAAATATGTATTGAATGTATATCTCACATTTTATTTATATTTATACATATTAACACACACACATATATATAAATATATGTAAAATATACAATAAGATACACATTTAATACAGATCAATTAATATAGTACCCAAAAAAAAGTAGGAAATGGGGTCAATTTTTTGGTCGACGGCTGAATTTAATGGGTTGCACATTTTGTTATCATTATCATATATTAATGCTTTCCGTGCATGTGTCCCATTTCTTAACGCCTAAGTTGTCCATTTAAATATATGAACATGATAAATAAATCCACGCAGCATCAAATTTGATGAGATTTAAATTTATATAAAACTGAATTATTATTTGCTTTGTGGAATATTTATAGTTTTAGGACATATATTTTGTATGAGTAGTTGGATTTTGCATGAACTGTAGACGATAACAATTTTCTTCATTAAGAATATATACTAAAACAAAAATTGTGCAAAATCATCTATAAAAAAAGTATATATCATAATAATTATATATATTGTAACTTCTACGTTTATTTATATAAATAAGAGTACATATTCTCAATGCCTCCCAAGAAGTGATATTAATTAATCATTATATATCACTTGCCCTTAAAGTTAGTCAAGAAAAAATAAAATAAAATAAATAATTTTTTGGGACTTTGAAAATCAAATCAGATTAAATTATTCATTTTGAAACTAAACGAGACTTAGAGGAAAGTGCTCCACTTTCCAGTCGTTGGACGTGGTAACCATGCCAGTTGCCATGATTAAATATGTACATTAGGAAAAAGGTCAACTTCTTTATTTATTCACACAAACCTAAGCAATTTATTGGATCCACACCACTCCCATATATATAAATAAATAAATAAATAAATAAAAATTAAACAGTGCCTCTCAAGCCTAGGTCCTAGGCAACATTAATATTGTCTGAAAATAATTAGTTTATTGCAGTTAATGCAATAAAGAAGATTAGGTTTAGAGTGCATCAATACTTTTAATTTTATTTATTTATTTATTTATTTGGAGTGGAATGAAGGAGTAATTGGTGAATGAATGGAAAAGTTAAAAAGAATATATTATTAGAGTTTGATATGAGTTTATTGTTGTCGGACCATAAATTAGATGATTGGTTCCATGGTAATAGAATTAGCTAAGTTCATGGTGGAGCCGGAGTCGGTAGAATCAAAAGGAAGTTGAAGATCATATTTTTCAAAAAGCATTAAAGAATGAAAAACGCGTTTTCAAATTGAAAAAAGCTAAAGGAAAGTGAGACCATTTATATATAATGGAATTGAAAACTATTTAGACCACTTATAAAATGAACATTGTAGTAATGGGTAGGAAAATAAAAGTTTTACTAATTTATTTTGAATATTATAAAAGTTTTATTAGTTTATTTGATAATTTCAATTGATAGCAAAGACAATTCTTAACAATTTTTAAAATTTGAGAACTCAAAATATATCCTATATATTGGGATAATATTTATACTACACTAAGTGCATGATATACTTGATGTATAAATTAAGGTCAAATATTTAATTTTATAAAAAATAAAATATTTAAAAAATAAATTTATATTAAATATATGTATATTTAGAATAATATCTAAAATACCGTATATTTTATGATAAAGTGAGAAAAAATATAAATGGCCCAAAAAACCTGATCGCACTTTTCCGACCTCGAAAAAGGGGAACTCTGAATTAATTCCTTCCCCAGCTTGCATGGAAGCCACATCATCTACTTCAACTCAACTCAACTGCTTACTTCTACAATCAGACAAAAATTAAACTAAACATATCTTTGTCTCCAGATGGTGTAGGGTTTGAAGTAACCCTTCAAACTTCAAACCCCCTGACATGGATATACGTCTTTTCTCGTTTCTACTTCCTTCTTTTCCTTCCACTGGAAGAAAAAAAAAAAAAAAAAACTTATATATATTTTAATGCTTAGTATGAAGATTTTAATTTTTATTATTTGATCTATTAAGAGAATTACCATCTTGCCCCTTTGATAAATAAGGCCCATCAACCGTTTTAATTTTTAAATTAAGATTTGAAAAGTGGAAAACAAAAATTGTTACATATTTTTGTAAAATTATATTCCAGTGGCATTTGAATTCAATATCTTTTAATCGCACGATTTTGAAGGCCTCAAATATTTGTCAATTAAAAGAGATCCCACATTAGCAACGAACAGTTGTTTGAGAAGGAAATTCATTAGGTTCCGATCCTTTTCAATTCCACCTTATGCATAAAGTGAAAAACAGGAAAGGGAAGATTTTTTTTTAAACTAATAAAAATTAGAAATAAAATCAGCAACCAAAATATCTAATAGCATCATATTCCAAATGATCATTTGGTCCAAAAATAATAAAAAATAATAATAAGAGCATCATAGAATTTAATATAAAATCTGCACGTTTAATTTTTAATTTTTTTTAAGTGATTGCACTTTTACAAAAAAAGGTAAAATCATAATTACAATACAATAACTCAAAGCTAAGAAACAAAACTCAAACCCTATTTAGGAAATGTAAACATGTCCGATCGAAGAATATGATTAAACTCAACAATGATGCAAAAAAGTTTAATCTTATTCATCTTGAAATATAAAACAATTAAAAAATAAATTAATTTATTCGAACCCGACCACAATATAATAATTAAAAAAAATTGTTAATTTTCTATAAAGACAAAGGTAGCTTACTCTTAAGGTGACCCATTGATGTTTAAGTGTGAGGGTGCACGTGACCCTTTTGGAAATGGCATAAACAAGATTTGAAAATCAAACAATGAAAAGAAGTCACCAGTTAGTGGTATATGGGCTGGTTATACCCCTCAATAGCACAAAGTAATTAGATTTTTTTTTATTTTTTTTTCCTTGATGTTGAAAAAGATGAAGATTTGCGTAAAGCACTGGATCCATGATGGAAAAGTTGTGGAGATTTTTGACTTTTGTTTGGTCTGAATATCAAAAGAATCGTCCTAATAACAATTATCCAACGGTGGTAATAAAAATGGACGAAAATGGAGGATTTAATTTCGTAACTTGACTATAATATCGGGGGTAATCTTTTTCATTTTAATTGAGGGTAATATTCTCTATTATCTTTTTAATTTTATTTATTACAATTATTTTATTTCATCAAATATCTACTTATAATTTTATTAACATATTAATACAATTACATATTCAATTATAAAATAATATTTACATATAAAATATGAAAAAAAAAATAATTTTAGTGAAAAATATATAATTAAAATAAGATATGAATTCTTAAACATAAAAATTTATTAAATAAAAAATAAAAAAGAAAATAAGGATAGCGCATCAACACTACCGCACCCTGCACCAAAATAGCGCAAGAGTTGGCGTGAGCTTGGAGAAGACTTGCTGCTTTAAATTGGCGTCCAACCTTGTAAACGGCCGAAAAATTGAATTTGCCCTTAAATTAATTATATAATTACTTCTTTTAAGGAAGAAAAAGAAAAAAAAAAACAAAAGAAAGAAAGAAAGCGAATTTCACTTGCCAGTGATTTAAAATAATAATTGGTACTGGAATTCAATAGAGAAGGTTGGCCATGGTCTAAGAGAAAGTTGGGCCTGGACCAATTGGACTGGATGTGACAGAATTGCAGAAAATTTAAGGCCCAAAAATGTTCCTAGAATACAATTCACTTGCCCATCATAAAAATTTCAAGGCTAAAAAGGGCCCAAAATTATTTCAGGGTTATTATAAGACCAAAGTACATGAATAATAACATTAAAGATAAATAATTCGCTTAGTTGATATATTTAATTTCAAATTGAAGAACAACACAATTCATGATAAGCGAATTCATTTGATATGAGAAATATTTTTTTTTCAACAAAAAATTGTATTTACTAAGTATGATCATATCGTACATGGGATATTGATTAACTTACAAATTATAATTATTTAAAAAATATTATCACTGAAACTTAATGTCAATAGCACGCAAACAATTGTAACCATTATAAATAAATTATTATAGGATCATCGTCGTTTTTCTACCTCTCTAGCTTGCTAATTTTGGTATTTCAAGAATCACAAGATAATAAGAACTTAAACTAGGATTAGTGACACTTAAACCCAAAAAAATGTATAAACTTCTAACGTTTGAAGTCTTGTTTAAAATCTTTGATGAGCAGTTTTACACAAAAACAAATATTGAGAGTTAGCCTGCAGAGGTCACTTACTGATGTAAGTCATCAAAACATGACAGCAACTAATCATAGAAAATTCATGTCCTTTGGAATCTTCTCTATATATGCATTTCCCAGAAATTGTTCAGTACAACATTATTCCCTGCTAAATTTATGGACAAAACTTGTCCTTCACACACACACACACACACACACACGTGTGTGTGACATAGTAGAGATAACCAGCAGTGCAGGATAAGCAACATTTCAGTTAACTTGCCATTTTCACAGAAAAGGACATTCCTTGAGGAAGAATCAGATGTTTTCATGTAGGGTGGGCAATTCCTATAAATTTGATGTTTGTGCCCCTCCATTTCTCTCAATTGCATGTGCCCCATAACTTGATGGCTTTCTTAAATCTTGCATGGAAATACTAGATTACTAGCTAAGTCTTGTCTGCATTTCTTTCTGAAGATTGTCCTTTATTTCCTAGTGCATACCAAGATAACATTTCAGAATTTATGGAGGGGGATGAACAAGGGGATAGGAAAATGATAGATTACTCTCTCATTATTTACTTTATTACGAGGGTAATTCATTGATAATAATAAGATGTATCATCGAAATTATACAAGGGTGAAGGTGTCTAGCACTTTTGAAGTTCAAGTATTCTAAATTTTTGGACAATCACAACCATTTATGTGGTGGAATCTATATGAGATTCATCATAAATAAATAGTTGTGATTGTTTGAAATTTCAAATACGAGGACCTTTTAAGAAATATATGAACTTTAGTGAGAAAAAAGAAAAAAAAAACATTAGAAATAATAAAACACAACAATGTACTATTCAAATATAATGATAGAGTGGTTCATAAAGAAACTACAATACGTGGGACTAAACTTCTATAATTTTCAACCCTTGCTATTATCTCCTAGGATAATTTTAAAATAAAAATAAATGGTCAAAATTTCTTTAATTCTCTATTTTATTACATTGTGGTGCCGTGGGAACAAAGTGGAAAAGTTTTCTAACTTTGGCTTGTTGTAGTCGACATACATTGATGTATTTCGATTTTAACATTATGAACTTCTAAATAAAGTGATAATGCGACATTGTTGCACCTCATTCCAAACACATTTTTAAATGATTTATAAATGTAAATGAGATTTCACATTTAACGTAAGTATTTTTTATGTCGGTGTGACACAAAGTTTTGGGACAATTATAGTGTCTCTATGTTATGTTTTATCAAAATATTTATATATGTTTTTTTAATATATTCACAAGTCATAAATAAATGTCTCTATAAAATGCTACAAATATAGTAATTATTTTTTTGAAAACGTTAAAGTGCTCTATATTATGTTTTATGAAAAAAAAAATATATATATATTATTTTAATAAATTCATTAGATACAAATAAAATCGTAATCTCTGTCTAGTGCGCATACCTATTTTTACACCCTAGTTATTTGTAACTCACTCTTCTTTTTTCTTTTTTCTTTTTTCTTTTTATTAAAGATAGGAAAATATAGTACAAAAGAAAAGGCAAGGAATCCCTGACAATAAAAATGGAGTTACAAAAAAAAAAAGGGTTTTGACTAGGAATTAAATCAATATAGTCTAAGAAAGATGGCAATTTTATAGGCATAAAATTGGGTTTTTAGACCAAAAAATAAACGTAAAAGTATTTTTGCTGTAAACTATAAATTAAACAGCTCACAAATCCATTTAAATGATATCCACTTGGAGGGCCTGATAATTTCACTATTTGTACACAGAATTCAATTAAAATTAAAATCTTAAACTATAGTCAACACATAGATAATATAACAATCCTAGCCAATCACACATGGATCTAAACCAATATAATTATTGGATTAAGAAAGATTTTAAAATGTGTTTCTTTGTAAAAAAAGGTTTTAAAAAAAATAAATAGAGATAAGAACATTTATTAGTGCAAATGTCCATAATTAGGGGCTTAAATTACTGATTACATTCGGCGTATTGGGATTTACAAATGCAGATTATCAATTCCACTTTTATCTCTGAGTTAAGTTCACTTAATCTACTATCAACTATGCAATCAAGAACAGCTTAGGCCGCAATTAGTGATGAGCTGAAATCTGGACCGTCGGCTACATTAACTCGACCGAACTTGAGACTGGTAGTTAACTGGTACGGCCCAAACAGTACGGCTGCAAAAAGCTGTCCGTGCAACCACCACCACAAGATTTTTGCCCCATCATTAAAGTATTAAACTAAATCACAGACCAAAGTTGCTGGCTTTCCAGCCTGGATTTCATAATACTGATACCAAATCTTTGGTCCCACCCACACTACCTTGAGCACGGCAAACAATTTGTCAAATATACCCCTCTCGAACTTTAAATTGTGTTTAGAAATTATTGTCTTTTTCGTTTTTGGGAAACCTCTCCAACATTAAAAAGATTATGAAGATGATGACGGTAAAAGAGAATAATCTTTGACTACAATTCTAATAATAAAATAACTATATTTTTAAAATTAGATTTTGACTTTTATTAGTAAGATTTTGAAGATCTATAGATTAATTTTGTTAAGAATTTGAAAAGAATAAAATGAAATCAAAGTTGCTCAATAAATATACGAATGATTTAGGGTATTTTCATCTAAACTTTATTAAGGAAGATTATATTAAAACTATAATTAATTTTTTAGATTCATGTATTCTAAATGCTCATACATTATAATTTAATATATTCTTAAAATTTTTAGAGAACTTGGTTAGACGAATTAAGTGAAACAAATATTTGTTGATTTTTTTGGTTAAAGTAAATGATTTTAATTTAAATGAGACCGATTCAAAAAACAGCCGTTATTCCTGAACAAGGCAAGGATGAGTTTTTCGGCTATAATTTTAGAATAAATTTCAATATTTTCAATTTATTTGCAAAAAATAGTGTGAAGCAATTTACACCAATGGTCAAATTACCATATTTATATTTACCAAAACAAAAAGTGTTGTGGGGTATAAATGTCATTCCAGTCCACATTTTTCCATCTCACCTCTCCTCGTTCAGTCTTCCTCCTGTCTTCTCCTCTCCTTATCTCATCATCTTCAGTCACACTCATGAAGCCTCACCACAAGCCCTCCACAAAACTATCCTAATAATCACCGCACCCACCCCACAAACCACCACCACAATGCCACCCAATCTCCGGCTGCTAACTACCACCATCCTCTTCCTGCTCCTCCCCCTACATTCCGCCGCGAACCATCCGCAATTCCATGAAGCACCCGCATTCCGGAACGGCAATTCCTGCTCACCACCCCATGACAACTCTACCAACGTCCACATCGCCATGACACTCGATTACTCCTCCCCCTACCTCCGGGGCTCCATCGCCGCCGTCCTCTCCGTCCTCCAACACTCCACCTGCCCTGAAAACGCCGTGTTCCACTTCCTCGCCAACCCCTTCCATCACCCCCACCTCCGCAAAACCATCACCTCCACCTTCCCTTACCTCCGCTTCCACCTCTACGCCTTCAATCCCACCACCGTCAACCACCTCATCTCCTCCTCCATCCGCCGCGCCCTCGACCAGCCACTCAACTACGCCCGCATCTACCTCGCCGACCTCCTTCCACCATCCGTCACCCGCATTATTTACCTCGACTCCGACCTCATCGTCGTCGACGACATTGCCAAACTCTGGAAAATCAACCTCAATTCTCACGTCCTCGGGGCCCCAGAATACTGTCATGCAAACTTCAGCCATTACTTCACCTCGAAATTCTGGTCAAACCCATTCTTTTCCGCCACTTTTCGAAACCGCAAACCCTGTTATTTCAACACTGGAGTAATGGTGATTGATTTGACCAAGTGGCGGAACCAGGGGTTCACACAAAAACTCGAGTACTGGATGAGAATTCAGAAAAGATACAGAATCTACGAACTGGGTTCTTTACCGCCATTTTTGCTAGTTTTCGCCGGGAATGTTGAAGGGGTGGAGCACAGGTGGAACCAACACGGGCTCGGAGGGGATAATCTTGAAGGGCTGTGTAGAGATCTGCACCCGGGTCCGGTGAGTTTGTTGCATTGGAGTGGCAAAGGGAAGCCCTGGTTAAGGCTTGACGCTAAGAGGGCTTGTACCTTGGATAATCTATGGGCGCCCTATGATTTGTTCAGGCATGAGTCTCTATTTTCCGACAGTTGATAATTGAGCGCAGAGGATCGCAGGCCACCGGTGATGAATAATTGAGATGTGAGTTGGAGACAGTGAGGAAGTGAAGTGAAATTGTGAAAGGATGGTTAAAGACAAAAAGTAGGAGGAATATGATGACGTCGGAGTAAGGGTGTATCATTGGGATGCGTGAAAATTGAGTAAGATGTAGGTAATAAAAATAACAATGTTTTTTTCTTTTCAGCAGCTGGTCAGACAAGAATGTTGACGGTCTGGTGGTGGTGACGGTGGCGGTCTGCGGCTCAGCCGTGCGAGGGTGGTGGGATAAAATCTAGTGTTTGTGGAAGTGGTTGGATATGTTAAGATTCGCATGTTGCTGTCAAAGCTTGTCCTGACGTTAATGGGGTGGTGGTACATAGATATATACTACTACACTATTATTCATGGAGGAAAGGTGTTTGTACGTTTATCACTTTTGACTTACTTTATTTGTCTTTATTATTTTAACGATAAAAAAAAAAAAAAAAAACCAAAAAACTCATTATAAATTTTATTGATGTTTGTAATTTTGTTTTATTTTCTTTCTTCTTTTGTTTATATTTTATAGTCTCACGTGAGTTTTGTAAGTATCTTCTAATTCTCTGTGTTTTTTTTTTTTTTTAATTATTTTGTCCAAAGTGTCGGTCGAGGTCATTTTTGTAATTGGATAGAGTTTGGTGCATGATCGAAAGATAGTCAATCAATTTTCTTGGTGCAACATGTTAATTTTTTATTAATGGTCCCTTTTTGTGTTTATTTTTTGGTTAATTCCTTTTTCCTTTCAAGATCATGGTATGATTGAGAGAAGCTTCATGGTGCTTGTCAATTCTTGATATATTGTTAACCTTAATGGATTTGCTTTCTTCTATTTAATCCAATATAGAAGAAAGTGAACAAACTTAAAATTCCCATTCCAGTTAATAAGTAAGGAGATAACAAGAGCAACATAAATTGGTAAATTACAAAAATTAGCTGAAGATTTAACTTAAGTATAAATTAAATCAGAGTTCTTCTGAGTTTGACTTCGAACATTATCATCGAGGTCTAGGCTTTCATTGAGTTGAGCACATCATTTTCCTAATTGCAAGTTTTTAAATATTTTTACAATAATTTTGTATTTCATTAGTGGTATGGATCATGCAATATATTGTAATTTGGGTAGAATATATTGATATCGACTTTGAACAATCAATGAGTTGGGCTCGAACTGATTTTGAATTGATCTCCATTTTCAAACATGAAAATGACTAAATGGGGTCGACTTGAACGTTGGGTTGATCTTGAGTTGATCTCTATCTCCAAACATGAAAAGAATTAAATGGGGTGACTTGAAATCAGAAAGCTCCCATCAAGGTCGCTGGTTGGTCCTAGTAAAATTCTCCGAAAAATAGTTATAATTAAAAGAGGTTAAAAAGAACATAAAACCAAACTAAAATAATTAGTCGATATAATAGTTAATCATTTAATTAAGTACTAAACCTTACCAGTTGAGAAGAAAATAATATGGAATTAAACAATTACAAATACTTTTGGTCGTATTGACATCGTAGATCTCATAATTTTATAGTCTTGTGCCATCAATATTTACCATTTTGTGTTATGGGTAGGAGCAACTACAAACTCAATAACATGAAAATTTGTAGGAAATACGGACTTACTAGGCTCTGATCAATTTTTTTTTTTTAGAATTAGAACAAATTCTTTTACTTTATGTTTGAATATTCTTATTTTAGTTAGAATATATGCTCGAGCTGAAATTGTAAGAATCTTTCTCGACTAAATATTTTTATTCTTGAAAAATGATTAACAACTATTGTCAATTTCATTGCATATCTTTGAATACGAGCTAGTGCTTTTAAAAATTAACTTACTACTATGTCAACATGAAAACTACTTTTAGTAAATAAAAATGAGAGAACATTTTGGTTGTAATGAATGATGCATATGCACATTTTAAAATATGGTTTTGAAAAATGAATTAAAATTACTTGATATCAATTGTTAAAAGTTTGCTCACCTCCTCGATTTGATACATATATTAAATCAAACTTAGATAAAATTTGTCATTCCATAAGTTCTGAAATTGGACTCAATAACTAAAAGTTGGAAAAATATAAAAAATATTAAGTTACTACTAAAATTTGTTCAAATATGATTTTTTCATCAATATAATTAAATTTCAAGCACAATTTTAATTTTCATTAGAAAAAGAGTAGTTATAAAAAACTATCATTGAGGTTTGGACTATTAAAAAAAACTTATTTAAATTTATAAATTATAAATACTTTCTTGACATTTATTCTATTTTACAAATTACATCTATTAAGAGGTTTTTTATAAAATAAAGACAAATGTCAATAGTATTTATAATTTAAAAAATAACTGAATTTTTTGTAATTAGATTAAACTGTAATGGTAGTTTTTATAATTTATCAAAAAGAAAAAGAAAAAAAGCAGCAGCAAAGAAAGGTTTGTGCAAAGTGGAGGCCAGTCTATGCCTTAGTGTGCTCAACTGATGAATGGCGAGCCTTTTAACATCAATCCAATCTTACCACTTGGCTTATTGATTCCAAGAAAGAGGCTGAAAAGGAAATGGTGTTTGCATTATAACATAGACAGTGCATTGACTAAAACCTCACAAAAAACTGGCTGTTTGGTATCTGGTTCCCATCCACCAACTCTCTATAAATTAAAAATTCCAAAAAAAATTTCAGTGCTGTTTAAATTACTGGCTATTTTTTCTGCATTTACTATATATAAATATAATTTTCTATGTCGTTTCTTCAGAAATTTTGTTCTTAATTGAGTAAAAAATTGTGAAATTTTTGGATGTATGAATGCAGCATACATAATTCAGTAATTTGCATTTTGATAGAATCTTTTGCCCTAATATTAAAATTAATTATTCAAATTTGTATGTTTAAAGTTCGTATTGTAACATACAATGGAACATATTAGTGCTAGTCAATTTTTAAAAATTTGTGTTCAAATTAATATTGTACATAAATTAAATACGTAACAAAAAATTAAAAATTGACTCAGTAATTTTTAACGTGCTCCAAGTATAAAAATATTCTACATGCACAAGATACGTCCAGAGAAAAAAATAATTTTCTATTAAAAGATGTTTTATACAATTTAAATATAAGACTTATAAACAAGTTAAAAACTCCCTCTTTATTTATTGTTTACTTGTATTGATTATTGATAGATGGATTTATTTGCGAACTTTATTTAACTTGATTTGTTTCGTTAAACTCCTTTTAACGTTAACTTCTGGCAAATAGCAGGACGTCTTCTCTCCAATACTTCATCTTCTTCCTTCGAAAGATGTTGAATAGAAATGTTATAATATAATTTGCAACTTACACACACAATTAACTAAGTTTGGCGATAGGTTATTATAACTTATGTATGACTCTCTTTAATATCTATAATGTAAAGGCATATTCACTTTCACTTTCTCTGAAATTTGGAAGAATCTCATTTGTGTCTGTAAATTTAGGATTGAGTTTTTGAAAAGTATAGACTACCTCCCAAAATGGGTTGTTTACCATTTTTTATGATTTAAATGACATTTTCCCCTTCCAAATATAATCTTAAAATTCTCTATTTTTTATTAATTTTAAATTTAATACTTTTTCTATCTCAAATTTATTATTTAAATATATTTTTTTACGTTTCAAAATAAGATTTTATTTCTTAAAATGGAATTTTTTTTTTCTCAAAATTATCTCCCCAATTAAAACAAGATGTGGTAACACTAAATCTCACCCGTTATTTTTAAAAAATAATTGTGTAAAATTACACAAATTTATATTTTTATCCAAAACTCTGTATGGAATCAAAATAGATTTAATTTTGGAATGGAAAGACTTAAAAGATATACAAAATGGGCCCAAACCAAGCGGATAAATTCTTATAGTAACTGTAGTAGCCCAACAAGTAATCCTACATGTCACTTGGGGCCTCCCATCCCATGAGAGCCCCCCCCCAAAAAAAAAAAAAAAAAAAAAAAATACCTGAAATAACTGTCTTTTAAAAACATAAACTCAAAAATATCAAAAGAAAGCTCAAATCAAAGAGAAAACCAAGAATGAATTGCAGCTATAACTGCAGAAACAAAAATATAAAAGAACCAAGAACCCTGATGATTTCCCTTTTGTTCCTCATATATTTTCTAAGTAAAAACCATTACTTAAACGTTGAAACATTCCAATGGCTGCAGTTGCTGCTGGTACTGGGGTTGGGTTGCGGGGAGTGAAACTTCACTCCTTCAACTCCAAACCACTCTCTTCATTTCTTGGCAAGAAGCTCAATCTTAAAACTCTTTCTGAATCTAGTCCCCCACAAAAAATTATCCACATCAAGGGCCAAGAATTTTGTAGTTTTTGCTTCTGGAGTCCAAATTTTCGATCTTGTTGATGATCTTTTTCTGGGTGTTGGTGTTGGATTCCCTTGTACAGTTATGGAGAGTGGTGATATAATATACAGAAGCACTCTACCAAGGCCAAATGGGATAACACTTACAGTTCCTGGAGTGATTTTAGCTATGGGAACTCTTTCTTACCTCTGGGCTACCCCTGGTGTGGCACCTGGATTCTTTGATATGTTTGTTCTTGCCTTTGTTGAAATAGTCTTTAGGCCTACTTATAAGAAGGTATGTGGATTTATGAATTTATTTTTTTGTTGCTTTGTATTGTTAGGTTATTTGATGAGTGATTATTGTGGCTTTTGAGGTTTTGATTTGTGGATTGATGGCAAGATGACATTGTGTTAGGGAAAAAGTTAAATGAGGGATCTTTTGGAGTGGTTTATAGGGCTTCATTGGCTAAAAACCCCTCATCAAAGGTACGAGGTTGTGGAAAGCTCTCACCAAATTTCAAGCATTCAATTGATTTTCTAATTTCACATGGTATTTGTAGAAGGAACATAGTGAAATTACAGTGTTTGAAACTTATTTTGCTGTTTTAAGTTGAGACTATTACATTACAGATCATATGATCTTTGCATCCATCAATTTATGTTTTCGCCTTCTTCTTGTGGCTCACAATATATGATAATAGTATATTTTGATAGATATGTGAAAATGAAGAGCTTATGCCTTAGTTTTTGGTTAAGGACTTCAGCACGGTCTGTTCTTATGTTTGGCCACAAGGATGGTGAGGTAGTCTTGAAAAACGCGACTGAATATGGAGCGGTAGATATATGGATAAATGAGCGTGTGCGAAGGGCTTGTGCAAATAGCTGTGCTGATTTTATGTACGGCTTTCTTGAGGTGCTGCTCCAGGATTTTGATACTATTATTATCTTCCAGTATGAGTCATTTCATCTCAAAAGTTTGAACTCATTAATTTGACACTTTCAAATCTATCTCAGAGTTCACCAAAGAAAGGGGCGGAATATTGGCTGATATGGAAGTTTGAAGGGGAGGCCACACTCGCATATTTATTGCAGAGTAAAGAATTTCCTTACAATGTTTGTACTTTCTTGTTTCAGAATCACTGAAAATGTCAGAAAAAAGTCATATACTTACATCATTGATCTTTGGAAGTTCTTTTTGCTGGATTGCAACTGTGGAATGAAATTCTCACACTTGCCTCAGGTCTAAGTGTTCTACAAACTTTCCCTCTGATATGACCTTGATTGAGCATTGTTTTGAGGCTTTCAAGATTCCACTTATTGTACTAAAACAGTTAATCTTTCAGTCATATTACGGATAAAATAAAGTTCAGATCATATCCTTTTGAACTTAATCTTTGTAATCTTGAATCTACCTGGAACTGACTTTACATATAAGAAGTAAATAATTCTGAAGTTATATATTTCCAAATAACATGTCTTTACTGATTTTCTCATGGTACTAGTTTTCTGCAACCTGCTGAAGCTTCTATATGCTTATTTAGTTTCACTTTCAAATATATGCTTATTTAAATTATTCCAAGCTTCAGTGTACTAATACGATCGTCCAGAATTGATTCCAAAATCCCTTTAATCTTCCATCTGAGCTTGACACTATGGTTGCATAACTCAACTTATGAGAATATGTTCCACCCTAATTCGAGCAAGAGTTTTTATGTCACACTTCCTTGCTGAAGATACCTATCCAAACTCCAAACTAATAATTTTTTTTGCAACAGTGAATTGCAAAGTTTCTTACCTCTACACTGTGGGAAAAATCATCTACAGAAAATTTTGAATTATCAGTAATAATTCCAATATTTCTGGAAGTAAATCTAAGTTTGAACAAATCATCTCGAATTGGATATTACTATGAACAAATAAGATGGAAATAAAATTACCCCATTCAGTTGCAGCTGATTATATTGCAGATCTTATGATCTTTGCATCCATCAATTTATGTTTTCGCCTTCTTCTTGTGGCTCACAATATATGATAATAGTATATTTTGATAGATATGTGAAAATGAAGAGCTTATGCCTTAGTTTTTGGTTAAGGACTACAGCACGGTCTGTTCTTATGTTTTATTATGTTTTGCCACAAGGATGGTGAGGTAGTCTTGAAAAACGCGACTGAATATGGAGCGGTAGATATATGGATAAATGAGCGTGTGCGAAGGGCTTGTGCAAATAGCTGTGCTGATTTTATGTACGGCTTTCTTGAGGTGCTGCTCCAGGATTTTGATACTATTATTATCTTCCAGTATGAGTCATTTCATCTCAAAAGTTTGAACTCATTAATTTGACACTTTCAAATCTATCTCAGAGTTCACCAAAGAAAGGGGCGGAATATTGGCTGATATGGAAGTTTGAAGGGGAGGCCACACTCGCATATTTATTGCAGAGTAAAGAATTTCCTTACAATGTTTGTACTTTCTTGTTTCAGAATCACTGAAAATGTCAGAAAAAAGTCATATACTTACATCATTGATCTTTGGAAGTTCTTTTTGCTGGATTGCAACTGTGGAATGAAATTCTCACACTTGCCTCAGGTCTAAGTGTTACTACAAACTTTCCCTCTGATATGACCTTGATTGAGCATTGTTTTGAGGCTTTCAAGATTCCACTTATTGTACTAAAACAGTTAATCTTTCAGTCATATTACGGATAAAATAAAGTTCAGATCATATCCTTTTGAACTTAATCTTTGTAATCTTGAATCTACCTGGAACTGACTTTACATATAAGAAGTAAATAATTCTGAAGTTATATATTTCCAAATAACATGTCTTTACTGATTTTCTCATGGTACTAGTTTTCTGCAACCTGCTGAAGCTTCTATATGCTTATTTAGTTTCACTTTCAAATATATGCTTATTTAAATTATTCCAAGCTTCAGTGTACTAATACGATCGTCCAGAATTGATTCCAAAATCCCTTTAATCTTCCATCTGAGCTTGACACTATGGTTGCATAACTCAACTTATGAGAATATGTTCCACCCTAATTCGAGCAAGAGTTTTTATGTCACACTTCCTTGCTGAAGATACCTATCCAAACTCCAAACTAATAATTTTTTTTGCAACAGTGAATTGCAAAGTTTCTTACCTCTACACTGTGGGAAAAATCATCTACAGAAAATTTTGAATTATCAGTAATAATTCCAATATTTCTGGAAGTAAATCTAAGTTTGAACAAATCATCTCGAATTGGATATTACTATGAACAAATAAGATGGAAATAAAATTAACCCCATTCAGTTGCAGCTGATTATATATGATAACTCATTATGGAGATTTTAGAATACGACTTTCTGATGATTATGATTGTCAGGTGGAAGCAATTATTCTTGGAGAGGTTCAGGACTTGCCCAAGGGGCTGGAGAGGGAAAATAGAATCATACAGACTATCATGAGACAGCTCTTATTTGCATTGGATGGTCTGCATTCGACAGGAATTGTCCACAGAGATATTAAGCCCTAAAACATTATTTTCTCTGAAGGTGACAGAGCCATCTTAAACATTACCTGACAACCGATTTTTTGCTAATATTTTCATGTTTTTATTTGAGGTATTTTACCTGATCATGACAAAACTGAAGCAGGTTCTCGAACATTCAAAATCATTGATCTTGGAGCAGCTGCGGATTTGAGAGTTGGCATCAATTACATTCCCAAAGAGTTTCTGTTGGATCCTAGGTACTTTCCTCAGTACAAGGCCTTAGCTTCTGGCCACTCTTAGTAGAAATCGATATACTCTATTCAATTCTCTTTCTTTGTAGATATGCTGCACCTGAACAATACATTATGAGCACTCAAACCCCCTCTGCCCCATCTCTCCGGTTGCAACTGCACTTTCCCCTGTTCTGTGGCAGGCCTTCTTTAAATTCTTTCCATACTACTTTAACTACGCTTGACTCTGGTATATAACATCTTTTGCCATTCTGATTTTTTTCTCCCAGTGGAACCTACCAGACAGATTTGACATCTACAGTGCTGGTCTGATATTCCTACAAATGGTAAGCATCAGTCATTTGATAACTAATATCATTATTAGGGACAATGGACTTAGGATTTGTTTGAAACTTCAAAGGATGAAAGTTAATGTATAGGTGGATGAGGTTTTTTTGTATATTTCATCATCGAATATGATGAACAAAGAAATGCACCACCGCTTCTGTTTTGGCTCTATTTAACTCTTAAGAAAAATTGGCTTAAGCTGCTTAGACTTTTGCTCACTTGGTCTTGGCTCTAGAGTAAAACAAACCGGGATTGAACCATCAAGACAAATGTGTGAAGGGTCAGTTGCTTGCCTTCTTGATATCGGCTCCCCTTCTCCAAATCAAAATGATTTCTTTTGTTCTATACATAACTTTGTCAGGGTAGCATGCCATTTATGTGTCAATGCTATCTTCTAATACTACTAGACTTACAGCTACAACTGGTGTTTAATTTTGAGCTCTTCTGATCTCTGCATGGCCTAATAATACCAAGAGATACTTTTCCATGCAGGCATTCCCAGCATTGCGAACTGACAGTGCTCTCATACAATTCAACCGTCAGCTGAAGAGATGTGATTACGATTTAAATGCATGGAGAAAGACTGTGGAACCTCGTGCAAGCCCTGAACTTCGGCGTGGATTTGAACTGTTGGATTTGGATGGAGGAATAGGGTGGGAACTCTTAACATCCATGGTTCGTTATAAAGCACGTCAAAGAATTAGCACGAAAGGAGCTCCAGCTCATCCCTACTTCGACAGAGAGGGCCTATTGGCTCTGTCCTTCATGCAGAACCTTAGGATGCAAATCTTCAGTGCTACACAACAAGACTATAGTGAAGCTGCCAAGTGGATCATTCAGCTCATGGCTAAGTCAGGAACACAGAAGGAAGGTGGATTCACTGAGGCTCAGCTGCAGCAATCAGGGTCTGTCTTCATACATTTCCTACATGAGACATTCATTGTCAAAACTTTGTTCACAGCTTACTGTTTTTATTCATATGATGTGCAGGAAATCGAGCCCAAGAAAAAGTCGAGCCCTCAACGCAATGCTCTAGCATCAGCTCTCCGGCTTCAGAGGAAAATCATCAAGACAACAAATGAGAGTGTGGATGAGCTTATGGTGGAGTAGATGGATCCCTAGAGAGGAATGACTACTGTAAATATATACATGTTCTTCAATTTTCATGTAAATTTTGTGCAGCCAACATATCTAACACCAATCTGGTGGACTCACCTAATACTTAGACAGAGAAAGATAAGTGAAAATATTTGAGAAATATGTATTAAGTTATATAAACTTTGATTAATTTCTATGCTCACATAAATGTAGAGAATCAAATTTGTTGTACTGTAGCTCTTGTTAGAATTTGGACTGTACTTGCTCAGACATTGTCAAGCCAGCTGCACCTACCTTGCAAGTGGACTGGCCCAATTCCTGTCAGTAATACAGACACCTCTTGCCTCTTTGTCATGGGCCATCTTTAAGAGCCCTTTTCTTCTAATACATAAATCTTTCACCTACAAAAAAGATTAACACTCATTACGAGTTGTGGCATGTAACTTCACCTCCTATAAACGAGCCAGGGGTTTGAATCCTATCTCCTTATTTCTTATATTTTAGAGTTCGAATTTAAAAAAATAAATAATAAAAAACATAAAAAAAGCCTTTCTTGCACTTGTCATAAAAACATTGTCATTCATTGCAACACAAGGCAAAGTCATCTGCCGTTGTTCTGTTTAGTCTTAATTATCGTCCACATGGACCTTCCTTTACATGAACTCAAATTGTTAGTGATGGGAAATTTTAGTCCAGATTAAATTGAAGGTTTTTATAGACAAAATAAAATTATACTTATTATAGATTAAATTCATGTGATCGATTCCGTGTTAAAATCCTTCAATAATTATAATTCTTGAATTGAAATATGTGGGATCATGAGAAATTTGAGTTATATGTTACACTCAAAACCTATTATACTAAAAATTTTAAACAATAACAGCAGTGATCTTGCTGTACTTGTACGAAACGCACATACTTGAATGCAGTGACATGCAAATTTTTTTAATTGCCAATTAAGTAATTATTTATCGTACAGTTAACAATCTGTCAATTAAGTCATAAGCTCAACTTCACATGAGTTTCCTGTCTGAAGCAAAGTGTATCGAAATTCGATCCGCACGTAAGTTTACAACTGTGTAAGCTAATAATATAGTACAAATCACTGACTTCTCTCCAGAAAAAAAAAAAAAGAATAAAAAAAAATCACTTAATGACTTAGCTTCTGCTTAATCACGTTTGGGTATTGGGGGAATGGAAGAGTTTATGAAGCAAAAGCTATAAGCTAATAGCCGCTTACCATGGTGGAACTAGGTGCTTCGCTTTGTAACAGCTAGAAAGAAAAAAATTATCAATTATGTCTAATATCAAAATAATTGCTATATTTGGTAGAGTAATAAATCAAATGTCTTATTCCTTTTTACTAATATGATATATTGATTGTTGGAAAATTTTGGCATTATTAAACTTGCAAATCTTAATATTTGTCCTGTTGCTTATTTTATATATATTTTTTTAAAAATGATTAGATAATTTACAATTGCATAAAAAAATAGTTAAATTGATTGATCATTATTGTAAGGAAGCTACTTTTTGTTTTGAGATGGAAGGAGTATAAATAAATGTATGGTTGATTACTCAGGTTATTTATTGCTTCACTTAAAAAAATTAACAAAATAATTATTTTTATTCTATTATTTTTTTATTTTTTTATTTATATGGACCCAAGTTAGCATATTCTAGTGCAAATAATAATATAATGTTTGAATTATTTCAAGAACCTAAGACATGATCTTGTGAACTTCACATGACTTAATATGGGACCTTAGTAGTACATATTATCTCATAGAATCTAGTATTGTACATCGAACATTACAACTTATTAACAAATCCAACTCAAATCAAAGAACTTTGAGCCTAAAACCATAAGTCTAAGTAGGATGCAAAATGAGTTAATCAATCCCATACTAGTTTGAGATCGTGGGTGCTAAAAGATCAAAACTCTAGACTAGTCACGAACCAGTTTTTGTTGCAGAATAAGATTCAAACATTAGTGATAATCAAAATTAAAAGGAATAATAGGACTTAACTGTCGAGTGACGATTTTGAAATTATTGATTATATTTAATTAATTTTTTAAATATATTGATGCAATTGATTTTTTTTTTTAAAAAAAAAACAATGCTGCTTGTAAAGCTCTAAAATCTTGACTAATCCCACATCAAAGTCTAGTTAGCTCATATTAATGTGGGACACTTTTTTCACACTTTGATATTTAAGAAATTCAATTCATTTTGTAAATAATCTTGCAAAAAAAAAAATTAATAAGATGATGTCGAGAATGGCTGGAACAACAGCCGTATGAACCACGAGACCGTCACGTGTGGCCTGACTTTCTTGTTCAGTGCAACCCACAGAATTTTTAATGTATGAAAAAAGTACAAGAATACCAGCATGGGACACTTCAAACTACCCCATTGGAGAACTCTTTGATTATATGGTGCACATTTCTGTGTCTAATACTAAATCAGCACTGCTCTTCCATGATCTAATTGAATTTCCAACATTTTGGGGGTAACCCTTCTGTACTCCATTATTTCTACTCCAATTATACATGTCAATTATATGCATGTCCATGCATTATTGCTTTAATTACAACATAGAAAAAAAAATTCACATCCCATCAAGTTGATACATGCATCAATCAATAGAATTATTCATAGAATTGCGAGTAAGTTGAGTATGAGCAAATTTATATAAGACTCAAAAAATTCAAATAAGTCGTGTATAAATTTAGTCATTATGCATTCTTTTCGTGATTATTCAAAGATTGTAGTTATAATATATTTTACGAGAAAAAATAATTATTGAATTGTACGACAATAATTTTTCTCATGACAGGGCAATGATCGAAATATGGTGTTTGGCGAATTGTATTGGTAACAATTATAAATTTTGATACATCAGTAGATACTCCGTTTCTATAATTGATATCAGCAATTGATGAAAAGAGAATTGTTGATTTGTAAGAACAATTGATGTTGTGACGGATTTTGTACTAGATAATGTGAACTTATATGCGAAAATCAGTGTAAATTATTAAATTAATTGGCACTTGTCAAGAAACAAAGTTAGACTGTGAGAAACAACAAAAAGCCTTGAGCACAATTACCAAGATTTAACTTATAGTGGTTTATTGAAATTAGGGTTAATAGAAGATGGTGTCCTTAGAGAAATGGGAAGAACACGAAATGAAGTAAGTGGGGTAACATTGCTTTTCTAACACATTATATATATTAATCAATCACTGACTTGGGTTTTGAGTTATCTGTACTAACAAAAAAATGTAAACCAAGATAAAACTTAATTTATGCTAATGGTCCTAATGGTCACGCCCTTGAAATTTCTGCTTCTTGGGTTCTTAATAAAGTACTGGTTTCGAAGGAGAATATGGCTCGGCAATTTGTAATTCACGTGGGGGCTTTTGACTGTTATTTTGATCCATTTGTTTCGGCAAGTAATCTAGAATTCCAAAGATACTAATTAATATTTTAGCTTATGGATTTCTAAATTTTTTTTACACATTCCATAAGAATCTTTGGCGATGTTTAGATTCATTTTCTGGAAATGTTTTCTGAAATTATTTTTTGAAAACTTTCTAGAAAGATTCTTTCGAGAAAATGTTAAAAAAGATGTGTTTGGATTAATGAGTTGCAATATTTGACTTAAGAAAACACGTTTAATTTATTTATTTTTAAAATATAAAATAAATATTGTTTTATGCAAAATGTGAGTTTTTGTGAAATTAGGATGTGAACTTTGAGTAGGGTTGAAAATTGAGGCGTAGGGTTTGGAGATAAGTTATTTTTTGAAAATATCTTAAACCACATTTTTCCCTCATAAATATGAATTCACAAAACGGCTCAAAAATCTTTTTAATACATAAAAAATAAAATTGTCGACCATGATTTTTAATAATTTTTCAAGTCTCTTTTCACCAACTCGTGGTACATTTTTAATGGAAAATTTGGTAGTTTTTTTTTTTTTTTTTAGCAGAAATGTCATATGACAAAGACATAAAGTCATCCTAGTAAAATTTATTACATCTTATCTTGCTTTTTCAGAATTAACATTTGACCAATCTCATCTATAACCTTTTGCTTTACATGACTACTCCATAATTAAAAGCGTGATATTCTACTCCATAATTAAAAGCGTGATATTCCCACATAAGTGATGTCGACATCTGGTCAAAAGCTAGTTTAGATAAAATAATTGTTGTCATCAACCTTAATAAAAGGCGGTTAAGATGTGCAATATTAAGTAGGATTCAACTGAATTCCCAGTTGTCTTATTGCCTGTTTAGTTGGATTCAACAAAAAAAAAAATACAGAAAATTAAATAAAAAATCAGAGTAAAATACATGTAGATGAATAGGTCCAAACCCATTAATCATCACCCTATTATAAAAAAATATGTTACCTGATCCGAAATAATGCCCGACCCATTATGTTGGTGGGTAAAGCCTACACATATATAGGATAAATATAGTATAGGGTGTATAGCTTGAGATCAATATACATACCTTAATTGGCGAGGAGACCATCATACTTTCTCATCTGACAAAGCCCAATTCATGAATCTGAAATTTAGAGCTACAATTTTAACAATTAAATTTGCTCGAAATTTTGTAATCAACTGTATATATCTCATTAATCAATTCACATACCCGTACTTGGAGTTAATAACCAAATCTCATACAAGGAAACAAAAGTGAGAACTTCTTGATATAATTAATTTCATGTAAATAGATTTGAAGTGGATATTTAGTAATATATATAATGAAATATTATTTGCATGTGATAAACTTGAGGAGGATATTAATCACACTATAAGTATTTTTACTATGTGAATTTATGTTACATTTTGTATTGTATATCATATATGTATGTTATGTATATAAAATAATAAAATATTTTTTAAATATATATTTAAAATTAATTACATACATATTATATATATTTAATATATAACATAAGATGTAATTAGTTATGAATAATAATGGATCGGCCCAAATTCAACTCGCTCCACTTGAATCGTATTTGTAAAAAAAGAAATGAGGCGGCAGGGTGAGGGTGGGCGTGGGGGGTTGGAATAGTTTTATCAATTTTGATGGAATCCCAAGTGGAGGTGGGACCGTAGGAGGAAATGTCTGGTGAGCTAGGGGGCACTGCACGCCCTTTGATGCCCAATAGTTGGCTCTTTACTCGACCAATGCTAATTAGGACCACACCCACAAACACCCCCTATAAGAACCCCTCAAACACTTGGAATACTTCTCAACAATCAAACCAGCTCAACCTTAACAACAAAAAACAAAACCAAACTCTCTTCTCTCCCCTTCTCACTTGCCAAGAAAAGAAAGACTGGTTCTTCCTTCCTTTCATTCAAGGCGAAAAAATGAAGATCAGCAGCAGCAGCAGCAGCAGCAGCAGCAGCAGGAGAAGGATTTCTAGCAGAGGGCTTTCAGGAGTCCTCAGGGAACAAAGGGCTAGGCTCTACATCATAAGACGATGCGTCGTCATGCTTCTTTGCTATCATGATTGAAGGCAGATTCTTCTTTCACAGGCGAAGACAATGAATTTCACCCTTTTTTTCACCTTAGAGTGTAAATAGCAGCGGAAGGAGAAATTAGCCTAAGACTTGACAATTTTGTACTCAATTGGCCTCATGGGCCTTCTTGTATACATATCAATATATGATTATTTACGATTCGATTCAAGATTTTGTAGCTTGTTTTTCATTGAATCCATTATTGGCTTATTCAGTTGCTGGGATGATGAGGGGGCAGCCAAGAAATTGGCATAGGTCTAATGTTTTCCATGTGCAGATCATGGATTCTCTTTTTCCCTTATACCCTGCTCAAGATCAAATCTTTTTTGGCTTTGTCAAAGTGTTCTTGCAATTTGTTCTTTTCATTCTTTCATTTCCAATCATTCTTGAAAAGAGTTGTTCATTTTCAGGAGGCTGGTTCCAGAGCTTCTGCAATTGATCAGTGGAGAACTTTTTAATGTATATATGAATTAGATTTAAGAACAAATATTTTTTTTTAAAATCTGATTCTTTTAGCAGTATAGGTAAGTCTGACAAGAGGAAGAGAGGAGTAGTTCCCAACTTCCCATCCATATTTTTTTTTATCTATTTTTGAATAATCATTTTACCTACTTTTGGATTTGAATCACTTGCAAAATGCAAAAGGAAAATCAATTTTGTTTTTCTTTTTAATTCTTTTGAGTGTGCATTTTGGTGGTATGGTGTGGGGAAATTTTAAAGATTGGATCTCATTTTTTCAGATTAAAATTCTATGGAATTTTTATGTAGCAGAAAGCAGAAAAAAAGTAGAATTTGAAGCTCTTATTTTATTTTATATTTGTATTTGCTTTTTCTTTCGTCTGCAAAACTGGCAATTCAGATTATAGCACTTTGTGTCTGTTGTCAGATTAAGAGGGTGTTTGGCTATAAAACATCTTTACACTTCCTATAAGATATTATCAAAATTTATATGTAGCTATATTTTATTTTGAAAAAGAAGAAATGTTTGAAGAAAATAAGATCTATTGAAATAAAATATTAGATAAAATAAAATTATATAGTTTATAAGATGTTAGTAATATTTTTTTTAATTAATATATTCAAAATTAAATGAATTCATTAAGGTCATCTCCAATGACACAAATATAAGTAATTAAATAATTTTATAAATAAATAAATATGTGATAATTTAAAAATAAAAAAATAAAAAAAAAATATTTATTTGATATAAAATTTGATATAGTGGGTTGGAGATGATTTAACCCAAATTACACTAAAACATCAAATTTAATATAAAACTTACACTAAATTTAATGTAGTGGGTTGAAAATGACTAAGATCTTAAAAATAAGTTAGGAAACCTAAATTTTGTAAAAGAGCTTATAAAATTATAACGTTTTGATTTTTGTTTTTTGGAAGCTTTATAAGCTCCTACTCTAATTTTTTTTACCAAAAATTGTGTTACATGTCATCAACTCTAAACTCTCAAATATCTTATAAGGTATTTTTAAAAAGCTTATAAGGTCTCAATGTTTGAGTGAGTTAATAATTTTTTTTAAATATCTTATAAGATATTTTAAACTTACAAGTATCATAATATATTTTTAAGATAAGAGTTTATAAAATCTTAAAAGAAAAAAAAAGTAAGGAGTTCCTTACAATCTTAACATTTTTTTTTAGCTTAACAATATTAATATATCGTTATTATTATTAACGTCTTCTAATTTTATGATCTTATTTCATCGAAATACTTCAGCAATCTATTTTTAAAATAATATTTAATAACTTGTATGTTTCAAAAAAAATGTATTTTTAAGATACATGAATTTATAGAAAAATTTAAACAAACTTACACAAACACCCTCTAATTCTCATTAGCAAAGGCTTTTTCTCCTCAAGTCTAGTGAACAGCTTTTATCCCAATGATTAATCAGATAATCAGCAGTCCAGAAAGCAAGATTTTGCTAATAATTTCTCAAGATTTTAAAAGCATCCTAGTCCTACAAATCATTAAAGTGGCTAATATTATGATAGCTAATTCAAACTCCCTTTTCAATTAGTCAAACAATTTTGCTAACCCTTTTGGTACTGTTTAATGGGCACGTCCAAAAAGTGTGCTAATCAAATCTTTTCATTACGAAATTAATCACGCTTATTCGTCCTTTTTTTTGTTTTGGCCTAAAGCAAGAATTGCATGCTAAAGGTCCACTTGATGATTATAAGATAATCGTTGTTAGGTTTGGTTGTTTGTTTTCATTTGTCTTTTGCGATTATTGAAGGTTGTTCGAAACATAAAATTGTCTTAACCTTAAAACGAGTTTACTAACGACCTCGTTTTATTCATGAAAAATAAAGAGAAATGATCTTGTTTGATTTGCTTGTCTTGAGCCAAACAGCATGAACAATGTTAAAACTATGGCCAGTTTGACGAATGCTCTACAACTAAGCAAATAAGCCATGAAACTGTGAACTAAAATTGGCCTCATATGGAGGATTATATCTTTGGTCAAACTCGTTGTGGGCCTAGTCATTTTGGTGCTCAACCCAATGTTGGAGTTTAGATTATAATATTAAAAAAATATTAAATTAAATTTATTGGGAGAGTTTATTAATTGGGGAATAAATTGAAAAAATAATAAGTGAAATTTGACCTCATTACTAATTTGTTATCGAGCCTTTATGGTAAATCACTTTTTGGATATGGCAAATATACTAAAAAATACTCGAATTTATTCCTTCACAAAGTTCTCAAAACATAGGAAAGAGTTTTGGAAAAATTAAAATTATTTAGTGGCTTCATTGTTATTTATATAGAGTTTGGAACATGCTTTCTAATCAATATGTTATTTTATAATATTGGAGTCAAAAGATACTTATGAAACATTGCAACAATTGAATAGTCATAATTTTTAATACACAATAATTATTCCAAAAGACATAACTATTAGATATGGTTGTTCATTTAAACGATATGTTTTATTTAGTTGATATATTCTTTTAATATTATAATAAAAAACTCCAACACCCCATATCCAGAGATTCTATGTATGGGAACTGAAAGGAACTTCCATTAAGATTTTTATTTGCAAAGGAAAGTTCTGTTGTCGTTTTTAGACAAGTTAAATGTATTTACTCAAAAGTATAAGACAATATTCTCCGACTGGTTTGGGGGTAAGGGGGAATAGGGGTAACACATACACTTGAATTGAAAAAATAAACGTGATTTTTGTGGATATTGTTGTATTAGTTGAATTAGATCTTAGTAGCATCTCACGACTAAAGCTCTTGTAACCAGTGTTTAAAAATCGGATCGGACCGACCGGTTTAATCGGTTCAACCGAAAACCGGAGGTCTGTCCGGTCCGATTTTGCTAAAAAACCGTTTTGACCGGTCAAAATCGATCAACAACCGGTCAAACCGGTTTTGACTGGTTTTTGTATTTTTTTTTAAATTTTAAATTTTAAATTTTTATAAAGGTTTAAATTTGATATTTTATTATATTTATGTGATTATTTGAATTTTATGTTTTGTTATATGTATTTTTATTTAACTATTTATTTATTTTTATATTTAAAATGTATTATATAACAATTAATCTATTATATTATTATTTTATATAAAAAAATATAATTAATTTTTATTAAATCGATCCGACCGATTGAACCGCTAATTTTAACAAAATCGATTTGATCACCGTTCGATTATGAAAACATTGCTTGTAACAAAGTTAAAAATTTATTTTAAAAATAAATTTCGTGTAAAATTGTGTAAATGATTTTACAACACCAACACATACGTACGAAATATTTATAGACTAGTTAAACGATTATATTGATATTTGTGTCTGCGATAAGAACTTTGACATGAATTTGTATGTAATGCATAATGTAAACATATATAATGGTGTATATAAAAAAAAATTAATTTTAAGAAAACAAAGAATCCCAATAAGTCAAACATTTATTACTCATAAATTAATAAAAAAAAATTAAAATTGAAGTTTGAGTGATTTAATATGAAGTACTTAGATTATTCACAAATAAAACAACAAATTAAGGAAGTGTACCGATAAAATTTATTTTAATTGTCAAAGCCATCACCTCAAATTCACTAGTGTGTTTTATAAGTTTTAAAATTTAGAAAAATGTTGAAGAATAATGTTCTTTTTTTTTTTTGTATATACACATGGAGAAAAAGTGCATGCCAAAATTTCTAAATTATCATCAAAAGAGAGAAAATGTTACAACATTTCTCAATTCAATTTTATGAATTTACTAATCCACCTCTATACCCAATTGGCAATTATAAATGCTAATAGAAAGAAAGTGAAAAAGAAAAAGAGAAATTTAAAGACATGCCCCAGAGATTAAACGGATGAATATAAGGGGAAAAAAAACATAAAAAAGAAAACTTTCTATATATAGAGTTTGAAAAAGGCTGTAACAGTAAATAAAAATAAAATAAAATAAAAAAAGAAAAAGCCGAGAGTGGTGGGACAGAGGGTGCAGTGTGCAGAGGAGGTGCATCGCCAATCCAAAAAATTCTGCTGTCGGCCACATAAATAGTTAGCCATCTAAGCTTAACAAAATAAGCCAAAAGTCCCCAAAGCCCACACCCGACATACTGCGACGAGTCAAAATGGCAGCCTTATCCTCCCCCACGTGCGATTCCTTATATTCCCAACCCCACCATTCAACCATTTCTCCTCCTCCCTTCTCTTTTAATCAATTCTATATTACTATTTTCTCCCTAACCCACCCACCCACCCCCGTCCCCAAGTTGTTGAATTTGTACCTATGGTTAAGAAGGTTTAATGCTTGGAAAATTTTAAGTCACCTATTTGATATTATTTTAAGTAGATTTGTGTAAATTTGTTTTTTGTTGGCTGAGTAAGATATTATTGGTTGCCATCAAAATTAATTTTTTTGAATAATAATAATCTCTCTATTATAATTAGACGTTTTGTTAAACTTTTAACTTTAGGTTCAATTATACATGCTCAATTCTACAAATTTTTCATATTATTATTCTTGTCCAATTAATTGTTATGGGCTCGTTTGTTTATAACCTGCTAGACTTGTCACACATTAAAAATATAAATTTTTAGTATGAAATTTATAATTTTTTGAGGTAAGATCTATTCAAAAATTATGACATTAATGAATGTAAAAATGTGTTTTGCCGCGCTCCTCAACTTTATTTTCTTTTTCTATTGTCGTACGTACGTGTGGGTTGTTGTATTAGGCTATTTACCCATCCCCACGCCCATGTAGAGGACTGCACTGCAGCACCTTGTGTAGAGCTTGGAACAGTTGCATGCTACAAAGAATTATGTACATCAACTTGAATGGTGTCAGAAGTTGAATGGTACTTTCAAACCAGGACAGGCACAGAACTTCAAAATTTTATGGGCAGAAATCATGGACACACTTAACGATGTGCACACGCAACGGAATTATCCCTCCAATCTGCATATACACAATTATTGATTACAAATGATGACACAACTCAAACTTGATATCCTTTTCCTCCTAATATTGTAACTTTTATTTAATTTTGCTCCGAGTTTTATATAATTGAAAAATAAATTTTGATATTTTTGTATTATATTTTTTATGAATAAGGATTGAAAGTTAATAGTGTTATATCATTACAATAAAAATATTTAATTTTAAAAATTAAAACTTTATTTGAAATAAAGGAAGCATCTAGGTGCAACCAGTTATATAAATTCTAGTATGAGTCTCTCCTCAATTTTTCTCCAAACGTGGCCCCTCTAGTCAAATTTCACGATCAAAATTTTCAACATGAGAAGAGATTGCAAGTCTGTAGATGAATTAAAATGCTCAAATAGCTTAAGGTTTTTTTTTTTCTATTAGTAACGGGGACGAAAAAAAATGAGAAAAAGCGGGCATGAAAATAAGTGCAAATTTATATATATTCCGAAAATACGAGTTTTGCCATCTCACCAAAGTAGTTGATTAGAGTTACACTCCAAATTGAGGTTGACATTCGAGAAATCAAGAATACAACATTTGAGAAGCATTATTCATGTGCTTTGTTGATCAAATTGCAGAGGTTGACATGCCTTCTACAACCTTACCAACTGTACTATGATTAATAATCAATTAAGATTGAGGTATAACAAACAAATGGTCGTGAAACAATTATGATTTCGTCATGTACTATAATGGACAGGTCACTAAGATTTAGGATTGACAACGTAATCTGCATGTTGATTTGGAGCTTTGGCCTTTGATTTGTACAAGAAGTCATTCCTTTGGGAAGTATATAATATTTTCAGTTTGATTTTTTGTCTTTTTATTTATTTTATTTTCTTTGCAGTATGGGCCCTCTCATGGGGCAGCATCACAGTTCAATTTGAGTTCTTGATTGACTACAACTAGAAGCCTGAATTGGTCCACTGCTTATTTGGCTTTAATCCATTTTTAGGACTCGTTTGATAGGCTGCTCAATAATTCAGTTGGACATTAGATTATCTTACCTACATATTACACATATTACAGATCTGTACTATACTACACATATTACAGATTGATCTAACTATAGACTTATAGCAGTATATGTTGACGTCACTTGCACACGTAATTGCTCTGTTTTTCGGTTTCCATTTGTATTATCCCACGGAGCCACCTATGAATAACATCATTAAAGATCGAAACAGAGAGCAGATTATAAAGAAAAGGAGTTTACATTCATTTGAATTTAACTTCGTTGTGCCCCCAGCTGTATTCAGTGCCCAGGTTGTCAAGACCCTTTATGTCCTGTTTTCACTTAGGCATCAGAAGAAGGAAATGGAAGAAAGAAAGTAGCAACCCTCGTGATCCAAATTCAAGGCCCTTTCAGACACAGGATGGCCCATTTTTCCATGTTCTTTTACTAAGGTTTCTCTGGCTTTTATATAGTTCAGGTGCCCAATTTTTCTTATCTGCGAAAGTCACTTTCCCTTGTATCAAGTTCTTTTGGCCCCTCCAAATTATTTTCTTGCTAGGCCCAGCAGTCTCTTTCTTCAATTAGGCTAGGCGCAGAAGTCTCTTTATTTCATGTTTGAAGACAACCTTAATGACCTGTAACACTCTCCAGGTTCATGAATTTAGCCATCCTCCCAGCTGTGCAATTTGTCTTTGTTTTGGACAACACATTCAACAGGATCCCACTTCCGACAAATACAAGAAGGAACACAATTGAAACTGCAGCTTGAAGTTCAAAAATGAACTTCATAAGCCTTGCCTTGGTTGGAGAAGCGTCGGAGTTTAGTTACTTTCTCCAGGCTTGTATGGACCGATTTTCCAAGATTGTGGGCTTTTTATTCAAAACCCACAAGCCCAGAAGAAAGGCTGGCTTCCAGCATTCTCAATTGTCACACAGGTGCAACAGGGCCCGAATAAGGGGATAAAATAGCTCCAAGACTCTCAGTGCACGCAATTCACATGCATTAGGACCATTCTTTAGACATTTTAATCCAGTCAAAAACTCCCATGAGAGCATAGCAGCAATCAAGTTTGCAAGTTTTATTGTGTTTTAATATGTGAGCGTTTGCCTGGACATTTATTTATATACAAGCATGTTAGAATGGACATGAATACTGGGCATCACAATGATCAGAGCAGCTTTTAATGTGGAAATACAGATATTAGATTATTTACAGGCAGAGCAAATCCGGAAAATATCAAGAGCAGTACAATTAGGAGCAATAAGAAGACATGCAATGTAACTCAGGAACCACCAGTAGCATAGATTACAGTTAGTTGATGATGCACTAAATTCTCAAAAGCTGCTAGCAGCATCGATAAACAGTAGTTTCATCAGAATGTAGTGTCTTTCAACGTCACCTCAAAACATCATTTAGCAGGCCAAAGCTTTGCAAAAAATGTTAGGATGACTTACGAATATCATTTCTTTCATGAAGCTGTTCGATGCAGATTTAGTCAATCACCTTGCCTCCTCTTATGCTTCCACCCCAAGCTATGTAACTATCCTGTGACTCAAAATCCTGCAAAATCATTTAAGAAATCCCTATTGTGTAACAAAAAACTCAAGTATGATTTAATTTTAAAATATAAAAAAAAAAAGTTAAAGGAAAGCTGAAGACGGGCAGAAAAACTTACAAGTTGGCTCAACCGGAAATCAGGAGGTGTATCAAGGTCAATGTCCGCTGGATCAGAAACCATATTTTGGCACTCCTCTAAATCCCTCTTCAAATCCTCTGGTCCTAAGTGAGCATAATCAGAAAGATGAGGTTTGCCATTCAGTCCTTGACCATTTCCAATTTCATCCCTATTTGGGGATTGGCTTTGGAGAAGCTCGTCACACAGAGATAGGCCTTCCACAAGTTGCTGTGAACTTAGTAGATACTGTGACTCATTTTCCCACCATTTGATGTCATCAGCAGTCTCATCATTGTTCTTATCTCCTACTTGATCAGCATGATTCTCCACATTGTAGTGATTTTGATCATTAGAATGCTCAGGAGTTTCTACCTCATCTTCCATATAACCCTCTTTCCGATGCTGCATTAGAGCAAATATTGGAGAGGAGAGAATAGAATGTCAGTGTTGATTCTTGCATAAATGAGTATTCTGTCTAAGAAAATTTCAAAATCTTTTGTCACACACATTCTCATCTTCCCCCTGATGCAAATGAGTGCATTATGCATTTGTACGAAAATACATGCAGTCCTCCACAGAAGTCGCTTCCCCTGAGAAGAGAAAGGGATAGATACTGGGAATGGATACGGGTCCTAATCAATCCAATGATCTAAAACTATTTCATTTGTCTAAAAGGAGATGATGCCAAAAGTTAAAAGAATAACTGCATCCTCTCTACATCGATAACATAAATTGCCCAAGCACCTCCAACTACCCACCAAATAAACCCCAAAAAGAGATAATTAGGTAATATTTCCATAGGGTTTGTCTGAGTTCCAAACTCTTGGGAGAGGCTGGCCCCCTAGCGATTCAAGCTTGCTGACAATAGAAAAGTTTAATTTACCTGTACATTAGGAAGTGAAGAAGCTTGTCCGGACTCATGATTAGGGAATCTCATTTCAGTATGAGGAGGTTCAGGAGTGACAGGATCCACCTTAGAGATCATGGTATCAATGCCCTCAGGAATATCTTCTTCACTTCTCTCATTCTGTTTCACTTGTTGCCGCTGATAAAACACTTTCGAGATAACATATTCCCCCTCCCTCTCATCTTCCCCTGTACCCAAGTGATACTGATGCATCACCCAATTAGTCTTCTCAGGCTTTCCACCTCTCACAAGGCTAACATATAGAACCATAATCTTCTTGCATCCTTTTTGTACCCCATTTAAGAAGACAGGTTTTGTCCGGCCAGTCTTATGCCAACGAACATCTCCTAACTCATCACCATGTATCTTTCGACGCTTTCGGGTTCCAGTATTATAAGCTTTGATTGCTCTGTGAAAAAAGTGTGACACACTTCCGTCCTGTTTCACACCTGAAAATAGCAATTATTTACTACGTATAAAATACAACAGACAACATTATGAACCAACCTAGCAGGAGGAAGATAAAGGAAACAGGAGGACAAAGATTTCTCTGTGTACCAGGTAAATTTTGAGGATGGGTATAACAAATTCCATCATCTTCATCAACTGTTGGAATAAATTCATCGATGAAAGGATGAGGCTTTGAATTCCCTACACCAACTTTAGCAAGTAAATGCCAAATAATCTCTTGGTCAGAAGGATCGAATTTCACGCCACGGGGCAACCCCGGCCACTCATCAGTAACCTGAAAGAGACAAGTATTGACTTACAACTACTCCAATGACTGGACATATTATGATTCAATTTAGAATGACTGAAGAAAGGAAACTAGCTTGTTTTTTTCTATTGTTGACAGGTAAGTGGAAACATATATAGTATACAGTTCTAAGTAGTTAACATTAAGCAATTTAAGGTCTGCATAAAAGCAGTCAAAATTCAGTTGTCCTGTAGAAGAAACAAAGAGAGCATCTCCAGCAAAGTCCAGTAATTATCGTTTCATTAACATTACTGACCAACTTGGGGGCTCATGAAAACCATCACAGACACTCCAGAACAGCAGCGTAAGAATGTCACGAAAAGCAACATAACCAATATTGATTGCATTACTATTAAATAACTTCTGAGTTACCATTTAGATGAATATCAATGGAAAAAGTCTTTCTTTTAGTGTATAGTCAATCAATATAAAAGCAACTCCAATACTTTAAACATGGGGTGAATCTTAAAATTTGTTGCTAACTTAGAATCTTGTTGTCAAGTAGAGTGGTAGGGAGAACCAGTGTAGCTCACACAGATCCATGAGGCTTTGCATACCGATCCCGTTCTACCATTCAATGGATTCCATGTAGTTAGCTAATAAAGAAGAAGAACAAATATGCTAAAAGGAGAACCCAATCCGCCAGGCCAGGGAAAATACAGGTGACAAGCTCCACAGTATATTCACTAGTCACCGACTTCCCAAATAAGTCATTGTGGATCCCTCAGGGAGAGATGGTGTGGAGGAATGATATAGAAACAATCTGCAGATGCATTTGTCCAGCAGAAAGCCATAGACTAATTTCAAATGAGAGAGTACTTATACTCTATTAGAAATAGCATGTTACATGTAAATGTAGATCCGAAGAGCATCTGGGCATACCAAGACAGCAAGTAAAAATACATGGGAAAGGAATCATACATCACTGTTATCAATAATATGCAGGCAATTCGGGCAAGATTTTGTCGGGTTGCTTTTCCAGTTGACTTTTCCTGGATCACACACACCTGAAGCACTCCTAATTTTTGTGGCAATTCTGTTAGAGTCAACCAACCATGATGGCCTGCATGTTCCAAAAGAAATAAAATAATCATCAGCAAAGCACCAGCATAAGCAATCTGTTGCTGAATAGACAATTGGAAAGGTACTAACAGTACGAGAAAGATAACGAAACCATATAAACAGCATCAGAAGGAAATATTAATAAAAGTGAAAAGTCTCATTACATAGACATTGTTTTAAAATAGGCAGGACCAACTATGATGAATAAATTTTTGACAATTAAATAACTAATTCACTTTGTACAAGAAACTCCCTACAAAAAAAATTCCAAAATTCATCTTTATTTAATTTGTTGAATAATTACTTTCACAAGTCCTGTGAAATATTACTTGATAAGTTGCAAATATAAACCATCACTTGTAGAGAGTCTTTCAGAGAGTCAATTATGTGTGCCTCATTAACTTCCGTCTCTTCATAACTATTAACTGAGAGCTTGTGTTAATATGAAACTATCTTGTCAACTTAGAAACATTTAATAATTAACATAACTATATAAGTTCTTCAGGTAAGAAAAAGATTACATGAATGCAATACTTGTTCATCCCAACATCTATCGAGATTTGTAGATTTTAAAATCCACCCTTCTACCCTTCATTGCCCAGTGAACAACAACAATACATTCAGGAAAAGATGAGGTTTTGAAAATGAGATGACCACCATCATTAACCACTATGATAAATAACCACTGAAAGTTGAGCAGCAAACTCATATTGACAAGCATACTCCCAAGTCTCTCCAACATGGTGACACCAAATATATGATCATGATACCATCTTCAGTTTAATGTCCAAATTTATATATTTATACATCTAAACTGTAATGTTTGCAGAAGTTGATGAAGAACAGGATTCATACTGACCAAAGATGTGGTAGTTGTGGGGAAGCCTTCGCATCAACAAATTAAGAATTCAAATGATGCCATGTAGTTTCACTAACAACTTTAGTACCATACATATTAATGCCAAGGCTAATGAGTGCTTGCAATCTTTAGGTTGAAAATTAAATTTAAAATTAACTTTCAATGTCAATTTTTTCACAAACATTACATGCAAAGAACCTAGAATTATCAAATTGAGCATTTCAAATAGCTGAAATTATATATCGACGTCCACATGTAAATAATGCCAATAAACTTATGGACCAATTATTACAATTTACTAATCACTCAGTGAGGGACCAGGCACCTTGGTGTGCAGAGATTTGACTTCTAGGTAATTAAGACCAGCATACGACTAGTTGCATGATTTTTGTACACATTTTAATCAAAAAAAATTGAGAAAGACTAAGAATCACTTCAAAATGCACAACTGCCTACACTTTCCATAAAACAAAAGCAAATTGCAAACAAAAAGTTGATAAATTGTCACATTTTACATTAGGTTGAAATGCATACTAAATCTGGAAAGCAAAAACAATTTACTCACCGGAGGCGGTTGTTGCACAATAATAAGAACTATTGCAACAGATATTGTTATTCCACTATAACTTGGGCAAAGAATATATATCGCTTCAAAGTTAACAACTGCATAATGAGTCGAACACCATAATTGAACTAATGCATGAAATCATCTAGGATGAAAATTGGGATGTTGCTCATTTCCCAAGAAAAAGAAAATCAAAGTTTAAAAAAGAAAAAAGAAAACTCAGAGCCAAAGAGCTTAACCAATCGAAAAACGAGAAAGAAAAAAGAAACTCAGAGCCAAGAGCTTAACCAATAGAAAAACGAGAAAGAAAAAAGAAAAAGAAAAAGAAAACAGAGATCCACTGAACACAACAATTACCTAATCCTACAGTCCAATACAAATACACTCACAAACTAAGCTCCACTAGAGCTTAAAACTTACAACTAATCCTAAATGCCATTCAACTCTCTTCCATCACTGGAATCAGAAGAACCCAGGTCGCTGTCTGACGTCAAGATTCAACTAGTGCTCATAAAAATCAAAACATGATAATACTAGGCCAATAAAAGTTGGAACTTTTAGCACCCGCTAGCAAAATAGAACGATCCCCAGCCGTAGCTTGGCTTCAAGATTGAACAACAACTGATATAGGGTAAATATCTATTTTTGTCTACCTATTGATTAATGAAGTCAAAAACCCAGAAAAAGAAAAAAAAAAAAAAAAGAATCTTCAGTACATAGAAAATTGTTTATTCGCATACAAATAGAAGAAGAGATTAATGGTATACCCAGCCATGGTAGAATGATGTGAGGATCAAAACATCCAAAGCAGTATTTTTGGTTTCCCCTTCAGTCCCAGTATTTATCGAAGTCTAGTCTTGATCTAGTAAAGTGGTTTTCTTAAAATTCTCGCACTTCTTTTTAATACAACTGTATTCCTTTTAAGTCATTTTTGGTTTTGAAATTTGAAAGCGTTTACCATTTCCTCGATGTGATTTGTTTATTTATTTTTAATTATTATTAGGTAACAGTACAAATAAAAATAAAAGGGCCAACTGACACTAGCGATAGGACATGTTTGCGTACTTTGAACAAATACATTCTTCTGCGTCTAGCTCAAATTAAGCTGAGGGTGCATGTTGGCAAAAACCCTCGTGAATCATAGCTCCCATTATGCATAAATCGCGTCTACTTCGTCGGTCACTTAGAAATCGTGAATCTAGAACCGACCCGGCAGACAATCTCGCCCACCCACATGGAGCCCGTCAAAAAACAAATCGCAGACCTATTCTCGACCCGCCACTATTCCTCCACCACCTACAACCACGAGCAGCGTCGAATCCCGTAACTTCCGCCGCCGCGCCGGCGATGATGAAGACGAAGACGATAATAACTCTGCCACTCCATCCACCGCCAAAATCAAAGGCACCCCGTCTACCGCAAACAAATCCTCTGCCACCAATAAACCCAAAAAACCGACGTCTCAATCCCACGTCAAAATCCTCCTTTCCTTCGCCGACGACGATGACGAATCCCCCTTCTCTCGCCCCCCTTCAAAACCCTCATCTTCTTTCTCTTCACGCTCCTCCAAATCATCAGCTCACAAGCTCACGTCCACTAAAGACCGAAGTGCCTCGCACCCTCCATCCTCCTCCCTCCCTTCCAATGTCCAGCCACAAGCTGGGATTTACACTAAAGAAGCCCTCTTAGAGCTTCAGAAGAATACTAGAACCCTCGCTGCACCTGCCCGTAATAAGCCCGAGCCAGAACCTGTAATAATCTTGAAGGGTTTGATAAAACCCGTAATGTCGAACGCTTTAGATTCTGTTTCTACTGGAAAAATTCAAGATCTTGAGGATGATGAAATGGGGTTTGATCAGATGAGCAAAATTTTGAGTGTGGAGAGATGATGCATTCGCCCAATTGGGGGATTTCCCATTAGGTACGCGTTTGCAGGAGGATAAGAAAGTGATTCCAGACCAGGCGACTATAGAGGAGATTAAGGCGAAGAAGGAGAGGCTAAGGCAGGCCAAGGCTGCGGCCCCAGATTACATAGCATTGGATGGAGGGAGTAATCATGGTGCGGCAGAGGGATTGAGCGATGAGGAGCCGGAGTTTCAGGGTAGGATTGGGTTCTTCGGTGAGAAAATTGGTGGTCATGATAAGAGAGGCATCTTCGAGGATTTTGAGCAAAGGGCAGTGCCAAGAGATATGGTAATCAAAAGGGGTAGTGATGATGAGGATGAGGAGGATAAGATGTGGGAGGAAGAGCAGGTGAGGAAAGGGTTGGGAAAGAGGCTAGATGAGGGCGTTGGAAGTCAGGGAGTGGGTGCTAGTGTTAGCAGTGGCAGTAGCATTCATCAGAGGGGTGGTTCACAGCCAAGTTTTGGGTACTCGGCTACGGGAACTGGTGGGATGTATCCTCCAGTGCAAAATGTGGGTGGTAGCAATAATTGTAGTAGTGTTGAAGCAGCAGGTGGGGGATTATTTGGTGCAGATTTGATGTCGATATCTCAGCAGGCTGAGCTTGCTAAGAAAGCCTTGAACGAGAACTTGAGGAGGATAAAGGTATATGTTTTTTATTTAGCTTTCAATTTATGATTGTATAACTTTTAAATTTGCAATTTTTTATATTTTCTTTTGTCAGGAATCTCATGGCCGAACCATGGTGTCATTGGCAAAGACTGAAGAAACTCTTTCTTCCTCATTGCCGAATGTCACTACCCTAGAGAATTCTTTGGCTGCTGCTGGTGAGAAGTTCCTCTTTATGCAAAAGCTTCGTGAGTTTGTTTCTGTTATATGTGAGTTTTTGCAGGTATGGATTATCCCATTTATGAGTTCTGAATCTTTATATTGTTAGTTAATATGTTGACGTACACACTTGCAAAGTTTTTATGTGAAAATCTTGCTCTTGTTCATCTGTTGTGAAGTAGGGTAACAACTTCACGACAATTACATAGGCCATTTTAAAAGATCAAACAGAACACCAATTATCTACGGGTGGAAATTTGATCCAGCCTTATGTGTCTTGGTTTGCAAGGTCATATTGTACCTCTGCAGAACATGCTCTGTTCTCCCACTGCATTGCACTGTGGATGAAACAGATTGCCACAATTGCATGACAAATGATAAATTGCAAAATTGCATCCAAAGGATGGTAGCATCTTTCTAATTCATGGCAAAATATTGTGAAACACACTCAGCATATTCAAAATATCAAACTCAAAGCCAGTTTGGAAACACAGAGTGGACTTATAGCTATGAGTTTGTTTGGTTAGTCGTATTTTGCTATTTGAGTTGTCAGACATTGCCAGTTGGGAACCAGAGTGCAGAACTCATTTGTGAATTGACAATACTGCACATGTTGAAAAATCAGTTTCTTGATCACCATATGTTTTGACAGATGCAAGTTGGTTGGCTTAGGACTACTGTAATGCCTTCCTTTTTCTGCTGCAGAAACACTTGAGCTATAGAAGCCCATTTTTTCATCCTTCCTCTCTGTCTTTACTTACTTTCTCTTGTGTATTTAATTCACATTTTTATCTTCTTTTCTGACTACTTTTTCCAAACTTCACCACCAATACTCACCACCATTGACTTCCCTTTCGCTTCGTCAACTTTGTTTCTTTCTCCTTTGTATGTGTGTGAAAAGGAGGGGGGGACGGGGACAAGAATATGACTATATTCTTTCTCCTTTGGTCACCACTTGACCGCCATCAACCTTGATCAACCATCTTCGAATGTGAACAGCATGATATGAAACTGGGCTGCAGTTTGATCAAAGTTAGAGTGACCTAGAGAAGTTCTCCTGCACTTCTATATTCTTGCGGCCTGTCACACTCTTCGTCAACCATCTTAGTCATCACTTGACTGCCATCAACCTGGATTGATCAACTTTGAATGTGAAAAGCATGATATAGGATTGGGCTGCAGTTTGATGAATGTTAAAATGCCCTAGAGAAATCCCTCCGGCAATTTGTCCAACCCCTTCCAATGGAAGAAAAGGAGAAAAAGTAAAGGATCCCAAGAAGATGGAAATTGGCGTTGAATCAAGCTGCTTGCCAACTATGAACTTCTGCACTCGATGTAGGGATTTCTTTTATTTTGGAGGAAAATCTTAAGGATTCTGGATGAAACACGAAGTTGGTGCGATATTAATTCGTATATGGAGGGTGACCATGACCTTCCACATGGAAGAGTTGCCATTTAGGTTTAAAATGCCATAGATATGACAGTAGTTAACTTTTCTTTCTTTCTCCTATCAGAATGATGTCAAATTTGTTATTGAACTATCAGGTACCAAGGCTAATTGTTGCTGTTACCCTAATTTTAATATTTAAACCTTTTTTTTTATGTAACTTTGTCCGTTATGTGCTGTATACATAGCTTTGGTGTTTTTGTGATGTGTTCTGCTGTTACAATCTTGGACTTTCTTTTCATTTAACTTGTTTCAATGCATGGTGAACGGCTGGCTTATGTCTTTACTATTCCTTTTCGCAGCATAAAGCTCCTTTCATTGAGGAACTTGAAGAACAAATGCGGAAGCTTCATGAAGAACGAGCAAGAGCCATCACAGAAAGAAGAGTAGCAGATAATGATGACGACATATCTGAAATAGAACAAACTATAATTGCAGCAAGGGCAGAATTCTGTAAAGGAGGAAGCAATGTGGCAAAAGTACCCGCAGCCACTGCTGCTGCTCAGGCTGCATCTGCTAATGCAAGAGCACTCAAAAGTGCACCAGTGGAGCTAGATGAATTTGGTAGAGATGTAAATCTGCAGAAATGAATGGATATCACAAGAAGGGCAGAAGCTCGACAAAGAAGGAGAGTCATATCTGATTCTAAAAGAAAGTTGGCCATGGAAAATGATAACTCGTATCAACAAATGGAAGGAGAATTGAGTACTGACGAAAGTGATAGTGAGAGTACCGCGTATGAGTCAACCCACAATCAATTGCTTCAGGTTGCTGATAAAAGCTTCAGTGATGCAGCTGAGGAATATTCTCAATTTTCAATTGTGATAGAAACGTTTGAGAGATTGAAGAAAGATTATGCATCAAGCTATCGTGATGCTTATATGTCATTAAGTATACCTGCTATTTTCTTGCCCTATGTGAGGTTGGAGCTTCTGAAGTGGGATCCACTTCATGAAGATGCAGGTTTTATTGATATGAAATGGTACGTATCCATAGGTCATTTCCCTCGACATGGCATAGGAACACTTCCATTCTGGTGCCTTCTTGCTTAACAGTTGAGTAGAATATTAACGTATGGAAAGATCAAAGGACGAGCCTGTACGTTTAACCAGAAGAGAAATGAAACATCTTTGCACGTATGTTTTGGTACTTTTTGCATTTTTGTTTTTTTTCCTGATTTAGTTTAGTGGACAGATTTTGATATTCACTTTTTTATATAAGCACATAGTTGCTGCTTGTCTAATGCCACAAGTATAGCTATCAGTGATTTTGTATTCTCAAGTTTTTGGATAAAATTTTTGGGAATGTAGTTCATTTACTGTCTCTTGTCAAGACATGGTTTTACTTAATTTTTCTGGTAAACACTTAGTTGTGTTTTCACTATAGAATCTATTACAGTGTGTTTCTACTGCCTAACATATATGTATTTCCTATATTTCCAGGCATTCCTTGCTATTCAATTATGGTCTTCCAGAAGATGAAAATAAATTCAGTGGAGATGATGCTGAGGCTGAGGCTGATGCAAATCTTATTCCTGAATTGGTTGAAAAACTTGCAATTCCTATTCTGCGCCATCAGTTATCTTGTTGTTGGGACATGCTTAGTACCCGTGAAACAAAGTATGCTGTTTCTGCTATGAACTTGGTCATCCGATATATAAATCTTTCCAGTTCAGCTCTTGGGGACTTGGTAGCTGCTTCGCGATCGTCTCACTAAGGCTGTGGTTGATTTGATGGTAACTTTGCTTAATTTTGTAACTATACATCTCTCTGGGGTTGTATTCCTGTTTGAATTCAACCAAATGTACTTATATTAGGAGACTCTAATCTGAGTATAGCTTTTGACAGTTGCTTCTCTCGTGATTTTAAATAATAGGTTCCCACATGGAGCCCACTTGAAATGAAGGCTGTACCAAATGCAGCGAGAATAGCGGCATATAGGTTTGGTACATCTGTTCGTTTGATGAGGAACATATGCTTGTGGAATAAGATTCTTGCAATGCCTGTTCTGGAGAAGATTGCTCTTGATGAACTTTTATGTGGCAAGGTTCTTCCTCATCTTCACAGTCAAATGTCCATGATGTAGTTGTACGATCTAAGAGATTAATCACTTCATTATATGGTGTCTGGGCAGGTCCTAGTGTTACAGGGGATTGGAGGTATGACATCTGCGCTTTTTGTAAATTCAGCTAGTTCATGCAGTAACTGAATCACTGATAAAATGGGTTGTAGTTTGTCAATTATATACTTATAATATTGTTCTGATTGGTTACCCTGCTTTTGATGTTACCAGTTGCATTGTATGAGTCTTTGAGGTTAATGTTTATGTTTTTCCCTGCTCTGGATCTTGCATTTTCCAGTCATGCATTTTTTAATTTAATTAGAAAGATTTGTTCCATGCATTTTCTCTTTCTCTGAGTCATGGAAATTTCACCAGACATGCAAGATAGATGCTATGGTAAGCCTTAGATCTGTTATAAACTTGTGACATGGGTTCCCTGACCTTTATAAGCTGCATTGACTCAGCTTCTGTTGATTGATTCCTACCTGTATTTATCAATCACCAAAGCAACTATGCTACTGGTTGAATCTTTATATGTCATTATATGCCTGGTTGCCTCAAACTGCCATTGCAGAGGCATCTCCAGATCACATGTGATATTCAACTTAATTGAAGTCATTATTACTGTAGGTCCTGAGAAAATAATAATAGTGCTTGGAGGAACTTATCTTATGGATAGCCCATATTTCTGATGGACATATGGACTTTGTCAATATGAATTTCACTTGGAGTGCATCCATAACATATCAGGTGTTTGTCAGACTTCTTAAGAACAACTTGGTGGATAAATATAATTGCCTGCTAATGTGAAAGTAAAATATACAAGTAAATGAAGTTCATTTGTTTAAAATGGTTTTTCTGAAGTGGGAAAAAATAGAATGCTCTGACTGGAAGCAAACAATATAGTATAGCATCCTCAAGAGTTGTATTTTTATTGCAACACAAGAAGTTGTATTAACTTCTCTTTTTCCTATGTAGCCGGAAATTGCAGCCTTTGGTGGACTACTTGCTGTTGATTGGGAAGACACCAGAGAAAAAGCATATTTCAAGTGCCATGGAAACTGAAACTGGTAAACTTGTTAGACGGTTGAAGAAAATGCTGGTGGAGCTGAACATTTAATCTCAAGGAGGCACTCTGATCTTGCTCTCCACATATGTGTCAGTTCAAGAGCTTTTAGTGTCTCAATACAATTCTTAGAATACCATTACTGTGATTATTTCTTTTTGGGTTATTAATTAGTACAGCCTTTTGTAGCCTCATGATTCCAGCTAGGTAATGCAGTTTTGTACTTGCAGAAACAGTTTTCTGTTTGTGAATTGCACCAGGTAAAATTTGTACTCCTTGTGCGATCGCTCATAAATAGGATCCATTAGTGGTGGTCATGCAACTATTTTGTACTTGTCTCAAGTAACACATTTAATGCCATACATTATATTTCTTATGGGGCTCAAATTTTGTGTCTTATGCATAAGGAGAGACTTTAACGAGATGTTCTTGTGCTGGCCGATAAAGGAGTTCACAAATTTAAATCCTGCAATTCAAACACAACATAGGAAAACAAAACCATCAACTGCAAGCCTATAAACATTAACTCTCAATATTTGAACAAATTACAATTTCTCTTGTATATACGAGTGTTTATAACTATTTGAATATAAAACTAATCATCCAACATTATGTTGAGAACTATTCATAGAATAACTCCATAAGCAATTTATAATGGTGAAGTGACTAGATAAAACTGCAATCACCATCTAATCAATGGTTTAATATAGACCATAGGACTCCACTTTACCAGGCCTGTAGTATTTTTATAAGTAGCTATACATCCTCATATACGTGTAAACGCTCTTCAATGTATACACGGCAGATGGGGCATCTCTTGCACTTTTCACAACAGGTGCTGCGCAAATATATGGAATTATGATCAGCAATTTTTTACAAGGCTTAAAGATGATGTAAATCGAATGGCTGAATAATGATTGCAATTATGAAAAGATCTACCTGAATTAAAACTTAGGAAAAGAACAGATCTGTGCAACTATCTTTATTCTCAGGACAAAGTATAAATCAAACTTAGCCATGTCATTCTTCATAAAGAAATCAAATATTTAATCTCCCCTGGTTCATCCTTTGGGACTAGCCAACTACAAGTTATTGTCGGAAGTCATTTTCTTTCAGAATGAATTCGTTTTAGATACCAATCCATGTCTCTCAACCAGCTAGATTAACCATCTTACAACACAACAAAAATATAGAAAAACAAAACCAATTTACAATGCCATTGTTCCTATTAAATGAAATAAATCCCACTCCCACTGCTGCCCCCGCCTCAAAAACAGTAGAGAGAGGACACTAACATACCCATGGCCACCTTCTTTCCTATATTAATACTTAGTTAAAAACCATAAAGCCAAAGAAGAGAAGGAATGGGTGGAAAAGAGAGAAAACAATTTCAGTATATAAGCAATACCTGCAGAGAACGTAATGCCTACAAGGCAGCAGAACTACATTTATTTGTTCATCAAAGCAAACTCGACACAGGATTTTTTCCTGAAAAAGCAAGTAAATACAAATTAGTAATCGTTTGTTCCAAACCCAATAACATAAGAAAAAAATAAAGAGAACAAGTTATATCAGTTTTGTATATATTAATTAGACCAACATACAAACTGGTAGACAGCCTGCCAAGTGATTTTAAATGAATCAATTATCAATTATTTTCTTCTAATCTTCACCAGAGAAGAAGGAAACCTGTAATTTAGATTTCACCTGAAAAAAATGAATATGAAATTCACCAGAATTTTTGTAACAAATTTTAGACATTTTTTTTGTGCAATGCTTCTTACAGTAACACCAATCTTTCGCCTGATCCACATGAACATGCCCCTCAAAACAATAGCAAAATGGAAAAAAATTCAGCGCCTGCCAGGAAACATTAACACATATGTGATGAAAATGCAATCATCAGAACAAACATTTTCTTAAAGTCAGTCAGGGTGAACTGGGGGAACAGCGCCCCTGCCAGAATGCTTGAAAAGAGATTTTTTATTTTAATCCTGGAGCTTGGAAAAAATGATATCAATATAAGCTGGTAACTGCATAACAAACCTAATCTTTTTGGCAAACCCATGAATCAGCCAGCAGTTTGCCCAGTTGGTGAATAGAGATCACTAAAGGAGCACGTCTTTAGCTGGGAGCAAACTTGCCAAAAGATCTCACTTTTCACTAAAGGCCCAAAACTTCTAATTCATAACAAGAAAGCCACACTCAGTGGGGAAGCCCATGGACATACATAGGGGGAAGAAGATACGGAATGTGAAACTCATAGCTGCTCACAACAGAGAATAGCATAGAGAATTCATTTTCCGCCCTAATGATGCTGGATCAATTCATATAATAACAACAGCCATCGCTGTTGAATTACTATCTCATCTAATGGATCAGTTAACAAAAAGAGATTTATTTAAAATGTATAACGATTAGTCTAAAGAATTTCTTAATCTTTATTGTAGTTGCATATAAATTTGTCGATTATGTTAGCATGTTCATCTTGTTGAAAATATTTACTTAATATCTTCAACAAGTTCACTTTTCCTCTTTTTTTGACTTGTTTAATCATAAACCTGAAACACGTGAGTTTGTTCATATATATTCATCTTGATGCTCCAGTAATGTTCTGATTATCTAATTCTCTGAAGTCCTTGCTCTCACTACCACTGCCACTACTCCAATTCCCTCAAAATATCCTACCTGATAACTCGTTAAAATATTTCCAAATGAAAGATGAGAAAATTCTGTAGTCTGAAAATGAGATCAAAAATAAGTTAGAATATTACATTTTGAAGTCTTTCAAACTCCTCCTGGCTAATATTTGTGATCTCTGTTTGCGCAACAAGTGCAGATCGAAGCCTCCATATCTGAGAAAAATGGCAATAGCGTGGCAACCTTAATCATGGAGTATATCATTCTAAAAATGTAGAAATGTGGCTGAATATAATAGAAATTACAGGAAATCAAACATAAAAATCTACACATTCCCAACAAAAAATATAACTCAAGATGATCACCTCCTGAGCAAGCTCAGCCTTTGGCATTTTCTTTACAGTATCAGGTGAAAATGTGTTGTACCTGTTAGGAATAAAGAATGTTCATGAGCCATCCATCTAGTAAATACAGTCATGTTTTCTACAAAATAATATATCTGACAACTTTTATAGAAATAAATTTGTGTAGCACAGAAGACACAAGCAAAATATATACTGCAGTCAGCTAGAAGATAGATAACCTGTCATATAACCAGCCAATTCTAGTATTTTGTAGGTCACTGAACAAGCATAATTACATAGAACTCGGTGACCTCCATTGATAAATTTAGACTTCGACAGGGACAAAAGGGCACATCACTACTCCATTTGTTATCTTTGCACTTCCAGACCAACACCACACTTTGGTCAATATTTAGAGGTTTTAACTTGAATACTTTATTCATTATCAGATGACATTGTTTGACACTAATCGAGTGGCAGGAAGTAAAGCTGAGTCAAAGGGTACTTTGCCAATATATATATATATATATATATATAATTTAGCAAAAGCCCACAATTGCCAGAAAATTTCATTCCTCTTTTCCCAACTTTTATGCATAGGATACATGACATAAAGGTCCTACGATGGTCGGTATTCACTCGAATGAAATTCTAATAACTTCTTTCATGCAAAGCAATATCTCAGCTTATTGAACCTGGCAGGTCCATACACTGTGTAAAGTAGGAAAAGATGAGAGATGCTCAATATTACGCTTAAAAAACTTTAAGTTCCAGCTAAGGTAATAGTACCTGTAAATATCATCATGTAATTGGAGATAAGTATCGCAGTTTGAGAAAGAGAAAAATCATTTTACACTTTGAAGAATAACTTTTCCATGTAAATCTGAAATTCCAATTTCCAGGCCTAAAAGACAAGAGTTTTTCTTAATCCTTATAACAATTAAAAGCTATACATCCAGCAAGACTAGTTCATTCTTTTCTGCTGCCCTCATTTGTCTTTCATCAATGTGTTTGTAAACTAAAAAATGGCAAGAATGCAAAAATTTGGAGCACTGTGCAAAATTTATCAGTTAGGCTGATGAATGTTTTCATTTGTTCTTCTTTACATTTCATAGAAATTATGAACTGGAAACTCCGCTCTAGATTTTTCATTAGAGCAATCAATTGTGCACTAAAGTTACTACTCCACTGGCTGTAGATTTATCGTTAGAATGCCATCAATTGTGCTGTTACTACATTGCCATCAAACAGAGTTTTGAGGGTTGCAGGAATTAAACATAGTAATTGAGGCAGCTTCAAAGAAATCAATGTGAAATACTTAATGAAATGGATGTAAAATTCAATTTTAGATAACACACCCAGATTCCCATGCACAATATAGCCGAGCTTGCTCCTCTCTACTTCCTTCATCAATTGACCACCAACCCAGTAACCTGATATGAGAAATATCAGCAAATGTTAGAAACAGGGTGCGATTTTGAAGAAATTTTAGGCTCATTTTATTTAATTTACAGTCATCACCTTGATCCACGACGCAGAAATCCCATATAGTCATAAGCAGTTGCTGGTAGTCTAAAAGTGCTTCCCGAATCAGCTTCATCATGTAGTAAGAGGGTGATTTTCTCAAAAAATCTATATATGGCAAACAAAAACCCAGCTCCTTGCAGCAGCAGAAGAGGAGAAAACAAAATTGGAACTGGAATATATTTAGCACCAGGAGGAGTTCCCTGGAATCAAAAATTGTAATGATGATATTAACTCATAACCAACTCAATGGCATTCAGACCAGAAAATTTCTTAACTCGACATACCTCCAAGTACATGAAGAGCATGACCTGAAAACCAATAAAGGGAATTTTCATGACATGCCCACCAATGTCTTGCAAACTGCACAGTCTGCTTTCTTGATGATCTTCCTCAGAAGATACCAAGACACCATTATTCCAGTTAAGATATCTAATATTTGTTGAAGATGAAGATGCTGCTGTAAGATGAGAACGTCTATGAATTGCAGGATTATACCACTTCGTGCAAATAAGAAAGGCAAAGCACTCTGCAACACTGAGAACCAAGACACAACTATTGTAGCATGCACTAGACAGGAAGGTTATTGTTCGCATAAATGAAAAAGGAATATCTTATTTACCCATAATTGATAAATAGATCCCACCAACCAAGAGCAGCTACATCGCCTGCATATAGTCCCAGAGAGAAACACGGGAAATAGAATGAAGACATGTCCTTAAGAGAGGAGATGAAGCTTATTAAATTCCAAGTGGAACGAAATGTGTAACACAAGGTTTTCAAAGCAAGAAAAAGTAAGCAAATTTTTATATCTCTGTACCAAGAAAAATGGAAGTTCACTTATTCTACAAAACTTTTTTTGTACAACTTTTGAAGTTCAAATCTACTGATTTGAAATATCAAGTTAAGAAAATGAAAGTAACATGTCTTAAGCTGCACAGACACGTCATTGTCTTAGCATCATAAACTAAATTTAAGGCCATTTTCTTTCTAAAATTTGCAAATCCAAACAGAATCATATAGACTGCAGCTAGAGAGACTATTTAATTGTTGAATACCAGAATAAAGATAAAACTGTTTTACACTTACTAAATGTTCTGTTCCAATCTTATAAACTTTGTGCAACATAACAGGTGATGCTTTTAAACTTTGCTACAAGGCTAAATGATAGGAGAACATATGCAATGAGATTTCTTAATATGCTACAAGCTGAATTTACCGCATAGCTTCAGAAGCGTAAATGTTGTTGCAGCAATGAAGAAGACCATTGAAATGGAAACCCAAAAGTGCTGAAAAGAAAAATATGAAACCTTCAGTTGATCAAGCGTGAGGATGCAATGATATATCAGAACAATCTATTTATGACACATTGAACGGCAAGGAACCAAATTTTTTTGCATAACTAGTCATTGATAATAGTGGGAATCGTTATCAGATTTTTCACTAAAAATCAAACAGTCAACTCCTTTGCTGATTAACAAAAGAGCTTTGGCATGTAAGAATCTATTTCATAATTCGTCCACTGAATAATTTGGAAACTAAAGGAATATTACATGCAAATGTTTTTCCCTTGGAGATATTCATCTTTCCATTTTCAACTTTTCCATTTTTTTTCCCTGTTTGCAGTATTTTGGCTACAGCCTTTCTTTCTCCAGAGAAAAAGGAAGAAGCGAAATTGAACCTCAGAGACTTCAGGTTACCACTAGAAAAAGAATGTGTGGCCTAGATTACAAAATGGTTTTCGCGTTTAATTAGTCAAAGGTGGATACAGATATTTCAGATCCATAATGTTATTATGAGAAAAATTCCAGTAACCAGCCAGCTTACAGGACTCAAAATATTTAAACTTGATCTAAGATTTTGGACTATTTAACAGATGCTTAACTTAAAACTTACCGGAAGAGTCTCCCATATTGCCTCATCACTGATGTTTTCTTCTTCTCCAGGCATAAGGGCCCTACACATCCTAAGCAGCAGAATAACATAAAGAAACAATTAATATAATCACATCTTGAGTCTCATACAGATAGAGAGGTATAACTCAAGCTCGAAATCCTTGAGGTTGGGATTTAGAATAAACTTTTTTATAAGGATGGGAAGTATTACCTAATGTTGTCAACCAAAATTGCAATTTCTAGTGCTACCAGAGGCATAAATACAATCTTCAAATTTACAGCTGTCATTAATCACATTATGGAAACCAGATAAGATCATGATGAACTAGTGATTATTTTCTAAAAGAGTATGGAGACAGGCATTTGAGCAAAGAAATGGAGAATTAGGAATGGCATTTAGCTGACTCGCATCCGTTTAAGCAACATCATGCACCAGAGGGATAAGGAAGTTTACCATAACTTCTCTCAAGATGTACACAAAGGAGAAGTTCAAAAGCAACAAGCAGTGGAGTAGCCACAATGGCATGAAATGGTGCCCACTGTCCATGGAAGTGTTCAAGCAATGACAAAATAGAGGCATTATCAAGTTAGAAGATGAAAATTTTAATTTTTCAAATGATCTAGGATCAATTTAAACCAGTGGAGTATATTTCATCATACATAGCGACCATGAGGCATAGATGGGGCAGGTAAGGAGAATCTGCCTCTTGCCACAACCGCATGAAATAACCAGAGGGGAGAAAATATCAACCTACAAAAATTGCGCAGAAGCAGAATCAACTTAAAAATATGAAAAGCATGGAAGGCTACATGCACTTTGGCTAAGTAAACAAGACTGCTACAATAAACAGAAGCTGGCTAATGATAAACAAGTATAACTCATTTTCCTTGGCTATATTTTAAGCAAAAAGTATTAGAACTGCAGACAACAGAGAACAAACAGGGGAACCATAATTCAAGAAACATGGAGCCAGGGGGTTCATGTGAGACATGTACAAACAAGGCTGGCATGTTCTCTTTATTGAGCCAGCACAATTATGGAAAAGGGTAAAGAAAATGGGATCACTGGGACAATGTCTCAATGAACTAGACAAAGAAAAAGGAAGTAATTGATTTCTCATTCTGATAATACACAATTGCAATGACAAAATTAAAGATGCAGAGATAGGTTTATTTCAATGGATAGCTTGATTTAATTTCCAATATATATCAGGTTCATACCTTACCATGTATATAAAGAAGTCGGATTTCAAGGACTACGCAAAGTTATCATTAGAATGTTTCAAGAAATGGAATTTGTCATAAGGTGAGTGCTCATTATAGCAAGTCTTAACTTTCAAATATTATACAAAGTTCTAATTTTTTTAGCTTTTTCACATCCCACACCCATGTTACCAGCAATACGACTTTACCAAGGAAGAAAAAAAAAAAAAAAATCATCTCACGCATGCGAGTCAAATACAAGATTCCCAGCGAAGAAAAGATGGAAAACTAATCATAACTAACTGAAAATAAAGATCTATTCAGAGTTTCACACCATCAAGTTCACATATATAAAGATCAACTATGACACAATTCGTAGGATAAAATCTCGGACAAGTAAATCATGATGGGTTTTCAACAGATACACTTGGTCCAACCCTGTATGCAAAGTATACACAACTTCACAAAGAGCCTAGACCAGGGGAAAAACAATCATTAAAGCATCTACAGACAATGGTTTAGCTAAACTAGTTAGAGTGAGTGATAAAGAAAAGTGCCAAAAGGATCCACGCACATTGCCTGATGCAGTAAATGCACCTATGGTCCGCCTGAGAAATGCAATATCATTTGTTGGCAGAATCAAAAGTCAAACACACATGAAATTACTCCAAAAAGTTAACAATTTGACCACAGATATTTGCAATAAATTAGTATTTTGCACATGTGGAACATCTATGGTGTGTATATGAGCTTTCTCTGGGAATTTGAGCACCAAAAGAAGAACAAACAGTAAAAAACAACAAACTTCCAAATCCTTAAAAAGGATTCTCAACGTCTTGAAAGGCCTCCAGCTTCTTTTTCTCCAAAACACCCACATTAAGCAAATGTGAATTATGCTCCATCCCTTTTTAATCAAAAAACCTCTTCTCTACACTTCCAAACAGCCGTAACACTTGCTACAGCAACAGGCATAACTCACCAAAAATATTGAAAGTTGGGACCACAAAGTGATATTACATATATATATACAAATTTTATCTCCATGCTAACCTCTCATAACCTTTAGCTAAAAATTGCCTTTGGGACTGTTGCTATGAAAGCCTTAACGAATAACTAGATCACCATAATAATCTTCCCAACTCGGAAAGTTCACTTTTTTGCAGCATATATATTGGCCAGAGCACCTTGAGATTTCAAACCTTCTAATCCAGTAAGTAATAGTCAAATACAGAGACAATTATTGCAGTAAAGCATAACCACATTCTATTCAATAACAACCTCGACCATAACCATTTCAAGAAAAAAAATAACAAAACAATCAGGATAAGGATAACAAAGTTAGCCCAGCTTGAGGGGAAAAAGATTAACTTGAAAGTATTATTTAGTAACACATACTTGAAATCAAAAAATGATCAAAGAAATAAAATCCACCCAAATTTGAAAAGAAAGAAAAGGCCCACGTTTTCTAGCTCAGCCAGAGCAAATCTAAATCCTCTATACATCAAATTAAACATAAAGCCCTCTACTGCAAAAACTTCCATTTCTTGACAAGCAAACAAAAAAAAAAAATAACAAAAACCCAAAAAAGATGAGGAAAAAAAAACACACAAAGAGAAAAAGAAATACAAACCACCAAGAGTAGTTAACAGCATGATGAAGCTTGAGGGAGAGAATAAGAGTGAAAGAGAAAAGCAACCCATGAGCCACCACCACTTGGAGAGACTTGAAAACTCTCCTCCTACTCGTCATCCCCCTTATATCTGCGCAGATAACTTGGATGCACCAAAAGAAACACACAATTACACACAATCCCTACCTGTGTGTATCTATCTATCTGTAAGCAGTGATTGATTCAGTAAAAGTTAAAAACGAAACTGTTAAGAGACATGGGGAGGGGGGAGTTCAACGGAGGGTTTGAGGGGAAAAAAGGAAAATCTTTCAGACAACGTTGTAAATCGCTGGGTCTTCGGATTTCATGCGAATGTCGCTATTGTCTTTTGGGGGAAAGTGTTTGATGTGGGGATATTTATGTCCTTTGATAGTGGATAGTGGGAACAAGTATTTCATACTTTTGCAATTGATTATACGATAGTGCTAGTCTTACATCCGTCTGTACGATTAAAATTGACAGACGGTCTTAAATAACTCTTAATTTTTCCTTATTTCAAAATTTATTTTTTATAATTCTTAACTATGCTTGCTGCGGAAGACGTATTAAAAATTGTATAATATCCATATAATACATATATAATTAAAAAATACTTTTTTATCATAGAATTTAAGAAATAATACTCATATTTTTTTTAATTGAAACAAAAAGTTCCATATTATATGTATAATGTATTATAATTGATTAAATAATATCTCATATTACTAAATATTTATTTATTTAAAATCTAAAAAATTTATTATTTATAAATATTTATTGAATATCATACAATGAATAATAAAAAAATTTAATATTTTTTAACAATTAATTAATATTAAATAATTATTTCTAAGTCATATCATAATTATAAATTAAATACTACAGTGATACATCTAAAATAAATTTTGCATAATTTAAAATTAAGTACAAGATAAAAAATAATTTCATAATTAGTCATACTTTCACTCTCAATTTTTTTATTTATATGTCTACTATCCATATAATGTTTCCACAATTTGGTTAATAAATATTTACAATATACTCGTATTTATTGAATGTCTAATATTTTCCATCCTGTTTTAAACTAGTTAGAAATGTGTGCGGTCATTGCCTTAGTTAAGCTTAATAATTTGAATTATATTTAAGCTCAAATATGATTTATTTTTCTCTTAATTCTTAAACAAAAAAGGCTCCACTAAATCATAATATTATTGTTAAACTCCACCTATTTCAGTCTAGAAATTTCAAATTAGAAATCTTAATTCGTTTTTTATTATAGTTTAATATTTTTTTCTTATCAACATTCTGATTAATCCATATGATTTGCATCCAAATACTCAGTCATTTTCATAAGAATAATTTTTATAGATATGTGTATGTTAAATTCACCTAAAGCACATGTGTTTTCTCACCCGAATTAAAATAATTGATATTCAAGTGCCTAGCATTTAAAGGTAATAATTCCAATGAATAGTGGGGTATAAATTAAAGAAAATAAGAAAAATTACAAGATTAATTAAGCAACTTTAAATGCAAATTTCATGTATTGATTCAAACATTTTTTAAGCTATCATATCGTATAAGATTTTTTTTCCTTTTTCTTCCTTTGCTTTTTTTTTTTGGTGGATTTGAAGCTAACTATACTTAGATCTTAATTTAAAATAATTTTTTAAAATATTTGGATAAAATAAATTCGTATTACTTATAAGATCAGAGTGATTTTCTCCTCGTAAATCTCGAATTAAAGTGAAATGTATTGAGTCTTACAAATACTAATGTTGTAATGAAACTAGAGGTGTTGTCAACATTTTAAATAATAAATTTCAATCACCCTAAGCTTATAAGATAATTTCGTTTAAAGACTTTAGGATATTTTATAAACTATGAAATTTTTAATTCTCCCTTTATACTTCAAAGGTATCTTAATAGAAGTGATCATCATATTTTACTAAAACATAAATAATAAAAGTGTCAAAAATCTTACTAAGCATTGTTACACCCTAATATTCGAAGGTACCAATAACTAAGAAAATATTTAGTCAATATACATCTTTGATATAAGAATATAAATTCTCCTTCAGCCCCAAATTTAATGTCCTAATATCATTATTTTTAAAACATTTTAAGATAAATTTTTATTTCGTAAAATGAATGTTTTTCCAAATTGTCATATCTTTTAAGTAATAATGTGATTTCATTGATTTTGAATTATAATTTTTGAGGATAATATTATAAAGATACTCAATTTTTTTAATTTTTAACTTTTATCTAAAATTCCAATAATACCGAAAAGGTGGAAGTCAACAAATGATACTTCCTTTTGCTTAGAAAATAATTTTCCCAAAAATGCATGTCTTCATTAAAATGAAATTGACAAATAAAGTCGAATTTCGTTTGTTGTAATTTATCTTTGATATGAAATAAATCTGAAAATTGAGAACACTAAAAATCCTTAATATTAATTGTTTTCTTTTGCCTTATTTTGTTCATAAGTCTTACAATATCTTTAATTAAAGTGCATTTTTTTAAGTTTCTATTAAAAATATTCAAGAGGTAAGAATGATTGTTTGGAGATAATGAATTATGAAGCCAAAAGTAGGAACACGGATATGGTAATACAAGTTGGCTGTTGCCTTGCCGGCAATCTGGCGGCCAAGATTTGTCTGTACATATCTGCCAAGATGAACAGACTGTGAGAAAGGAATTTTCCTTGATTACACATGATAGAATAATATATTCGAAGAATATATTCTCATTGGGTAATATTATTATAGAAAGGGTGTTAGTGGTAAATTAAATGCATTGTAGTGTTCAATAATGTGAAAAAAATATCACATCACGGATTTAACTTATTTGGTTTATTTTTAACCTTATATATCGCTCTCTCTCTAATTCTATTTTATGGTTCAACTCATATTTTAATGAAAAATGGGAGGATAAAATATTAAAATAAGACAAAGGATTAAATGAACAAATCCAAAATATTTGAAATAACTTTCATATTTTATTTTTGATTTAACTCTAAAATTTTAAAAAATTACAAAAAATACCTCAATTTATCCAAATGTGTCGAATCATCCTGCTAACCTTATTGAATATCTTATTCGTTTTTTATTTTTATTTTTATTTTTTTTTTGCTTTTCCATTTCTGAATACTTCATAATTATATCCGATGTGTACTATTCCCATATTCAAGGTGCAATCATAATCAAAAAAACATCCAATATTTTACAAGATTATTTTTAAAACTATCCACAAATCATAACTAATTAAAAAATTTAAATTGTTGAAATATTCTAATCGGTAAGCACCTCACATATTTCATTGACAAATTGTACTATAGCCCTTCACTAGTTGATCACGCCAACTTACAACTACTATGTTTTGACTTTTAAAATTAACTAAATGAAAAGCAATGGATTTATAGATGAACATCCCACAAATACGTTGCAAGATCTTAGTCTGTACTTTTTTCCCTTGCTAATCTTTTGAAAAACTTAATTATTTTGAACTATTATAATTTCATCTAAAATAAATTCATCAAGGCCTATTAGCTCAGTTGGTTAGAGCGTCGTGCTAATAACGCGAAGGTCGCAGGTTCGAGACCTGCATGGGCCATTTCTTTCTTTTTATGCTTGTGTTTGCTTACCGCTTCTTTTCTATCAGAATGGTATAATCTGACTAATTCCTACATTACCCCCAAAACATTTTTCGTATGAAGGGCCTTTACTTTCTTAATTCTATAGTTTACACCTGCAAGATCCTAATATTTTCCATGTATGTTAATTTTTTTACGGGTATTTCATAAAACATCATATTGATGCCTATTGCTCTCCCGATTTTTTGATACGGAAATGATCCGGCAATTTTTATTAAAATTAATTATTTGGATTGCAAATACTAATATCTAGTTTTTTTTTAATCATTGATATTATGCCACAATCAGTTATAACGAGTAATTTTAGGCATTCTTGATCTTGAACTCTTGATATTAATATCTAACTTGAGTTGATTTATATAGTGAAATAGCGTTTAATTTGTGTATACTCAAATAGTAATTCTTTCTCCATATGCTATAAATACCAACTTAAAGTTTTCGATACAAAATTTAATATGCCATTGATTTGTTCTCCCGATTTATCACCCTCTCTGAATCATTTTATTTCAAAATAAGAAGATTTGATAAAACAGTAAATAGTGTAGGGATAATATATAAACCAATTACAATGCATCGTATATATAATATGTAGTGAGAAATTTTAAAATCTGAGAAAGATGAAACACTCAAAATTTATAAATTCATGGTTTTTTCACTACCAGTGCAAACAAAAATCTTGCACTTTGATACAGCAAACCTCACCCAGGGTCAACATATAAATAGATTTGATGACCACTTAATACCTTACATAATCAAGGGAGAAAAGGAAATATACCAAATAACTTAATTTATGTACATTCCCACGATTGATAAGTCCATCACAACTCCAGAAAGAAACTAAATTCATCCTTCATTAAGGATTTTTGGACATCATAGCTTAAAGCCTGGCCGCCGCAGTCGCGGAAGCGGAGGTGGTGGCGGTGGAGGGGACTTGTAGCATGTGCATGACGAGAACAAATATGTCACCTTTCTCAAAATAAACCTAATGCCATAGTTTGAACAAAGCAGCAGACTGCATGTTTTCAGCCTAAACCAGATCAAGAAAACCTCTCCAAGTCCAAATATTTCTATGTTAGGTTTTTATCCAAGGTTTCTCTCCTCACGAAAAAGATCCCTCACTGTTTTTCCCCCCACATGCTCACCATATGTGTGTGTGTGTGTGTATGGAGAATTATGCTCGAGGAAACGAAGCTGCAACATAATGGGAACTCTCACCAACCACAATCCACTCTTGTCAGCTGTCTGTTTCACTTTCTTTCTCTCTGGATTTTTCCAATTCACATTCCCTTTCAATAAGTTATCCCAAAATAAATTTACTCTAGCACACCCCATATAGTAAAAAAGCACAACCCAAAAACCACACCAAAAAAAAGAAAAAGAAAAAGAAAAGTAGAATAAGGTTTTATAGCAAGTAAATCTTCAAAGGGACCTGTGTTCAAGGATATTGATATTGGTTCTTTGCCTCTTAACACTCCCTGAACCTGACTCATCCCCATTAGATTTTTCCATAACTGCTTTAAGGGCTTCTTGTATGGAGCTTATGGAGAACTGCTGCTGCTGCTGCTCACCCTCTCCATTACTACTATTTGAGTCTTCCTCCCCAGTGATGAACAGAACATTCTTTACCCTCCCTCCAAGTGTCGTAATTTCGGCTTTCAATGTTCTTAACCTCAAAGCTTTCAGAGTCTTGATTAGGTCAGGCAAGAGGTCGGACCTGTCTTCGCAGCAGATTGAGGCTTTGATCAACGGTTTACCATCTTCATCCGATGCGTTATCAACTGTTAATTCATCGATCTCGGTTGGAACCGGGCTTGTTTCTGCTATTAGAGAAGTTTGGCGCTTTAGCTCCTTCACATGCTGGATTACTTCTGCTAGCAATGAAGCTTTGTCTGTCTTTAAATCACATAACATTCATTGAACGAAAACGACAGCACCGAGTTAGTAATGTAATTCTAAGACTATTGCCAATATGTAGAAAGGAGAAAGGATATAAATACGACCATGCATTATTCATTGAATCACAAAATTTGTAGCTAAAAATTAAGCAAGATTTTGCTAGAATCCTTAAGGGTGGCTTTGCTGTTTTTTTTTTTTTTAACAAAGTATGAAGGGGAGTTTTTGTTTTTTTGGGTGAAAAGAAGAGATGGGGTTTGAAGGATGGCTACCTAGAGTTCGAACCATGGAAACCAGAAAGCTTTAGTTTTAGTTGTTGTTTGTCGTTAAAAGCTAATGGTGAGATTTGAGAGACTAGGCATGGGTATAATAATGTGTGAAAATGAGCCCAATGACTGACAAGAATGCTTCTTTGTCTGTCTTTTTTAGACTATTTCTTTTGAGATCCCTTCATACTTAATTTTTGACTGCGAATCCGGCAAGAATTTTCCATGGAAGCTTTTCAACTGCTCCATGGTTTCTCTTTATCATATCAAACTGCGCGATATTAACGCTTGTTCCCTTTTTCGCCCGCCCCATTTTTTCTTTCCTCGGAACCACCGCTTGGAATAGTATTGCCAAACACAAAAAAAAAAAAAAAAGGTTAATAAATTAAAGCTTCTCTTCAGCACACATCAATAGAATATGAATCCAGATAACTGATTTGATACAAAAAAAATAAGACCCCTTTGTGGCATTTTCCTCCACCTAAACATCCACTCGTCATACTAATTCTAATTCTTGAAGTATCTAAGTAGGATCTTGGGATATCAAAATCAATCTTTTGTACCCACAAAGAACTAATATATAATCAATCTTTAAGGTTGGTGTAAATACTAAATACATAATGGGAAGGGAATGTTGTAGCTGGTACATATTATATACATATTAGTACACATGAAAATAATATGGTAATGATTATAATAAATTTTAGTACTGGAATATTGGAATGGTGTAGTAATGCTTACTTTGGTGGTGCTTGGGAGTAAGCTTCTGAGCTTAGCAAGATGGTTATTGATTCTTTCTCTGCGCCTCCTCTCAGCTTCACTGTGACTTTTGGAGGCTGCAAGAGCCTTAGCATCCATAATTTCTTGAGCAGTCATTTTCTGCAGCTCGGCGTGAAGGCCAAAAGGGGCGGAGCTGGGATGCACCACCTGGCCTAAAGACTCGGAAATGAGCCTTAGGTGGTGGTCCGACGACGTGCCATCGTATCCGAATTGCAAGCCGGATGGCCTCCTGTTGAATAAACCTCCACAGGATGGTGGTGCTGGAGGGGGAAGGAGAAACGGGTCGTGGTCACGGGTTGAGAAGTGGACCGGATTGAAGCTGTGGACTGGAGGGAGAGTCCATGGTAGGATTTGTGATACTTCGGGGAAAGTTAGAGTTGATCCCCCTCCGTCACCTCCTCTTACTCCAATATATGCATCAGCACTGTTCTGTTGCTGCATCTGCGGAATAAGTGAATGATCCTGAATTTGGAAACCCTCAATGTTATCAGTTAAAATATGTATGCCCTGAGAAATATTTTCTTGATTCTCTTTGTTGTTGTTGTTGTTGATATCGTCACACATAATAATATATCAAAGCCCTCAACCCCTAAAAACCCAACCTCAATTTATATGTGTGTATGCATATGGGGTATTAGGGTTGTCCAAAGCTAAAGAAACAGGCTTGAAATCAAACTAACTTTAGGGTTGTTTCATAATCATGCCATCTTTCTTTCACATAAAGATGAAAATAGAGAATATGTGAAAGGAAAGGATCAAGAACTTGGATTCTACTTCCTCTTGGGGGCAAAAGGGAATAAAAGGGGATATTTTCAAGGAAGAAACTGCAAAAAAAAAAAAAAAAGGGGAAGTAAAAGACAGACCTTTGTTTTTGATATGGGATGGAGAGTTTTTGCCCACCCCACAAACCCCCTCTATTCTTCTCTTTTAATTAAAGACTTTTCTTTCTTCTTCTTCTTCTTCTTCTTCTTCTCTGCCACAGCCTTTATGGGGTGGTGATTTTTGTGAAAGGTGAAGAGTGACGAGTGAAGAGTGAAGAACCCCCTTTTTATCCTACCATCAACAACCTTTCCTTTTGTATTGTGCTTTGTTGGTATCTTTTTGGTTTATTTGTTTTTTCCCCTTCTCTTGGCCCCTCTCACCACCCCACCTCCACTCCTAACTTATATAGAGGTATGCAAGTACTGTTAATCTTCTTTCCTTTCTTCTTACGGCACTCTCTTTTCTCTCTCTTACCACATATCCATTTCTGTAGCAATCAGACCAGAGAACTTTTCTGAGCATATAGATACACTCATATGCAACATATTATAATATGGCATGTTGCTTAGTGATTGGTTCAAAGCCTATAATTACACTCTCTGAGTGCTGCTGCCGCAGAAAGAAAGAACTTTGATGAGAGAGAGAGAGAGAGATGGTGGGGGGGGGGGGGGGGGGTGTTGGAACACAAGCACAACACACAACACACAGATTGTCGACCGACCAAAGACAAATAATAAAGCATAGTTAGTGTGTGTGTGTGTGTGTGTGATGATAAAAAGGGGGTTATATAGCTATCCTTCCCCTTTGGTACCGTAGTCAAGCTTCCCACGTTCTTCCATATTATGCCCTTTCTCTATAGCTATTTCCACGCCAAACCTTTCTGCTTCCCCAGGACCAATGTAATCATTGTGTCTTGGAACACACTCCCCAACTCGCCCCACCCCCACCCCCACCCCTCCTCCAGGTTCTCTTTATTCTAACATTACAGTTTCTGTCTCTATATGCAATAGTATCCTCGGTTTAAGTTGCATGTATTCATGACATTTACTACTTGCTAGCTATTGTCCTTTTGGAATTTAAACTTCTTTCAACAGCAATCAGACTAATAACACCTGCGTTCCTCTTGTTTGATGGAACTACATTTAGTAAATGAAACTGGAAAAGAAAAAGAAAAAAGAATAAAACATCTGCAATGAAGAAATTTTCAAGTTCTTTAAAGTATCTTTTTTTGATGAACAAGATATATATATATATATATAGGAGTATATAAAAGAACAACTTTAATATCTCTCTAGTTTTCATATTCTATTTCATTTTATTTGTCTATCTTTTGGACATAAATGTGTGTAAAAACTGCAAGAGATAGACAAAGATATACAGAGAATTGATAGATTTGAGTTGTGCTTTCTTGGGAAGTAGGAAATATAAATACAAATGGCAAACTGTTAATGCCTTTTCTTTGCCAATAGTATACTTACATGCAGTTGTTCTTGTCCTCATATGGGGTGTTATGATTTGGATTTTGAATACTAGGTTGCATCTCTACTTTTATTGAGGTTGTAACTGTAGTTGTCCATTTTTAATATATCTGCATATCTGATTTTGTGACTATTTATTTTTTGTTTTGTGAATATTGAATAAGGAGACAATTCAATCTATACTGTGTGTAGAAGTATTAATTTGTTGGAATTAGAAAAGTAATTCCAGAAGGACAGAATAAAAGATTAAGCAATATATATTCATGGATTCATTGAGATGTGATATTGAAAGCAAGATTTAGTGATTAAGAATTGTCCTTACATATGTATATTCATCCACTGTGAGAAATTATTGGTGCAGCAAGTAAATGCAAAGAGAAAATTTAAGATAAAAATAATAATAAAAAAGAGAGAGAGAGAGAGAAAGAAAACATGTTTTTTTGTCAAACTTATCTTAAATTAACTCAAATATATGATGTGAAAGCCATTATCAACAAAAGAGAAGAGAGACAATACTTATATATATGTCCAAGTTTTGTCTCCAAGATGTTTCAATTTCTTCATGTTAACAGAATTTCTTCACTCTATTATCAATAATGATGTCAAAGTCAGTATCAAAGTAAAAGAAAGGAGGATTTTTTTTTTTCAAACTAAAATAAATACATTAATCCTTGGCTTATATATATATTTATATATATAAACACACACACACACACACACACACACACACAGATAGCCCTTATTCTAACAATGGTTAGCAATATTAAACTAATTGGCCCATTTTCAGTATTCTCTTCCACTGAAGAAGCCCTAGTTACTTGTTTAATTCTTGGATTTTATTAAGAAAAACGATAAGATTAAATAATAGCACTACAAGTTTTATTTTTTATATTTTTTATTTTTTTCTCATGCAAATTCAAAATTCAAATATAGGATCCTCATTTGCATTTCTAGGAAAAGAAAAAGGAAATAGACAAACAATATTATTAAAAGATGCTACCAGTAAAACAAGAAAAAGTGATTTTCATTGTTAGGTCTCTTGACCAACAATTTCTGAGTAATTAATTACACAGCTAATAAGAAGCTTGGCAACTGACAAAAGTCGAAACAAATTATCATTAACCCTACTAAACTTTTTATTCCCTTTTTAAAGCACCATAATTGAATTGACTGTGCCTGTCTCTCTCAGTATTTGTGTGTGGGGAAGAGATAACGTGAGATAAATCTTTGGCTTAGCATTCAGAGCAAGACAATAATGATCATTATTTTGCCGTTGCACACTTACCTTCATTATAATCAATGGTTTTTTTTTTTTTTTCACACATTATTTTAATCTATTTATGCTTCGCATTCAAATTATATTCTCTCAACCAGAAAATAAACTCAGAAAATAAGCTAAAAAAAATCTTACTCACCAACTTATTCGATTTTCCTACACGTATCCTCCAAACGATAATCATCAAAAAAAATTATTGTTTTTTTTACAAATCGAATGTGAAAATACCAAAAAGTAGTAGTAATGATCGCCTCCTACAGCCATAATTTTGTTTGGTACGGAATTTTTCCTCTCTTTCTAAGAGATTCAGGTCATTCCAAGGCCCAGAAATCTCACAAAGTACTAGACTATTTTAGCACTTTGGGCATGGAAAGAGAAGACACGCCCTGGTGCTGCTAAATGGTCACACGCATGGCTGCTTTGGTCCCCATTTTCCATAACCTTTTTAGAGCCCCCTATTTTATTTTATTTTATTTTTTCTTATCATAATTTCTTATTTTAATTCCCCTTTTTCTTTTTTTTTTTTTCTTTCAAAGATTTGATGATAGCTGCAACCCCCACTACTACAGTAGCCCACAAGAAAGTCCTTTGGTTGTGGGGTTTATGATGACATCAGTCTCACGCTTTCATGACGTATGTTCCCTCCCCACAAAGCATACATTGTAGTGCTCATTATAAGTAATTAACTTCCAAGCTCATCCCTTTAATCATAATTAATGGGCCTTAATCACCTTTTTCAATATATTTAAATCACATTTGTTAATTTATGTTTAGTGTTGTCTGGTTTTCTAAAAGGTGGAGTAAGGGTACGGCCAAGAACTCGGCTTGTTGGTTTTATTTTAGTATTTTATGGTGCTACTATTAATTTTTAAAATATAGTTTAATTTTTTAATGTATGTCATTAGCTTTTTCAATTATTTTTCGCATTTATCTAGTGCCTGTCACATGCAAAGTTGGGGAAAAAAATTAAAGAAAAGAACTGTTTGTATTTGAATTTTCTTATAAACTAAATGAAAAGTGTTGTCAGGATAAAATAAATACAGCGATCAATATTTTTGTGGTATTAACATGCCTCTGAAACAATTGTATGGCGAGAGCTATTATTTTGGGCTTTAGAGGATTGCAAACATTTAAGATATATTTAGCGCTGTGTATGTATCTATATAAATATATACCTAATGTTCAAATGCATAATAGGCTCCATAAAATATGTATCGCCTAGAGATTCACTCTTCATTTGTAAATAAATGTGTGTTTTTATGCATACATTCTAGAAAATCCTATATATATATACATATATAGACCTTGTCATTTACAAGTATACATTTGAAGGGGAAATCCTAAGGTACATCAACCATATACATACATATATATATATATATATACATTTGAAGGAAAAATCCTAAGGTACATCATAATCATCTCATTGTTTACACGTATACATTTGAAAGGGTACATCAAACTAGGTTTTACATTATAGTATGTATCTTGTGAATATATATAATTTTCATGCAAATAAATCGAATTGCATCTCTCACACAATTACTTACATTAAAACACGTTGATTATAACATTTACTTTTCTATTTTAAAAAAAAAATCGATATCACCGCAATATTTTTAGCTCAACTTAGACATCAAATTCTTTTTTTTTCCCTCTTTTTAAAAAAATAATTTTTTTTTTCTTTAATTCACTCAATGGACCATATATATTCACTACCATTCAGCTAATGAAATTCTGTCTTCTGTCCTCTTTTTCCTCAAGTGCTTGAAGGGTTAGTTGATTCAATCATTACAAATTTATGTCTTAATGATACATCATTAATTGACCTAAGATGCAAAGAACAGTATCCACATTCATGGAAATGGTATGAATAATGAGTGCAAGAAGTGGTCCATCAACAGAATTCCCACAAGTGGGTAAAAGTTACAATCTGCTTAAGCTAGTGGAGTCTGATTTTCCAAAAGGCTCCTTCCAAGAAAAAGACCCAGAATTTGATCTTTACACATAAGCTGGGAATTTTTAGCATTTTCATTTTTATCAAATAGGTTTTATAGTCCTTTAGAATTTTTCACAAGTCATAAAGTTTTTCTTTTTTTAAAAAAATAAAATTCATCTTCTTTCTCTTACATTGAACACTTTCTAAGTTAGAATCATTAAAAAATGTGGAACTTTTGCTTTTTTTGCAAGAAAACAAAATTTTTGCCAAAAGTGACTTTCAGTTTCTGGTCTTGAATCACACAAGTGCAATTTAAGTACACATTTTATTTTTTTTCTTTTTTTCTTTTCTTGTTTTCCTTATTCTTCTTCTTTTTTTGTGTATATTTTGTTTCTATCTGAAGATTTAGCTCGAATCAACTAAAAGTTGAATCTCTTCCTTTAAAAAAAAAAAAATATATTCTCAATATTATACCTATCAAACAATATTTTTTTTTTTTTTTTGAAAATATCGAGTAGAAAATACATTTTAGTGAAGGAATAGTTTTGCAATACATATTTGAAAGCCTACGGCCTGCTAAAATATTGATTGATCTATTTTTATTCATCAGAGTCTCGAAATAATCACAATAATCGAAAATCAAGAAGCTTTAGCTCATTTTTATACTGTCAATTTATTAAGTTTTCAGGAAAAAAAAAAAAAAAGAATGTGATGAATGAGACAGTTCATGTTAGTGGACCAGGAAAAATCTAAGTGGTCTCAATCTCATGGATTATAAACTAATCTTGTCCATTTAGTCGGAAAGTTATGGAGGATCAATTGGTCAACAGAATAGTATGGTCACACTCATACAACATGATTTCCCCCCCCCCCCCCCCCCCCCCCATCAACCAAATATATATATTTTTTGTGGGGCTCCTACACACACACACACACACACACACACACACACACATATATATATATAATTTCATAACCAAATTCTATTCATTTTTTTTTCTTATTTCAAATAGCCTGAAAATAAAAAGTTAAAATTGAGATTTATACGATTAAATAATACTTATTTTGATGTATATTTTTTTTAACATAACTGAAATACTCTCTAGTCCTTCAATAATTTATTTTTTTAATTAAAATCGCTTGCGTCTGGACATGTCCGAGTCTCTAGAACTTCAACATTTAAATCAGAATAAAAGCCAAAAGTAGGGTAAAGTACATTGACTCAAGTCCCAAACATAGGATTACTTAGTATCAATCAAGGATTAAAGGGTTAATCTGCAATTTCTTCTTACCAAAAGTCAGAGGAAATTCAACTAATTTGTGGAGTCAAAATAGAGGCAAATTAATATTGAACAATAGATAAGTTTGCTTTAATCATATCAAAACATGCTCTTATTGTATCTTTATCAATTCTTGCACTGCCGAAAGCAGTGCTGGATTAATAATGTCCTAAGACAACATTAGATTTAACGGCACCAAGTTAATCATTCTTGGACTAAAGTTATATAAGGATACGAATAATTGCAACATATGAAGATTGGGGAAGTAACATATATAGCTGAGAATCAAGTAAGGCTGAAATTTAACGAGCCAAGTTTTATAATGTATCGTTCATAAATGAGGGCTTAATTCAAGTGATAATAATCAGGATAAATTAGTTTAAGAATAAGAGCGGCTCCTTGTGAAGTGATTTTTTTATGTTAAAAACTAAATAATCAGGATAAATAAAGATCCATTAATCCTAAATAATGTGAGTCATGGATTATTAGTGTAAAAATCAAGACAACATTTGGTTGAATTTACGCTTAAGAATCCAAAATATTAATTTCTATTGTATAAATTAGAATGTAACGTGAAATCATACTGTGAAAACCCTTCAACACTATATGATATCAATATACACGTGTGTATGTTGTGTGTGTTTGTCGGTGCACTTTAGTTATATCAGACAATGAAAATAGGAAGAAGATTGAATAAGTTGAAAATCTGTCTAACACAATTGTAAATCTAACTTACACTATATATATAAAAAAAGTATAGTTACATATGGAAGAAATATAAATAAATCCGTAAAATGCTCAATTATTTATTATAGTAGTATATATTCTGTAATTCTGTTGATTGGATCCAATTTGGACAATCACAAGAAGATTATACGGGTAAAAATGTTCCAAACAAGCTTATCTGGATACCCGAATATAGCCTCAAACAGCATCCGGAAATGCATAATCCTTTTGGAACTTAGATGCATGGGGTCATTTAACTCAACTGCCTTTATAACCGCTAGTGAAAGACTAAAAGATGCAGCCATTTCTGCAATAAGTTTTGATAAGTGCATTGATCGATCAATGGCATAGACTCCAATTCCTTGAAATGATCCCACAAACAGTACTGCAACAGCGAAAGAAACAAAAGAAGAAAATAAGTTGAAAGAACTTAACTGAAAGGTGAATAACTAATACAGCAATGAATACATAAATACTACTGTTCAGCTGAGGGTATAATGGAAGGTAGGGGCCAACATTTTGTTGCAACTTTTGCTAGCTCCAGCAGTAAGTCCTCTTCCAGTCTATGTGTATTTGCAGCAACACAAACAATTTTGGCTAAAGTATGGTCTCAAGTCAACCATGAAAATTATAAGGTACTATATTAAATAGGCAGGCCCCAACAAACTAATCCCTCTGCCCCAATTTCAACATATTGGCTTTATCTAGCATGATTATTCATGTGGGGAAGGGATAATGGCCTTCTGATGTAGTCCAACACTTTTTACGTCCCTCGAGTGTAAGTTACGTAGGCTGTGTCTCTTTAATTTGGTATGCAAGAAAAGCACCTACGTTTATTTGCTCAGGGAAATTTGAAGTGTTAATATAGACTGGGTCACAGCAAGATAGTCTTAACTGGGACGATGGACAAATTTTGAAACAACCTAAAACAGGAAGGAAAATACTCCCACAAGTGGCAGTGTCTTGTTGGAATCAATCATACTAAAGCCTAGCCATACATATCTCATATTACTTCATGTCAGCATTGAGATGTGTACTTATGTCAGCATTTTAGTTTTCCATTCCAAGTTAACTTTATTCAGGACTTGGCTTCTGGCTAATTTCTGCCAGCCTATTGTAAAATCATAGGCTACTACTAAAATATATGATGGATGAGAAGCAATTATGTTATAGTATACGAGTCAAATCAACAAAAACACTAATTCTTGCATGAAGTGGTATGCCATGCATGAAGCAACAAACACTTTAGAGTTAATTCTACTTTACCACCTCTACTTTTATTGAGTATCAATTTACCTTTTGAATTCTCAATTATCTCACTTTACCTCCTGTACTTTCATTGTCTCATTTTATCCCTTATACTCTTAGAAAATAACCAAATTTTCCTTACCTATTATTTATAGTAAAATTACTCTAAAATGTTTTAAAATTAATAAACTTGTATTTATATACTAATAATTTTTCAACTTAATTAATTAACACTTAAAATTAAATTCATTTGAAATTTTATGGTACTTAAATATTAATGGCTATTTTTTATATACATAGTTCCTATAACATTTCTATATCGTAGGATATATTTTATTAACTAATACATTTTACTAATAAATTTCATACTCTTCATAAATATAACCTATACATAATATATTTCTAAATAATATTTTATTAAATACGTAAAATATTAGCAATAAGTTTTTCATTATTAATGGAATTATCAAAATCTCATAGAAACAATGTTAAAAACAAAAAAAAAAAAAGTCATTTTAGGTTTAACTTAATACTAGTAAATAAATTATAAATAGTCAAATTATCGTAATTTAATAGATACTATGTTCAATTTTAAAATAAAACGTAGTCATTTAAGTATTAAATTTTATTACTATTACTTGATAATAATGACCTTTTGATTTTAACATAGTTTCTACGAACTTATGATAATTCCATTAATAATAAAAAGCTTATGAGAAATATTTTATGAATTTAATAAAATATTATTTAGAAATGTATTATATATTTTTAACATTTATAATGAGTAGCAAATTCATAAGTAAAGTGAATTAGCTAATAAAAAATATCCAATTATATACTAATTTAATAGGAACTACGTTAAATTATAAAATAACTATCAAAATTTAAGTACAATAAAATTTTAAATGAATTTAATATTGAGTGTTAATTAATCAAGTTGAAAAATTATTAGAGCATAAATACAAATATATTAATATTAAGATATTTTAAAGTAATTTTACTAAAAATAATAGGTAAGAACAATTTGGTTGTTTATTAAGAGTAATGGGGAGTAAAATGAGGCAGAATGAGAGTACAAGGGTGTAAAGTGATACTCAATAAGAGTAGAAGGTAGTAAAGTGAAATTAACCCAACAGCTTATTGCATCTAAGAACTCATCCTTCTGGCCCCCTAAAGTCAATCAACATTACTGGCTGCACAAAATGGTCCAAATTAATAGCAATGAAGGAGGTGTGCTTATAAGAAAGGTGGTTTGTTCTCTCATAAAATTCCAGCTCAAACTTTTATGTATATCCATTACTGACAGAATCATGTGCTTGATTTATATCCTTAATCCCAAAGCAGTACCAGGGAGCATTTAAGATATTTGATCTTTCAATCTCCCAATTCTCAAGCCTCATGCAACAGTGCTTGTTAAAGTAATAGACATAAATGCTAAACCAAAAATGAGCAACACACCTGCAAAGTGAACTTGTGGTTTTTGTCATGGCTGCATAGTTTAGACACAAGAACACAGTAGTACTTGTTAAATACTTTCTCCTGTAGACAGCACTCCACAAGTACTTGCATGATCTCTCAATCCTAAGCAGGCACAAAAGGTAAGCTGGACTAGTAGAAATTACAGATGGACAATAACGAACAACAATTAAGAGATGGTTATGGTTACCTGCTTCCCTGGCAAGTCTAGTCTGAGAAGTTTCTCAAAAGCATCAATATAGTCCTCTCAGCTCATAATTACACAAAAAATCGCCCTTCTTGCATCTGTATTCATCCTCTGTGATGCTGCAAGCTGTAGTATCTTTTTGGTTTCAGGGATCTCCTTATCAATTGTGCCAGCAACCCTTCAATATTCTCAGTAGTCAAAGCAATATCCCCAGACAACCACCACTGACCTTTCTTGCTAGGATCAAGAAGCTTGCACCATTTCAGCCCTCGAATTAATATATCATCTACTCTTAACTGCAATAGAAGTACAATAAGGCCTATGTCAACAAAAAAATTGTAAATATAAACACACCAAAAGGGACACAACTTCTCATCATCCTTCAAAATATATAAAGCTCCTAAAGAAATATAAAGGAAATACCACCAACAAATTGTAACCATTTCTGAAATAGATTTTCTTTTTGTTTTTTTTATCAATGAAATAGTTATTATATCATTGCTAACTATTACTCAAACAATTATTATATTATAGTTTTTCGCTTTCTGTATGTAATGAAAATAATTCCCTCCTTCACAAATTTCAGTTTTTCCAGTGAACTTTATCCTGCAGATCTGCATACTTATATCTGAAGATTTCCAGTGAGATGACAGATCAATGTACAGGCCAGCTCAGAGCATAAAAAAATGATAAAAATAATCATCAGCTATAAAAGAGAATGTGCCTAAGAGACTAATGGCAGTAAAAATAAGAAACAGCATGAAAAAATCAACATGCTGGACAACAAAGACAGTAAACAATGTGTACGTAGATTGACCCAGGGTTGAAGAAATAGGTGCAGATTATCCCACCACTTCAGACGGAGCACATCTAGGTAAAAGAGATGGTTATTTGATTTAATTTAATGTGAAAAATATACAAGAGAAATATCATAATAAAAATGGACTGTCTTTGGGTGCATCTTGAGCTTGTGATTGTAAAACGTCCTATGGTAATAAATTTTACATTATCTACTGAATGAAAAGAACCTTCTGTAGCTACTTCTTTATCTGCTGCACAGTATCTTCCTTGGATCTTTTTTCATTGTTCTCAATATCACATATAGTTTCAATCATAAACTCCATCTGCAGAAAATGATGGAAGTCACTGGAAGTTGGAAGCGAATGTAAGAAATCCAATCCTCGGAATTTGGAATGAGCATAATTTTTTCATGCTTATATTTGATGGCTCATTTCCAGAAGAGGACTTCAATTCATTTACCCTACTCTGAACACTTAAAATGAAGTTTTTCATCCCAACAGGATCATCCACTCGCAATTCATCCCACAACCTGTCAGAAGCAATTTTCAGAAACTTTTCTGAACAGCTAGTCTGAACAACAAAACTAAATCAACATACCAAAAGCAAACAGAGAATACGGCATATCATACAAACCAAATGTTGGAGAACACATGCTAATAAATACATAAAAAATAGCCCAGAACCAAGCATATTTCCAAATAGAAGCCATAAGATACTGAAGATCTTTCTGCTTGTTGTACTCCTGAGCTTTTTACATTAAAGATTCTGGAACGCCCATGCAAGTAAATCAACCTCAGTGCCACACATATAGTAGTTGTAACAAGAAAACGCCATAAGTGCAAGAATCTGGAATTGAAAACACAAAAACCAGAAGCCAACAGAACATTTAAATAAGCATAAATCAATGTAGAAACATTGCCCCTTGACTGTTCTAAATCAGAACGATTACAAGTATAAAGTTTTACGTATGAAAGGTTATAAAGCTAATGAAACTTATGGTAGGAAAAGAGCATTCACAATTGGGACAAACATCAAATAATAACCAGTAATGGGAACTATGTTTTAACTTCTTTCTTCTTTTCCTTCCCAAATATTTCAGATACACGTTCGCCTAGGCAGGTATGGATGCAGGTGATGTAAGTGAATATGCATGAGAGAGAGAGAAAGCAGGAGGGACCACAGCACATCAACAAAAAAGAATAAGGACATGATGGTTAAAAAAGAGTCATGTAAATTTCATTTGAGAGAAGGTGAGATGATGCTCAACAATTCTAAATATGAATTTATAATCGCGATAAAAACCTAAGGACAGAAAACCACTTACACTGCAAAACTGTCAAGACTGTAGAAACATCAACCTCTGTTAACTGCTTGCCAAGCATTATCAGGAAATCATATATCAACTCACTGGGATTATGAAAAAAGAGAGCTTATCAGAGGGCCAAAATACACAACAAAACACAATATAGTCACTGTTAAAAAAAAGAAAAAGAAAAAAGATGTTCAAATGTCAAAAGTTAATCAATCATGAAGAGTTAATGACTTCATGAAAATATTAGGTTGTGCATCAACCACTAAGTTAATCACATCATTGAAACATTTAGCTGCACAACAACCCCTCATCACTTGCTGGAAAACAAAAATCTCCAAAAATGTCAATGATTGCACATGAAATGAATTTCAGAAGAAAAAAGGAGTCATTTATTGCATAAGTGTCATGCCATCAACCTGCATCTTACCAAATGAAAATTTCTAACAAAATCAATTTTGGTTCACATGACACCAGGGAAAGTACATGAAAGAAAAAGAGTTATGTCCAATAATGATCATTCAATTTGCACACAACACAAGAGAAATAGCTGAGGGATCTACAAATGAATGTTAGAAGATCTCCAAATTTAAAACTACTCTAGTATGTCAGAGCCAAATGTCTACTCAACAACAGCTGAGACACTAAGCAAATGCCAAATCTATTTAGCCTATTAAGATACCAAGATTTTGATGTCCTGTGGATTTAAAAATGCCAAAACATGGGAAAAGAGAAGCTGATGGACCAAAAGGAGGGAAAAAGAGGATAGGCAACTCTAGCAGCTGGACTTAAATACTGGTGCAATGCAAGCTCTCATACTGGGGCATATATGAAGAGAAAGCAAATCTAGAAATTTTAAGGGAGATAATCATGTTCCACATTTGTTTAGTCATGTAAGCTGAAGTGAATAACATGTCTTTTCACTAAGTAGAGTTCTGATGATTGGAAAAGATATATATCATGCATAAGATGGCGTAAGACTTGTTCAAAAATAAAGCACCTCAAAACATTTTGCAAGGCGTGCAAGAAGTTTGGCACCGAAGTCTATCCCAACCAAACAAGCAATTCCAGCAACAAATGCCGCAAAAACAGCAGCATACCTTCAAATAGAAATATAGATTGATATTTAATGTCAATAAAAATGAAGAGAGCACTAAATAAAAGAGAATAGCATCAATCTCATATAAACCAAACAAAAATCAGCCAGATCCAAGAGTAATAACATTAAACACAACAGTAGCAGTGAGAGGTCCGGTGGTGGTGGTACGAGTACCAGCAGCTGTAGAGTCTGTGACGTGTATTACAATGATGATTGGCATTCCAGTACACTACATAATCTTACTATCTGTAGCTGTTGGCTTATCATATCATATCCTGCTAATATTGTTCAGCTGTTCAAAGAAAGTTGATGATGCAGCACAAAAAATAAGGTTACCCATTACAACAAAATCCTAAATCATCAAGATCCAGGAGAGCATAAGATTCATAAGAAAGGAACAGCTCTAGCGAAACATCAAACGGATCCCACATTATAAGCAGCCAGCTGTTTACAACAAAAATGAGCTTAAAGAAAGCAATAGTTGAACAAAAGGTATCAACTATACCTCTCAATGGACCTTAATAAACAATTTCATACTTATTCACACAGCCTTTCTATCACTGTATGTACAAACAATGTGCTCATTGTAGCACTTGGTTAAGGAAAAACTCCTATAAGCCTTTACAATGGGAGAAGTAAAATACAGTGTTCATTCCTGTCCTAGCCATCCACTACGGATATAATCAACGAAAATAAATTCAACATCCGTTGGGACTTTCTAACAATTTTCAATAATTTAATAAAGTCAATGGGGTTTTTTGACCAGAACTTTTATGAAGGTAACGCAACAAAGTATCACATATAATTGAAAAAAATTGAATTTGTCTAGTACTGTTTCCACTTCAAAAGGGAACAAACTGGAAAAATACAGAAGGCAGGAGAGACAAGAAAATATAGGGAAAGAAAAAATTATTCTTAACTGTTCATTGCCACGAGGACCTTCAGAACATGATGCGACAACTTCTTTACTTACAATTTGAGAACCAACACTGCGACTGACTGCAAATAGTGGAAATAATTATAACTGAGATTGCAATATCAACAAACTAGCTCAAACTAATCTAAGGGAAAGCAGATATTCATGACAAGAAGGAACATATCAATAGTTCCATAGTCAAATGGCACGCCCAACGCCATGCAATTAAGTAACCTAACTCTCAAAATCATAGTGCAAAGCTACAGAAGTCCTGATAAACATGTTACAATGACATAGCCAATGGTTTCTAGCGCACAGAAGTTAGAAGATTGTTCTAAATACATCTTGTTATATGTTGATTTCCAATGAATGGAAAAAAAGTGCTTCCAACAATTCATATGACTTGAACACAACAAGAGATGATCTTCTAAATAGTTAAAATGTCCTGGTAGTTGGCCAACGTCTAATAAGATGACATTAATATTTGTTACAATATTAAAATATCTATTCATAACCTACACCCTCTAACTGACCGTTAGCAAATATTTATTTTGAGTTCATTTACTATTCATAATCACATTTCCTCAATTATGCTACTGTATACAAAAAGTCAAATCAAACAAACCATGAATGAGATGATACAAAATGGATATGATAATTAGTAGCTTACATGAAAAAGTGTAGAAATTTCTACAGTGATTGACTCCACATTGGTTTCAGAAAGCCTATTTAGAAGTCCTGAAGAGAATTGAATTAAACCAATTGAGGAGATGGCGCATAATAATCAAGAGGTAATAAATCAGTATAGGGTGCTTAAACATTAAGGGATATAAAGGTAAATGCATACCTCTTACTCATTTACGTACTTGAGCATATTCTGCGGATTTGTCTCCATGATGAGATCTAAGATGAGGAGCCACATATTTCCCTGGTCCCATTTTAGGAAATATTTCCAATGCCAACTCAGAAGAAAAAATTTCCAAAGGTCTAGATGCCTCAATATTTGAACTTATTCTTGTCTTAGTTTTGATGTTTTCCTTTTTTCCCCTTATTTGAATCCTTCGGTGATATCATCTCCACCACATCATCATGCTCCTCACTACTAGCTAAATCAGATTCTTCATTGTGCAATCCTTAAGTAGTTTTCTCGCGTACATAAAGCTTAAAAATTCGATGAGGATTCCTTCGATTGCTACAAATAAAACCAAAATTCACTCTCATTGCATTCAATTTAATGTTCATAATATTAGATGGTTAGGTAATTAATAAGCAGTTAGCAATTAGCAAAACAAAAAGGGGAATGTATGAAGGAAAATGCAGTTTTTGGCAGTTCAGAAGTTAATGCAAATTCTCTTCTTCCTAAATCTTTTCTCCCTGAGTTCTTTCCTCCCCTTCTCCTTCACTTTCTCTACAATAGAGTGTGGATATTATCATTCAAACTTGGATCATTACAAAATGAATCAGAGCCATTCACTTCTCGGACGATTTGCTGCTACCATGGAACACTCATTTGAAGAGTCAATTCAGAAGATGAATGCCTTGAAGAAGCCAAATCAGTATGTAGAAAGATGATATCCGAACTTTGTGAAGAATTGAAGTCAATATTCTAGACTCACATCTGATGTTGCAAAATGTGCAGTACTATTGAGGCTGACTCATCCAAGGAGGGGGATGTCATGCATCAAGCACAAGAGGTGTTCGAAAAAATGACTGGAAAACAAATAGTCCTTGGTTGAAAATGGGAGCAAAGAGTGTTAGAATGAATGCCCAAGAATTCTTTTATTTAATCCTCAGAGTAATTCTTGGATTACAAGTTCGGTTGAAGTTCTTGAAAATGTGGTTTTAAATCAAATTTTGAAGGAGGTGAGTGTGGTTAGTCTTGAAGATGAGGACATATGTTTGAGTCTTCTTGCTACTAAAAATATATTAAGGAAGGGCTCATTTAGTAGTGTCACGACCTCCGCCGGAGCCACCACAGCCACACGGTCAAGAGGAACTGCCCACACCATCACCAAACAATTTCCACAGTTACAGTCTTGAGGGCAAGACTTAAAGAAGAGGAAGGCAATGTTAAGCAAAATGCAGTTTTTGGCAGTTCAGAAGTTAACGAAAATCCCTTCTTTTTTTTCCCTGAGTTCTTTCCTCCCCTTCTCCGTCACTCTCTCTCTTAATTTCTCTACAATGGACTGTGAATATTGTGATTGAGATTTGGATCACAACACGCAACTGATCTCACAAGATAAATCGTATTTTCCCATCATTCTAAGAATTTTAGTTTCACATAACACAAATAAAATACTTTTCAATTCCCCATTAAATTTAATCATAATAACCATAACTCCAAACCCTAACCCCCTAACAAAACCAGCAGAGAAAAAATTGCATACCATTTTGCAATTCAGTTATCTTCGCGATAGAATTTGATGAATTTCGGCTGAGCTCTTAAGTTTTGATTTTAATGGAGTTCAGAATCAATTCTGCCAAAATAATCCTCTTTTCTTTATTCCTTTTACATATATTTTTTTTTATTCCTTTTACATGTTGATATATTTATATAGGAGGTTTATGGTTTCGGCAACGGCATCGTCTCCAGACTCGGATTGGGTGCTAAGCCCATTACGCTTATGGATTGTGCATATGTGGGGCAACATTAATGGGCCTAATAGGTGTCTTTATACATAAATTAAGGAGAAGCCCAACATGTGAATAAACAATTGATTGGTACCGCAACATGTGAATACGAAATTGATTGACATCGATCAATTTTAAAAATTGGACTAATTTTACTTTATCATCCTCTATTTTTATTGAATTTATTTTATTGTATTATTAATTTTATAACTTTATCCCCTCGTATTCTCAATCAGTATTATTTTATACTTATATTCTCATTGTATCACTTTAATCCCTTACACTCTAAAAAATGCATTAAGTGTCATTATGCACTAATTTCAATAAACTTAATTTAAGAATATTATATAATTAATAAACATGTATTTGTATTTTAATAATTTTTTAACTTAATTAATTAACACTTAACATTAAATTCATTTGAAATTTTATTATAATTTAAATTTAATAACTACCTTTTTAATTTAATATAATTTCTATTAAACCACTATATAATTAAATACTTTGTTAGCTAATACATTTTACTTATAAGTTTTTTATTCGTTGTAAATCTAAAAAAAGTGTAATATATTTTAAATTATTATTTTCAAATAATTTACAAATAATCTTATTACCATGATTTTAGAAATTATGGTAAATTAAAAATTATTAATTTTAGTGTTTAATAAAAATTAACCATTAAAATAACTATTTATTTTTAAATTTAACATAGTTTCTATTGAATTATGATTATTCAATTAATAATTGGGAAATTACTACTGATATTTCACATATTTAATAAAATATTATCTAAAAATATATTACATACTTTTTAGATTTATGATGAATAAAAAAATTATAAGTAAAAATATATTAGCTAATAGAAAATATCATACTATATAGTAATTTAATAGGAATTGTATCAAATTTAAAAAATAGCAACTAAATTTTAAGTACAACAAAATCTCAAATGAATTTAATGTTATGTATTAATTAATGAAATTTCACAAATTATTAGAATACAAATGCAAGTCTATTATTTTTTTAAAAATATTTTTAAAATAATTTTACTAAAAATAATAGGTAATGATAATTAGGTCAATTTTGAAAATTAAAAGGGGGTTAGTATTAGACTTTTTAGAATGACTTTCTGCGAAACTTTCTTAATATATAATCTTGATGCTAATTTATTTTTCTATTTATTTCTTTCTTCGAAGCTTCCTTATACATAACTTTTCATACCTTCATAGAATCTTTTTCATAAATATCAATCCTCCACATATCTGTATTTTACTAGAATATCTAGAAAAAAAAGTAATAGATGAAATTTGAGATGAGTGGTATGATAAAGTTAAGATTCAAACATAACTTTAAAAAATTATTCTCATCATAAAGTTGTTTAATCCATCTTTAATATCAATTTAAGGAATATAATAACAATAACAACTATAATAATAATTTGTTCCGTTGTACTTTGAATGCAATATTTTTCAGTTATATTTTGGGTTTATTTGCATCAGGATCTTGGTTTGTGACTTTGATTTTTTTTTTTATATGCATTCGATTAAAATGATTTATACAAATCAAATAAACAATTTCGACTTTTCAAAAGTCTTCATCTAGCTAGTACCAAGATATATAAGTCCAGTAGAATCTCAAGTCACATCCAAAACTGCAAGATTGTAGTTGGATATATAGATTTGGTATCCCAACATTTACCCAAATTCGACCTTGACAACTTATGTATTGCTAATATTGTCTTGTTTATTGAACAAGTTGTAAACGGCTAACAGTTCTTCTTCTTACAAAAAGACAAAAAAAAAAAAAACCTCGATTCGTTTGCTAATAGCCACAACTTAGATTATCATTGCTATGCAAATTAAGAAATTTTGATGATGCATTAACTCAGATTTCGCATTTTGCCCTCACGAAGCAATTTTATTTTCAGATTCATATATTTTTATGCAGGTCAAGATCTCATCTCAATCAATATCGAGTTTGATTTGTACAATTCATCGTAGGATATTTGTCATGATATGATTTACGATCACCTTGTTGATTGACACCTGTCAAATGACGCATGTCATTCACATTACCCTCGATTTATAAATGTTCGATCACAATATAGTAAAAAAACTAAAAAGTAATTGGTGTTCTTGATGTTTTGACCTTCTATTTTGGTATCATTTATTGATCTTTACTCGACTTAAACATAAGAGATCTTGATTGGTGGCTTCCTAGCGAGTCTAACATGTTCTTTAACTGTAGGTCAAGCCTTAGAACCCATGTTTTTATTGTGTATTGAACTCCATTTCTTTAATGTAAATTTTCGACCCAAATCAACCTTTGAGGTAAAATTTCTTTAATTTAAAGAGGAATAAACTCCAACCAACCATTGAGGTAAAATTTACTTTAATTTAAAGAGGAATAATCTCCAACCAGTCATAATTGCCATAAGTACGAATAACAATGACAGTTTCTACCTTTCATATACTCTAATTTATACTTTTCAAAAGGGTCAAAAATGGGGTGAGACAAGTATATTTACAGCGTTGTTGTGCATGGTCGGTCACGAATTAAATAGAAGTCTTGTGGTTTTCATGAATAAAAACAACATAATAAAGAACCTATTACTATGTGGTCCGTATTCTATAATATAGGTCGGGTGGCAAAACAAATATGTGTTGCTGTGGTTATGTCCATAGATGTTGTCAAGTATTTATCAACGATTTGATCAAATCATGTGGACTTTCTATGGCAGACATATACACGTGTAACTTTAACTACTCCATATATTTATTTATTTAATTTTGTAACAATTGGCTCTTGGGGATAAATTGTCTTGATTATTTATTTTTTGCACTCTATTTTAATTTCGTGGAATGATTTTTGAAGTATAATAGTAGGAGACTGAGAGAGTTAGGCTCGATAAACATACAAGATAAATCAACTCAAAATTAAACCAGATTAATTGTTTAATTAAGTGGCGTTTAATAGGCTACGTTAAACCTCTTATAAGCTGGAAGAGCACGTAAAACCATTTGGGAGCTTATAAGTAGTTCTTAATTATATTTTCTAGACCTATTCAACCATAGTTTGTAGATTGGATTTAGAACTGCAGGTTTATATACCTAAGATTTTTGGGATAAAAAAATTATGAAGCTTATAAAATATTTATAATGATAATATTATAATTAATACGGTTAAAATTAAAAAAAAATTATTAATATTTTTCTAAACGACGCATCCAAAGAAAGTTTAAAAAAAATGGATACATTTGAGTTATTTTTTTATAGCACTTGGATTTATACACCAATATAGTCTATAATATTAGAAAAATCTATATATATATATATATATATATATTTTAAATATTGATATCATAAAGTATATTAATGACAGACCTAGCTCGATTTCATGTAAGTTATTTGGAATCAAACTCGTGAACCTAAACTCCAATTTAAAAACTTTAAAACGAGTTCGAGCTTCAGTTAGTATTTTCAAAAACTTGATACTTTACACCTGTATTTAACCTCATTCAGGATATTTTCTGGATACGGTAGGCTGCAGGTCCTTTCATTTTCAGATTGCGACTTTGAAAATCCTTTCAGAACGATAAGTTCACTGAAACGAAAGGAATTGCATGATCAGCCAACATCGAGTCAATGCAGTAAAGATTCTTTGTGCTTGCTATATGGTGACAGTTGATGAATGCCAATTAGGAAAAAAATTCACAGTAAATTAATTAAGAAGATAATCAGAATTAAGTTTAGGGTTATATTATAAGCTAGGTTAATTTTAGTAAATTGTATAAAACAATTAACATGGTTGATTAACAAGAGTTGAATGCCAATTAGAAATTGTTTCACAATAAATTAATTAAGAAGATAATCAGAATTAAATTTAGGGTTATATTATAAGCTAGGTTAATTTTATTAAATTGTAAAATATATATATATAGTTGATTAACAAGAGTGTCCTTAATTAATGAAGCATTAATCATAAAACAAGAAAGCTTTGGCACTCAGCAAATAGCTAGTTTGAAGTTTGAACTCTCATAAAATGATCATTGTCGTATTCTTTAATTTTAATGTTAGTGAATTTTCAAATTTTAATAGTTGCCATATTTTCGAATTAAATTTTTAAAAAATTCACTAAATTATTTAGAATTGTATTAAGGAAAAAAGTCAAATTAATTGATTAAAATAGGAATTGAACAATTGATTTGGGAAGAAGGATAAAAAAAGTTGCCCAAATGAGACATTAATTATAATTAGGAAAAAATTAAGAAAAAAAGGGCTGAATTACCAAGTGGTAGAAAATAAGAAGAATGAGAGGAGGAAGGATTCAGATCAACTTTAGTATTGAAAGGGACATATAGTCATACAGTCAAAGAAACATGGCCTTCAATGAAAATAAAGCAGGTTTAATACTGGTCCAAATAATTGTCCTGCCCATAGCTCTTAGGCCTTGTAGGCTTGGGGGACACCTAGCTAGATGCCTAAGAAATGTACACACACACACACATATATATATATATATATATATATATATATATATATATGAGTTTTATTGATAAATATTTTACACTCCCTATTTAATTGATTATAAGTTCTTGCGTTTTATTTAATCATAAGTTCGAATCACTTATAAAGAAATTAAGAATCAACCAATATCCTCTTTATTAATATATATATATAGAGAGAGAGAGAGAGAGAGATAGATAGATATATATAGTTATATGGAAGGAAATTCAATATACAACAAATAGTCTTGAACCAAAACAATTTTGTTAATTTTAGGTTTGCCTATACTTTTATATATATAGTCAGCTTACCTCAAATTAATCATGTATTTTCTAATATTCTCATTTTGAGTATTGAAAATACATTTCAAATGTATATAACTATTTATATATTATTAAAATTATTCGAATCCTATTAATGTTAGTTACATGAGTATTGGACTTAAAGATGCCACAAAAACATCTTAAAGACATCAAGAGATTAGCCAAATAACATATATATGATATACATGGATTGAAGGCAATGTCACAAATCCTAAAATCAAATTTATCAATTTTTCATAACCAAACCAATTGCAAAATTACTTGTATCCTTTTATGATTGAATTAGGAAAGAGAAATACTGGTGTGTACTCAAGGTAATCTGAATTATATATGATTGCAATATATATAGAAAATAGAAAATCTAACAACACATCAAAATCGGTCCTTCCCCACCATTTCTAGGTCTGGGTTGCCCTATCCTCACCTGCTCCCACGTGAGTTTTCACAATAATAATATAGACCTGAACATTTCTCTCTCTCTCTCTCTCTCTCTCTCTCTCTCTCTCTCTAAGCTTCAAAAGAGCTGATGAAGACAAAAGATTAAGCTATGTAGTAGTATTTGATAATCTATACATACACCAATTATATACGTATATATAGGCATCACTTTCTTAGTTAGAACCCCCCATCCCACCATCCTCTCCTCCACCTTTCCCTTCATCACCATCATTGCCATCCTCCTCTAGATTTGTATTATGAACAGTTCAGCCACGTTCTTGCCCTAACTTTCTGAACCAAAATGGAGTAGTACAGCCTCTTTTTATCTATCTCTCTCTACAATTTTCTTTCATGAGTTGCATTCTTCATCATGTTCCAGTTTCCACCTTAGAAAAAACTTTATTCAAATCTTATCACACCCCTTAAAAGCTCTCTAAAAAAGTTACTTAAAAGAAATAGACAAATAACTAGTGCATTTACAGGCCCCGAGACATGTTTCCTTCGGGCAACAGCGATAACCCTCTTGAGTCCTTGTTCAAAAGGTCATCTTTTCAGCTTTGTGATCAAAACCCTCTCTCCAAACAAGATGACTCTCCATTTTTCTCCAACTTTCCTTCACCATTTTTTGATGAACATGAATTGCCCTTGAACCAAATACTGCCTCAGTATCTGGTTATGGCTGGGAATCACTGTGTAGCAGCAGATCAGACTGAGAACAATTCTTATTCCACAAAAAAGGAAACAGCAAAACGCAGTATTAATGGCGCCTCAAAGTTGAAAGAAAAAGCAGATGATCAGCCAATCTCAAATGGGCTTGTTGCACCTTTGAGGAGACGAAATCTTGGGGTCGTGCCGAGGAAGAGAACCGGGAAGAAGGATAGGCACAGCAAGATTTGCACTGCTCAGGGGATTAGGGACAGGAGAATGAGATTATCTCTTCAAGTTGCTCGCAAATTCTTTGATCTTCAAGACATGTTAGGCTACGATAAAGCAAGCAAGACCATTGAGTGGCTCTTTAATAAATCAAAGAAGGCGATCAAGGAGCTGACTAAAGACAGTCCACAAGGAAATAGCATCTCCATCAGTGAAGCAAAGTGTGAATCTTTTCTCTCTGAATGTGAGGTGGTATCTGGAATTGAGGAGAGTTCTAACAATGAGATCAAGGAAGGTATTCTACCAAATAATGCAAGCCCATTAGGCATTAAAACTTGCGAGAAAGATCAGAAAAAACCGCAAAAAACTGCGTGCAAACCTAACATGAGGGAGTCCAGGGACAAGGCAAGAGCAAGGGCAAGGTGCAGGACAAGACAGAAAATGATGATCAAGCGGCTCGAGAATTCGAGCCAATGGTGTAAATCCAGCCCTAATCACAATGATCTTCAGAAATCAGGTCAGAAATCAGGGTCTTCAAATAGCCCATTCGAAGGTGTTGATCAGGAATCAGGTTCCCATAACCAGGAAAGGGTTTCTCCATATGGTGCTGATTACCCCTCACTTTTACACCAATTAGCTGATGTGGGCACAATTGAGAAATTGCTGGGGACTTCAAGCTTATCAACATCTTGCCCCATCTCTGATTATCACTGCTCTGCTGCTGTTACATGTTGCATAGATCCCAACAGCAATTTCATGGGATTTCTTGGAAATTGGGACCTGTTGAACAATGACAGACTAAACTCTAGTCACTATGCAGTCACAAATCAAGTTTCATTGGCAGATAACCCCAACTCAGTTTACTCAGCCACCACCCCAAATTTTCCATTATTTCATCAATAAGCACTCATTATTGGGGAGGCTATCCTGCATCTGTAGATTGGTCAGTATATCTAAGGTATGTGTAAACTATTGATTATGGTTTGAATTTGAGGACTTTGAATCCCTAGCTTTCATGTATTTCTGTATGAATAGAAATAAATAAACATGATTCTATTGTACTGGTGTTCATCAAAACCCAATAATTCTGCTATAATGACCAACTACTTCTTGAATATCTAACTACTAAAACTATCTGAAATAACAACATGCCTGTGAAGTATACTGTATTCTTCTTTATTTTTATTGGGGTGGGGGTTGGAGTGTTATTGAGAAGGATTATAACCATGATATGCAGATTCCATCTTAGTTGTGCTGTCTGATCTATAATTCTCATGTCTACATATTTTTTAAGTGTTCAAGTTGATTTTCAAGGAATCAATCCATGAAACTGATTAAAGTTTTAAGGTAATGGCTTGATGGGCTGCATATCTTGGCATGTAAAGGCTATCCTTCCTATTAAAAAGTTGGTCACTCTCTTGCATTTGAGGTGTTGATCAAATAAAATTGCATAATGTTGAAGAAAAAATAATTATATACATTAAACTTCGTTACTAATGATAAATTGAACATATCTTTAAAAAGGTAACGCTTCAAAATGTCAAGTTTCATTATAAGATAACCCTTTTGAAGATGTTGCTCATATCCCAGGGAAATTATTGAGATAATGATTTGTAGTTTTTTTTCTCCAACATAAATTTCAGATAAAAGACAAAGCAGGTACCCATTACAGAATTGTCTCCATCTTAGCAGAAAAAACAAAGGCATGTAATTTTACACTGCTAAAAAACAATGTTATATATCACATAATTGTTTGTGGTGACAATTTGCTAAAACTCATATAATGCTAAATGAATTAGGAAATTTCTAGATAATGTGACAGTATAACAGTATTAATCAACTTCAAAGCACATTGAAACCCAGAAAAATAAATACCTCTGATAAAGCTTGTTCTTCGAAAGATTAATCCATGGCTGAACTTTGAAATATCTGTTTGCACTATCTAGCCTTCCTGTCAGTTTGTCCCCTTTATGTGAGAAAACTTGAATTTTATAAAGTCTCAACATACTATATATAAAATCATTAACAGTTAAATTCAATAATTTCAGTGAACAACCAGCATTCAGTAGTAGTTATAGCTATAACGTATCTCTGGTTATTGTTATAAATAGATTGGTTGCAGTAGATATATTGGCGGTCAAGTGCAAATGATTCAAATAGAAAGGTATGACAATGGATTAAACATACAATTTATTCATTATACATCAATAGGTATCCATTAATTTGGTAAATAAACATCTGCATGTTTTTTCCTTAGTCTTGAATAACTTCATTTTAAGTACTATCTTCCCCCTGTAACTTGTTATTTTAACTTCTAAGATGATATTAAATCCAATATTTTTTACAGAACCTATGTAATACTAGGTAATCCATAACATGCACATGAACTGCTGCCTGTTTGACATTTACTATGGATGCAAGAATTTGGAATCAAATAAAAATTGTCATATATGGAGCAATATTTCATGTATGATTACCTTGACAAATTTATTCTCTAGTCAATAAATGAAACTTCCAAGCTCTGTGTGTGTGTGTGTGCGCCATAGGGGAAAATTACATTTTAAGTTTGATAATATAAAGAGGTTTGCAAGTTTAGTACTATACTTTCGAAAATAGTCAATTTAGTCACATATGTTAGCCTCCCTTTATATTTTTGGTCTCATCTTTGTCTATGGAAAAAATTATTGTGCATTTCGGGTTGGGGTTTAAATGGAAAGAAAAAATAATTTTCAAGGGAATACTTTATACATAATTACAAAGCTACTACTAGGTTTTATTTTATTTTATTTTATTTTTCTCTCTTAATCTTTTTCTCTGCCTTTGCTATTTTTCTTTTTTCTTCTTCCTTTATTTTCTCCATTTCATTTTTCTCTCTTTTTCATATTTTTTCTTTTCTTCTTTATTTTTCTTTGTCTTTTCCCTCTTTTTTCAACAAAATAGTAGATTTTATCATGTTGGAGGGTGTAAAAAGAAGAATATGGATTTGACAAGCTCGATTTTTTTTTTTTGCATATTACAAAACTTATAATAAATCTTATAATGGTATATGTGATTTTGTTAAGAAAATATTTTGTAATATTGAATTTTTGTTTGTAATGTGTAAGTACATGAAATAAGCACTGTAACTTTGGATTTTTGAATTAAAAGATTATTGACAATTGAATTTCTTGAATATAATTTTTTTTTATATTTTTTAAGTGAGATTTTAAAACTGAAGTTTAGATTTTATACCATGCGTTAAAATTAAAAAGTGAAGATACATATCAAATAATACTATTAAAATATTTTAGGTTGGCTAGTGTGGTGCTGAAGGTGGCGGGCTGAGGTTTAATGGGAAAAGTTAAAGGAACCAATAGAAAAGTTCAAATTTACTGGCACTTTGTAATTATCTAAAAACATGTGTCCTAAAATGAATTTTTTCCACTTTTAAATCCCAACCCTAATAAAACAATAGTTTTTTCTATCCAAAAGTAAAGGTGGGACCTAAAATAAAATAAGGGGAGAGTGATATATATATATATATATATATGTATATATGTATATATGTATAGGACTAAATTTAAGCATTTTTGAAAGCATGACACTTAATTTGCAAAGCCCTCTATATTTTAGGACTAAAAAAGTGAAGTGATTTTCCCGTAATTGTGGAAACTATAGGTGATAGAAGAATGTCATGGTTGCTATCAAATGTCATAACTCATAAGTGAGTCACTTCCATTTCATTTCTGTTGTAGAAGTAAGCTTTTTCTTAGTGTTTTGTTGACCTTTTTCATAATGCTTAGTACTCTATTATTGAATCATGATATAATAAGCGTGAATATATATATATATATATATATATTGGTGCAACTTTGAAATGCTTTCATTTAAATCACAAAAGTTTCGTAGTAGATGTCCCTATTCTGCTGATGAAACCTTAATAAATAGTCATAAGTCATAAGTTGTTGCATTAGTTGTATTCTTCATTTCGGTATATACACTCATAACTACTATTAATAAATTTTCCAAGTGCAGTAATTAATAGAAACATTATATGGAGTATGAGGAGTTGCTCTAGTATTTAAAATGGGTAGATTTTAACTTCAATATAGATTTGATCTTACTAAGGACAGATATGAATAAGAAAGTGTTTCAAAAATGGTGGCACGGTATCTTGTTATTATGAAATGATATTCAAGAATTTAATCATCACTAGCCCACAAGGTTTAATACTTCAACTACAGATGTATACTCATATTCAATGAGGGTTTTTATTTTTTTTTCCAACCTTTTTTTAAGAATTATTCAATGAGGGTTTTCACTCACTAGAACCTTAAACAAGCTCACACAGTTTCAGATATGCATTATTTTTAGAAGTTTTATTACTTGATAGTTCAAATAAAATTTTCTCATATTTATCATAATGTGTTTAGGTTTTTTAAGCAAAAAACTGTTTCAAACCATACCAAAGCGCGCGCTAAAGCCCTTCACCCTTGCCATTTAGAAACGAATATAGCGAAAATTATCCTACAGTTTGTTTTTGTAATAAATGTAGTCAACAAAGACAAAATAATGTTACTCCTAAGAGAGAAGAAAACATCACAACAGATTCTAGTTATCCGACAACGTTGTGCTGCAGCAATGATTTTTCTTACCTGATATACATATAAATGGGGGGTGGCTGAGTAATTAATGCAAAGGCGGCAAATCCAGATACAAAGCCAGAGTTCCATCTGACTGCAAAGCAAATATAAGCTGATTATCACAGTATTAGATTAGAGCCAAATGAAATTCTTTAAAAATTATAATCATATAGGAAATTGAGAATACATCAGCTTTTAGGGTTAAATTTTGCTAGCAAGAACATAAAAAAACTTAAATGTATAATGGAGTTCCAAACAACTAGGAGATATTGCAAGAAATATGCTTAAGCTTGCTATAGCATACATACAAAAAAAAAAAAAAAAAAAAAAAGGAAAAATTTGATTTTGTTGACAAAAGCTAAACCTAATTCAAGTAATGTGCATTTTCAAATGAAAGCAGAAATTCCAATTATATGTTGATGAAGTTGATCATGATTGATATTAAATATATGGATATGGTCAAGAAATCATGTATCATTGGATTGCATTAGCCCCAGAATGGACCATTATAGTCCTCAAAATCCCCTTCTCAACTCCAAAAATCAATTAGGGCCTCATACTTCCAGACCAACTGATCTTGATCTCACAGGAAAAAAACATTTACACGTGTTGGAGAAACAATGGTCGAATGTGAAATTTAATGAAATCTTTTTCAACATAAATATTGCACAAGAAAATCGACTTTCACTTATAACACAATCATTGATAATAGCATTATTTCATGCATTTATTCGACAAGAAAGAAAAAGAGGGTGAGTCGACGAAGGAGTTTTAACATCACATATCCAGCAGTTAGCTAGCTAGCCAGTGTCTCCATTTAATGTATCAAATGTGAGGTAAATAATCTTATCATATATATAAAGATTGAAAAGAGAAATGATGGAACATAAATATTGCAATGAAGAGTGAAAAGGGCAGCCAAATTAAATGCTGTGCCGACCTTGTTTCCTACTTTGTATCAAGTGGTGTATTATGCTCTCTGAGTCCTTTTCATTTTGACTGGAAATCCAATTAGCAATTGCACTACACTTCAATGGTACTGAGTCAGACGACAAGCAACTTGCCAGAAAGACAGCAAATGGTCCACAAGAAGCTGGTACATGTGTGAGCACTGCAGTTCCTTTATTCTTGGTAATGATATTTATTGGATTAATTATTAATGAATAAAGAAAAAAAATAAGTGAAAAACTTAAATCAATGAAAATAATTTACCCTTTTTTTTTTTGGGGGGGTGGGGGGTGGGGGGTGGGGATTTGGGTGTGTGTTGGGGTGTTCATGTCTTCTACAAGTTTTCCTTATTCCTACGCCAAATTCAGGCCTATTTATCTATCTTTTTATCCTTTTTTTGTGTGTGTTCCAAGCTCTTCTCTATATAACCATCCATCATGCAATTACTATATTAGTTATATATATATATATATATATATTATATATATATATATATATATTACACATAGCATATTAAAATAATTACTTCACTCTTAAGAGATAGCCAGATAAAATTGAGAGCTATCTAAAGACAAATTTACTATCACATGGAAACATCTAAATAATGTAAATGAATACTAAGAGTGAAATTTAAATTTCCATATAAAAAGGTTTAAATTGTAGAAAAACTTTCAAATCTGATTAAAAACATTACTCCGCATATGTGAATTGTGATTTGTATAACTTATGTACTATTTTTGATTTGTTCAGAAGTATGTAATTAACCAGAACTTTATTACTTAAAAATTGATAATTTGATTTGAATACCAATATTTAATATATTCTCATAATACTAAGTGATGCTATTGACAACACAAGGACTACTGATGATTTCCAAGAAAATACATGTACGCAGAATTTGGAATTTGATCTATTTCTGGACCACTAGATGTTGACAGGATCTCCAAATCAACTTTACAGATTCCTTGGCAGGAAAATAAAGATGCAACCGAGGACCAATTTGTCAAAAAAACAAAACTTGAAAACCATAGGTAGGTTGTAGCCCATAGAAAAGCAAAACCTGGCCAAAAAGAGCAACCATCATAGTTTCTTCAACCCCATTACCACTATTATATATGATAGCATAACTTATTCAAGTATTTGACATGCTTTATAAAAGGGGGAGAGTTGGAGTATGGGGCTGGAGGTGGCAGCCATCCGGAGCGTGTATTAAATCAAATTACATATATATATATATATATTAAATAGAAATTATTTTTTCTCCTTTTAAATTTTTAAAATTTTCTCCATATAAGTAAAAATATCTATTTCACCTCCCAAAATCAAGAATTAATGCGTCTCCATCCTAGTCTATAATATGTTCACCCTTTTCTTTGGGGTGGGGGTTGAGGTATGTGCATCTTCATATCTTCATACTAAAAGATTTCAAGAGGAAAAGAGAAATGTATAGAAAAAGATGAATCTTGCAGCCACCATACACTCACAAACGAAAATAAAATTTATTTTCTCTCATGGAGTATTTCAGATAATTCTCTTACAGAAAAAAAATTAAAAAAAAAAATCCTTAATGCTTCTTGTTTGATATTATTAATTTGATGTTCTGAAAGGCCTATATTCGGGTTGTAAGTAGACAAGTCTTTCCCCCTTAATACCCTGAAAATCTGAGCCAAAGTTGAACGAGATAGAGTATTCTTGCCCCTTGGCATAATCTTAAATGACATACATATGCACTGCTAGATAAACAAAGGAGGAGGAAAGCATATATGGGGCAGTGAATGTGTATGGCCATACAATTCTTCCATGATGCATGCAACAATAGAAACACATTTACTTACATAAAATGCAAAGAAATGTAATGGAAGAAAGAGTTATTAAAAGTACCAAGTTTCAAAATATCTTATGCATGTCTGTGACAGAAACTAAAGTACTTGAAATCAGAATGAGGAAATGATACAGAAAATCACCTGTGTACGTGGGAATCTCCCTTATTTGGAAAGATGAATATTGGAAGGCAAACTTCACAAGTTCATAGTCTCTCCAACAGCATGGTATATTATAACAGTTTATCTATATAAAAAGGGGGCTTGATATATATAAACTGGAATAAGCAGCTAATGCACAAAGAAGGTATATACATACATACATACATATATATATATACATACATACATACATATATATATATATACATATATATATATATATATATATATATATATATATATATATATATATATACCTTCTTTGTGTATTAGCTGCTTATTCCAGTTATATATATCAAATATATATATATATATATACGGATATAGACATATAGATATAAACATAGCCTGATCAGAAAGGTAAATTTGGAACTACAAATCCTTATATCCAGCGATTTGTCACACACAGACACACATAGCAGGCGCATGCACGTACGTTTAGAGGAAAAGAGAGCCCTAATACTGTTTATGTAACAATGATAATGCTAATTTGTCCCTGATGAATATTGCACCCGGGCCACTGTAAAACTCTGACCCCGAGAAAAATCTATGTCCAATAAAAGCTACCAAAGAGCAAGAGCAGAAACTTTTTTTTTTTTTAAGTTGTAGAGGTATATATATAAGATGCCAGTTCCAATATATATATATATATAGCAGTTCTTTTTGTACTTGATCATACGGAAAGGAGAAGGGCTGCCTGCATAAATAACAGGTTGAAAACCCATTTAGAAATTTTAAATTTTTCTTAGCAATTTTTTAAATTCTTGATAAAAAGTCGAATTCCAACAACCTAAAACTTAGGAAAAAGTGAATCTTTAACTCAGCATTGGCTTCATATATGTTGTCCCCTAGTCCTCCTCCTCGTCTCCCAGATTTATAGCAGTTGAAATTTGGGTTGTTGCGTAGTGAAAGGGAAGTGTTAGGTGCCTTAGAATACGCTTCACATGTCTTTGATCCATCTCATCTCCATGTTTGCAGCCAGTTTTTTTTCAAAAAAGGGTTGCACACTTTGTACGGTTAGAAAGTTGGGGAAATATCTCTTTGACAATTCAAAAAAGATATGGTTCATGATTATGCTTTTGTCTGCTACATAAAGACTTCTCCCCAGCTCATGAGCCCCAATTTCTTGTACCTTTTTTTTTTCTCTGAATTAATGGGCCCTTTTTCATGCTAGTGAAATATATATTTTTTTATCTTTTTGTAAGATTTATAACACATTTGAATAAGCAAAATGAGTGACCTCATGCATGTAAATCTTGCATACGAATCCAATACCTCATTACAATTTGAGGGCTTAGTATGTTAATTTTTCTTGTTAATCTATGTTGAAGGCATATACAATGATTGTGTCCAAATAATGAGAATCAGATCATTTTATGTTAATTATGGATGTTTTCAAATAGCGTATTCTTTAATCTGGATCATACATATGAAATGTAAAAAATTATTGGATGACATGTCAAATAAATATATTTTCAAGTTTTCCTCGTGAAAAAACAATGCACTAATCAAACGAACCAAAAACAAATATACTATGCCCAAAAGTCATCAAATTGTGCTTGAAATAATACTTGAACTACATTTTTATACCCTATTTTTTTAATTTTAACCAACAGGGCATACTCGGGGTAAAAAAAATATGAACTCCAAAGTTAATTTCCAGAAGTTGAATTAAATGAGGAGTACGGAATTTTCACTTAAATAGGAGTTGACCATTCTGATCAAGTTGAGAGGAGAATCATATTGGTTTTTTTTCTGTGCTTCATTTCAAGTCTTTTTTCCGATTTCATTTCTTCCAAAGAGGTGAAAATTGCCGATTTCTTTTTCTTTTCTTTTTTGGAGTAAAAAATTCACTTTTCAGGACATTCATGCATATTAATCATATAGCATTTAAATTCAGCTTAATATATATTATGTTTGTTTTTAATCTCAAAATTCAACTTTATTTCAATCTTGTTTGTTTCCATTTCATCAGGCTATAATTATCTGGAAAACAAAATTTGTAATAGAGCAAGCCAGACCAGAGAAATTCCATATTAGCTTAAAGTCTTCTTATAAAAGCCGTGGCCAACGTACAAAAAAAACCCACATTTTGTTGTGTCCACAACCAGCTAAGTCCAAGACTCACATAGGTCTGGCCTGTAGAATAGATTCCGACTAACCTCTTCACATTTTCGCTTTACCGTGGCCTAAAATTCTCTATTAGCATATATTATGGGACGAAAAATTGCAATAACCTGCCTTCTTACCCTCGATGCCTCTACAGATACTTTGCAATCAACATACTCCGGCCGGGATTCGGGAACAAAGTTGTTCGATCAATCATCAGTCACGAGTCCCCACTCGGTAGAAGCTTCAAATAGCTACTTGCATATTCACTAGTTTTCACTGCAAAATTATTATTAATGCATTTCCTCTGACAGACAGCCAATTGAAACAGGAAATATGAAAAGAGCAAAACAAAGCTCTCATCATCTAACAGAAAAATCAGCACAAAAATACAAGCAAAAGAGGGTTTAAGACTATAGGAACATAGACAATCGGATACAGAATATGTACATACAAACAGAAACTGCAAATTTGCAAATATAAGACCAAAGCAACTGCAAACCATCATCCATAGTAGCAAGCCCAATAATTTCTGCCAAATATTCCATGATCCATGATACGCGAGCAACATGGTTGTTAGAGATGTGATATCCAACCACCTTAACCCCTGATAAATTTTCCAGTAGGAACAGAAGCCCGAGCCCATGATGATGGCTTAATTCCTCCACCTAATAATTTTGATGCAGAGGCAGCATTTATTTTTCTCCTCTTAGCTTCGAGCTCCAAGCGTCTTTTCTCAGACACAGAAGAAGTAGATGATCCAGAAAAAATTGAAGTTGCATGAATTAGTGCCCTCTTGTCTTTTCTGTTCGTCTCAAACTTTGTAGCAAATTTAACACGTGAAGCAGCAGTAGCATCCTCTTCAGAGACTGGGAGAAGTCTTATCCCAAGTCCTGCTTTCCTAGAATTAGCCTCTTCTTCAGCTACTCTTCTCTTCTGATCCCTAAGCCTCGCCCGCAGAGATTTGTTCAATGCATAATCATCTGAATGCCTGGAATCAGAAACCCGCTGTAGGTGTACCAGTACTGGCTCAGCTTCTTTCTTCTTCTTCATATCTCCTTCCTGGTGTTCAAGCCGTTTGAAAGGATCCGCCAGCTTACTTTTATCTAAAAAGGGGGAAAAGAAAAATTCCGCTTAACAACAACTTCAAGTATTCAAGTATCATTGGTATATTCAACAAAAACAGAGGCAATGTTTTGTACATATGCAAAAAAGACCAAACTGATTGCAGCACAACATACTCACCATCATCAACTGGGAGAGCCAACGTTTCAGCATCTTCAGCATCATATTCCTCAATCTTTCTTCGGGCTCCACTAGTAATCACATACTCACAATTTTGAGGATCTGTTTGAATAACAATCTCATGTTTGCAGCATGCAGACTTCATTGTAAAGCTCCATATCTGGGGAGAGAAAAAAAGGGTCATCACCAGCAGTATTCCTAAGGTATGAACAAGTTCAGCATTCAATTAAAACAATAGAATACCTTTGTAGAGTAGTAATTTCCCACTTGCTTTTTCTCTGCATTGAACCTTACACCCTTTGCAATCATGGACTCACATCCACCACACCAAACATTAAAAGGCATCTCAAACCTGTAAAATTGAAGCATACAATAAACATAGACTAGCATAAAATCTCAAGACATAAAGTTCACACAAGCTTATACAACAACTTCACCAATAACGAGTCGCACATACACCCTAGTACATGTTCCTCGACGCTGAGGACATCCCCGAAGAGCGGGGGATTTCGTGACATTTTGAATTGGCTGTCTTGTATTTCTAATAAATTGTTTAATAGTTGGTCCTCCTGGAATAACTAGACTGGTTGATAACCTTCAGATTTTGACGCATAGGATGTGTGAAGGGAATCCGGTAATGAGGAAGGAAAGGAGAGTGTAAGGTCTAGTAAATCTGGATTTAAAGTTACATCACCGGGCCTTCAAAACCTATTCTATTAAGATAGCTTACCAATCAAAAAGGAAAGCATTCTGACATTAGAAGTATATATTGATTTTTCCCATAACCGAATACTTTTGTCTGTAAATACAACTCAGTGCTTCCCTTTCTAACGAGCCAACAAGTTACTGTTGTTGCAAGATGCTGTTATTTTTTTCAGTAAGCGATCAGTGGCATGTCCATCATCATCTGTGGATCATATTCTAAATGGTTATGATAGCCATGTCATTACATAGCCAAGAACTCTTTCTTTATAACAACTTTATTAATTAAAATCCCATAGGAATTTATTTTAGAAGGTCCAATAGTTAAAACAACATTACTCAAAACATTTGTACAAATAACAGGAAATCATGACTTCTCACCCCTAAAACCATGAAGGTCCAAAACTCTGTTGTGAATATAAAGAAGACTGCAGGTTTGGATTAACCTTGTAACAAACAAACTTAAAATTCTACTCCCTTCTTCCCGAAGGACATTCAAAAAGGAAATCAGAACAATAAATTCAGGATAGAGGGAGAATTACAATATTCAGCATAGCTCATAAAGTTAGTGCAAGCTGTGAAAATTTCAATTTGTAAATAAGTCACAAAAGCAATGTTTGGCCTCCATATTCTCTTATGTCATATTACTGTGTTCAGCAGTACTCAATCACTCATGAATTAAATATCTGACAGGTTTTCCAAATCGTATCGAATCCCACTCACAACATCCCTACCCTTTCTCTTCACATGGAAGGCCCAGAATTCAAGAGGATAACTTTAAAAGCTCTTCAAATTTGATACTAAAAGAAAATATCAATTACAGCAAACTAATAATTGACCTTGTTTGGTGTTGTACCTTATAATCAAGATGCCTTGATCTATTTTTCTTGCTCTCTCCCTCAGAGCATGCTGACCATGAAACTTGTTTAATCCACCCTGAAAACAAAAGCAAGACAGGACTCTGAAAACATATATACACATAATTGTGTAGCGATGCGAGTTATAAAGTTAAACCAGGAGCAAACCTTCTTTGGGTCCCATTCTGGTGGGTAATAAAAATTATCTGCCCTCGCGGCTGCAAGAGACGACTGCAGAAACCAAACAATACATTTAGTCACTTGAAAAACAATTTTTTGGCTAAAACCAAAACATAAAGCATAAATAAACAAAGTTAAAATAAAAAAACCTACATAATTAAAAAAATTATAATGTTGAATTACTAATAGACCTAAAATACTCCATATCAGAAGCCCTGATCAATACTACAGAAATTCTGTATATGAAGATTTTTACTTAAAAAAAAACTAAAAATAGAAAATCGTATTTCCCCATGAATCTTCAAATAATTGATGCCAAAAAGTCAGAAACACGTATGATTTCAAACCCTAACACAAAACCCAGAAAAAGCGAATAAGAACGGCCACTGATCCCAGAAGATAAATCGTATTTTTCCATCATTCTAAGAATTTTAGTTGCACATAACACAAATAAGATACTTTTCAATCCTCATAGGATATCATCGATCAAATTCATGAATCAATCATAATGATCATAACTCCAAACCCTAACCCAAACATAAATGATTAATAAAGCAACAAAGAAAAAATTATGTACCATTTTGCAATTCGATTATCTTCCGCGATAGAATTTGATGAATTTCGGCCGAGCTCTTAAGTTTTGATTTTAACGGAGTTCAGAATCAATTCTGCCAAAATATTCTGCTTTTCTTTATTCCATTTATTTTCTATAGATATAGATATTGTATAGGAGAATTAAGGTTTCGACAGTCGGCACAGCGTCGTCTCCAGATTCGGATTGCGCGCTAAGCCCATTACTTTTAATAATGGGTTATGGATTGTGCAGATGTGGGCATCGTTAATGGGCCTAACAATTTTCGTAAAGATGTGGGCATCATTAATGAGCCTAACAATTTTCTTTAAAAGGGGGAAGCCCAACATGACGATACGGAATTGATTGGCATTGATCAATTTTAAAAAATTCAAAGAGAAAGAAGAAGAAAAATAAAATAAAAATAAATACTTCCTCCCTCCATCCCAATATTATATATCTAGTTTGCAGAAACTTATGAGCTCATATTTAGATATTACTTGAATTGAATCACTAAAGAGGTCTATTGTAAAGTGTCAAAATTGATAAAGTAATTTATTGAAGTAACATAAAGATAAAACAACAAATTGATTATCTTACATTCATTTCTTATTTACCATGAAACATACATTAATAAATATATATTTACCAAACACATAATTTACTAAAGTGATTTTAAAAATTATAAATGACAAGTATCTCAAGTGGTAATTAATTTGTAGTTCATATAATTTATCCACATCATAATTCACATAGAAAAGTGGGTGAAAATGGGTTTTATTTGGAATTTAAATGGTCAATCAAATACCTCAAAATCAATAGTGATCTTTTCATAATTATTTCCTGCTTGTGCTCTTTCATGATTGTGCATTATTAGGAACTAAAGATGAACACTGTACTAGTACTACTGCAATTAACATTCTTCTTGTTCTTCTTCTTCAATCTTCACCTTTTTTTCTGCCATTAATGATAGTAATATCTTTAACTTTCCCAAACAGTGCATAGATTGCTTGGTCCCAAGAATATGTGGATTGCATTTCCCCGCCCCACATGTACATGATTTCTAAAAATTCTAGCCCAAACTGAGTTTACTCGAATTTAAATAAATCATAACTATTTTATAATTAATATGTAAATAATAAATTATAAAATAAATAATATTATACTTGTTATATAATTAATTATTTTTCATAAAATCAGATCTTGAACAAGAATTTTCCGTGTCTCCTATGATGTAACCCTTTTCTAAATCCTCATGAACAAAGAGTGAAGGATTTGACTATTATTCTCCACTTTCAAGATATAAATAGTAACATTCAGTAAACATAATCAAACAATATATAATTCAGGGTTTGACAATCCACATAATGACCCTTTTTTGTTTCTTGATTTCTAAGGAACATTTATTGGAAACTGAACACCCCACCCCCACCCCCACCCCACCCCTTCTTTCTCTCCTCCCACATTAAATTAGAATATAAACTAGCTCACAAGTCTCACATGGAAGCAAGCACAAACCATCTAATTCAACCCTCCTCTCCATATCTTATATTTGGTCTATTAGACTCGAGCTGTCAACCCTTCAAATTTTCTCAATCCCACTAAAAAATCTGCCCTTTTTCTCCTTTCACTTCTCCTTATTTCATTGCTCCATGCTTCCCCTTCAAACCACCCTTCTCCTTCACCATTATTCTCCACATGATCATGAAAATCCCTCTTCTATTCTACCCATTTCTTTGGTTCTTTCTCCTCGTCCTACTCTTTCATGAATTCTACAACTTCAAATACCTCCAAAACACCATCCCCGTCAATGCCTTTTCATCTTTGGAGCATCATCCTTTGATCCCTCATAGAAAAACACTTGCTAGCAAGTTTGATTTCACACCATTTCTCAAACGCCACCGCCACCACCGGACGGAACTTCCACCGGACGTCCACACGCAGCCGGGGCCGCCAGGCGGAAGCCAAATCGATCCTCGTTATGGTGTTGAGAAGCGCCTTGTCCCTAGCGGTCCAAATCCTTTGCACCATTAGTTATGAAAAGCTTCAAAGAGCTTGAAAAACGTTTGATCATATATACGTGCCAACAAAATGGTTAGTGAAATGTGATTTTATTGTTTCAAAATTAGTTCTCAATTTCATTTGTTTTTGGAAACCTTGAAATGTTCTAGTTGAGTTTTAAGTACTGTAAATTGTACGACGAGAAATATAGAATTTATGATAGATTTATATCAAATGAATTATTCTTTCTTTTTTAATTATCTTAATAAATTTTCTTAATGATTAATTATTAATGATGCTATATATATATATTATGAAAAGTAGGATATAAAGTTGGTTTTTAACTTCCGTCCAAGTAAATTGAATTCATGGCTAATTAGGTCATAGATGCAATGTTTATCAATAATATATCTTGTCTTGTTTTAATATATATATATATATATATATATATATATATATATATATATATATTGATGAATAAAGCGAAGGGCATTGTGTTTGAAAAATAGGAATGAAATTTCAAGAAAGAAAAGTAGCTGTGACGGCACGGCAGGGGAGGAGGGAAAATGGGTACTTTGCTAACATAATGATATTAATTAATTTGGTTGGTCAAAAATAGGAGCCTTGATTACTTTGAAAACAAATTACAGGGAGTGTGCAGTGCACGTGATGAGCTGGCTACTAACGTGGCAAAACCCATGTTTCCTGCTGGCCAATATGGAATTTAGCCCTAAATTCTTGCAACTATCTAAAGACAATATATCTAAAGACAGATTTTTGAATCTACTTTAGTCGATCATTTTGGTCTTGATCCAAAGTCAATGCAGATTAATTTCTGGGATTTTTGTTTTCTTTCTATTGGCCTTAATTATTTTGCCACCATTATTTTTATCCTTTTCTTGGTAAAAAAAAATTGGCATATATAATAACAAATGGGGTATCCAATACCACCCCACTCATATCTGCCAGGAGCAAAAGCTCTAAAAGGCTAGGAAAATGTGCACACCATTTTCTAATATAGTAATTTCGTTTTTCTAAGAAACCCAACGTGAGAGATAGAGGGAATGAAAAACTCTCCACATATTCTCTAATTTTTCATGAATTTTTTGCTTTCGGACAACAAATACTTTCGCTCTTAAATTTCTATTGAATCCCAAATAGGAGTCGTCACAATCAGAAAGAAATAAGCTCAAATTATGATGCCTCCTGCTTAAATAATATTCAAGTAAAATTATAAATAATTATAATTTTTTTTATAATAATATTAATATTTTATTTTATAACATTATAGCATATGTTAGGCTCTCCATTAAAGAAATAAAAGTGACCAATGCTAGGCAATCTATTCCTATAGATTGTAATTATGGTGAGTCAAAAAAAGGTTAGTGCACTTTTTTGATATTTTGGCACACTGGAAAGGGAATTTTTGCCCCGACGGCGATATAGCGGGGCCACTAATATTATTCAACTCTATAGTGGGAAAGTATAGAATATACGACAGGTTTTATATTTCATAATCAAGTTTCTTCAATTTCAGACACGGTTTGTGATCATATTTCACACTCAACTTACTTCTTTAATCTCAGACACCGTCTGTCCTACTCTATTATTTTTCCGTGAAATTATCGCCACCATGCATGTGCAAGTTTTAGCTTCTTTTTTTTTTTTTCTCTCCATGTACAATTCCAATTTTCGCAGCACTCACTCACACACGTATATGTGTATGTATATGAAAATATATGTATAGTTAATGTTAGAGTAAAATAAATTTATAAAGACATTAAGATACAAAAAACAAGTTTTCTAAAGATAATATTATCTTTACTGCGAGGATTAAAATATAATTAAATCAATTTATTTTTAAATTCAAGTTCAAATCATAAATATTAATATATAATTATATATATTAAAAGTTTATTTGAACTAGCCTAATATTTCGTTCTAAAGACACGCTTATTTTTACATTTATAAAAAAGATTATAAACTCTCAAATTATAAATATGAGACAAAAAACACTATAAATTATACATTTTAACAGTTAGGACACACGTTCTGACATTTATATGACTGGTGTTAAGATGAGTAACTCATAAATTATTGTACTTAGATGTCACATTTTCTTGGTTTTGAATTCTAATACTTACATGTACGGAGCTTAGGTAATATTTCTCCCCACTGTGTTGGGCAGAAAGTTTGTCAATTGTCAAAGATGATTTAAGGTTTATCGGGTTTCCTTGTCCAGTTTCAGGATTCAGGCCTCACGGTTAAGGTTTTAGAAAACATGGGCCTCAAGATTTTTTATTTGAGGATTGCGATTAGAATTAATCATTTAATTGTTCCCACTTCAGAGATTACGTCTCATTGGGTTGGAACAACATATGGGCCCAGCCCATTACAAAAAATAAAATAATTAAGTCTCCTTTTCAAAAGAACTTTTCTATTTGAAAACCATTAGAAAAAGTAATCCATCCAAAAAAACCTGAATCATTAATTTATTAATTTGGTAAGCCCAAAGGCAACTTAGTCAAAAGTTACTATGAAAAACTAGCACTTGGGCTTGTTAAAATCAACACTTGGTGGAATAAGTTTTTTAGATTCAAAAATATTTTTGAGTCCTTTTTGGATAAAAAAATATCTAAAATTATAACACGTGGACAGTCACATAAATAAATTTTATACACGGAATTTTAATTTAGGGTCCATTTTATTCATCCTTTACATTCTCAATTCAAAAAATCATCTTTTTTTCTAAAACGTGAAAGCACATAAATATTTAATCAAATAAAATTAAAAATAGAACATGGAAGCACGAACCATGAAGCACCTTGTATTACAAACTTATAAGTTTTAAGCATCCGTTGAATTGTTCAAAAAGAGTGATGATTGAAGGTCAATCATTTCAATTTTTAAACTCAATTTTCGCACAAATACCTAAAGAAAGAAATTATGACTCGATCACCAAATACGCGTGCACATATTAATCCTCAAAATTTTAATTTATACGCATAATATAAGACGATTTCAAAACATTGAGTCGTAGGATTACGATTACTAACATTTAGGTCACAGTGATTGCAATTTCTATGCTCTAAAGACAATTATTTTCCACACACACACACACACACACACACACACACACACACATATATATATATATATATATATATATATATATGTAGAGGGATTGTGGGTCCAGTTCGATTAGACACATAAAACTATTTGACCGGTCAAATCCGGCTAAAATTGGTTTGATCAATTTTTATTTTTTTTAATTTATAATTTTTAAACAAGTTTAAATTTGATATTTTGTTATATTTATGTGGTTATTTGGGTTTTGTGTTTTATTAGATATTTTTTTAGATAATTTTTTTTTTTACATTTAAAATATATTACATAACAACTAATGTATTATATTATTATTTTATATAATATAATAAAAAAATATAATTAATTTTCATTAAATCGATCCGATCGATTGAACCACTAATAGATAGAAAAACCGATTTAATAATCGATTCCATTATGAAAAAATATTACACTTAATTGGGTTATCAAGTGGCCATAACAACACAATAAATGCTATGCTAATGGCTATGTTTAACCAAAAAAATGAACATGCCTAATATTAGGCAGCCTCTAAAAAGTGATAAACCCCCAAATTGTCAATTGCAAATGGGAATCCTAGTAAACTCAGAACCTCAAGTCATAGTTTAGACTTTAGACTTGCATCTGAACAAACAAGAAGTGATAGGTACCTGACATAAGTATACCAATAGACTTGGTCCATGGCAGCTCTGGTGCACTTGCAGTTGACCCAACTGCCTCAAGCTGAGTCTAGTTGACATTCTGGTCACCTAGTTTGGTCTCTCATCTCAAATATGGATGGCTATTATCACATAATTGATGTGTCATAATTCTTGATGTCTATACTAATTGTGCACACAAATAGCGCAATTTATCAATTCAAAGGTTAAATTAATGTGCTTGCACATTAGTTTATTCTTTTTATTTTTTGGGTTTTCTTTTTTATGCGGGTGCGGTGTGTGGGTTGGGGTAGGGGTAGGGGTAGGGGAATGGATGGGTTGGGCATTACACATAGATGTTCGACATGATATCATTTTGATAAAACCATACATGTTTCCATCAAAAATATTATCCCAATATGAACCATCCAAATTTTACTCTAAAATATGTCCAGAAGTCAAACTTCCAAAATATATGAGAAATATGGTGGTCGATTATTTCATATCAAAGTCCCACTTAATTTCCCTTAATTTGTTAATGACAATTGCCTAATCATGAAATGACCCAAAAGAGTATTCATCTTAAAGCACTATCCAATACCATCATTTATTTATACCAGAAATAATCAAAGTTGAATTTGTCCCGTTCCACCTTCCAACAGCTACCCACACCCACATATAAAAACGACACATTTTTTCATTTTTGGACACAATTCCAATCCCACCTTAAATTCTTCATCCTTTTCTCCTCTTCTTCATTCCCTTCATCTCCTTCAAGAATTCAACCACTTTGATTACCCAAAAAGAATTACAGAAGAAGAAAGAGAGAAAATGGTTCGCCCCATTCCAATCATCCATGTAAGTGAAAGTTTCTCCCCAATCCCACTAGCAATAGGCCTGTTTGTTTCAGTATCTCTTCTCGTAGGCCTGTGTGCGAAACATGCGAGGCAAGTCCCAAGAAAGTACACCTCCAAAACAAGTGATCCAAACACGGCCAAGGCGCCATTACCATCGCCTAAGCAGCTGATCGCAACTATAAGCAATAAGGCAATGACGCCTCTGGTTCATGCCAAGAAATCATCGGGGCAGGAATCGGATGCCGGAGTTGGTGGGAAAAATAAAGGAAATGACGAGAGTGGGTTGTGGCAGAAGGCAATCTTGATGGGAGAGAGATGCCAGCCGCCGGAGTTTTCAGGGGTAATATACTATGATTACTCCGGGAATAGGATTCCTGAGATGCCAAAGTCACCTAGAGCCACCTCCATGACCCCTTTGAGAAATTTTACTTTTCCTGTGCAGAAAAACTGAGAGTTGTCTGTACTGATGATGTACAAAATGGGTCTCTTCTTCTTTTGGTAATAATGAAAATTTTGATCTCTTTTTCTTAATTTTCTCTATGGTTCTTGTTTTGTTTCATCATTTTATTTGTTCAACTAAAAACCGATGTCATAGTAGTTGGCACCAATTTTTCACATGACTTAGTCTCGTAAAAGTTTACTAATTTAGCAAGACAAGAGTACATGAGTTTGGTTCAACTTGCTCAATTTACACATTAAAACATCATAATTATATTAAATTAGTTTCATTTATGATGTTTCGGCTAAGTGGTCAAACCACAATTAGGTTTACCTAACCTAACTTGCAAACTTGAAACACGAGTATTTACTATGCCTTTAGGTGTTTACTTGTAGTTTTTGACTTTAGGATTTTTAGAGGTCAATTATACATATGCAATAAGCATTTCAATCTTCCAAAACATTGTGTACGTAATTCTTTGTTAATTTTAAAAAATGGAAAGTTTTATCCCCGTAAAGAGAAGAATTGTTTTTCTCTGTTTGGTTTGCATAGACTGAGATATACATGGTGGAACATAATTTTAATTTTTTTAAAAAAATAAAAAATAACAATTATTATATAAATTTAATTATGTCGTTTTTATATAAAAAACTAATTTGTGTATGGGTATTTTTTTTTAATTCTTCATTTTAACAGTTTAAAATAAAAGAAACGAGAGGGGGCAATTTTTTGGGCGGAAGGGCCCGGAAATTTGCACAAAAGGTCATCTAGTTTTCGGCCATAAAGCGTGTAAAAGCTAACCCCACTTTTCCCATCTCAACAGGTTTCTCAATCCATGTGGGATTAAAATTTTAATCTTATAAATTAATCCAATTAATCCATTAATTAATTGTTTGGATTGTGCTTCCCCTTATATTATTTGGTTCAATTAATTGATCTCATCAATTAATCCAATAATTGGAGTAATTGAAGTCTAATAAATTAATTAATTCATTTAATCCAATAATTCAATTATTTCCCTTAGCAACAAATTAATTTGTTCAAGTTTGTACATCACCTTTAGCTTTACCAATAAACTAGTATACTCACAACTCTTGTAATTTAATTAAACAATCAAAATTATTCTAATTTAATTGTCCTCTTAAAACTAATCGTTTAATTCTAAAAACTTATCAATAATAGTTAATGTCTATAGCAACATGCTATGAAAATCTAGATACAGGTGAAATCGTGGATTTTTTCAGTTATGAATATCATGCAACTAAAATCATTTTATCAACTAATCCCTCAACTGAATCTAGCTTATGAATTATTAGTCAAAACCCAAATAATCAGTAACTATGTGTTCGTTCCTAATTACTTACCGCAACAATGAAATTAGAAAACTTATTTTTAAACTTTCATCGAGATCCAAAAATAAATCAAAGTACTACTAACTATGTACAAGATTACCAATGTGCATCAAATTTAAAGACTAATTGTATACTATCATAACATATAAATTTCATATTTGATGATATTTCATTTTTAATTAAGAATTTCTAAGCGGGACTGTTCGGTGTACATAAACACTAACAAACACTCACATCATGTACCAGTGTCTCATTTTAATGATTCTCGACTTGAAATAATCAATTATCACAGCTATAGACAAATATTTCATGATCGTCATTGTATGCACGACTATCCCATAACTATGTATAATTTAGGAATTTTATCTAAATTTAATTAAATAGAATTATTTATCAAAAAATTTCCTAGTTTATTAATATTTATTCAAAAAATGTTTATAACAATAATACAAAAATATTCGTCGGAGTACAAAAGCAGCAGCCGGGCGGTACTCTTAACACTTTGTTCTCTAAAAATTGGTGAATTTCTTTCTGAATTGCTTATGTAAGCATGAATCAATTTGATCAAAATAGCATGATGCAATGTACTCAATCAATGTCCTATTTAGAAAAGGATAAGAACAATCTTATTAATAATGCAAGTCTTTTGGTACAATACCAGAGTGTAGACTGTGGAAGTAGAATTTTAAACATCTACACAGTTTCTGTGGGGTGATTCATTTTCTTATTGCTCTGCTCTCTTTGACTGATCTCAGTATAATTATATCCTTTTCATTCATATATATTTTTCCTTAATTGAATTGTTGATCCTATAAACTCCAATATACATATAGCTTCTCTGCTCACAGATGATGATGAAATATACAACTAAAAACTGGACATGGAAAAACAAAGAGAGAATTCCTCAGGCTCCTGGTTTATTCTCTTCTGTTGTAGTTTGTGTATGAGCTCGGCTTCTTAGCTCTTCAAAAGCCTTCATGCTTTCTGCATCAAAGCCTCCCGCAAACTGAAACAAGTTTCAATTTATGATACTCGTTAAAAGCTTAGGTTCTACATCTGTTGAATACCGTCACTTGCAAGGAACAAGTTTTATGCTATACACAGTTGAATTCTTCCACTTTAGATATAAGTACTTGGAATTAGCATATAAGGACATAAAGGGGTGTTACCTGATGCACACGGAAAGCAAAGCGGACACCTTGTAGGATCAAAAATTCTTTGTTAGGTTCCTTCTCAGGTTCGGTCATTGCATCAAGCTCTGATGCTACGCGCTTCATGTATTTTCTGGCCAGTTGTACTGATGAAAGCTTGATCTGCAAATATATAAGACATTTTACATGTAGACGATCAGAAACATGATCCAATCACCATAACTGACTAATACTGTAAACCATGTCTCCCCATGAAGACCATGAGTTCTAAATTTGAAAGCTGACCTTGCCAACTACTCCAGAATCAAGAAGCCAGTCCACCGGGATGCCAAATTCCTTGTACCGTGAAACTGCCATGTCTCGTGTGCGCAACAGTGCATATACACTCTGCTCCACCCTGTGAAAAGGGGAAATTGAAGTATGCCAATAGTTTTCAAGCAGAAAACAACAGAATAAAATTGAAAGCCCAAAATGCAAACGTTGCAAAGAAGCAAGATAACCAACTCCAACACGAGAAGGCCATTTGAACTGATTTGTTATCTCCGTAATTTCCTCCAAACTATAAGCATATCAGACTCTTTTAACTGACATGACTCTGCATGAGAACACTTACTTTTCAAGCAACTTATACATCTTCTTCAGAGCAGGTTCACAAGGAAGATTTGGGTCATCAGTAAATGATGACACTTGCTTCTCCAATTTCATCAGGTCCTGATATTCAAAGGCTGCCTCTCTTAATGCATCTGCTTTTCCCTCTGGCCAATCAAAGTGCTTGAGGACAGCTCGTTCATCAACCTAGCGTAGACACAAAAGAGAACTTGTAAGCAAATCGTTGTTAAGCAGTAAATATGCATGTGGTTATATCAGCTTCACCATATTTTTTCAGTAATTCCATTAGTCTTTACTTCCATTTCTTAGTTCTCATAAAGCAGCAAAGCTATTGGAAAGCTGTTTTTGGGGTTAACTTATAGGAGTAGCATGGAAGACATATGGCACTTCCACATCTTAACATTGTAAGCACTCTCCATTTATGATTTCCAGTTTAAGACTGAGACTGCCCTGATGATTATGAAGTTCAATCACAGATAAAGTACATACTAAGAAGGAGAGTTCCTCATCCAGCCAGTTTACAAATGCCACCAAATCCTCTATGTTAGTAAAAGAAGCTGCTCGGACTTCAGTTGCCAATGACTGGACAAAATCGCCTTGAGTCTCCACATCAGCTTTAACCTGTTTCAAGATTTCAAATTCTATTGTTAGCATTGTATAATGGCCGAGTGATATTATTGCTAAAAAAAATGTTTAACATACAGCCAATAGAAATGATGATCTGTTCTCAATCTCCCCAATCATGTTGCTCCTTGCATCTGAGGTGTTTGATGATGTAGAAATCAAAGATGAAGTATCCTTCTTCGCCTCACGTTTCATCAATGACTGGTAAAATTCAACTAGTTCAGGAGCCCGGTGAACTTTTTCACCACTTCCAGCCCCTCTGGAGAGGCTTCCAGGTGGAGGTGGTGGGCGAGGAGGTCCACCAGGTGGTGGTGGTGGTGGAGGTGCACCCGGTGGGGGAGGTGGTGCAGGAGGAGCTCCTGGTGCTCGACTGGAAGCATCTGTATTTGCACCTGCAGGAGCGCCTCCTGATGATTTAGGAGGTGGCCGAGGGACCCTAGGAGCTCGCTTCTCGATGTGTGCAAGTTGCATTTTGCTAACTGCTGGAGAATCAACTCTGTTATCATTGGACTGGTCATTTGAGTCTCCAGAGACAACAGGTTTTTCTTTTATAAGAGTAAGTTTTGGGGGCAGAGATACAGGTTTAGTATCCCCCTTTAAAGGGTCACCAAACTTTACTGCTCTTGCTTGCTGAGCTTTTTCCTTAATTTGCTTCTCTCTTTCTAAGGCAAGCTTATGCCGGTCTTTATATGCAGGATACTTTTCATCTAGAACTCCTTCAACTGATTTGGACATCAACTGGAAAGATGCTGCAACATTATTGAGTGAATCAGGAGAGGCATCTTGTACTCGAATTGGAGGTAATTTTGGAGTTTCAGGGGAATTGAACTCGTCCTGCTCTGCAGTCCCAAACGACGTGATGGCCACACCATCTCCTGCATTTCTTAGCATCAGGGATTCCAGAGGACCCCTTGGTCTGTGGCTTATGCTAGCCCTGCTAGGAGATCCTCCTGCCAAAGATCTTGTTGGAGAAGAAAATGCACTTGAATCGTCTTTACTTTTTCCCCATCTCTTCAGCTTTTGGATTAAACTAGGCTTTTTACTGAGACTGCTGAATCTGCTTGTAGAACTATCAATAGAAGTATTGTCAAAATCCTCACTATCAACAGAAGTATTATCAAAGTTGCTTTCCATATCTGTGTCCCCTCCTCCACGCTCTGATCCTGCATATTCTAACATCAGTTGTTTAGCCCTCTCTTGGGATCTTGGGCTCAAACTTTTATTGAGATCACGGGCTGATATTTTTCCAGAAGGTGTTTGGTAGTTACGAAGCTCAAATCTTAGACAGGCATTGACCCAACGAAGATACACTAGCTCTTCAACTTCACTGAATCTGTTCATTTGAAGTCCTTCCACTTGTTTAACGAGGTCCTCATTTGTATGCCGCAAGTCATTGACCTCTTCTCTCACCTTGGCCACCATTTCAGTCTGCAGGAACAGAAAACTAGAGCATGTGAGGAATAGGCTTTAAGTAGTGTATTACCAATTGAGAGCATTCTCAATCTAGTTAATGTTGCCACCTTAAACAGTATTCAGTTAAGGCACTGAAATTCGAAAATACGATTACATGAAATAAGTTCGTTAACAGAATACCAAATCAAAATGGGGGCTCTGACAAAAGGATAGTAAATGCACTTCCTTTTTACAGATGATTCTATGGTTGGCAGAATGCAGGAGGCATATAATTAATCTAGATGAAACAAAATTATATTGTATTGAAAACTTCATTTTTATCTTCTCGTACAAACTTGCAAGGGACTGTTCACTTCGTCATCCACAAACTGATGAGATATGATTAATGGCTAAAGGCAGCAGAGAAGCAACAATAGCAAAGTTAACTTATATACATATGCATTTTGAACTTTTACCTCTGTCATGTTGGAAAGGGTTTTTACTTTGGCTTCTGCAGCATCTAGTTTAACTATTAATTCCCTCTTTTCATGCTGAAGCTCTTTGTTCTTTCTCTTAAGCTCCATGACCTCCACCTCCAACTCCTTCACAGCTTTAAGCTTCTTCTCGACCTCTGCATCTTTCTTAAAGGCTTCCTGCTCCTTTGTTTGAAGCCCACTAACTTGTTGCTTTAGCAGTAAGAGCTGACCTTTTGTCTGGTTGGCTTCAAGCTGAATTTGCTTTTGCAATTCCTTTATTTTCTTTCTCGCCGTCTCAAGCTCTTTCCTAGCAACAACTCCCTGAGAGACCTCCTCTTGAAGTTTTTTCCTCTCAGCCTGCAAAGAATTTATGGTGATGTTGAGCATATCAATTTCCACAGTCTTAATCTTGAGCTGCTTTTGTAACTCAGCAATACTCGACTCTTGCTCCTTCAAGCCATAATATTCTAGCAGCTCTCCTTCGAGCTTCACCTCTCTCTCTTCCAACTCTTTGACCAGGTTACGCAATCGTTCCAGTTCACTTGCATTATTTGCCATCTCACTTTCATAAACCTTGTCTCTCTCTGCTTTGATATTCGCTGCTGTATCATATTTGTCAGTGGGCAATGGAAAATCAATTTCTCCAGACAAAAGACTTTCAAATTCTGGCAAAAGCTCGTCTTCATAATCAGATTGGCTACTCAAAGCAGGATTTATAATGCTACTGATTAACTTCACTTCTTCTTTCTCCTCTTCCTCTTCGGCCTGCAACATTTCAAACATCTTATAAAAGGTTAGATATAGAACAATGAGATCTCTGGACATGAAAACAGATGTAGAAATTGCAATGAATTTTCCTCCAAAAGATACTTACAACCACCTCTTTGAGGCCATTGTCCGAATATGTAACATGCTCCTTGTCTTCCCCTTCATTCCAAGACTTCTCCAATGATGCTTCATCATTTTCTGATGTTCAAGAAAATTTGTCAGAGATTTTTAATCAATTTTTGTAAATAAAACATAATGTTTTTTTTTAAATAACTTATGACAGGAAAATAATTCCATGTTACATGAATAGACAGATAAGCCTTAAATCTCTTTCAACCAAAAGCATGCAAAATTTCATGCCTCAAGAAAAAGCATATTTTTCCGTTGTGTGTTCCTGATAAACAGAATCCAAACAACGAGGACTAATAAGAACATGACATGAAACTGAAAAACGAAAGTACCTGAGGGCTTACTTAGAGAGTCTGCTGGCCTCGAACTTTTGACATTAATCTGCTTAACTGCATAGGCTGCAATAGAGGCAGCAACAAGGAAGCCTAACCTGACAATCATGTAGGTATTATTGACGGAAAATACTGAATTTTCCACTCATATACTGATACAAACAGTGTCTCAAGAAGGCCTTCCCCCATTTCCCTTCAACCCCATACCTCATACTTCAGGCCAAGAATCCATACAAATACAGCAGGACAAGCTAATACAAGAGATTTTTCCAACTGCCCACCAAGAAAATATTTTTTTTTTTTTTTCCTGAGAATATCAGAGAATGGAACTTGTCAATATTGCAAGTCAAGAAAAACTACTGAACATCTCAACATCAATAGCATTATCTTCTCATGAGCTTTACAGACCCTTCACATAAAAAAAAAAACTTGCTTGTGCACAAAGTTTCTGATAAATACAATGCCAACACAACTGTCGTATAAGAGCTACAAGAGCCACCAATTTCTAGTGGTCAGTTTTTCCTCCAAGAGGATCGAAATTCTTCAATAGGTGGGGCCTGACTTGCTAACTTCTTTGTGCAGATGAATGAACAGTTAAAATTGCAAGTAATATATATGGACTGAAAAAGACATTAGTAAAAGGTAATTTTGAACAAAGAATTAAGTGAGTTATCTACAATCTTGCTGGAGTTTTATCTAGTCATTGCAGTTAGTTACAAGTGAAAATGAGGTTGAGAAATTTTGTCTTGTTTTTAAGTGCCATAAATAAGCCAACCTGTGGGAATTTATCCTGCTAACTGGCCCCTCTCTGCCCACGCAATCCTCACAGTAACAGAAACTTACTTCTCAGACAAAAACTGGTGAAAGGTAACCAAACAACCAACCCCATAAATAGTTTTCGAACTTTGTAATACTGTTTCAAGTGTTACAGAAATGGCCCCAATCAGAAAATCTTTCCTGCGTTATTAATGTGATACAAAGGGTAGGAACCCAAGTGCAGAAATGAGTTCAATTCCGGGGACAGATACGAAAATAGCATCTCATGTCTTTTGGTTGGAAAAATGATTAGTTAGTACTTATTAGGTTGAAAAGGGTAAATTTGGCATTTAATTCCTGGCTTTGCTTGAATGGATTGGTGCACATAGATAATGTTTGCTGGAAGAAAGCAGATTAGCCCAAACTTTATGTATGGTAGTAGATTATTTGACTATTTGCCCACGTTATTGGGCTGTCTTTTGTCATTGTTACTTCATATATGTGACAAAAAGATGAGAGGCTGTAAAGTATGGCTGCTCACAGGAAAAACAAACACAAATAATGCATTTCTTGCCTACCCCACACTCTTGAAAAAAAATATTATATGAATCAATACAAAACATTTTTTACACCCTCACCCCCTTTTCAACCAAAAAAAAGGATGAGGATTGAATGGTTCTTCATGAAGAATGGTGACCAAAACCAAGAACCCAAAAAAGGATTGTTGCATGCAGTAATTCCAGTAGGTGGTAAGTTAAAAAAAACCATCAAATGCTATGAGCCATTTGGCCGGGTCATGCTTCGGGGTCCCAGACCCGTCAAGAATAACACAAATTTGGCCAAAGAATCATATGGGTTAAACTGAATTCAACAAAAACAAAAGGATAAAATATACAAGAGAAGATTAAACTATGTCTGGGCCACAACTATGTGGGTTCATCTTCCACAGAAGAAGCCGAAGTATTATCCTCTGATTTTACCGGTCCTAGATTTGGGCCATTAAAAATCAGACAGATTTACAGTGCTTGAAACAACTGCAGAAATTTTACTACATTAAAATACAGAACAATGTAAGTTAACAAGGTCAAGAAAAGTGAGAGTATGTTAAAACAGTTGTATCAACTCCGGTTGTAGCCTTAGCATATGAAAGGGCCAATTCCCTCAGGAGACAAAAAAATATCCTTCTTTGCAACTGGAAGTTCCTATTCCTAAATATTTCTCTAGATTTCAATCAAATTTTCTTGGAGTTCTTGGGAGTCAAAGATTTAGATCATATAATTCCAAAAGGATTTTAACAAAATTTATGTGTAATGTATCACAATTGCGTGGAACATCTTCCTTTTCGATGACGCGCCATTTACACACCCAAATCCATTACACCGTCAAATTAGCAATCAAGAACTAAACTTCCAGAACAAAAATGACTTTCTGAAGGAACAGAAAAACAAATTTAAATTTATTTACATTACGAGGGATAGATACAATGTGCACTTAGTGAGAAGAGTACTTGCTGTCTGAGTATATGATCTTAGATTTTGAAGTTTGGTGCTTTGGTAACACTGCTGCTAGTATCACAACACTGCTCAGCAGAGCCAAACCAAGTCCTAAACCATTTACAATTGCCGACTCTGGGCAATGTTTTAATACATTTCCTTTGGTTTGCAAGAAAGTCAACTTTTCAAGAAGCCCTGTTTCAGCTGTTACCACTGCCAAACCATAAGTGTATAAACCAAGGAATACATGCCAAGGAAGTACCCTTAGCCTTGTTGTTCGTACCTCGCCTTTGTGCCAAAAGCTCAGAAAGCCAAACAGCCACTGCACAATAATGTGAAACTCTGTATCAAGCCCTCTTCATATTGAAAATCGCAAAATGTGATGGCAATATAAACAGAATGAATATCATCAAGTCTGACAATAAAATTACTTCTGCATCAAATATACCGAAAACCTGCAAATATGCATATGCATGTGTGTGTGTATTGTCTTTTAAGTGCTAAAATTCAGCTAAAGGTTGACATACACAGTTGATTTTTATGTGTAATGTTTACTGTAGTAAGCAAATGTGCCCTTCTTGTCACAACACTAAGCAAAATGATCTTATTGATTGAATCATCCTTGTGGATGCACATCTCTGTCAGCTCCTACTAAATCATGTGCACAACAAGTTGAGAGGAAAATGCATTATAGGAAGAACAGCAACCAAACAGAGCCGTGAACCTTAACTTCATTTGGGCATCACTCCAGGCCATGTGGAAAGCACTTGAAGCTTCAGAACTTTGAGAAATTGAATTTTTTACCTGATCAGTCAAAAGTAATTTTGACATTGACTCGCCATCGCCAGTGAATTATGCATCCATTCAAAAGAATCTCTATATTCCTTTTATATCATTTTCAAAGATAAGTGACATCACGAGGATTAGACATTTTCTTTATTAAGTTAGGTAGCAAGTAACATCTTTGCCAATAGATTGAATGAGCAAATTACAAGAAACATTGCTCAATAATGGTGAATTATTTGCAGGGCTTCACAATAATGGAATTGAGTAATGATGGTTAGTATTGCATGTCCCGGGTATAAGTTAAACACTGTTCTTGATTTCACAAATTACTGTCTGGTAACATATCTAACTTTATTTAGTCAAGTACAAAGTAAAGAACCCTCTTCCCCCTCATCAAATGCAAGTAGTTGCAAATAATACAATTTGTAAAGCAAATAGAACAAACCTGAGCCCCAAACATGATAACACAGATCAGACCCATCCATGAATGCAAACTGTAAAAATTAGCCACAATCCCATCTTGACCATGAAATTTGGTCCAAATCCCAAAAATCCCACAAGCCAAAGCAACACCTTGGAGACAAAGGTGTACTAATTTCTTCAAATTTCTTGAACCAGGCAACCATCTGTGCACCAAAATGGCTGAAACAACCAAAAGAAAAAAATATTCATGATCAATCAGAACCCACTTCTTTTCAGCCCTCAGATTTGCATACATTGCACAGTATTAACTTCTACCTTCTCCACTAATGAGGATGAAACCAATCACCATTAGCAAAGGATGCAACACCTGCTCAAGAAACAAGAAAAGCAATTTCACAGTTTCCCTCAAAACCACATACATGCATGCACATATACACTAAATATACATCCAATTCAAGAAAGATATGGAGCTTTTACAGCATAAATGAGGTCCTCTTGAGATGAGGAGTGAGGAATAAAGCTAGTCTTGAAGTGAAGAGCCCATATGAGTACAAGAACTGCAACTATACAACCTGAGAATCTGGCAAAAAGCAGAACAGAAAATGGTGAAAACAAGAATGTGGCCATAGCTTCAAAGTACTCTGATCTTTCAAAGCATATCCATAGTGTCTGGGCTCAATATAGTTATCAAGAAACAGTGAGCTACCGACACAATTATAAAAGATCTGACACGAGTACCTTAAGAGTAGGGCAACAATTGACATTATTATTGAGAAAAGCGATGTCTTTTTTTTTTTTTTGGTGGGGGGGGGGTCGAACCTACTTTAATGGGAATAGTTTATTGTCATCTGGATTATGCTACTGTGACTAGTCAAATGGAGTTAAGCTGACACCATTTGCATTTAATACCATTTACAGATGCAGTGATTATGATTTAACCAGCATACATCATTCTTAATAAAGTTTGATATTTTATACGAGAGAATGATAGCGAGGGCCTGCCTTATGGGGCACCTGGCTGGGCTATGATGATAACTCAAATGACTGAATCATAATATGAACCAAGTGTATTTCCTTTTTATGTACATAGTCGACGATAATGAAGGTTTTGAATAAATAAGCATATTTTGCTCTCAAAAAGAAAATATAAAATAGAATTAACCATGTATATAACACATTATTAATTTTTTTTAAAAAAAATCTATAGTTCCTAAGTGTATATCTTATTTATGTAAGTATTAATTTAATTTTTGGGAAAAAAAGAAAAAAAATATTTTAAAAATATAAGAATGATGTGATTTAAGTCAGAACTAACTTTGTTAGGTCGAACTCTGACTAGATTAGATGTTGAATGGTTGATTATCGCCGAGTTGGTCAGTTTGACGAGAAGAATCAAAAACTTTGAATATTGTATGAGTTATTGAATCTTAAATGAGCTATCAAATGGGTCTAATCGGCTCGTCCTTTAAGGTTTACTTATAAACGGTTGCATGATCTACTTCTAAATTATGACAAATCAGTTCATTTTACAAAATTTGTCATGCATGCTCACATAAAAAGACAAAACCAAACGATTATTTATTAAATACCCAACTCAAGTTTTGGGGCACGAAAAGACCCATTAGGGATGTGGTATTTTTCGAGCCACGTTAGTTTTCATATGTCAACAAAGCTTATTTCAAGTGATAAAATTTTAACTACTCTATAAGGCTTGAATTTGTAAAGCATAAGATTTGTCATTTAGGTAACTTTATGACTTTGTATAGTAAAATTAAGGATAAATTACAAAAAATATTTTTTAAGTTTGACCCACTTATAAACAAAATTTCATTATGTCTCAAAATTATAAATACCTCCGTGAGGTTTGTATTTATTTTATAAATATTCTTTTAATAGGTGTAATTTGCAAATAAGAAACAAATATCAGGAAATATTTATAATTTTGAAAATTAATTATTTTTTTTGTAATTAGACCAATATTAAAGGTAGTTTTTATAATTTACCCTAAGTAATTGATATTGATTGCAATATGCTTTAATTTGTAACTTATATATATATAAGTATAATCATATAAAGAATTGTATATATAGGAGCTATTTGGATTAGTGCATGAAGCAGACTGCATACCCTTGGGACAAAATTTCATTGTGAGACTTCAGAAACTAGAATACAAGTAAACCTTGGTTATATCCAATTCCAGCAAGTATATTCAGATACAATAATCAGTTGATCATAGGAGCTCAAATGAAATGCTTGTTTATTACATATTCCAAACAATGTAGAACAAGGGAAAAAACAAAGTGACTGCTTAAAATCTTGAATTTAAAACCTCTTCTGTTGTCTAATTGTTATGGTTCTTGTTTCCTTTTGTGTCATTTACGAAGAATTCCTGTCAATACAACCTCAAAATTTTGCTGGCTGCAATGCCAAGAATCTGTAATCTGCCCTAAAGACATATCAGTCAAAGCCAAAGTTTAGACTCAACAATTGTACAAGCATGATCTTGCTTTGTGTCTTGTCTCCGTTGATGCTGTTGGAGACATTACATAAATTTAGTGTTTAGATTGGAAGAAAAATATTTAGTAGTAATTACACCATTTTTAATCTTAATTATTTCATCTGTCCCTCAACTATTTCAGCAGGGCAGCTGGTTAATATCAGTTGCTATGAGAAAGCATTATCAATTTCTTCAGAACTATTGAAAAACTCGAATATAATTCTGAAGGGCAGGGGATAATTTGAACATTGACCACCCCTTGCCTTAGTGACTGATTCTAGCAATGTTCGTCTTTTCAGAATCAAATGAGGGACTTAGATTCGTTAACGTAATCCTTTAGAAAGAATGAAAAGCATGTCAAGAGTTGATAAAAGTTGAGAGAGTACTCGTTGTTGACAAGGAATGTAATCGGACATCCTGATCAATTCCAAGCAACATAGGCCATATCAGATGCCATTCGGCATTAAAAGTTCATCGATATGTTCGTCATGTAATTAATCTGTCTTGGGTCTGAGTGAATATCTTTGTAAGAGTAGTTTCTAGTGCATTCTGCATTTATCCATCATATATTCCGTATAAGTAATAGGACAAAGTTCAGCAAACTAGGACGACCACTAACAATGTTACTTATTGTTTGGTAAACGACATGAAAGAATATAGATTACACCGATTAACAAGCGACCATCCTGTGATTCCATCGTTAACAGCTAATCATACAGCCTATCCCCCTCCTATAAATTTCAGCAAGTAGATATAACATTGACAAATCACTGCATACTTATATAGCAAATTAAAGAGGAGGGAGGGAAAAAAAGTGAAGAAAGAAGAAATGGAATTCACTTGCAAGGACTTCAAGGTGGGAAAATGTGAAGGTGAGAAGCTGGTGGATGGTGAAACCATGCCACTGGTGCTGCAGCCCCAAGCAGATGGTAAAAACGACATCGAGTTATTGTTGGAGGCCTTAAAGCAAAACAAGGACTGGTTTGAGGAGATGATAATCAAGAACAGTGCAGTTCTGCTCAGGGGCTTTGATGTTAAGAATGCTGTGGAGTTCAATGATATCGTTGAGGTCTTCGGGTGGGACGACATACGGTACGTGGGACCCGCGCCCCGGACACACATATACAAAAGAATTTGGACAGCCAATGAAGGACCCCTTTCTGAGTTTATATACTACCATCATGAGATGGTCTTGGTGAGTAGCACATGTACAATATATATGGTATTGGTTTTTCTGATCTAATGACATGGTACATGTGTGATGCATTGTTCTTGCTTATTGTGATAATTTAAGTGCTACCTCTCCTTCAAAATCCAAGCAATCAAGCTAATGTATTCTCACATTCCTTATGTTTCTCAACCAGCAAATAAGGGGGAAAAAAAGTTTAACACTAATCGCAATTGCAAAGTATATAGAACATTACTTCATTGTGTTACAAAGTTTACTAGAGCTTCCTTGGTGCTTTCAGATAAAGGAATTTCCAAAGAAAGTGATACTTTTCTGTGAAGTGCCTCCACCAGAAGGCGGAGAGACACCCTTCGTGCCTAGTTTCCGGGTAACAGAACGCATGCTAGAGGAGTTCCCTGAGTTTGTGGAGGAGTTGGACAAGAAAGGACTTAGATACACCTTCACAGCTCTTAGCAAGGACGATACGTCTTCAATGAGAGGTCGAGGTTGGGAAGATGCCTTTGGAACATCAGATCCTGCAGAAGCAGAGAGAAGGTACATAGAATCTTTCTATCTGAATTTGTTCTTTGTTGTTTTCATTGTTTTGTTGTAGTTTTCATGGAGTCTCTTCTTGTCTCTAAATATATCAGCCCTGGGCCTAAAGATTGCCATGTTTTGCCACTTAAATATTTGTGAAAAAAGGTATTTTACCAAACATAAGGGGGTGTGAATAAGTGAATTCGAGGCAGAATGCTCAAGCTTGACTATTGCATGATTTTTAAGTTTTGCTTCGAATTTGAATTAGTTTTAATTTAACGACAAATTCGAATGCAGGGCCAAGGCATTAGGGATGGAAATGGAATGGCTACCCAATGGTGGGGTGAAGACCATATTGGGTCCAAGAACTTTGACAAGGGTGTTTGATGGAAGAAAAGGGAGGAGAATGTGGTTCAACACCATGGTGGGGATGCACGGAAAGGAGCTGAGCTCCACCACTATGGCGGACGGGACTGAAATACCTGCGAATGTGGTTAAGAGATGTGAAGAAATTATAGAAGAAGAAAGCATCCAATTCAAGTGGCAGAAGGGTGATGTGCTTTTTCTGGATAATCATGCTTTGCTTCATGGTAGGAGGCCTTCCCTTCCACCTAGAAAGGTGTTGGTTGCTACAACTAAATAGATCAAAAATTAAACTCAATGGCCTGACAAACAGGACCCTTTGAGCATGTCCTTTGCTTTGCCACGGGCACCAAGCTCCGATATGGAAAATAAAGAATAAATAGCAACTTTATTGTGGTTTCTCAATTTCTTCTTCTTTGTGTACGGACCCTTCGGAAGAAGAAGATAGCACCATGAATCATCCGGGGTCAGGGATCAACATGGTTAGCTTTGAATAAAAATCAAGTTATCAAATACATTGAGATTTGAATGCAAAAAAATCCATTTTAAATATCTTAACAAATTATGATTGAATACATTTTTTCATTCAATAAAATTTTTAAACTCTATTCGATTCAAATATATATAAATATAATCACTCAACTTAAGGTCAAACATAAGATCAAACACGGTTTCAAATTCAAGTTCGATAAAACAATCTTCATTTTCAAAGAGTTCAATGCTTATTTTGCTATATATACAAGTATCAAAAGACATTTTAAGCAAAGTCATAATACGAATAGGTCCGCCATATTATCTAGTAAAACCCGGGGAAGTTGTCATTGCCGATATATTACTTGTACGAATATCAACATCCAGGAGAAATCACTTCAATTCTTCTCAAGAACATCATTATAGAAGTACGAGAAAATAAAATATCAACTAGCATCTCATTTGCAAGACTCAACTGGAAACTTCTACTTCAACCTCAAATAGATAAGAAAGGAAAAAAAATTAACAAGGATGGAGATCAAAGATTCCTATCTCAGATCCTAATTTTATTACTCAAAAAACCAAAATAAAAATGCACAGACATTAGATCAAAGTCCTAAATCAATTTCTGTCCCACAGGACAAGATTGATATTAGCTTTTACGTGACTCTTAATAGCAAGACATATGCTCTATTGCTCTAGGAAGCATGATACTGCACACCTCGGCCACGACCCCTACCCACATAGCCATATCCACCATAACCTCTTCCATAGTAAGAGCCACGAAATCGACCACCACCGCGACCAGGTCCACGACCTCCTCGACCACCCCGATACCTTGAAAAGTCTCCAAATGTCTGCGCATTCATAAAATTACATCAGCCAATCTCAAAAATGTAAATCTAGGACATGGGTAGCAGATTGGACATACCTCTGTGTCTAACTTCATTTGCTCTGAATACCTAGTCCTTCCATGATTGGGGTCGTTGTACAGGGCATTGCTAGAAAGGGAGTCGAAGAAGTCATCCTTATTGTAAACAGGCTGCAAAGCGCACAAACAAAATTAAACATCAACATTAAGTCTCTTACAAATTATCGATATCAAGTTAGGCATTGATTAAACAATCACCTTGGCCTCAATATTAGGCAATTCAGCATCATCCTCTTCCTGTAAATCATCTTCATCACTGCCACTTCCATTTCCTTCTTTATCCTTAGATTGGGATCTATTACTTTTTCCCAGATGACCCCAAACTTCATCCTTTTTGAATTTCTCATTCATTGCCGTAAAATCAAAATCTTCAGTGAATTTTGTTACAGGGCGTGAAATCTGCAAGGCAAAAGGTCAATGCTCCATAGTCCAATTGGTCAACTGCATTCAAGGAAAATGTCCAATGAAAGGTACAGTTTGACATGGTAATGTAGCTGAATATCCTCATTTTTGTGGGAATTCTCTCAACCAGCAACTCATGTCATTGAGCACTTCATTGTTGGCAACTGCTAACAAGGAATTATCTTGGTGATGGCTAGCCAGGGATTACACAGCTATGATTTATAGCAGAATGCTTTACCCCCACTCCCAAATTAATATGTATATCCAGAACAGCACATAGAGAAGAACTTGTATTATCTGAGTGTTAAAGTGCTCGGTTTTTTTGGAGGCATCTTAAACAGGCAGAAACTGTTGTCGCACTGAAAATCATCTCTAATTATCTAAATGAAAATATTCAGTGTAAAGAAGATTGAAAATATATAGATTTTCCTCTAGGAGGAACCATTAAGTTGATGTGAATTAGTTGACTGAGGCACAAAAAGTGACTTATCCTTCAGCGAGTCAATAACTGGGTGGCACTATCTAAAGAAAATGTCAGTAGACGTGTGTCATTCATGTGGATCTAAAGTTAATAACAAGCATTAGCTATTCGGTATTCCATAGCTTTGTGGAAAAAAGTTAAGCCCCAAGAGAAACATTTTACTTAAATGCACAAGAGAAAATCCCGCATACTGAGAAGCAATTACAAGAAACTAATAATCATCTCTGTCAGATATACTTAATGGACTAAGAAGTACATGAAGGAACTCATAAAAGACTCTACAGGGTAAGTATTGAAGGAGGATATCCATTAAACAAGAGTAGAAATAAGTGATAATTCAAGAGAAATCCATAATATGCAAAAACACAGGCAAGTTCTTACCGCAGATCCTCTTCCACCACGCCCTCTGTAATTGTTTCGCATGTGATAAGCACCTCCATTTGGCTAAAGGAACAACAACAAAATTCATCATTAGCTCCTAAACTCCAATTTATCATCTAATTATTCACAAGCCTCGCATAGAGCCAAGTTTGGGACAATAATGTCAACAACAGGGTAAGCAAACAGAGAATTATAACGACATGTTACCCCAGAAACATTAGATTTAAAGGATGCCTTAATTTCTCACAACTCATTTGGGACAATCATTATATTCAGCAGGTGTATATAACGCACTTCAATGAACTTCAATCACATTACTGGATCAAAAATAAGAATTACTAGTATCTTGCAATTTACAATGTTCATCTCCCTGAAGATTATAGGTCTACAAAGCAAGGTTATTTTGGGCATTGCATTTTTGTTAATTGGTGAGAGATTGCTGATTGCCATCAATACAGAATCACTGTCGTTCATGTTCCTCATATTTCCCCTAAAATTTAAATTGCACATTTTTTAAAAATATTGATAACTGTGTTTCAGTTGAATTGTTGTTTGCAAGAAAGGATTAAAAACGCCGATTGGACAATTTTCACTCAAAAGTGAGAAATTTCAATTGTAACACAATTACAATTTTGCAAAAAATTTAAGCACAAACAGGAACCCAATGCATCGTAGTTTTTTATACAACCTCTCTTCCACTAGCACCCCCCCCCCCCAACCCAACCATTCCCATCCAACACCACTCCACCGCCCATGTGCATCCCCTAGTACACCAATTATTTTTCCTCTAAGGAGAATTCTCTGCCTAGGTTTGGTTTACAAAGGTGCGTCTAATTGCTTCTCTGATACCAAAATTTATTGTCTCAAATGCATAAGCAATACATAACTGTTGTTTGCTTCCTTTATATTATAATTGGGATCGCATCAAAAAAATAAAATCAGAAAAAGCAATGAACTAAGTGTCTGAACCTATCTAAAACCAGAATACTGTTGAGCGCATGCTTCAAGTCCATGTTAAATACTCTATACGAAGGCTTCCGTCAGCATATCCAACCAAACAAAGAATTAAGGAAGCATACCTAGTACTTCATAATAGCCAAAAAAAAAGTGAAGGAAAAGCTAGAATGTTATATTTTTCAAATGTATAGCTTAGCAACTCCATCTCAAAGTTTTTCCAAATCAGGTTTATGCCCCAAAGGTGCACAACGTGGCCTCATCTTTTCACTTTAGTTCCAAAACTCCTCTTTCTGTCATTCAATACAGCCTTAGCCTCATGAAAGCCTGAAATTTTTATTGAATTGGTCCAAGTTCTAGCTGACTCATTCATCATAAAATTCAGTCAGAAAGAAACATACTAAAAGGATGAAATATACGCATGTTATTGTAGGTATGTGTATAAGGAAAAGAAGAAAACCTTATGAGCTCGGGTATTTGACGGTAATGGTAATATTGGTGGTTGAGCTTCTGTTACTACAGGGACTGATGGTTCTGATAATGGTTTAGGTGACACTTGAACTACTTCCACATCCTTCTGTGTTGTTTGTAAAAGTTGAGATGCAGAAGCAGTAGATGGTCCAGACTGCAGCAGCTGCCCTGGGGTTACAAGTGAGGGTGTTGGCGTTTCTGTAAGAACAGAACCAGATGTCCCAGCAACAGATGTTACTGGCTGAGATATGTTCTGCTGGGGCAAGGCTGCTGGACCAGGTATTGCACTGGGTTTGCTAGCAACTGAAGGTATTCCTGCATTATCAGGAACTGAAGTATAAAATGGAGCCAATGATGGCAAGCCAGAACTAGGTGTTGATGTAGTGATAGCAGATATAGGAGCTTTGTTCGGCAGCAGATTGATCATTGTTTCAGATGCTAGTGACACAGGCTGCAGAGGGGGAACACTCAAAGACAAAGTTGAAGCAGGTAAAGAAGTAGAGGTTAAACTAGATGAACTCATGCTGTTGGGAACCAAGGAAGAATGATAATCCGGCAAATTAGAACTGGGCAGGCTCGATGCTGCCATTGGCAAAGATGAATTGAAACCAGAAAATTGCATCTGTTGCATGGAAGGAGGAATTGACAAGCCAGGAGGTGGTCGAAGCAAGGATTGTTGAGGCAATTGTGGAAGACCATTAGGTGTGCCATAGAATCCCTGCCAATACATTGGCATAGCTAAGCCACTACCATTTGCATTTGGTGGAGAAGGGCCCCAAGAATTCAAGCTTCCCCCAGGTTGATATACAGGTAGACCACTTTGGAAAGTTGACCCAGGGAGTCCTATTTGAGCAGAATGGGAACCAAGATCTGCCAAAGACCCAGTAGGAGCTGTAGCCAAGCTTGTGGGTGGGGTTGTTGGTCGAGGATAGTGAGACTGCACCAGAACTTAGATTGGTTAAGAGTAAATTCCTCCTTGCATCACATTACAATAACAGTTGTAGTAGTACTTGCCTGAATAATTGCAGGATCACTGTTTATGGGAGGTGTAGTTTGAACTGGTGGAGAAGCTTTGACCTGTAAATCCTGCGGAAGATAGAAATTATAGAAGAAATTTCAGCCTGAAAAAATTAAACCGAGAAATGCCACTTCAAAATATGAGCAGAGGAAACATTCCAATCACGCCTAAAATGGGCAACGATATAATCAAGCATGAGAGTTATTAACAAAATCTGACTTCCTCTGCATAGTAACTAACAGATGTGAATACAATGTACTAACTGGAAATCAGGAGATATCTCAACAGGCAAAAGTTAGTGATGGCTTCCTCAAACAGGCAATTATGCACTAATGAAAAAACTGGAATATCAAGACAAAACATACATGCATATCCAATAGATACCTTGATATCACTTCCTCTAAACAGTATGTATTCATAAATTTTGTCGCTAGGAGGTACTTGTGGACCATCCTTTTTTCGTCCTTCTGTTCCAAATGATCTCACTGCCACAAGATATTTGAGCACGAACAATTAGTTTTCAACCATAAATTACCTTAGAAAACAAAGATATTTGTAATATGCTATAGCTCAGTATACAAAAACAATCATTAAAATGTCTAGACCAGCTTAAGGAAACCATGGCCAACCATACCATTTCAAGTTTACTGTTGTCGTTACTTCATGGGGCGCATAAATGAAGCTCAAAATTATCATTTTCACTCAACATTAAACTAACTATAGTGTGGACCGAAAAACTGAAATCAATCAAATCTCACACAACAGGTAAAGAGGCAAGTTAAGACAAACCCATTTTAAGCTCCATGTTCTATTCAAATGATCGTAAATGAACAAAATATGTGACATTCAAGTGCTGTGCATAACAACCTATCCATAAATCTAGCACTATAGATGTTGGGATTTTCAAAAAAAAAAAAAAAGGGCTACCATTCCATCTCATGCATAATTTTAAATTATTAATTCCCATAAATAACTTATAAAGCTCACATTACTTTCTCGATATAGTCCTTAAACACGAACAAAATACAAACTGCAGCTAATTATACACTCAGAAATCATGGTAAGTACAAGTTAATGCATCAAAAAATGTATCAACAATGCGTTTACCACTTATGGAAACTAAATTAAAACCAGAAAAAATCAAAAGCTCCATTATAAATACATAATAAAAATATAATCTTTTGTAAACATGTCAGCCAAAATATCTCTAAAGAGGAAAATACATAGACAATTTCGCTATTAGTCTACAAAAAAACAAAAAAGAATAATGCGAGTCCCTCGAAAGAAAAACTAAGAACATAACTTGGCTGGAAATAAAAACCCTAACCAATAAATACTACACCATATCTGGCACATTGAACCGTGAAAATTAAAAAAAAAAAAACACAAAAAATTACAAGAATTGAGATGTAAGTATAAGAAAAAGAATAAATCAAACAAAATCCAAATTACAGGTGGGGGACGGAGTAATATAAAGCGAAAAAAACTCAAGGCAAATTTGATTAAAAAACACCAAAAAAGTAACTGCTTTTTTAAATTGTTCTCACCGTTGCGTAAGCCGATGCTTGACTCTTCAGTATTGATGTTGTAGAGTATGCCTTCATACCTGATCTCACTCTTCGAAGTCAAGCTAATCAAGCTGCCGATGTACGAGTCCGCCGATGCTCCGCCGCCTCCAGATCTACTGCTCGACGCCGCCGTTGAACTCTCCGCCGCCATCTTCTTCTTCTTCTACTACTGCTATTCTACTTTTATCCGGTAATTTATACAGAAATATAGTAGCATAAGCACGTATATGTAATTGTAGAAAGAGAAAATTGAAGGACTCTCTAGTCTGAGTAGTATTTATTGGGAGAGAGAATTGACCCCTTTTTTTGAAGTGAAAGTGTGGGGTAATGCTTATTGGGGTGAGATAATGTAGGGTTTTCAGTTGTTTAATCTTTTTACAATATTCATAATATAACTAACAATAATACTTGGAGACTTGTAGTTAATAAAAGAAAAAAAAAGAATTTACTTTATATTAAATAGTGCATATTAACATTTGCATTTATTTATTAACTCTGTTTATTTTCGATATACATACTTTTTACATCTACATGAACCAAAAAAAAAAAGGAAAATTATAATTAGTATACTTTTTATGTGTTATATATAGATAAATCACTTTTTAAATAATTATATATGTGTAAAAATATAGTGGCATTATTATAGGAGATAAAGATATAATTATACACGTATTTGAATTATTTCAAATGTTAAAATATAAAACATGCGTTTGCCATCCTCATTTTATCATAATTGCTTGTGAATTTGGAGGTGGGTGAGAGTATATTTCGTAATTGAGGGGTAAAGTGTAATTTGAGAATTAGTTGAGGGTAAAGTGACCTAAATATCTTATGTCCTTCAACAACCAAAATTTCAAACTTTTTGAGGCTATAAAATGGCAACAATTTATTGTTTTCCAATCCTTGCTATGGGAATTTGAGTTTAAGTAGAAATATATTGAGTGAATCGATCACGTTGACGAACTGCTTTTAACTAAATTTGAGAAAGATGTATGATATTTAAATCATACTTTGTTTTGTTAGAGTGAATATAGACAATTTTTTGTGAATAAATTTGTTATTTCGGTATATATTTTATAAGTTTCAAACTCAAATTACTACTAAAATTAATAAATAAAAAGAAAATAAATAACGAAAGAAGAAAACTTAAAAAAAATAGCTATGTAGCCACAACCCTTTGGAATGGCAAAAGGTCATAAATTCACCAGTTGTTTTCAGAGTATGCACAATGAGTTATCTTCAAGTCTCATTTTTTTCCAATCTCAGTGGTTTGTAGACATTGGAAAGCATGAAACATAATTTTTTGTTATTTTTGTGATTGCATCTCATTCGTTTTCCATATAATTTAATAATTTAAGATCTTTGAATTTTAAGATGGTGATTTTGAATAAATTATTATTAAATGGTATGATGACTTAAGATTTTTAAATTATTATAATTTGTTTATGTGGTAGAATTTACACAGGATCACCGTACACAAATAATTATAATTATTTGAAGTATGTAGTCCCGTGATTTGCAAATAATTATTTTATCGATGGGCGAAAAATAGTGATGAGAAGGAATCAATTATTCATTTTCAAACTTGTAGACTTTAGTCCAACAAAAAGGAACGAATACTCTTGAATCACGAAATTACTGATTATAAATCTAATAAAAATTTATAAAAAAACGAGTTTAAATGTAAATACAAAACATCATACGAAATAACTTCAAATACATTTGAAACTTTATCCTCTTACAGATTTGGTCATAATTGATGCAAATTTTTCTTGTTGTTCTTCATTTTGTAGCGTGACTAAAAGTGAGACTTTGTAGATAAAACTTAGTGGAATTATATCCAAATTAAGTTGCATGGCTTGTAATTATACATACTTTAGGAAAAAAAATAAAAAAAAAAGTGGGCATGGCTTGTACCATGTTGATTTTTCAGTCCACATCTCTCGCATGAAAAACTTGCAACATGGAAAAGAGAGAAACAAATATATAGAACATATACTCTCGTCATTCTGTCTTTATCGTACTATCCTTGATTTTACCATTTCGGCCTTGGAGTACATGAATAAATAATTGTTAAATTGAAAATTCTCAAATAAATTTGTGCTTTTGAACCAACTTTTATTATGTAAATCCCAGTTTTCCTTCCAAATTAGCTTGTATTACGAGGGTGTTTGACTAAAATTTTTAATTTAATTTTTTTATTTTATAAATAATATATTTAAAAAAATGATTAAAGTGTTTGAATTAAATAAATTTATGAAACTTTTAACTAATATAGTTAAAATTAAAAGATTTTGTTAAATTTTTGAAAATAAATGAAGAACTATTCTTTTAAAATAATTAATTAATAAGTTTTTATTTTGTTTTGAAAGTTTATAAATTCATCTACTGAAAATGTTATCATATATTTTAAAATATTTTATAATTTTTTAAAATTTTGATAAAATATTTTGAAGAACTTATAAACCAATTTCATGCTATCGTCACTTAATAACTTAAATATATTAGTGGTGACTCAAGCAATTAGTTTGCTTCAAATACCAAGTGGTTAGCATTTAAGATCTTTTTTTTTTTTTTTATGAATAGCATATATTGGAAATATATCTATATATATTTGTACGCACTACTTAATTTAGTAATTGAACTTTTAAAGACAACAAATCAAAAAATTCAATTTTTTTGGTTTGATGAATAACTAAGTATAATTTGAGTTCCAATTCAAAATTTTTATTATTTTTGTTATTTAAAAAAATAAAATAAAAATTCTTATATATTATTTCATATGACGTATCTTACACACTAATACAAAAAAAAAAAAAAGAAAAAAGCAAAAAATAAAAGCATAATATATATAAAGATCGATTATGGTAGTCTTATTTAGTATATAATGTAAAATTGTTGTGCAAGTTCGATTTTAATTTTATATATCATAGGCTCATCCAATGTATTACTCATATTGAAATTCCTAGTATTAATTATTTGCACGCTTTCATTAATTCCTCGCACCAAAAATATCCTTAAAAATTTGCAATATTTCAATTTACTAAAAGTCGCAAACAATAGAAAATTTTGCAAAATCTCAAATTAAAGTTTCAAATCAATCGAACGAAAAGAGAAATTATTTAAATATCATAATTACCCTTTTCGAAACTCACCAAGGTAAAAACAATCACTGACCACCCACCAAGGGTAAACCTGTAAAAGCATCTCCGACCAAATGATTAGACCCTACATTGCACCCCCACAACAGGAAAAAAGAGGTATATCCCGCGTCACAAGGACTTGTTCTACTTTCACTCTGTTCTCCGAGCACACTAGATTTGAATATTCCGTTCACCGGAGCCCGAATATTCCGTCCACAAGTGCCCCTCCATTTCTTCATCCAGCTACCCATACCCGTCAACGTCTAGAACCGTAAATACCCTTCCTTTTTTGACCCCAGTGCTCACAAATTTTACATTAGGGTTTCTTCCAACTTCTTCCAGAATTGAAACTAATTTTTGAAATTTGATCCAATAATAAAAGGAACGATGTTTACTCCGAAAAGGCAGTGGCCGGGGCCATCAATAACACCGAAGAGTGAAGTGCGTACTGCGCGGAACCCTACTGGCAACGACAAAATGGTGGCTTTTATTGACGGCCCTCCGCCTCCGCCCACGGGCTTGTTGAGTGACAATGGGAATGCAGCTGATGTGGAAAATATGGAGGATTGGAGAAGGTTTCGGGAGGTGGGGTTGTTGGATGAGGCGGCGCTGGAGAGGCGTGATCGTGAGGCGGCGCTGGAGAGGACTCAAAGGCTTGAAAGAGAGGTTAGACGGAAAAAATCATAGTTCTTTTGGAATTTTGTAACTTTTCCGTGTTTAAGTTTTCAAAGTTTTGTTTTTCATAAGTGGGTTTTCTTTATTTTGTTTTAATGTTCATAATGTGTTATTTGGTTAAGTATTTCTGCGTTATATATCAGTATAATTTATTTTATCGATGTTATTACGGTCAACCATCAATCTTATTTAGAAACTGGAGCAAAGATGGCTATGGACATGTTTAAGGGAAAAACTATGACTAGTTCTATATTTAGGTTTATTGCTAGCAAGTACTTCTGTTATGTATGTCATTGAGGAAACGAAGTACTTGGCAACTACAGCCCTTATGATGTCCTGGTGCTATGCCAAACTGTATAACAAATATTGATGCTTAATGACATTACATAATGCTAAAACTGAAGAATATTATGAGATTGGAATAGTTATATCAGCTGAGAGATAAGCCATGTGGTCCTTTCTCATATTTTACATGATTTAATTTGGAAAAGAGACCAAGTATTCTAGACATTTTTCTGGTGCAGCATCTTTATGAAAAAATTTAGCCATTTTATGGATAACATTCAAGGATCCTGTATATTTAGGATGCAAAGTCTGAAGCATTTTGTACTTGTAAGTTCTGTATTTTGTTGAACCTGAATTATGAATATAGATTTCAGAGTGTCAATGAATTAATATTCTAATCGTTGCCTCCATCTTTAGTATATAAATTTTCACCCTTCTTCCTTGTATTGCGCTTATTTAGCCTCTTCTTGAGTGATCAAATATTTTAGTCATGAGTCCGATACCTGATAAGAAGAATGAAGGCAAGATGGTAGCTGCAATTTTTTGGTAATCATCTAATGGAGCGACAATTTTTTTCTCCTATTATCATAGTTATTCACCACTCCCAGAAGAATGAATATTGACTGGTAACTTTGGTTCATTGACATAATTTTGTGTCTCTCTCTCTTTGGGTGTCCAAATCTTGTTATGACCTTAGCACCGTTTTCTTTTGTTTACGTTTATATGATCTATGGTTGCTTCTATACTCCATGTAATTGTAAGGTTTTCTTTTTAAGTTCTTTAAAATTATGGACCTCAATTCATCTGTCAAACGTCTCCTAACTTTTCAAACTAGCTTGATGCTTGGCTAATCTGAGTGCAATTAGTGGAGAGATTCAATGCTTTGTGAATGATGGACCTCCCTTAGGATTGTAACTTAGGCTACTTTGGACTGGAGGAGGGTAGGGGGTAGATGGGAGAGGAGTTTTTGGGACAAAGCTCATGGGATTCAAACGGTCACTGTCGCCTTGTGTTTTATTTTTTTTCTCTAATTTAGGATTAGCATAATCAGACTTGTGTTTTCATTCCAGTGCACACTGAAGTTTGAGTTGATGTTGGCATGCTTGGCCTAAGATTTGGCTGTTGAAACATATTAATTGGTTTCAAGATTAAAATGTGGTGTTTATGTTTTTGAATTATTTGTAAAGGTGCAGCCAGATATGTCAGAGAAATTAAGCATCTTCTCAGGAATTGCCACATTATGATTTGGTAAATGGTCATGAAATCATTAGTAAGTGTAATCAGGTTTGAAAATTTTTGCATTTGACATGCTGAAGTTCATAGCCATATGATGGAATTCAATCACTTATTGTCTTTGCTATCATTTAGTGTTTTAGTTGCCCAAGCTTTGGCTTGATCAATCAATAAATGAGCTGTAAATTTTTTTTATGTGAGTAGGGCTGAGATTCATGGGCCAATGGATTTTGCCTTAATGATGGCCTACTTGATGTTCATTCAGTTACATCAAATTGATCTTCTGACTTGTTTTTTTTTTTTTTGTATTTTTGATATTCAGTGTGTGTGTGTGCGTGTGATTATTGCAGTTAATACATTTATTCAGTGATAATTCTCATTTTTGGGTTGTGTGATTATTTTAAAGCATTAATACATTTATTTTTAACTATGTTAATGCAACAGCCTAAGAAGTGGGAATGTAGACCAGGACACATAAAATTAGTTTTATTGTTTCCCTTCAGTATTCAATACTATTCAGTAACTAATACTTGAGCCAAGAGTTAATCATGGTTGAAATGCTAATTCAAAGAATTTAGAACAATTATGAGTAGTTTAGTGGTTTTCCTATTCAATTTTCTTAGTAAGGCAGAGAACAATAATGGATCGAATTCATCAAGCCCTTTGGAAGTGGCCAGACAATATCTCAGTGGTCATCTGGGTGTATCAAGTCTTTGATGATCACTTTTGGTACGTTCCTTTCTGGTTTTTGAGTTTTGTAAACCTTTTTCTTAAATTTTTTTCTCCCTTGAGCCTATAAGTTTGTGATATTATGATTGAACCCTCATATTGGTTTTAAAATAAAATGTGGATTCCAAAATTGTACGTTAGTATTTCCTCAAGTTTAACAAGATTTCTTAGTGTCAGTAACGCGCATCATTGTAAGTATTAATGAGTGTGTCTCCTTGTGTTTGAACAAGTACGACATGGATAGTCTAGTCTAGGAGATTCTTGTCTTGCTAGGTAACTCCAAGTGGGAAATGAGGCATACAGTGCAGGAACTGTTCAAATAATATATATTTCAGCATATTCTTCATGGTTTTTATTGCTTCTTATTTTTCTCGTGATAAGATGCATTATTCATTCCTTTTCCCTGCATGTTGTAGATGTGAGTCTTCAATTAATATGTTTTGATCTTTTTTTTGACAGCTATTTGACTATCAGTACAATATGGGACTGCTGCTGATTGAGAAAAAGGAGTGGACTTCGAAACATGAAGAACTTCAGGAATCTCTTCTAGAAGCAAAGGAGGTCCTTAAACGTGAAAAGACGGCTCATTTAATTGCAGTTGCTCAAGTGGAGGAGCGAGAAGCAAATTTGAGAAAAGCTTTGGACGTTGAGAGACAGTGTGTGACTGAGGTATATTCTCTTCTGCATATACATTTTTATTTGCGATTGTTTATTTCTTTACCTATCCATTGAGTATGGTTAAGAGGTGTAATTATGTGTCATATCTCCTCGATGATAAATCCGCATTAGCAACTGTGCATTTTCTTTTTCGTTTTCTTTCAGTTTGGTTGATGGGCTGTATTTTTTTACCTTGGATACAATCTATTGCTTAGTCTACAATTATCAAAACAGACACAAAATGATGGAGTTGAGTGATCTTGCTGTCCCTAGGCCATGGTTTGAAAGTGCAGTTTTTATCCTTTGTTTGGAGAATAGTACTTATATGGCTTGGTTCATCTAAAATTGAATGGCCAAAATACCTGTTGCTCACTCTGATTGTCCTGCTAAGTAGATTATATTTGTCAGTTGAAAACGGCTTGCATCACAAACTGCTTTATTTCTTTGACACCTGAGAAATGTCTTCTGCTATTGTATATAACAAAATGACTCAGAGAATTTCTGATTGAGTCTTCGAACGTGGTAGGTTTTTTTATAACATGGAATGCTAAATATATTGATCCAAGATGTTCTTTTCTTCAGCTTCTCTTCCATCAAGTATTTTATAACTCAAAAATTAAGCATTAGATATGGAAATTCACTGTAAAATTGATAGTGTTACCTTTTTGCTGTCAATTAGTTTAAAATTCTTTGTCAGTAGATAATCCATCTGTTATGGTGGTATATCTTTAGGTCATTGCATTTTCACACCGGCTGGCTAATTGCAATCCCAATACTCTTTTGTGAATTAACTGAATTTTCATATTTGATGATTGTAATCCTATGTATGTTGGTTTTCCTGATGACATGTTTAATGCTTGCTTTCTGCAGCTTGAGAGGTCCCTGCGTGAAATACATTCAGATCATGAGAAAATCAAGATGACATCTGAGATTAAGCTGGCTGATGCCAATGATCTGGTGGCTGGAGTTCAGGATAGGTCTTTGGATGTGCAACAAAAGTTGCTTGCTGCTGATGCAAAGCTTGCTGAGGCAAGTAGGAAGAGTTTAGAATTGGAGAGGAAATTGCAGGAGGTCGAGACACGTGAAAGTGTTCTTAAGAGGGAGCGGATGTCCTTTAATTCTGAGTATGATTAATGCTCAATGAAGATGATCCTACTTATTTTGAAAATTTGGTTGTAGCTCGTTTTTTACTTATATTTTTTCTTTTCATCTTTTACCAGGCGAGATGCACATGAAGCAACTTTTTTGAAGCATAAAGAAGATATGCGGGAGTGGGAAAGGAAGCTGCAAGAAGGGGAAGAGAGACTTTGTCAGAATCGGAGACATATTAATGAGAGAGAGGAAAAGGCAAATGAACTCAATAGGATGTTCAAGGAGAAAGAGAGGGAACTTGAAGAAGAACAAAAGAAGGTTGAGTTGGCAAATTTAACCCTAAAGAAGAAAGAAGACGAGATTAATAAAAAACTAGCAGACCTAACTGTAAAAGAGGAAGTGAGTTTCTGAATTATCTCCAGTGCGCAAGCTATAATTCGTCCAGTGTCTGTAGATGTTTCATTTTGTTTACTTCTTTGCAGAAAGCTGAATCTCTCAGAACTAATCTAGAGATGAAGGAGAAAGAGTTAATTGCGTTGACTGCGAAGCTGAGCTCTAGAGAGAGAGTGAGTTGCTTTTTCTTAGTTTTGCATGCAGACTTATTGTGTTTTACTGCATTTATGATTTTGTTTACCTGCACCACTCGACCAAATATTGGGATTATTGGGTGAAGTGACATCTGGTAGGATATTCACTTTTTTCAGGATTTCTCATCTCATTCTAGAATGGAGACTGTTTTGCCTGTAGGCCAGTTAGTCGGCATCCTTAATTAACGTAGATTGGGCTGTGCCTTCTCAGTGGTGCTGTATTTGTTTTCCCACAATATTTGGGAGTTATCAGTATAGATTTTGCATGCTCTCATCACTGAAATTTATAACTTTTTACATCAAATCACCATTTATGATTGATTGTTAGTTGGCTGATGCAAGCACAGGAAATTACTTTATTACTTCATATCACCAAAGGTGTGACTCAGCAAGAAGAGTTCACTGACTACTTGTTCGCAACTAGAAGAGTTAACTGACTGCTTATTTTCTGTTTTTAATTTTTGGGAAGAGATTTAAGCATTCAACTTTCAGAGATAACCACCACTTATGTGTAAAACTAGGAAACATCATATTATGCTTTTATGTTATTCTGTCTAGTGGTGTCCCTGCAAGATCCATACATATTTTCATAACAAATAAAAGATTATAAAAAAGTGAGATTGCTTATAATTATTTAACAGATTTCCTCTAGTTATCAATTTTCTTTCTTTCTATTTTATCTTTTTGGGGGGTCGTTTTGTGTGAATTGGAAGTCCGATTTGTGTTTGTTGCTTCCTCCATATAGTTCCAAGTCTTTACAGCTGACTGCCAATTTCATTTTTGATATCGACTTACCAAAAGTTGACCCCAATATATGTCATATTATAGGTGGAGATTCAGAACCTTCTTGATGAACACAGATCTGCTTTGGACATAAAAAAACAGGAGTTTGAATTGGAAATTGAAGAGAAAAGAAAGTTGCTTGAGGAGGAGACGAAAGCCAAACTTGATAACTTGGATAAGAAGGAGAGTGAAATCAACCACATGGAGGAAAAATTGAAAAAACAGGAGCAAGCACTGGAAAAGAAGTCGGACAGGGTTAAGGAGAAAGAGAAGGACATTGAATTAAAGTTGAAAGGTCTGAAGGAAAAAGAGAAGGCCCTCAAATTGGAGGAGAAAAATCTAGACTTGCTGAGGAGAGAAACAGTTTCTGACAAAGAAAGTCTGCAAACTCTCAAAGATGAGCTTGAGAAGATGAAAGCTGAAATTAGTCAGAAGGAATTGCAAATTCATGTTGAAACTGAAAAACTTAGTGTTAGTGAAGAAGAGAGGAAGGAGCATAACCGTTTGATACTGAATTTGAAACAGGAGATAGAGAGGTACAAACATTTGAAGGATTTGCTTTCTAAGGAAAGTGATGATTTGAAGCAAGACAGGAAGAAATTTGAGGAAGAGTGGGAGACCCTTGATGAAAAGAGAGCAGAGCTCGCTAGAGACTTACAACAACTTGAACAAGAGAAAAAAATGATTGAAAAATTGAAATACTCTGGAGAAAAGCAATTGAAAGAAGATAAAATTGCCACTGAGGATTACATTAAGAGAGAGTTGGAGGCTCTTAGACTTGAGAAAGAATCATTTGCTGCCACAATGAAGCATGAGCAGTCAGTGTTATCAGAAAAAGCTCGATATGAGCATAACCAGCTACTTCATGATTTTGAGACTCGTAGAAGGGATCTTGAGGCAGATATGCTGAATAAGCAGGAGGAAATGGAGAGATCTCTGCAGGAAAGAGAGAGAGATTTTGAGGAGAAGACTGAGAAAGAACACAGCAATATCAGTCATTTGAAGGAAGTTGTCCAGAAGGAAATGGAAGATATGAGGTCAGAGATGAACAGGTTAGAAAAGGACAAACAGAATAATGCCTTGAACAAGCGGCAGCTGGAAGAACAGCAGCTAGAAATGCACAAGGACATTAATGAACTTGGTGTTTTAAGCCAAAAGCTTAAGTTGCAGCGGCAACAATTCATCAAGGAGAGAAGCCGATTTGTTTCATTTGTTGAGACACTGAAGAGTTGCCAAAATTGTGGGGATATGACAAGGGACTATATGTTATCTGACCTTCACATCACAGAACTGGATGACAAGGAAGACTCTCCACTTCAGGCACTGGGAGAAGAACTTTTGGAAAAAGTTGCTTCATATGAAGCAAGTGCTAAGAAATCTCCTGGTGAGAATGATCCGAAATCTTCGGAATCTGGTGGACGTATTTCTTGGCTTCTTCGTAAATGCACTCCAAGAATCTTCAACTTGTCTCCTACCAAGAAAGTTCAAGATGTGCCTTCCCAAAACTTGGACCAAGCTTTGTCTGATACACTGGTCAATATTGCTGAAAATGTTGGAGGACCCAGCATGCGAGTTGGCACTGCCGCACACGCAGATAATCCTGAAGGAGATCGTGGAGTACTAGAAGTTTTGGAAGATCCCCAGCATTCAGAGTTGACAAATCATCGACGTAAATCCATTCGAAAACCCGGGGATGGAATCCACAGAACACGCTCTGTTAAGGCTGTAGTTGAAGATGCTGAAGCTTTCTTGAGAAGGAAATCAGGAGATGAGGAGCAAAATAAGCATGCCCTTGCTTCTGTGAATGAGGAAAGTCGGGGAGATTCCAGCCTTGCTGGGAAAGCAGCTAGTACCATTCCTCGAAAGCGAACTCGCGCACAATCTTCTAAAATGACAGGGAGTGAGGATGCTGATGACAGTGAGGGTCGTTCTGAAAGTGTGACGGCAGGTGGCCGCAGGAAGAGGCACCAAACAGGTGCTCCAGCTGTACAAAATACTGGGAAGCTGCGTTATAATCTTCGACATCATAGGGCGTAAGTTTGTAGTTTCCCTTCATATTCGTAAAGCGTAATTTCAACTTGGTTTAGTATTTTAATCCAAATGATGCTTACTGTCCAGAGCTGATGAATCATGCTTAATCACTTAATGGTCGAAGTATGTTATAATTGTTTCTAATTCTTAATAAACCAGCTATCCCCTTGATTGTTCTATCGAACAATCGAAATTTGTTCCAAAAATATTTGAGAATAGTTTTCAACTAAACTAGATTCCTGTAGCATTACTCAACAATCCATCAATGCAAATCCAAGTCCTTTTGGGCTGCCCTGAATATCCTCCAGTTACGAGCATAAATCACTTATTGGTGAGAGGAACTATATTATTTTTTCACATTCCAACTGCATTTCCGTTTTCGAGAAAGTGTTATGCGGAAAAGATCTGTGGAACTTGGTGCCATTGACTTCATGTGAATCTGGTTCCTTAGTAACTTTGCATGTGGAAAAATAAAAGGATCTTGTAAATTTTGGGCCCTTCGCCCTCCTCATATGACGAGCTTGCTTTTTTGAATGAGAATATGGTTAGATAAATTTCAGAATCTCTTTACTTGAAGTTACACCAAGTCCTCTAAGACGACCAGTCGAACCATCTAGATGTATTTTTGGGGCCCGTTATTTTATATATTTGAAGTTGATGGTAATATAAGCCATTTGCTGTGTCTAAATTTTCAATGTTTTTTTGGTTCAGTAAGGGCAAAGGTGTAGCTGCTTCAACAGACAGTGAGAGAAAAACGGATAAAGAAGTTGGTGATGCTACTGTATCGCGAGATAATGAAATTACTTCTGCACCACCAGAAGAAGTCACCGGCCAGAATGGGAATCCTGCAGAATTAGTGCAGGTTACATCTTATAAAAACGTACAAACCCGAATGGTCTCGATTGATAGAGTAGTCAGGGTAAATCTTTCTGATCCTAGGCATTATGTTGTAGTGGCTGCACGATTCTTACTCCAGCTATTCTTTCCTTATATTTGTTCCATGCTGCAATGTAGTTTCAGGCATCGGCAGCCAACATTGATGAAAATGCTGATGCTGTGAAGTCAACAGAGAACATGGACTTGAGTGAGGAGGTGAATGGTACTCCAGAGTACAACCCTGACGACGATGACGGAGACGATGATGATGATGGGGATGAGAATCCTGGTGAAGCTTCAATACCTAGAAAGCTTTGGACATTTTTCACATCGTGATACTTTTGTGCTGTATTTTTCTATTTTTCAGTGTACCTGTGTATTAGAACTTTAGAAATCGAGGTGGTTGTGTACTATTTCTAGGAAAAGTCGAGGATTCTTAATCGACGGGGTTCTTTTTTTTTTTTTTTTCCCCCCTCCCGTAGAACCCTTCAATATAATTAGCTTTGTAATCAGGTTATCATATTTGCATTTTCAATAATTTTAAATTCTCACTGGGTTCTTTTCGGACCACGATTAATCAATTCCTTAATAAGCCATCGGAACGTGGATTATCAAATTTTTGCTGCTTTAAATTTAACCACATAAAGCTAATAATTATGTCTGTAGTCCTATTAACTCCTATAAATCAACATAGAATAGGCCAACTTAGGGTCAGAAAATTCATTCATGGTTTGAAGCCATTACTTTGACAATATTTTTTGATGTAAATTTTAAACGTCCTGTCCATAATTCCAATTTCCAATATAAAAATATACAATTATGTCTCTACTCTACTCAAAATTGGCCATAATTTTTGCATAATATGTGTGGTCCAAACTCTTAGCCTAAGTAGTGGCAATGAGGGGAGCTATTGGTGCACATGGCACAAAGGGGACTCATTTCTTTCTTATCAATAATAAATACAAAATAAAGAAAGCACTGTCCAATTTTCTTCCCTAATTAAGTAACAAATCATAAAAGAAAAAAATAATAGCTGAAATTGCCCTTCAAATTTGAGTTAGATTAGCCCTTCATTTTCCCATTATTTTTTTGGTAATGAGATTAGGAAAATGGGACAACTGGAGAAAATGACTATTCAGATAATTAGGCCTGGCAAGAAGATAGTAGAGTGGGCTAGGGCTTCTCTTTTGCTAGGCCTTTTGCTCTTTCTCAAAAGCTCAGATTGCGTGGTCCTTAACCTCAAGTCCTAACACCAAAGCCTTCCAACTTTCATTAACTGCCCATTACACTGCATTTATCTCTTTGGTCCCCCTCTATATAACATAGTTATGATAGTACACACACTATGTGTTTTTGTGTGTGTTCACACACACACACATGTATGTATATGTATCTATATATACGCATATGTTCAGAGATAGAGAGAGTATTGTACAATTGAAGTTTTCGAGATTATCTCTTGTATATGGTGGGCTTTTTTTTTTTTACCTCTTTAGTTTATCAAACCAAATATCACTCTATTTTTGGTTTGAAATGACCAAAATGCTCTTCATTGCTTGAGTTGAAGTTTTTATTATTAGGTAATAAAAAGAAAAAGAATTTACTTATACAATATTGAACATTTTTAATGTGTCAACCTATCATATACATATAAATACACTTAGATTGGTGTGTATTTGAGAGTGGTAGAACTTGTTCTCATTTGTGAATTTGCCCGTTTGGAACTAAGTATTAGAGTCATTTTCCTTGAAAATTATTTAGAATTGAGCAATCACCACAAACAAAAATAAATAAATAGGAAAACTCTTTTTTTTGGTCATTTCTTTTATAGTTTGTGATCCTATTATAAAACTCGTAAAATGATTTTATAATAAATTAAGCTCAATTAAACACTCAGCAAATATAATTTGTATTTTTTAATTTTTTTTGCAATTACTTGGGGCCTATACCTATAATGAATGTATTAATTGAAGCCCATTATTAGCCGGAAAAAAGTGTTGTCCAAATTTCAAGGCCCCTCGATGTCCATACTCCATACCCTATCTTTTGTCCTTTCCATCACAGCGATCTGTTTTAAACCCAACAGCCCAAAAGGTGAGAACAAGCTACCCCGAGACACAAACTACCTTTGTCTTGCATGCATTTACATGCCCATCTTCAATGGTCCCCTTAACCACCCACCCACCCACCCACCCACCCCCACCTCCATCCGTCTACAAACCCTTTAATCATAAGCCTAGATAAATCCAACCATAAATTTCCCAACTGCTTAAACATTAAAACCTTTCCTTTGTTATATTTTTTTTCTTAGTATGATAGTATCATTCATTGCTGATCACAATCAATCTTCTTTGATAAAAGGGAAATCATAGAGACCCTTTTAACAATAGAGTCCCTTTTGTGGAACTTTAGCTGCCTTTCTTCATCAGTTTCCACTGTTCTGATCTTATTATTTGCACTTATAACTGTGTTCTTAGCTTTTTAGCTGCAAAGACACTCTGGACCTAAGTCTTCTGCTACCTCTGCTACTCCACAGTCTACACTTCATTAGTCCATTTACTACCTTAGCCTTGCTATAAACACCAGCAAAAAGAGACTTTCAGCTTGTGCATTTGGTTGCAATGCCATTCTTCACTTCCCGTTTTTTATTTCATTCCTTGGGATCCCTACTTTTTGAATGCCAGCATTAAGTTCTCTGAGAGGATTAAGTAGGATAGTTTGATGTACTTTCATATTGGAAAATTTGCCTCCATCTTTACCTTCTTGGTTGTTTTTCAGCTCATGTAAGTAATTCAAATAGGGTCATTTTGGTTTGAAGATACACAAGAAAGCTGTTTTGGTGAAGCCAATTCTTTACATTTTCTTGGTTGGTTCTGTTTCATTACTGGTTCTTAGCTCTGGTAGGCTTCTTTTTCTAGTGTGATTCAACACTTTTCTGGGCTTAGAACAACCATGAAAAAGCTCAAATATTTGAGTTTTTCCATTCTTGTTCTCTGCATATTCCATTTGAGTGCATCATGCAATGGAGAAGATGAAAGTGTGGCAGCTCCAATGAAGAGAACAGAGCAAGAGGCTCTGTATTCTGCTATTCAAGGTTTTGTCGGCACATGGTGGAATGGTTCAGATCTTTATCCAGATCCTTGTGGTTGGACTCCTATTCAGGTGAATAATTTCCACTCCACACAACTTTTTTAATATATCAGAAGAAAACTTTTCACCTCTCCTCTCTTTATGTTATCATTTTTTTTTTTTTTTGAGTTAAATGTGAGTATGTGTTAAGTGTTTCTCTCCTTTCTTGCTTTCAAGATTCGAGTGAAAAGTGAAATGCAACTTTTTAGGATTTCAGTCAGTTGTGAGGGCAGTCAAATCTGAATCAGAGGAATTACTACTGAAAAGCAGAAGATATAGGCATTATCTGGTTTTTCTTTATGTTTTTTTGACTGATATAACCCACAAAAGCATCAATTGGTGTGGAGGAAATGGATTCTTTGCTAACAATAACTTTGTCGTTTCTCACATTTTTGGTATGCCCATTTTACAGTGCTGCTCACATTGTTAAGATTCCATTGGCTATTTCTAGCTTTACTCTCCATGAAGCATTGTGTCTAGACTGAATAAAGATCTTTTGCTTATGGTCCTTTCCATTGTTAATTGGAACAAGTGCATTTATACATTCAAGACTCTTAGATGAGTAATTTGTCTGCTAAAATTCTGAACCAAGAAGAAGAAAATGGAAAGTAACTATATTGCCATACACAGTCTTTTTTCATGTTTATGATTTTTTTCTTTTCTTTTTGTCTTTTTAATATATTTGAGAGGATACAATCTGTAAACTCCTAGTACAATTTTCATATTTCTACAAAAATTCTGTTCATGAAAACATTCTAAGTTCCAATTGTAGTTCAGATTTATTGATAGAGAGCTTCAATATTTTTGTTCTTATACAGGGTGTTTCTTGTGATCTATTTGATGGCTTTTGGTATGTGACTGATTTGAGAATTGGGCCTGTTCATGATAACTCCCTCGGTTGCGCTCAAAATGTGGAATTTAGCCCCCATTTGTTTGCACTAAGGCACCTCAAGTCTCTTTCATTCTTCAATTGCTTTGTTTCACCGCGCCAGCATCCTGTTTCAATTCCTACTCAGAATTGGGAAGTTCTTGCGGGGAGTTTAGAATCACTAGAGTTTCGATCGAATGCTGGCCTCACAGGAAAAGTTCCTGTAATTTTTGGGGAGCTCAAAAATCTTCAGTCGTTAGTGCTAATGGAAAATGGACTAACAGGTGAACTACCGGAAAGTATTGGCAACTTGATCAACTTGAGGCGTTTAAATCTTGCAGGAAACTCATTCAGAGGCAGAATCCCAGATAGTTTTGGAGGGTTAAATCATCTTCTGATTCTTGATATCAGTAGAAATTCACTCTCTGGCATCTTGCCTGTGACTTTTGGAGGGTTGGCTTCGCTGCTGAAGCTTGATTTAAGTAACAACCAGTTAGAAGGAAAAATCCCACTAGAGCTTGGAAATCTGAAGAACTTAACACTTTTGGACCTCAGTAACAACAGATTATCGGGTGGATTGACCAAATCACTTCAAGAATTGAGTTCCTTGCAACAATTAGTCCTTTCAAACAATCCCACTGGTGGAGACATAATGAGTCTTGAATGGCAAAATCTGAGGGGCCTTACTGCATTGGACCTGTCCAATATGAGCTTGACAGGCGGTATTCCTGAGTCGATTGCGGAGTTAAAGGGGCTGAGATTTTTGGGCCTCAATGATAACAAGCTCACAGGGGATATCCCCCCAAAGCTTGCAACTTCGCCAAATGTTAGTGCAATGTACATTCATGGAAATAATCTGACAGGAGAGCTTAAATTCTCAGCATGGTTTTATGGGAGATTGGGAAGGCGTTTTGGGGCCTGGGGCAATCCAAATCTGTGCTATCCCGTTGGATTGATGCCAACAAGTTATGTGCCCTTTGGTGTAAAACAATGTCAACAGGAAGTCATGAAATATGAGACTCACCTTGATTCCAAGACCAAGATGGGTAATGGGTATAGGAATCATGATTCCAATTCAATGGCTTCTTTGGGAATCTCAGTATGTGGTGTTAGTGGATTAGTTTGTGTAGTTGAGGTATTGATGGTTTTAATTTTCAACTTTTCCCTTTAAATGTTTGCTTGAGGTAGCTGGCCTGGCAGCATTTCTAGTGCAGAGAAAAACCATCTTAATTTTTGGGGTCTGCTGAAATTTCACATTGTACCTGTATATGTAATGCTAACAAATGAATCAAGTTAAATTCACATTTGTACCACTAAACTACTGGAGGGCTGGTCTTAAATTTCCTAGTCATGCGATATGATCTTATCTGATAGTTGTGTTAATCTTAAATTTCCTAGGAAACGAAACCCACGTGGAAATTTAAGACGACAACCAACTCTACATCCGTTGCCTGCTGAGGGATGGTGTTGTTTCTTGTTGCTTTTCCATCTTTTATTGTTGCAACAGCAGTTGAAGATAAGTTGTAGTATTGATAATATAGAGACATCCATGTTCTTGATTCATGTAGAGGTAACCATACAGTGATTTGCCTTTAAAACCTGTCATGAAACATAAAAGGACAAAGGGACAAACTATCACCTTAATTAGGAACAATGTTATCAGCCTTAAAAATCAAGAACAACTTTTCTGGTTCCCCACAAATTTTTCTTACAATAACTTGTTTAGCTACCTCCCATTAATCTTGCATTATGGAAGTGCAGTGGCACATTAATCTTTCTTTCAACTGTTATTTCCAGGCTTGGTAGCCATGATTTTAAATGAGCTGAAAAGGAAAGAGCAAAAGCAATAGAAGTAATAGCCTGTAGTTTTCTTTTGGCAATATCGCTGGAGTTTCTGTACACACAGACACACACTTCTCACATAAAAATTGGTGCATACAGTTGGACTGAAATGTGGTCCATATGTTTAGAGAGATGGTGATGATGATGAGAATGAAATGGTGGACCATTTGAAGATGGATTCATGAATGTATAAGGCCTGCAGGTCTGCTGATTCACCCTGTCAACTGAGGCTATGATTTCTGTGATTTTTGGTTCCTTCAAATTTGTTTCTCTGGGCATCAAGCTGTTCTTGATACTGAAATTGAATGTTCGGGCCAGCCTTCAGGCCCCTACAGTCCCATTTGGCCTGGTTTTAAACCTTTGGGCAAGGCTTCAAAGTTACAAAAATACTAGTAATTAAAGTAATAAAAAAAAACATGTGGTTTTTTGGTTAATGAGTTAATCATTTCTTTCTTTTTAGTTACTTGAAAGAAATTTCTGTTTGCATAAAAGAGTGAGTGGGTAGAGATCAGACGGGGCGGGTGTAAATTAAGATTTTTAAGAATTTGAAGCTTACCTGTTAGATTCATTTTATAATTTTAAAAATTTACTTCAAAGTTTAGAATGAATTAGGTTTAGGTCTACCCCATTACCACTATTCATATAAGTGGATTTATATTTTCAATTAATTTTTCATTAAATTTGAAATTTGTGGTTCAACTTAGCAGTTTAAATTTTCTATAATAGAATACAATAATTTTTTTTCACATATTTGTTACTGAAATTTTGAACTGTCAACCTTGTGGCTTTGGCATAGTGTATGTTATGTAACTAAAAAACACACTCATGTACATAGGTTTAAGTTTCATCAAGTGGTTATAATTGTGCCATGTGTTTCAAGTATTTGAATGAACCGTATCAGAAATGTAGAGGACTAAAAGTTAAATAGGATTTAATGAGGGCGAATCTCTAAATCAAATAATTGTATTCAGGGCGAAGCCAAAAAATTCAATTTGGAGCAAGATTGATTTTTTTTTTCAAGAACAAATAAAAATTAAATATTTTTAATTTTTTAGGGGGATAAATTTTTAAAATTTAATAATTTTACATATAAAATTATATACTATTTTTAAAATTTTATGGAGATATTCATATAAAATACAAGCTTTCGAATATTAAAGTTTTTTAAACAATCTTGTTAAAAATTAGAACATATAACTGGATTTCATGAAAACCTTTTTTTATTGTTTTAAGCTTGTTAAAATTACATTCTAATTATAGTAATAGACCATTAGATTGTAAAAAAAGTATTTTCCTAAACTATATTGCAATTTGCTATTGTTAGAATGTGGCCAGGCCCAATGTACTAAGAATAAAATAGTTGGGCTGCTTTGGACCAGCGAATTAGGCTGAGTTTAAGTATGAGCTGTAATTAAGTTTACACAATCCTCATCCCTCATTCATTTAAAATAAATTGACTTAGCCCCAAATCGACTGGCTAAGTTGAAAGTGATTGGATATAAATATGAGTGGCGTTTGTTTGAATTTTTCAAATAATTTAATAAAGTCACAGGAGCTTGACAATGAGCCTTCGTATGTTACTATTCCTAACAAGGAAACATAACGAGTCACGTATTCGACTTGGGTGCGAGTACACTGTGGACATTACGCGATCGGCTTTACTCGAAGGATATCCTTAAGGGGTGGTCATTTCTCTCTAGAATTTAGTTCGAACGTAAACCCTGAATACCTAGATATTAAAAAAAAAAATAACTTAAATATATTTTTTTAACGGTCGAATACATAACAATATTATTCATTAACTGCAAACTATTACATCATTTATCACCTCTATGTTGAATTGATACACATTTCACCATGTCAAAATTTCCTTTAATATAAAATTCATAATGAAAATTTTCATTTTAGATAAAATTGAACTCATATCAAAATTCCATTTAATATAAGATTCGCAATGAATTTTTTTACTTTACATAGAATCTAAAAACATATCAAATTAATTAATACTCGACTCGACTCCATATCAAAAGATAAAATCTCATTGAGGTTATAGCAAATAAGTCCACACTTTGAAGTTCAACTTGAATTTGCTCGAACTCAAACAGTTAAAAAATAATAAAATATATAAAAAAATCAAATCACTCGTGTTCGGCTCGACTATAATTTATTTCGACTTTGATTCATCGATTAATTAAATCAAACTCTAATACTATTTCAAATGCGATAATAAATTTATATTATTTTTAAATGCTACTTTATTCGTATTTACATTCCGAATCATAGACTCGGTCACAGGAAAACAATTCATTCCTGTCGCATGATTTTTTAACTCTCAATATGGGTGATTCCTTACAATATATATATATATATATTTATCATATGATTAATCAGATGAAATCATATCGAACGAGGTTGTTGTCATCACGTTCCATCAGGGAACACACAAATTGATCTGTGGAGATGCTGATCCGCCGGACCTCAAACCGGCCGGCCGGCTGCTCGCGAAGTATGCTATAAAAAATATTACAGCCATTCACAGCTAATGAGTTGAATTAATCTGTCCATGTGGAACAAAATCCAGTGTTTCAAAAATTTCAACTCTTATGTTTAATTAAATTGCAAGGTCAAGAAGAAATATATAATTAATTTTCATAAAAAAAAAGAAAATTATTTGTTGGCTTTTCCATTATAGTTTAAGAGAATAATTAAGATTATAATTTAGAGTAATCATTGCGTCATCGGTCGTTACTGTCAAAGAACGCCATTAAACAATTAGATGCAATAATTTAATTTGATAGAATTATTTGGGGTTGCTTGTAAATTTTAAGAACTCTTATAAATTAAATAATTTGATGTTTATTGTTTTAGCGAATACATATATGGAACATGTCATGAGAAACCTAAGTATATTTGATATTAAAAAGAAGATAAAAAAAAAAACATATATTTATAGTACAACCTATTATTAATCTTAGCTATAACTTGTACAACTGTGTCACGTCATTCTACACTAATAACAACTCTGCAACCTAGACTCATTTTTCTAGCTTTAAATTATACTCATTTTATTCTAAATTTATCATCCCCTTTTTCTATTCAGAGCGTCATAAAATAAAATTTTATTTTTTGAAATAATTTTTTTTTCAAAAATATTTTTTCACTTTAAATAATGTTGTCATAGTATTAATTATCAACTACTACTTTTGAAGTTCATAATTTAATCATATGAAAAATAATATGATGCAAATATAAAATTTACATCAAATCAATTTTTTTTTATTAATTTCCTAATGATGTAAGCATCTCCCAGAGTTCAAAGTCTCATGTCATCAATTAACACAATTTCATTCCTTTCTCAACAACCACATTTCTTAAGTCACCATTTTTATCTAATAAGTCACCATTTTTTACTGCGTTAAGTTTACTACCTAATTAAATTCTTAATAGATCGAATGTCGGTCTTATTCTGTCAGTCTTTCTTGTATTCATCCCCATTTTTCCTCATTAAAAATTGATAAAAAAACATAATTTACAATTTCAATGGTCACGATTTCCTGTTACCAGTTGACTTTGAAAATTAAACAATATTACCACTACCCTATATCCAATTTATTTCACACGTAACCCACCCATTCAAAGTCTTTGATTTGGCAATATTTTATGTACTACTTTTCGTTCAAAAAATTATATATATGTAAGCATCAAATGGTCAATGAATAACTACAAAAACACTATCTTAGTCTAAGAAATTATTCCAATTTTTGAACTGGGATATCGTAGAATTTTGCTAACATGAATGTCTTAAATTATTGAAAAGATCGAAAACCGAACTGATTTTCTTACTAAGAATCTTAAGTAGATGGATACTAAGATTATGAACCAATAATACCATATGTCTATCCTTGTCGAGTTTAATGTAATCAAGAATTAATTTTAATTAATGGACCCTAAGTTGCTGGGTTTCTTAAGGTGGCTTCTCACGCAAAAGATCTCCTTTTTTTAGGCAGTTCATATTTGACTCTTTGAAACCTACTTTGTCCAAGCATTCATGGCAAAGCACCAAACATGGACCAAATCTAAGGAAAATGTGGACTATTAATTAGAGATAAAATCATTAGAATAAGTATATAAATTTAATATTGCAGTTAATTAAATTGATGATTACTATGCTAATATGTCTAATTATTTATTTAATAATTTTGGGTGGTGTAATTAGTTATGTTTTTACTGTTTTATATGTTTCACTAGCCGTGAGAAAAGATAAAAGACGACCATTCTGCATATTTACTTCTAAACTCAATATCAGTGCCTCTATTAACTTTAGCCACACAAAAAAGAAAGAAAGAAAGAATAATATTGCAAAATAAATTTAGATAATTTTTTTTGCAGCCACGAAAATAATTATCATCATATATAATTATATCAAAGAAGATATTTTGTTAATTTTTTTCTACAGTAGTGTTGGTGGAGCTTACATTGATCGACCATATTCGGCAACCTCACCAAGTGTCACATTTCATAAGCAAAACGTGATCGCAATCGTACCAATACCACTAAATTCCAAGAAAATTGCAAATTAAATCTACCCTATGACAAATTAGGAACATTTTACGTACAAGAAATTTCAAGAAATATTATCTCCCCCCAACCCAATATATATATATAATGATGTGTGTATATATATATATATATATATATATATATATATATATATATATGCTTGATTTGCTTATTTCGTCCTTAAAAATAAGATATATTTATAAAATAGGTTAAAATTAAAATTTTATTTAGGTTCTGATATGACCCGAACTCCAAATTGAGTTGATCTCTAACTGTTGATTATATAACACATTTTAAGAGAAAATACACCGTGATGATGCTATATGTCCAAAGTCTCACGCGCTCAACACATGGATTAGAGTTTATAAATACTCTCTACATAGGAAAGGTAATATAATTTTGATATTTTATATTTGTCCGTATTTAAGTACTTATTATTTTTCGAATTCGATTTGATTTAAGTAAAGGGAAGATTTTAATTGTTGGGAGTTATTTCAATAAGTTTAACATGTGTTTGTGGGTGTATATCCAACTTAAATTAAACTAATCCTATATATATATATATATATATGAAGAAAAACTTGAGCCGGCATCCAATAGAATTCCTCTATATTCTGTATACCGTTGACATTGAAAATTCAACATCCTATTGCGTGTAAAATACTTAGAATATATTTTGATCTTTCTCAACTTTTCACATCCCATTTGCACCTAACTTTTTATGCTTCCCCATGCAAATACAAATCCACACAAACCATCCATTTATAAACCCCTCTCTTATTGTCCAAGAAAAGTTATACACCATTACTACCAAAAACCCTAGAAAAATTAACTAAAGTTAGATAGAAAGAAGGGGAAAAAAAAAAAAAGAGGGAGAGAGAGTACTCTCTTATGGCTTCTTCTTCTTCTTCTTCTTCTTGTTCATCATTTTCGAAAACCCTAATAAGCCCATGGCGAATGAAGCTTTCCCTATTTATTCTTGTTTTTCTTCTCATGAATACGTTGAATTCTTGCATTGCGATTAGGCCAGGAAGAATGATGATCATCAAGGAGGATGATGCTTCTGTAATGGCTTTGAAGTATTTTCAAGAAAAGGAGAAGTTCCCACATGGCTTGTACTTCTCTAAGCTTCCAAAAGGTGTACCTATTCCTCCTTCTGGTCCATCGAAGAGGCATAACTCTTCTCCTCAAAACTGATCAAAATGTGCAGAAGCTCAACCACATATCCCACTTCATTGATTAGAAAGGATATTATTCTTTTAATTATTTTCTTTTCCTTTTTTTTTTAATTTCTTTTTTCTAATGTATGATAGCTACCTAGTTTGTATTGAGTATTTATTATAAAGGGTTTTGCATGATAGTGGCCCAACATGAAATGGGGTTAAGGCCTGGGTTTTGTGATTAATTTTCTTGTAATTACTGTACAGGAATATTTATTTATTTGTTATAAGAGGGTTTTGATAGTTTAAAGATTGTGGAAAATGTCACCCTGCATTAGTTTTCTATTAAAAAAATTATATATAGTGCAATTAATATGTTAGTTTGTTTTGTTATTATCTATTTAATTTGATCATTGCAGGTTGTATCTGGTTGATGAATTGCATTTGTTCATATGGTCATTTTCATAATTCAATGCTTTTCATAAGTTGCATTAATAATTATTAGGCCCATTACAAATTAATTTTTCTTTCAATTTGGTTGGGTGAAGAGCTTTTACTTCCAAAAAAGCTGTTTGTATTTCAACGTCTGCCAATGGCATTTCCAATCCAACACTAAAACATTAAAGTATTGTAATTTCATTTTCAAATGTTATACCAAATTTAATATAAATGAACAATATTACATCAAATTTGGTGTAATATATATATATGCTCAATTTACCCCCAAAATTATTCTACTACTAATTTTAATTTCATTTATATCTTATATTATATATTTAATTAATTTATAATTTAGTTTTATTTATTCAAATTTAGTTTTCTTATTATTTTGCAATAATATTTGTAGTGATTAACAAGTAATTAATATTTACGATAAATTATAATAATTAACAATAATAAATAAATATATTAAAATAACATTCCTTACATAAAATTCAAAAATAAAATACAACATAAATATTAAAAAATAAAATACTACATAAAGATGCTCAACATAAACAAATCAAGAATAAAGATGCTCATTTTGCAGTGCGAGATATATTACTTGATCATTTGTGGGATAAATATACTAGTTTTGAAAATTAAATAACTAAAATATATTAATTTTTATATTTGTTTTGGTGAAAAAAATATTATTCTACATAGTGTACAATGTAGTATATTTCTTTATTGTGATATTAATTGTAATATTTATCTTTGTAATATAATTAATAAATGTAATATTAATTATATGTAATTTTTTATTTAATAGAATTAGTAGTAATAAAATATAAATAATTAAATAATTTTATAAAAAAATAAATAAGTAAAAATTGATAAATAAAAAAAATATTCATTTGGGGTAAATTTTAATACAATGATTGAAGATGATTTAGGTCAAATTACATAAAAATATTAAATTTGGTGTAAAACATACAATAAATTTGATGTAATAGATTAGAGATGGTCTAATGCTTGTATGATCAACCTTACATTTCCATTAATACCTTCAACAATTATTTTTAATTTTATTTTTTCCCACTATTTTTCTTTTTTCTTTTTCACCAAATTCTCTTTTTCATTTTTGTCCTTTTCTGTTTTTTTCTTCTTCTTCTTCCCACCCTATTCCCCCTATTGACCCCACCCCCACCCACCCCACCCACCCCACCCACAAGAAAGAATCAAGAGAGGTTGAAAAAAATTAAAAATTACTCACCAAAATTGGAAGTGGGTTCCAGATCTCAGTCTGAAGCTACTAGTTTCAAGAACTACTTGCTATATTTTTTTCTTCACCAATTCTGGCGGGGGTTGGAGGCAGGGCTGCATTCTGGGGCTGAGGGTTGGGAATGGCGACGGTTGGGGAAAAAGACGGGAAACAAAAAAGGAAAAAGAAAAATAGTGAAAATGGAAAAAATAAAATCAAATAAAAATAATGATTAAAGGATATTAATGACAAATAACATGATATAGAAGGGGCCACTGCCATACTGACATAATGCAGAGGATAAGTGAGAAAATTTTAGTTAATTGTCGTCAAGGAACGTTTAGACATGTCTTCACCCGTTTCGCTTGGTGAGGATTTTAATATTCTAAATAGATTTTAATTTTTTATTTACCTATCTTGTTTATTTTTCCTTTATTTTTTAATTTATTGTGTATATATTTATATAATATTATTTTTTTAAAATATACATTTTAAAAAAAAAATGGTAATATTATTTTTAAAATTATATATTTTTTAATATTTTTAAAAATATTTAATGAATCTAACAAGTGAACCTGCAAGATTGATGACGACTGATCTCGAGTTTGTGTGACAAACTCAATTTATTACCATTGTCCCAATAGTTGATATGTGGACTTTAAGTCGTGAAATACTAGGACCTACTAATAGTAACCCGTCAACATGAAACAATAACAATAGGAGTTGTAATCACACGACTTTTGAAATTGACTTGTCTATTTTATCTTTCTATTAAACAAGAATGCAAATTGGTCATTCCCTTTTTTGCACGCAACTTCTCAACTCTTATGCTATGTTTGATATTTGAATTTTAGTAATAAAAAAATTATGTAAGAAAAATATTTTTTTTTTCACTTTTATATGATAGTTTTTTGTAGATCATTTTTCTCTTTCTCTTCTTTATTCTAAACAAAATTCAAGATCCATACATAGCGTTATTGTTGACTCCAACCATGCTGTCATTGGTGTCTGCAGGTTTCAATGTAAGAGATTAATTTTGTGAAGTCTTTTGCCATGGATATTAGTATAACACTTCATTTATTTTTATTTTTATTTTTTTGTTATATACTTTTCAGTTTGATCCTATTAAACCATGTACAAAAACCAATGTAATAAAAAGCTGATCTAGATCCATACTTAATTGGGTCTAACAAGACTCTGAGCCCAATTAAATTGGGCCAAGCCCATTTACATGCGTAAACTCTAAACATAGCTAATAAAATCACTCTAAAATGAAAACCTCAAATCTAAAAAAAACTGATTTAGATCCATCATTTATTGGGCCTAAAAAGATTTAAGTCCAATCTAGTTGGGCTAAGGCCATTTACACGCATAATCTGTTGTCCAATAGAGATATATCCGAAAACAAATTTACGTTTAGGCCCTCGATAGAGAAGAATGAATGCTTAACAAGTTTTTTATGCAAGTTACGTTAACCAAAATTGATAGGTATATGTCAAAAATAATGATTAAGAAATAGTCTTGAAAACGTAACAGATTTCACAGGGTTTTGAAATATATAAACAGCGGAGAGGGAATATATAAATATAACGACATAAATTTTCTAGGAAAAACTATGTTAAACTTTATCATTAAATAATAATAATAATTAAAAAAAAAAGATCAATATTTCATAACCACAACAAACATTAAATCAAGAAACTATGTTACCTTTTTTTTTTTTTTTTTTTTTTTTTAAACTCCCAAATTTGGTACCTTAATTAATCAAGAAAATAGGTTTTCAATGTACATCCACTATTTCCAATACCGGCGTATCTTGGCCAGATTTTTTTTTTCGGACTTGTTTCATGCGGGACATGGGCATCTGAGATATATGTCCTATTCTTGTGATTAAATATGAGTCTTTCTGATGCCCTTTAAAAAATAAAATAAAATCAATTATTTTATGCAAAGTTGAATGGCAATCAAACTTTTGAATTTCAATATAAAATAAGCCACGTTTTCATGATCAAAATTCGAGACAAGATTTTAAAAAAGAAAATCAAGAAGAATAGAGAAAAAAAAATAGTACAGATTGGATTATTTTTAATAGCTTTACAAATTAATATTTAATTCTTTATTGTCGTTCATACCATGCAACTTTTTTCTATTCTTATTTGCATATCTCTTGATAGTATTCCATTTTTCTTTTTCTTTTTAATTTTGCTACAAATTAGTCACTATTATGTATTTTTTTCTAAAAAAAATTATTTTTCCACTCCTAAGAAAATTATAGTTAGCCTTAGTTCCTGTAAAATACTAAAATGTAATGAAATCGATGGCACCCTTTTTCTTTTCCCCCCTTCTTTTTGTTAAGCAATTTCTTGAGATGTGGAGCAAAACAAAAAAAAAAAGAGTAAAATATATATATATATATATATATATATATATAAAGGGCAACACAAAAAAAAAAAGAAAAAAATGGGCCAAAGAAGTACAAGGGTAGGGCATGATTGATGTGTAAAGCATCAATCAAACTTTAGTGCATAAAAAGACTCAAAAAGCTTTTTTTTTTTTTTTCATTTTTTGTAAAAATAAATAAATTAAAAGGGTATTGGACTGATAAAAGAAATAAGACTTGACTAAAATAGTGAATCCCAATGGAAATATTTGCCACTGCTGTGCCCAACAATCCCTGATACACGCTCTGCCTTCATTTTATTACAAGACAGCAGCAACCCCCTTCCCCTTGTTTGTGTAAGAGTAGTAATTGACAATTTGTTTCAAGTTTCAGTCACTGACATATGACCTGTGACTATCAAACAGAAGGATGATTGATAATTTGTTTGGCTGATATTTTTACCTTTACTTTAATAATTTTCCCAATAATACAGAATATATCATGCTCAAGACCTTTCAGATTAAATAAAATAACAAATGTGAAGTCTATTTGTTATGTTTTATTTAGGCCTTATTTTAAGTGTACGATTGAAATTCTAAGATTCTACTAAGTGAGAGGATTTTGGGTGCCAATCCCATTTAATTGAATTGGACAAAGAAAATAAATAGAATTAAATTGATTACTGATTAATTTTTGGTATAACGAGGCGGGGGGGGGTGGGGGGGGGGGGTTGGCTGCATTTGTTTTCTCTATTTTTATCCCCTTGTGAGGATCCGCATGCTGGAAAAATTTATTTAAATTCTTGAATCATGAAAAGACACACTGGATGTCAATATTAAATTCTTTAGAATCTTGCTAAATGAATAGTAAAACTATTAGAAAAGAACATATCTTAATAATTTATATCATAGCCAATCTAAAAAGAGAAAACCAAGGATTTTTTCTCTGAGATGCCAAAATTTCAGAACGTTTTCCCCATACCAAAGAAGATTTTTTTTTTTTCACTTTTTTTTTTGCCCCTTTGGAACGTCCTTTATTTGAATTAAATTTAGCAAAAGAATATTTGTATTCAACCATTGCCAGTCAAAAGCCCAAAAAGAAGTATTTTAAAAAATAAATAATAAAAAACTCACATTTACCTTTATCTTTTCCTCTTTTTAAGAGATGCAAATTTAGGCTAAGTTATGTTTGCTTGTCCCTTCATTTATAATTTCCCATTAACATGCAGAAAATTTTGCCAACTTTTTGAGTTGATTTTTCTAAGATGAGAAAAATTCCCCAATCCATTCAAACTAACTTGTGCATATGATCATCCAATCATTTGATTCTCAATCCCAACAAAAATGGGCTAACAAATAATTTCAAATCCTCACAATTCTTATGTATTTTATGTAATCCATATCAACCAACAAATATATGAAACAATATAAGACACATTGTTGACATATAAATGGTGTTTGATTGCATAAAGCAAGACACATTTATATACAAAAATACATATATATATATATATTATATATATATATATATATATATATATATGTGAGTATGTGTAGATAAATAATAAATTTTTACTTGATGTACGCTGTATCGGGTATACATGTATTTAACTCGTTCTATATTGAGGACAAAAATATAGTATCTGCGATTTTTTTATTTGTCAAAATCGACATCCACATGTATATTTTGTCAATTTATTCACAAATATATTAATATGTACAAGAGGTATCTACTCTCTTCAATATAAAAACCCGATTGGATAATACGTCATTGTACAAGTTTCTTACACGTATAAACCGGCATAAAAAGTATGGTATACGAACGAAACATATGTATGCTCATAATCAAAACAATCATAACGGATTAAACTTCGAATTGAAGAAACTAAAAGAACTCATCACCCCGTGTTGGGTGTACCAGGAAACCCATTATTTGCTAGCCATTCACATGTGTGTGTTCCATGATTTGCTGAGGCCGTGCCCAAATCATGCCTAATCATTTGCAAATGCCTCTTTTTTTTTTTTTTTTTTTCAGTAACTAACTACATTAATCTTGGTCTTTAATTTTGTTTTAGTCCTGATCCCTTGATTTCTTAATCTAAACGAGTCATTAATTTCTTAATCTAGGATAAAATATTATCATTGGTTTTAGCTAAACTGTGTTAAAAATCTTGGCAGAAGATAGGACTGGTGAGCAGAACAACTACTGGAGAAGCCATCCAAAAACAAGGCATTCATTTAAGCTGGTAGTTGGTAACAAAGAACAAAACATAGGGGTCATTGCTGCTATAGTATTACAATGATGGTGTTTTTCACCATTCATCCACCGTTCTTGATTCAATAATGATCGTTTGAGAGAGTGTTGTATTACACCGATCCACCCAATGATTTCACCGAACAAAGAAGACATCATCATTCGACTTGGAATCATAACAACTATTTCGAACTAAAGGAGGATTAGGTGCAATATTGAGATGCTAAATAAAAGTACTACTCCATAAGATACAAGAAAGTGTAAATTCAAGATGTTTGATAAATTATGAAACGGGCAAAATCAGTAAAACCAAATTGTGCAGACAAAACAATTACTGCATTTGCCTCTAGGTTTCATTAATAAGGTAAAAGAGTAAAAAAAAACCAACCTATTCACAAATTACAAAATATACCCTCCCACCAAACCACCTTTACTATCTCATGTTTACTATTTATCCCTCAACCCCCACTAACCAGTAAATTTCCCATTTCAAAAAAGTTCAAGAACCCAAACTACATGGAGAATCTAACCCCCAATTTCTTCACAAAAACTAAGGCTAAGCAATAATAAACGAAAGCGTAAACTGGATTCTTGGAGTTGAATTTAGAACAGTAGGACTATAGAAAAAACTCAGACTCTGAGCAAATAAATGCTGAGTTCTGGACCTCCATTTCCATCAGGATTCATCATGTAGAAAGCTTCAGAATCTTTAGATCCCACAACCCTTTCAAACTTAGCCCTCATGTACATCAGCTCCCCATCGTATTCTGCCCCATTTCCTGCCCCGGGCAGCACCCCTGCTCCCATTGAGATCGGGCCTATGGCATTCAAAACCTTCCACTCTTCAGGGCCACACTCTCTCCTCATTGCATACCCACACTTCTTCCCATTGCAGTAAGTCCTCCAAATGGGTTCCTCCAGAAGTTTGAAACCTTTCTTCTCAGTCTTCTTATCGCATTCCAAAGCAATCCTCACCAGCCCAGAAGCCATTTCCTTGACAAGAATGCTTGTTGGAGTTGCTAGTTCAACTAGAAAAGCTGGGCTCAGCTTGAAATCTTCTTGAAATGCAAAATGGACATGGCCACGCCTGTGCCCGAAAAGGGTGCCCACAACTTTTGTGCCCAGGCCCGATGAAAAGTGGGTTCGGGCCCTGCCTAGAGCAAGGGCTGAACGCAGCTTGGAAATTGCCATAACTGAGAGCTTTTTTCTTGGTGCCTTTGCTGAGCCTGTGGAGAATGAATGCTGCATTGGAAAATTTGTGAGCTCCTCTGATTTTACTTTTTCTTTCTCTTCAGATTTTGAGGAGGAGGAGCTGAAGGTTAAGATTTCTTCCATATCATTATCTTCATCTTCAACTACCTTCTTTTTCCAGTGGAAGTATCTCCTGGAGAATGAGAATGAGTCGTGAGGATTTCTAGCCATGATTGTCTTCATCTGGTGAAAAAAGAAAAGGCAGGAAAAGGGATTAAAGCAAGAAAACAAACGAATAAATTAAAGGAAACAAGGGTGCTTTTTGTCTTGAAAGATGGCTTGAGGAATGTGTGAAAAAAAAAGAACTAAAGAAAAGATATAAGGGGCAGATTTCTGATTCTTTGATCTAATTCCTCGTTATATATTGTGTTTTTTTTTTTTCTGGTGGGGTGATTTTATTCTTAGCTTCTAGCCTCTTTTTGTCAGCCTTGGGTGGACTGGTGGACTATGGCAGGGAGAAACCTGACAAAAGATGGTGAGCAGCCCCACCTAATTGAATCAAGAAAATATGAGGAATACAAAGAAGAATAGAGACAACAAAAGACACACACACAGACACACACTACACAGGGACACAGAGAGACAACATTAAGCAGAGAGGAGATGTGAATTAGTGAAGTGAAATGCGCAATAGAAAATAATGGGATTTGAGGAGACAAGGATTTATCTTGAATCTTTTATTTTTCAAATGGTGGGGGCTGATTGCAAATAGCAAGGAGAGACAGTGGGGCAGGGGAGGGGAGAAAGAGAGGCCTTGACTGACTAAAGGACTTGCATTGGAAACAGTTAAGGATAGGTAAAGCCACACCAAAACTGTACCCACTTTGGACCACTCCTCCAAACACAATTCACCATATTTAATGTTGCAGCAACAAGTGCACGCATATTCATGAGAACCACCATTTTCTTTGTTTTCTGGAGGCTCTTTTAATCAAAGTTAGAGTGGAATTATTAGTTTTGAGACTTTTTTGCAGACCTGTTTCTTTGTGTTTGTGTGCTACAGACAATAGGCACTTAACCAGACTATTGAGTTCCTTTTGGATGAGGCTACGATTATTGCAGATAAGACAATATATGCTTAGTATAGGGCTTACTTCGTTGTAATTCAAGAAAATGTAGGGTGTTTGCAAGAGGTCACTGGTAGTAAACATAAAGAACATTTGGAGGTTGGATTTGAAAAGTTGTAAAAAACGAGAAGTGAATGTTTGATAACGAAATAAAAGAGGGAAAAAAAAAATTCAATTCAATTACAAACTACCAGAAACTGTTAAAAACACCACCTGTGAAACTTCCAACTTTTCGGCTATTTTAGTTTCTTTTAAGCTAAAGTTAAAGCAGGTTACTCAAAACATTTCTTGGTTACTTTACAAGCACATCAATTTTCTTGCAATAGACAAACTAACACACAATACTTTAGTATCCGTTAGATTATATTTAGAACATTCAAAATTTTAAATTCTGAAATAATTATAACTATTCCCACACTGAAATATGAGGTTCTTGAATGCACTCGAATTATCCATTATAAAATGATATATTGAAAGCCACATAAAATCTACTCTATATAAATGATTACCAGAATTTCAGGACCTAGGAGTCTCCAAACTCTCTAAAAACTAAGAATCAATTTCACTGAGCCAAAATGTCAGTAACTTAGTGTGAAAGGTGAAGCAATCATGATTATTTGCTTTGAGCCAATAAACCTTAATGTGCCAAAAGAATTTGCCAGATACTGCAGCCCACAATGATTATCTAGTTTTAATTGTTGAATTTTAGTGATAGGGTTAGATACCTAACTAAAGAAGGAAGGTTGTGTTCCACCAGCCAGTCCATATGCACCACATGTGTATAGATGACAGTCTTCAAATGTCAAACCTAGTTGAAATTCTCGGCTTTCATAGTTCCCAAGTCTTAAGAACGTTGGTCCTAAAATCCTCTTTTAGTCATATAATATGTTGTGATGGGCTCAAAATTTTATAGATCAACTAATCATGATCTGCAGCCAACTACTAGAGCTAAAACTAGGTTACTTTAGGTGCTCCAAGAAGAATATGTGAATGATGAGTCAGAATCCATGTTTAAACAAATTACTAAAGCTCATTCAAGGAATTCTAAAACAATCTTAAGGTCATAAAGTAAGTGTAGAATACTTACTAGATGGAGAAACTTTGTGCCTTTAAACAATATTAGTGTTCGACTTTTAAATTGGCACTTGGCGCCTGCATGGTTCAAAATACAATTTCTGGTAATTGTTTATGGCCTAACAGACACACACACACACACACACACACACACACACAAACGCACATCCTCTTTTGTTGATTTCTCACAAATAAAGTCGAATAAATAAACATTTGCCAATATTGCTCATTAATTTTCACAAACAATGCAGTATTTTAACTGTGCAACTTTCATCTTGATGGGCATAAGCCCAAAATGGACATAAGAGTTTCTTTTGGATTATGGAATAAAAATAATATTTGATAACAGATAAATTGAACTATAATATTTAGATTAAGCCACTAAGATTATAAGGTTCAAATCCACAAGAGATTCTCATGTCAACGTTATAAATACTCCAATTTTTATTATTAAAAGATACATAATTAATTATGTACTTGTATATTTTTAAGATATTTGCATTGCATTTACTTGTTTTGAAACTAAGTTGAGCGTAGAAGGGTGTTTGCCGAATCAACTCCTAACACCCTTTAACGACTTTTTATGACGCACACAATAACTCGTTCGATAATACAAATTTAGGAGAATTACTACTAAAAGGAGTGATAGCACATTAGTTTTAAAATTTATTAGAGTTGATGATAGAAATTATTAATACAAAAGCAACATTATGTAGATAGATGATTACGTATGTATTTTTCTGGAAATACAACAAAATGACTTGATTAATAGTCTACAATCATATTATTTTATAAAAGGAAAAAAAAAAAAAAACCAAGAAGATAGACAGAGTGTTCGTTCTACAAATGAAATGGGCCTCACCAAAGTATGTGGTAGTAGTACTTTTATGCTTAGGAAGTAATTAAACCCATTACCCGAACAAGGATCCGATCCTCGAACTTGGGAGAAGGCCCAACTGTTTCTTAGATGAGCCGTCCTTCATTTTATGAGTGTCCAATATGGATAAGATGTAAGATTGAAACTTGTGGCCAATAGAATGGCCCAGCTGCTTTGATTTGCATGGATGAACTGGAACATTAATTCCGAGGAAATATTAAACACTCCGTTTTACCTTCACAACGCCTGTCGCATGGCAAAATCGCCATAAATTATTCTCATTAAACTCTTCCAAGAATTACAAGGAATGTAAAGAAACCATTTATTTATTTATTTATTTACTTGAAAAAAAATTGAGGTAGTGAAATAACATAATTATCAATTATTTGTTTAATAGTTTTCTCTACAGTACACCAGATAAAATTATATCCACTTTTCATCCATTAAAAATACACACATATGATTGAAAAAGGGTGGAATAGTTCAAAACAAGCGAACATTTCTGGAGTAATCCCTGGATTGTTTTTCTCATCATCCGTATGTAAAAGCAGAGATTATGAACACAAGCAACCGAGAATATTTTCATCAAACTCTTACAAGTCTTTTGCTTTTGTTTTGTTTTTATCTTTTTTTTGGTGGGGTGCGGGGGAGGGGGGGGGGGGGGGGGGGGGCGTTGTAAACTGTCACATACACGGAAAAAGACTCTAGTAAATATTAAATATTAAATATCATCTCTGGGAACTTAATTTTTTAATTTCATTCATAAAATTTCAACCCACGTCAATTTTTAGTAGTATAAATTTCAACACCCTTCTCCGTGTTACCATGGAAATTAAGTTTCAGGTTTTTCAGAATTTTGTCAAGCAATTATTTTTTTAATAAAAATCTAAAAAGAATAGCAAATCAGTACCTTTTAGTTTTCATATCTTCTGCAGTTTTACTTACTATAATATGATTAGGAAGTAAATAATTCGAATGGAATCGAATATATCACTGATTAAATTTAAAAAATTATATTTAATCTTGATTCGAATATTATTAAGTCAAACTTGAATAAACTTTAATCGAGTCGAATATAAATTGAATTCGAATAATTTATTCTTTTTATATATATATATTTTATTTTTTATTAATCGAATTTAGCTCGAACTGATTTTAAATCTTATCGAACGAAAATATATATTTAAATATTATTTATTAAATTAATAAATCAAAATCAAATACATTTTTAAGAATGTTAGATTCTAAATATAATGAAAAGTGTACTAGTAAATGTTAATTTTTCCACTGTTTAAATTTGTCTGTTTTGAATGTTTTGACTGCTAACCACCTGACGAGAGGTGCATGCACTTTTTACACGCTAGATTTTTTCGTCCAAGGAAAAAGTCTCACTCAAATTTCAGTTAGTTATATAATAATTATGATATATTTATTTTGTAATTATTTACTTTTTATAAAGTAAATATTTAATTACATAACAAATATAATTTACTTATCTATAATTGATTTGTGATAACTCTCTTATTTTTCATTAATTGGACATCAACTCCTTCACCGTTTTGTCCGGCAGCATAATTCCCCATCTAAATATGTTTGTGTGAAGTAATATATTAATTAAATAATTAAAAGTAATTACCTAACCAGCCAAGTCATATAATCATTCCAATTTTCTGAACTACTACCCGTGCGACGTACTATTAATTTTCTATTTAGAGAATTGTTACCAGATTAATCTACTTCACATTAGTAAATGTTGTGGATTATACATCATTATTTTAAAAATTGAATCGAATTGCAATCGATTTAATCAAGAATTAGAGGTGGATCTATTTCAATTAGGTATATAAAATCAAATTTGTAGTTTGATCGGTCAAAACGATCAAAGATTGGTTAAACCTGTTTGACAATCTTTTTTTAATTTTTTTTAAGTTTAAATTTGATAGTTTATTTATTTACGTGATTATTTGGATTTTGTGTTTTGTTAGATATTTTTTAAGTAGATATTTTTTTATATTTAAAATATATTATACAATAATTAATTTATTATATTATCATTTTACATAATATAATAATAATAATATATAATTAATTTTCATTATATCAATTCGACCGACGATTAATCAATAGCAAAGATCGATTTGATATTAGTTCACTTATAAAAATACTGTTACAATTAATTATACATTGAACCTGCAGCTCAATAAAATTGATTTCTATTTAATTAAGATAGAACTTTCAAAACTTGGAATATCAGGTTGAATATTCAGAAACCATCATTTTCAAATATGAGAATAAGTTGATGGAATTATGAGATTAGCTTCAACCATGGTACGGATAAGCAATTGAAAAAATAAAAATTCTGTTGAGATTGTCTTGATTTCTAGAAGACATTGATTATAAATCATTTGAATAATTATGTTGGTAAATTGTTGTACTAAATTCAAGAATGAGTTTATTATTGACTTCTTTTGGCACATTGATTTTTAATTTGAGCTTAAAAGTCAGTTTCAACCAAAATATAAAATACGAAGGGCAAATTGATTTCTACGGCATTTTCGCTGATGTGAGGGGACATGATTTTAATTAGCAACGCTGCACAAAATTTTTAGGGTTGGGTTTTGACAGAAGAATTTTGTTTTGAAAAAAGAGTTTGGAGCTGTAAGAATTTCAAAAGACTAGGTATAATCAAATGATTGACTTGATCTCTAATTTTTTTTACGACAAGAGGGTTGAAATGTTAATTACTATCGAATGAAAAATAACAATTTTTATTGAAAAAAGACTAATAGTTCGACCGATTCAATACTTGTTTCAAGTGATGCGATTGCTGTAACAAGTAAATTATTACATAATTGAAAAAAAAATTTCTCGTCGACACAGACATAAATTTAACGAAGCCACATAAATTTGTCCATAATTTATTTTTTCTTTTTTTTTTTATGTTATTAAATTGTTAATGGTATATTTGGTTGTTCAAAAACTACACTTCCTATCGCCTCCACAAGGCTTAATTACTTAACATGACTGGAGAAAGAGGACCTAAAGCACTTTTCACTATATTTCTGAAGATCCAAAAAGGATTTTAGGAGATGAATTTGTAATGACTTTATGGCTTCCCAAAAATAAAAATAAAAATAAAAATAATAAAAATTAGAAATAAAATAAAAATATTGAAGAAATACTTCACCATTATTGACACTCACTAGCTAGTAATGAAATGAAGCACAAGTCTTACACGAAAAATTAAAGAAGTAACACATTCGAAAATCTTATGCGACAAAATTAAAGAATCCTATGATCACACGTTCATCTAACGCATTGTGTGATAAGTTCCAAACCATCCCTCCACATAAGAGACATAAACAGTATACTCCAAAACACCGTAATTTTCGACAGGATCATAAGAATAAGTGTTGGAAATAGAAAACCCACGGCCATTCGAAAAACACCAGTGCCACCAACAACGGGAAGCTCCCGATTCCTGGAATCAATCGGATTCCTCCCCAGGATGCAGAGCGTACTCCCGTTGTATTCGCCTGCCGTGAACACAAAGTTGATGTTCATAGCCAGACCCGATTCTCGCAAGTCTGCAGAAGTGATGAGCCCCTGAGCCCGGCCCAGTTTCTCTGAATTGCGATCGGGCTCAGCTGTTATCAAGTCATCCAAGACCCTAACTTGACCAAACATCGTAGGTGAAACAGAAGTGATCTCGGCCCGAGCAACCTCCCAAATGGTGGCGTTTGGCCCGCCTAGTGCGTCCTGGACATAGAAATGAAGTTTTGCTACCTTTTCCTTAAGTTGAGAAAGGTTTTGAAACCATTTTTCTGCCTCCTTAGCTTCTTTTCTGGAAGTGGCGTATGTGCCTGCTATTAACAATGAACAGAGAATCAGAATTGTACAAAATTTTGCCATTTTCTATAAGAGTTTAAGCCAATTGCAATGTAAATCTATCATGGTTGTGAAGTTCTGGGGATATTATATAGGTGAATTTGCTTGGAAAGAGGACTTAGAAAAAATCAAAGATGTAGAAATTTTGGCCTGCAGCCTGTGTAGTAAATAGTAATATGCTGGAAATTTTGCTTTACTTCTTGTTATTAATATCTGTTTTAATTTGATATTTTATCTCATATTTCATGTTACAAATATATGCTAAACGTTTAAAATATTTTTTAAATATATTTAGCGTAAAAAAATATATAAGATGAAATATTAAATTGAATTAAAAAATTCAAAGTGATTAATATCAACTTCAATACTAAGCTATATATGTAATACACTATGAATTATTCAACAAAATAATTAATAGCCAAGTGTACCTAAAGTACTACGGATGTCTATTTCAATGGAAACCCATTATGTTGGTTAAAAGAATGTACGAATTTTATATGAAAAAACTTAAAAACTTTGAAATTTGAATACTTCAATCCTATTACCTAACAGATGTTTGGTCCACACATTTCTTAATTTCATTTCTTAAGCATTCATATATACGAATTTAATAAGACTCGACCAAATCTGGATTCTGGATTTGCATCTTCAGAAGTGTAAATTTCTGAAGTACGTCTTTTTTCCATATCGAACCCTAGCCAAGAAAACTAATCTGAAATCTTATCAGAATAAGGAAAAAGAATATTAATAACAATATGAAAGTCCTTATTAGTAATAAGGATTAAGTGATAATAATTATTATGTTACCATAATAATGACACTCACAAAGTTAATAATGACAAAACTTAATATTTAAGCTGTAATATTCACAATTAGTGATACTTTATAGTGACAACAAAAATTTGTTACAAATAGTAACATTAATCTTCAATTAGTAATAGCTTAAACATAATTTTTTATAAATAAAATAAAAATACTTGTCATTTAACAACTTTCAAATTGTTATATAACATCTTTTTGTTAATATTCTTTTTTTCTTGTAGTTTCTTGATAAAATTAAAATTTCAAACTTTTTTTTGGTCTTTAATTTTTTATCCTTAGAGAAAACCAGCATATTTATTTTGGAGGGAAAGTGATCTTGAGGAGATGCAATGCAACAATTATTTGCTGGCCACTTAGAATTAGAAAAAGAAAAAACGTTCAATCGATTGAAGGGGGCAAAAGTGCAGTAAAATTAAGTAGTAATGTACATTTTCAATGGCATCTGTTTCAGATTTTCTTAGTTCTATGTTTCAACCGATGCGATATACATAAAGAGTGAGCGCTTTTTCTTCATTTGAAATAAGAAATTCAAAATTTCAAGATATTAAGGTAAAATATATGATTAATTTAATTTCATGCTTGCCTTAATTGTATATTCACAATTATTTTTAGATTTTATTCTATGTCGTTGGACGATTTAGAGTTTGATTTAATCTTGTTATTGATCCTTCTTTCATCATTGAAACTTCTCTTCAATAACTTTAATTTATCCTCTCCTCTCCTACAAGTTTGTATAAAGGTCAATGGAGTAGTTAAGCTTTTAAAAACCATTAAGAGTAATTAATATCAATCCTATGAATTTTCTTGCCCACATTTTCAGCCTTTACCATGCGTACAAATCCACGTGTAATTGACTAGAACACTTGAAAATGAAATAATTAAGTTTGAATAGATCGTGTTAGTATTTTATTTTATGGGGTTGAATCAATATTGCATCCAGTACATATATGAGTTCTTGCCAACTTAAGTGACACTTATGCCCCTAACATAATTTAGATCAACCCAAGTTGTTAAACTGTATCACTGAAACGAGAAATATAGTAAAAAAAAGCCCAACAATCCTAGCCAAGGCCCATAACTTGCCAAGCAGTACTTTGCCATGGGCCTGGACAATGTCAAGATTGCTTTTAAGTGGGTTCAGCCTCGGCCTGGCCCATGACAACCCGAGCTTGGGTTGAACTGGCCCAGCTACATTGCTGGCCACGCAGACGCAGCCCAGTTGACAAATTTATATGCACACTCGATGGTGATCACATCCATGATAACATATGGAATTAAACAATTGATGGATTACATTCTTTTCTGCTAGTTAAGTACTCAAACATTATCACCTTTTAAGTAGTAAAATGTAGAACACCAATATATATATATATATATATATACACACTAGTTAAAAAAACAGTTGAAACGTTCTGCTTTGGAGTTCAGTGGAATGAAACTGTCAACGAATTTTTACTATAAATAGCCATATAAACAGCAACAGAAACATGTCCCACAAATAACTTGAAACATATACCTAGTACTTTGCTAGCTATAACAAAAATGGGATCATACAACCCATTAATCTTTTCCTGTCTAGCGCTCTTATTTCTAGTATTTCATCCTGCCCAAGCTCAAAACACACGACAAGATTATCTTGCCGCCCACAATGCAGCTGGTGCCCGTGTCGGGGTAGGCCAGATGAGATGGGACGCGAATGTGGCGGCCTACGCTCTCGCCTATGCCAACAGGATCAGGGGGCAGTGCTTGTTCCAGCACTCGGGAGGGCCATACGGTGAGAACCTCGCCATGAGCAGCGGGGCCTTAACAGGGCGAGATGCAGTCCGCCTGTGGGTTGATGAGAGGAGGTACTACAATTACCAATCAAATTCATGTAGGAATGGAGAGGTGTGTGGGCACTATACTCAGGTGGTGTGGCGCAGATCGGTCCGGCTAGGGTGTGCCAGAGTGAGGTGCAACAATGGAAACTGGTTCGTCATATGCAACTATGATCCTCCGGGGAATGTTGTGGGGCAACGCCCTTACTAGAAGATTGATGTTGTGTGCATGCATGGATACTCTAAGATAGTATCCTAACTAGTAGTAGTACATATAAGAAGAGGAAGCAGTCAATAAGACAAATTTAAATTGAATTTACATGTGTTTGTGATAAAGATACTCATGCAGAATCATAAGTTAATTTATGTAAATGAATACTCTTTTCTTGATAAATAGTTATGCTTCATTAATTAAAGTTAGTACTAGTACAATATTACATTGACAACAAAAAGTTTATTGGGTTTTCAGAAGATTGATAAGAAAACAGATAGCAGGATCTACTGTTTTTTCTGGAACTTCTTTATGACAAATCACATGATTCAGATCAAGAAGCTCTTGAGATAATGCATTGGTATAAGTTGATCAAATTTGCCTCCCCACAAAAATCAATAAAAAGAGGCAAAAACTGCCAAAAAGAATGGAGAAGAAAATTTGGATGCAGTCCCTTGGCAACTCTGGTCCTAAACCAGCTATGGTCGTACCCAAATTAATCAAATATCCTTAGGATTAATCAAATTTTACAACCCTGCTTAATGGTCAGGCAATGGCTTGTAACAGCTCAAACTCTTGTTAATTTTGTGCTTGTGTGAAAGATGAAACAGTGTCACTCTTGATCAGGTCACCAGCCAATGTCATTAAATCGTTCACCTTACGATTTGTAACAGTAATAAGAAAGATAACAGAAACAGAGAACTCTAATTAAGTAATTCATACAGCCAAGAAATCAAGCAGAAATCGAACAGAAAGGGCACTTGCCCCATGATTCTATCTCAAACTAATTCTCAGTTCTCATTATAATCGGCAGGAAAGGGATTAAAATCACTCTGAGCCATAGTTTCTAATGGTCCAAAGAGGGGTCGCGGGAGATTTTTCCAGTCGTACCAATCCCAACCCTCACATTTCTCAGGCTCAAGATTTTGGGGCATCTGATTAGGATCAGCCAGAAATGCGCGCATGAATATTGCAACAATATGCAGAGGCTTATCTACCTTGGAGACGACATTGTTGGCTACAGTTAGATACTCAATTTTATCAATGTCTAGCCCTGTCTCCTCCTTCACCTCTCTGGCTGCACATTCCTCAAAGCTTTCCCCTGAAATCATCACAGCGACAGCAATAGTTGATAAATTTACTCAAAATTTATCAGAGAAATCCAGGCCCTCTTCACACTCGTATACAAACCCTAGGCATAATAATCAACATTATTTCTGTATGAATGAAAGTGTCGACTAATCCTATGTATGCAATCAAAGAAAAAGATAAGGTCAATTCTGAGGCTGAGCTAAGGATGTTTAACTAATTATACTTTCTTATGATCCCCTATCTTATTCAAGAATCCCAATTTTTTTTTTTTTTATAGGCACTGATTTAATTACTAAATTAAGTGGCAAGAAATTTAGTACTGTGCAGGCTTACCGAACTCAAGGTGGCCACCGGGCAGCGCGAAGGTATCGCGGCCAACGGAAGAGCGGCGCCGCCCCAACAGCACCTTATTTCCCTTCAGCAGAAACACCACCACCGCAACTTTAGGCCTTGATGCCTCCCAAGCATTCTCCATTTTCCTATCAGTATAATTATTTTATGTCTTTCTCTCAACCTCACAAAATACCAGTATCATTTAGAACTAGTGGGCACTTAATATATAATGCCTGGGAGATCAAAATCCAAAAGGTTCTTACCAAGAAGAAACTGTTGACTCCCGCCAAAGGTTAGTTTTTTTCCCGCTGACGTTTGTGGACTGAGTTTAATTTTACTTGGGCTAAGAATTGGGGCCTAAGCAGGTAATAGTGAGGAGAAAAGGGCCTCGACCACAAGTGCTTAGGAAGCCCAAAATTCTTTGATTAATTTCATTTACTCTGAAAGTCGGTGGGTAAAACAATTTTTACTAGCTCATAAATATTTAATAGAGCATGACGAGACAAGTAAGTATTTTATACTTATAATTTAGTTGGTTATAAATTCGAATCGTTTGTAAAAAAATTATAAAAAAATATAATAAAGTATATTTTTTTTATCTTAGGTAATTAGATTCTTCTTTTAGACTAGAGAGTTAAATTCATGAATACAAAATCTCATATGCTCAGATTCATTAAGGCATACACCACTTCCATGTTTTTTCAGTAGCTACATATAACATTATGGCATATGACAACATTTGAATGAAAAAATAACGAGCCTAAGTTTAATTTTCTTCGCCATTCTTTTATACTTCTCCTCGCATTAGTTGTCTGTGATCTTCTAAAGTAATTAGACAAGGAAAAGCACACTGTTTTGTTACTAGAGATATCAATCAAGAGAAATTGTTTAGAATTAGATATCAAAACTTCACGTAAAAGCGCTGACGTATGTGTTGTTGCCCCATAACTGCGTGATGACATGGAAAATGAAACACATGAACTATTGTTATCGAGATGTAATTCTTTAAACACATGAATTATTGTTATCGAGATGTAATTCTTTAAACTTTAGTAGCTACTTATAATATATTTTTATTAATGACCTGTATATAGATAATTATACAATGTCATTCAAAATAAAACGTGTGAAATGACACGACATTACTTATTACATATTATCACTTTGATCGAGACACAAAATATAGTATCCAATGCAAAGCTTGATAAATCATATGATAAAAAATTGCACAATGACACACAATTCAAAGCACAAGAAGGGTTCGACTTGTACTACTTTATGTTTTTTTTTTGAGATATTATAAAATTTTTAAAAAATTTCAAAATACCGCCAAATAAAAGTTCTTACATATATATAACTATAGGAGAAAATACACATTGTATTGTTTGGTGGGTATTGTGAATTATTTTTATTCTTTTATAAAATTCGAAAAAAAAGCCCTACTTTATTTATATATAAATAACACAACTCAACAACAAATATATAACTCTAGAATTTAATACAAATATTATTGTCTTGTAAATTTTCTATTTTAAATGGAAGAGAATTGAAATTTTGAGTGCTCAAATGATGACTACGAGTCAATTTAGGACACAAATCCAACAAAATGGGTTGCATCAGCTTAACGCGGGCTTAGGAGACAATGATTGCATCAGCTTAACGCGTCCGAGGAGTTGGTTAATAATCTTCAAACACTTGGCATACGAATTTCATGGCATCGATCATTATTGATGTTGTGAAATAGTACTGAAAATTGTAGGAGCGTTGTTGTAGTAATTAGAATTGAAAAAAAATTTCGTTGTAGTTATCACATGCTCCAATCAATAAAAAAATTTGTAATTGTACAATGTCAATGACTCACATTCGTGAAATTCACAATATTCTGAATCTATCTTTTCTTTAAATCGGAATACTATATGTTCGATGAAGATGATTAAATTCTATTATTTAAATAATTATTATTATCTCAATTTTATATTTATTGGTGTTAAATAATACTTTTTTATTATTAAAATCTATGGACAAACAATTTTATGAGAAAAATAAAATTCCATTACCATCAATTATCTTTATTTTGCGTGAAAGTGAACAAGAATTAAACCCTACAACAAAATTTATACAACAATATTGAGATTTAAAATGATTTTTTACTTGTGTTTAAAAAAATAAAAAAAGAAATTATTATTACTATTATTACTATTTAAAAAAAATCAATTAAAAAAAGTGAAGGTCTTACAGTAAGTAATGCTCTCCAAAGACGTTATCTGTTGTAACGCCTAGACTAATTTTTTCTGTTAAAAAAGAAAAACATAAGGCGTTATCCTACATAACACCTTCTATTTGATTTATTTAAAAATAAAAATTAAAAAATAAAGGCATTACAATATATAATGCTTATGAAAGACGCTACATACTATAACACCTTTATTAATATTTAAAAGAAAAAAAGAAAAAAAAATAGGAAGCATTATTCTTGATAATGCCTTTTGTTATATTTACGATAGATATATATATATATATATATATATATATATATTAAAAAAAGACATTATCTCCGAAAACGCATCACCATTTTTTGGTAAAGGGTTTGAAAAAACTATATTGAATTTTTTATAAATTTTTTGAGAATATTTGGTTAAAAAATTCAAAGTAATCAACAAAAAAAAAAAAGAAAAGAAAGAAAGAAAGAAACAAGAAAATACTGCATGCATCTCCACCAACGGCAACTTCCTATTATTTGTGCCTATCTAATTGATCAATTTAAAAATTCCACCATCTACCTAAGTGTAGCCAATCTTATTACGAATATATAACATCTGGAAAAAAATATTTATCTTTTATGAAACTAAATACAATGTATTGATAAAAACTCAAAAGAATTGACATATATAGAAGAACCCTAAACATAAAGCAAATGTTGCAATATAAGTGGAACGAGGAAGTATCCTCTTTTCTTATTGCATATTACTTTCCCTTTGATCAAGAATACAATCTGATATTCTTCTAACCTATACTAGAATTATCCTTGTTCTGTTTCTCTTTTTAGCTTGCAAATGTGCTTTATGTTCGCTAAAGATGACCTCGTTTGAAAAAAATTATAAAAAATAAAAAAAGAAAGAAAATATTTATATTTCTTATTGTAATTACGCTCGTAAATAATGTTGAATCGTGTAGCATAGATATTAACTAGTCAAATTTAAATTCTTCTTTTATTTATTGCCTTTCATTTAATGGAGGTTTTTAGATTAGATGTCGACAACTATAATATAAACAAATTTATCCATAGAAAGTGAATAAATTAAGAGCGAAAATGATATATTGATTAAGTCTGTCGTAGATTATAATTTTTTTTTGTGTTATTGTATACTCTCACAACAAAATTTTTAATTATATTAAAAACACATTGTTAAAGGAAAATAAGGATATTTTGGGTACATTAGTTCGACTCCATGACGATCTTTCTTCAAATTATTGTTATTTTTTACTTCTTTGTATAATTAAAAATATATAAATTACAATATTAATAGTATGCATTCTCATTGATGATTTTAAATGTGGTTACGACTAGGAATGTACAAATCCATCTAAAGTATTATTAATTCACGACTGACATTAGTCACGTTGAAATATATTTTTAGGTTCGCCCAATATATATGTATGCTATACGGATATTTTAAAATTCGAGTGGATACACTAAACACGACATATAAATACATATATATATATATTGTTTATAAAATTAAACCCTCTTCATACCTATTTTCATAACCTAAATTAAAAAAAAAAAAAAAGGTGATACCCCAATTAATCAATATGAGATAATTGTGAAACAATGCATGATCATAAACGTGAGATGTAAACTTTCAACTAACAGCACTTACAAAGTCAAACAAGCAATATAATTTCTGTTGTGACATTTTTCCTGCATCATATCTTTTGCCAATCATATATTTACATGTTCATTGTTTTCGTACAATTATGTTATTATTAAGTTAATTATTAAAGAACTGCCATCATTGCTAAATGCTCATTTTCAAGCATATCAAAATAAGTGCAACCTATGACTCCTCAAACTTTAACAATATTACTACAATGCCCTCCAAATAATATAATTACTAGTGTCTAGAGAATAATTTTTTAAAATTTGTTTTGTTAAATCCACACAGCCGTCCTTTGAGAAGGAAGGCATAAAGAACAAAAAAAGTGGAAAACTCAGTTGAAAAAGCATCAAAATGACCTACTTTGCATGTATAAAAATTGGATACAGATCCTGAAAACTATATTTTCTTGATTAAAAACGAGTTGGATGAGGTAATCAGAAAACTAATTCTGAAAAAAAATAAAATATATTTCATGAATTTAATGGTAATTGGTACATGGGGCATGCGCGCCACACGATATATTATACGATCAAAGTTATGCATCTAACATTTTGAGAGGGGGCCATGTGCGCCGTATGATAGATTATACGATAAAAATTGTATATTTAACATTTTTCTCAAAATAAATATGCAAAATTTCAATTTTCTCAAAATAATATTGAATACATTAATATAAATTTTAATTTTTGAAGTGTTAAAGTCAGTATCTTTCAACAAACTAATTATATTATCGACATGTCACTAGCGCATTACTCTCACTATCAATTTATTATTTAATTGACACTAGCGTATTACTCTCATTATCAATCTATTATTTAATTGACTCTCTCTCTTCATTACAAATATCTTATAATATGATCTTACACTCCAAATTCATCTAAATTCTTGACAAAACTCTTAAAATATTATTTAACTTGATAAAAATTTATTTATTTAATTATTAATTAATTATATATCAAGTATAAGTTATTTATTGATCATATCCTCCACACAAATTTGTTTATACCTCTAATTTTTTTTTCAATAATTAAGATTTAATATATAGATGCAAATTTTCAATTTTCTCAAAATAATATTAAACACATTGATATGAATTTCCACTTTTGAAGCGATAATGTCAGTATCTTTTCGAAAAGTATCCTATTATCGACACATGCCATTAGCGCATCACTCTCAGTATCAATTTATTATCTAATTGACTCTCTCTCTCTCTCTCTCTTACAATCTCTTATAATATGATATTACACTCCAAATTCATCTAAATTCTTGACAAAACTCTTAAAATATTATTTAACTTGATAAAAAATTATTTATTTAATTATTAATTAATTATATATCAAGTATAATTTATTTATTGATCATATCCTCCACACAAATTTGTTTATACCTCTAAAAAATTCTCAATAATTAAGATTTAATATATAGATGCAAATTTTTAATTTTCTCAAAATAATATTAAACACATTGATATGAATTTCAACTTTTTAAGCGATAATGTCAATATCTCTCCACAAAATATCCTACTATCGACACATGCCATTAGCGCATCACTCTCACTATCAATTTATTATCTAATTGACTTTATCACTTCTTTACGAATCTCTTATAATACGATATTACCATCCAATTTTGTTTAAATTCCGAAGAAAACTCTTAAAATATTATTTAACCTGATAAAAATTTATTTAATTAATTATATATCAAGAATAATTTATGTATTGATTATATCCTCCATACAAATATATTTATACCTATAAAAAATTTCTAAAAAATTAACATTTAATATATAGATGCAAACTTTCAATTCTCTCAAAATAATATTGAATACATTGATATAAATTTCAACTTCTAAGACACTAACATTAGTATCTCTCAGCAAAGTATCTTATTATCGACACATGTCATCAGCGCACCACTCCCACTATCAATCTATTATCTAATTAATTTTCTATTTTCTTTACGAATCTCTTATAATACGATATTACCCTCCAATTTTATCTAAATTCTTGAGAAAACTCTTAAAATATTGTTTAACTGATAAAAATTTATTTAATTAATTATATATCAAGAATAATTTATGTATTGATTATATCCTCCACACAAATATATTTATACCTATAAACAATTTCTCAAAAATTAACATTTAATATATAGATGCAAACTTTCAATTCTCTCAAAATAATATTGAATACATTGATATAACTTTCAATTTCTAAAGCACTAATATTAGTATCTCTCAGCAAAGTATTCTATTATCGACACGTGTCGTTAGCGCACCACTCTCATTATAAATCTATTATCTAATTGACTTCCATATTTCATTACGAATCTCTTATAATGTGATATTCCCCTCCAATTTTGTTCGAAATACTGATAAAACCCTTCAAATATTTTTTATTTAAATAAATATTTATTTAATTAATTATATATAAGGATAATTTTTTGATCATATCCTCCACACAATTATTTTTGTTAGTAGAACCACAAGTTTCAAGTTTCATTATATAGAGTCGTACAAAGCTGGCAATGCATGCATTTTCCAATTGAATAAGATGGGAGTAGTATTCTTGCTTTTCTAGTGGAATAATTTGCCAATGTATTCTCACTTGTTGTGCAACAAATAGACAGCCACTTCACCTTGAGATTAACGTTAATGGACCCAAAAAACTAAGTCAAAAAGGTTATGGGTATATAAATACATTCAGGACCCCTACCTAGCCACATATAGAGTAATCGCCAGCTGTATTTGAAGGCATTGCCTACCACGTAGTCTTCAATTGTATTGCTTTTATAAGCATATAATATCATTTTAAAAAGTTGTGGAGATTTCTCTTTTATGACACCTCTTAATGATAATGGGTGTATTTAAATCCAAACTTATGTCAAATTCAATTACATTTAGAATAGATTTTGAAATTTATAGACAGACTTAAGATATATTTTTATTTTTCGCGAGCCCACTATTGTTTAATTTTTTATTTTAATTTATATATATTTATGTAATATTATTTTTTAAAAACTTTAGTAATGTTATTTTTAAAAAAATAAATATTTTTTACTATTTTAAAATTATAAAATAAATTTAATCGAATTCAATGGGATCAAACGTTCTAAATTCTTCCTATTATCATCCCTATCTTTATGGTTGGCCGTGAGATGCTTCCACTCTAATATTGATCCTGAAAACATAAGGGTTAAATTTTTATTTTCATTTTTTTATCATCTACCCTTTAATTTAAGAGTTTTAGATGAATTGACAATAACACATTCAGTGTATATGAGAATTAGGGTTATGTGTGGAGTTATTTTGAGTATTGTGGTGGAAAATGTATTTTGGAGATTATATTAAGAAATATATGAAAAATAAAAACATTTTTGGTTTTGTTTTAAAAATAGTTGATATAATGTATTTTGGAGAAAAATGCGTTTTGTTTCATTTCCGGAGAGGATATTTTCTGTTGTAAATATCATGTTATGTAAATTTTTTTTGTATAATTAATGTTGTAAGAAATTAAACCAAAACATTACCTAGATCTCTCTTTGTAAGTTCTTTCATTTGCATATTTTTAACACATAGACTGACTTAATTTGGGGATGTTTATTGGTTGATCAACTGACTTCTAAATCGGAATGGAACTAGAAATTTAATTTTGGGGAACTATATATACCTAGACAAATTGAAGGGCGGTCGAGATTTCTCTTTGCAAATAAGTTACACATGAAAAATGTATTTATTTTCAACTGGGAGAGGGTAAAAAATATTTCTATTTAAAATCCAAAATAATGTTTCTAGTGTCTATCTCCCCCACACAATAAGCAATATAATGTGCAAATAAAAATACTCTATATAAATATTACACATAGTGCATCCGTAAGTCCATCATCTTTTCTTATAAATAATTTTTAAGTTAGACTAAAGTTTCCCGATGAACTTTTCTCCGTAGGAAAACAGAGTTCGTAAAATTTGGGTATATCGATAATTCCGTGACATGATTGGGGGTTCGTCCATGTTTCTGGAAGTCTCAATCAACAAAGTGTTCTTTTTCTCCATTCATTCGACAAAACGAAACTCCAAATGGCCACTGATATTAGTGGAAGCATTGAACACGAGGGTTTCAATAAAACAAAGGAAACGAGGAGGACCACGAAGAAAATGCAATACGTAAAACTAAGTGGAAACGCATTTACGACCAATTACGTAAAACTAAGTGGAAACGCATTTACGACCAATAGGTGACGAATATTTTTCGTGTCTCTTTCTAACCAAGTTCCCCCACATGTTTCCTTCGATGCTCGACAATTATGTTTCGTGTACGTTTATTTTGTTCACTTCGTCGTTGCCAATGTTGGGGTGGTTGTTATTTAGTATTTTGCTAACTTGAGCCCAAATGTGGTGGTTATGGATTCCACGATGATGTCCTCAGTGATGCACGACAAGTAAAAACTTGAAATGGTTTATGTTTAGTAATTTTTTAAATGAAAAATGTGAGGTTTATTTCGAGAAGGTGAAGACTCAGATAATGTGATGTTGGGTTCCAATTAAGTTATGTAGATGAACAAATTTCAGATAGATGGAGGAAGATGGTTATGGACAACATTTAGATATGGAAAAAACAAAATCTCTGTAGTCTCATAGTAATAGCGAGAACATTGATTTACCTCGTGAAGGCAGGTTTAATTGAGTTGAACCAATAATAAATTATATTTTATTTTTCTTTTCATTAATATTTCTTAATTTTCACGTACTAGATATGATGTTTGCATCGCATAAGTGCAGTTGAAAAATGTTTAGGATTTGTTTGGTTTTATTTCTATTCTAATTTTCTTTTTGTAGGGAACAAAAAAATATTTGTCACTTATATTTTGTGGAAATGATATTTTTATTTTCTATAAATATTAATCATTCATTACAAGACTTAATTTTTTTTTATCATATTATATCCCCATTAACTAAAAAAACAACATTAACAATATATCTATAGTTGAAAATGTATTAATTACAACAATCAATATTAACAAGATATATATAGTATAAAATATTTCCTAAAATATATCAGATCATTTTTTTTCCTAGCAGAAAATACAAACATATTTTTATTCTCCATATATTTTTCAATTCCACTATCAAAATACATTTTTTCAAAATATTTTTTTCAAAACAACCAAAAATAAAATCAAATAAAGCCCTAGTTTCTTAAGATAACGAACATTGCATATATGAAGTTTCTTCGGATGAGTGGATCACATTTTTATAAAATTTCAGACTCATAAGTTGGTAGCCAATTTCGGAATTAATGGAGAAATTTTTTGTATTTGAATGAAATAATTTGAATTTGATAGAACAAATTACTCTAAGTGAATTTCAAACACCATAATAACTTAAAAAAAATTCATATGAGAATTTAAGAATTTAAAATATATTATAATATAAAATTATTTAAACAAACTCACTAAATTTAAAATTCTTAACTGATCAATTGAAACACCTCCTCAAAATTTATTATTGTATTAGTCCCATTAGTTAACTTGTCCTCTCCACATTTGCCTATTTTCATGTGATGGCAATTTTGACATGTCAAATTACAGAATTCCCATCTCAATTTGGAAAGAAATCATCCTTACTATAGCCTATAAAAGGTCACACGTCATAAAGTTACAGTTTAAATTACATATATTTTATGAGTCTTTAACTTGTTGACATGTTCCTTTTTAATTTTTTGTTTGGATGTTAGAGGAATTCTTTATTGGTGTGTGCTTTACTCTATTACTAGAGTGGAATCTAGATGTTTGTGTAAAACTATAAAATCATATCTATACATACGCCGACTTACATCAATTTTTTTTTAATTTTAATTAAGTAGTGCGCTGGAAAATATTTAATTATTACACCTAAGTGCATAAACATTATTAAGTCAAACAATTAAGTTCATCAACTGACACATGTTATCATACAATAATTTTTTTGAATCCTTATTGCTATACGTAAACACCCACAAAATTTCCACTTCATGAAAAGAAACATATATTATATCAATGCTAATGGAAATTTTTTTCTACCTTTACATGATTAAATATTCCACTAGTTCTTAAATTAGAAGGAACAAAGACTCAAGTTAAATACTATATTGATTTGGTAAAATCAATGTCCTTTGTATGGGTTAAGTTGATTTCGAGCTCATTTACTTTAGTTTAGAAAGATCTTCCACATGAATATGTCAATACGCTAGGCTTGGGTAGTTTTTAATTATAACTGTTCAATTTTTATGTCAATTCAGGTTAAAGAGTTTTATATCAATTCAGGTTAATAGATTAATATGAATTATTATGCAAATTAAGTATTTGTGAAAAATTATTTTACGATAACTAAACTTCAAAATATTTAGATTGGTCACGTGGACCAATCATGATGAGATCCATATATGTTAGACCTTGGATTCATATATATCCAATCAAACTCATGCATTGATGGTAATGGATCGGGCTCCATGAAAAAGAATTGGACCTTGGATAAATTAGTGATTTTACAGATTTTTTAAAGATAAATTTTCCATTTCAATTTTCTACCATAAATTTTTTATATATATATATATATATATTGTTCAATATGAGAAAATTTCGAGCATTTGGATAAGTTCAAGAATCAGGAATTAAAGTTTTCACCCAAGTTAGATTGTTCAAACTGACACTTGATGAATTCTTTGCACTTTTGGAGCTAATCACAACATTAACAATAAAGAATTTGGTTGATCTTGAATATTTTTTGTTTGGATGTAGGTAAAGGATATGTAAGTAGACTAATGATAAGAATTAATTAAGTTAATTATTTAAAGTGATATATATATATATGTATGTATGTATGTTTTTTTATGATTTCATCAATAGTAATTAAAAACTTTGTTAGGCGGAATAAATTAACCAAAAGCATCTGTTAAAAGTCTCTTTTACATATAAGATGAGTTCTTTTGGTTCATGGAAAAGAATACAATTCAATTTTTAAATAAAAAAGAAAAACAAAAGCACAATAAAAATTGTACGAATAATCAATTTTTTATTTTATTTTTATATATATAGTTTGAAGTATTCTAAAGCAGATGATAGAAAATAGCTAAGGCTTAAAGTTAGATGACGTTTCCACTTCATGAAAAGAAGCATATATTATATCAATGCTATTTGAAAAAAATTTCGACCTTTACATGATTAAAATATTCCACTAGAAGGAACAAAGAGTCAAGTTAAATAATGGAGGTCATGTAATTTAGATCAGAAATATATGCCACGTAAACATGCCAATACACGCTAATTTTATTAGAGTATTGATCAGCAATAATTCTTTGTCAATTTAGTCAAGAGGATAATATGAAATATTATGCTAAAGTGAGTGTCATATTTAAAAAATTATCTTATGATAATTAAACTTCATAATATTTACACTGAATTCATATATTTTAATATAATTGACCGTAACAGGTCAGGCTCCATAAAAAGATGTGGATTTTGGGTAAGTTGGGATTTTATAGATTTTTTTAGGGGAAAATTTTCATTTCAAATTTTTACCATAAATTATATATGTATATATATGTTTTTTTTTTTAATGATTTCATCAATAGTAATTATGACGCTAGGCCTAACATAAAAATATACATGGATCAGAATAAAAAGTGTGATAGAGTAAACTAAAAATTGTTAGGCAGAATAAATTAACCAAAAGCATCTGTTTACCTATAAGATGAGTTCTTTTGGTTTACGGAAAAGAATAAAAATCAAATTTTAAATAGAAAAAGAAAAACAAAAGCACAATAAAAATTGTGCGAATAATCAAACTTGTTGGTTTAGAGTACAAAACAGAAAATTAATTATCAGTTTTTTTTTTTAATTTAAAGTATTCTTAAGCAGATGATAGAAAGTAGCTAAGGCTTAAAGTTAGATGACATTTTTTAATATTTTTAGGTTGTTCTTGGTAAATAATTTGGAGACATTTACATATGTTGCTTAAATTTTCTGCATTTGATTTTTCTTTTGACAAAGTATCGCCAAATATATTGTCCGTGGCAGAAATAAGGCAAAGAAACAAAATGTAGTTGAACTCGAATTAGTCTATGTTTGGTTTTCTAAAAAGCATTTCTATCTCTTGGGATTAAAAACACATTTTATTTAAGTGATTAAGAGGGAAAAATATTTTTATTCCTCTAAAACATATGATAAAAATTAATTTTCAATTTTCTCATAATCCTTATCTTTATATATATATTTCAATCATTACATTAATTAAATATCATAATTATTACAAGAACAAGTAATATACATTTATATATTTTAATTATTATTTTAATATATATATATATATATATATATATATATATAATATATATATTTCAATTATTACCTTGATATAATAATATAAAACACTATAAAAAATTTATATAAAAAATATAAATGAAAAGACATCTACATATACAACATCTCAATTCGAAAATGATTCATCCAATATATTTTTCATATTATTAATTTTCAATAATTTCGTCCAAACATATTTTCAGTTTTTACACATTCCCATCACACTCCTAAAATATATTTTCTAACATTTTTTTTTTCAAACACCCCCAAAAAAACACCAAATACACCATTAGATTTTTGAGACTTTGTCCCTATCAAAAGATTATTGTTTCAAACAATTGTGAATGGACGATAAATAACAAAGACTCGCAGTACAATTGTTTTACGTGATAGTAAGGGAATGCTTGCAAAAATTAGAAAAACGTGATTTTTTACTTTTAATTGGAAAAAAGTATTTCTGTAGTATTTGAGATTGATGTTTTTGTTTCTACTTTCACTTAAATTTAGTAAAAAGGACCAAAAGCTAGAAATACCCCTGTGTGCTCTTTTCTGCTTTGTTTTTTTTTGATAATTATATTCTCAGTCTTTTTCCAATAAATCACTATCGCCTTCAATTATTTTGAATTAATAAACTTTTGTTACACCCAATAGAATACCATTTATTTTTATACCCAATAAAATGCGTTTATACTCGTACAAGTATATGTATAAATATTTATTTAAAATTAAATATTACTATGAGTTCTTTTATGTAAGTGTATTCGATTTATAAAATATAATGTATAATAAATAAATATATAATATTTATATATGTACATATTTATACATATACAATTATAAATATATAAATATATTCATATTTATATATAAATGTAATATTTAATTTATATAAATAATTTACATATAGTTATATTTACTTATATATATGAATGTGTGTGTGTGTGTATATATATATGAATATATATTTTTATATAGATAAATATATAATATGTAAATACAAATTTATATCTTCATATGTATTATATATAAAAGTATATTTTTTATATTTATTTACATATATGAACATGTAATATATGTATACATATGTATATGTACGAAGATATATCATATATATATGAATATATACAATGTATATATATGAATACATATATATGAATATATATCTATATTTGTATAAATCTATAATCATATAAGTATACATATATATATATATATATAAATGTATTATATATAAAAGTATAGGCATTTATATATGAATATCTAGTTATACACATGAATACATATATATATTCATATATAAAACTATATATAAATGAATAATTAATTTATGTTTTAAAATATTTTATTAATTAAATTTATCACTTATATAAATATATCAGTTATTACATGTAAATATTATATTTATTGTTTTGGTTATTATTTATGTATATATAATAAAAATAAATAATTTAATTTAATTTATTTGATTAAATTTTAAAAAATAAATTAGTATTTTAAAGTGTAAGGGCTTTGTAGATTTTCTTTATACGCAAAAAAGATCAGTTGAATCTACTTTTTGATTTATCTACTAAACATTTTTTTTTCTTAATTTATTTTTCAGCAATACTTTTTCAAACACTCTCAACTTTTATTTTTCAGTTACTTTTTTACTTTCTCTAAAATTCAACACTTTCTCTAAACTATTTTTTTTTTGTAAACACTCCCTAAATAATGGCAATTCAAGAAAAAACTAAGACATAAAGCAAAGAATTGTACAGAACCAAAGAAGTAGAGAATTTCGGATTTCGTGGCTTTGCCCCATGAGAGACAAAGAATCACTGTTCCAATAATGGTGAAAAGGACATAAACAAGGAAAATATCTAGTACAGTTGATTCACCTGATAGTAAGTAACCCCCTAAATAAGATTTAGTATCTTATATTCCGACCTCTTGAATTTTAATTCTCAATATTTTATTTTTATATCAAAATTAATCTCTTCTGTTAAGTCTTGGTTAAAAACTAACTGAAATGAACAATTTGTTTCATTTTTTATCCTCTAAATATATCGCTAAATTATTTTTGGTATCTTACATTTGACTTCATTAATTTTAGTCATAATTTTTCATCAATATTTTTTGATAATAAAACAAAAAAATATATAAAAAATGAGGAAGAATATTTTTTCTCACCAATTATATTTTTTACTTTTTCTAAATTGATAATTTTTTTTATCAATATCCATGTTAAATACCATGATTTTATCTATATATTTAATTTTTTTCAAATTATGGTATTTCAATATTTTTTTTTATTCTTCATAAATCATTAAATAAGTTTTACAGTTAAGGATCCAACCTTTGAACACCCTATATTGCTATCTTTTTCATCTATTTAGCAAAAAACAAACATATAATTCGTGTAAGTTTTAATAAAAATATTAATAAAGTGCAAAAAAATTATCCCATATTCTAGGCATGCCCAATATATTTTTTCTTGTTTTTTCTCATTTTTTTATTTTCTCCTCAAAAATTATTGATGAAATACTATTTTGTTGAAAAATTCAAAAAATTACAACTAATTTAGTGATATACTTAGGGATCAAAAATGAAATTAACTGTTCATTTCCATTAGTTCTTAACTGAGAGTTGATGGAAGCAACTAATTTTGATGAAATATTGAAATGTTAGGAATCAAAATTGACTAGTTTGGAATGTTGGGTACCAAAATTGATTTAGAAAAATACTTCAACATGAAAATTGAAATGTCCCTCTAGGACATAAATTTAGCAAAGAATTTTACACAAAAAAAACAAAACGATGATTGTAAGGGGAAAAAAAGGATAGAGACATATTATAGACAAAGGAAAAACGGAAAGGTAGATAAGGATGAAGATAGACAACTACAATTGCTTTAATTTCTTCCCAAAAAGAGATTGTTGTTTTCTGTTATAACGAGCAGAAAATTCAATACCATGGATAGATTTTGACGTGCGAAAGATATTTGATTGACATTGATAATCAAAATGCAATCTTTAACACTCTTAATTAGGACATGCATGGAGTTTGGATTTTTAATAAGAAAAATATTTTTTATTTTTAAATATGTTGTTTTATTTAAATAATACAATATTATACTTTAATTATATTGCAAAAATTCTATTCGATAAATAGATATGGCTTGTATAATAATGAAAATGAGTTGGATTTAAATCGAGTTTGTCTAAACTCAAAATATGACTGTTAAGATTTTTAAAAATCAGACCCTGACCGTCCCTAGATCAAATGTGTAGATGTGTTAAATCCACTTTATAAATAAAAAATATTAAAAATTATATTTTAAAAAATAATATTATTAATTTTTTTAATATTTTTTAAAATCATATAAATATATATAATAAATTACATTAAAAATAAAAATTAAAACAATTTGGGTCAAATTTAAAAATAAAAAAAATTAAAATTTAATTCAAATCTATTTATAATATTAAAATTTACCTTAAACGGAATGGTTTCAAATTTAACCATTCTTAAACTTGTACCATCAATAGTTTGATTGAATAGTACCATTTTCCACTATTATGAGAGTGATTATGTGTCTAAATTCAGTTTTTCCACCAACCCACCCCATTCCCCTTCTGTAATCTCAATGAACCAAAAAAAGAAATAAAGAAAAAAGGGGAAAAAAAAAAGAAACACTAGATACGACTTGTCAGGATGAATTTTTTAAAAGAATAATTTGTCGGCAAAACAAATGTTTGTGGCGCAAAACCTTAACTAAAGACAGGAAAAAAAAAAAAAAAAAACTGTTTCCGAATAACATTTGCATAAACTTTGGCTAACTTCTTAATTTATTGAGACAATCCTTAAAAAAGTATAGTTTGATTTTTATGCTAGCTAAAGCTAATAGTATGTTTACTTGGACGCTTCAAATTCTTGAGAATCCAAATTTTACAGCTATACAATGATTAAGACCAGTGATTAATTTTAATTTAGCACAGTTTTAGCAAAAATGATGTGAGTAACTATTCTTATTTTGCACATTCACCTCCAATTAACATCAAAGCTTCATTTAAGAAACAAAAAATAGCTTTACACGCAAGAAACAAATCACAATTTTTTTTTTTCAAATTTAACATAATATGTATGTAAATATATATATATATATATATATATATATATATATATATATATATATGTATTATACTTTAGTAATCTATAACTAATATTATTCATTCAAAATTTTGTTCATGAGATACCATCCAATTTGAATTGAACTGATTTTAATATTTTTTATTTTATAAATATATCATATAATAATAACTATTCACAATTTCATTTAAATAAATAATTTAAATATTCCTAAAAACTTGAGGTCCAACCTCTTAGCATGACAAGTATCTATCTGACAAGATTATTTTGGTACATGTACATCACCAACCAGCGGCAACCCCATGATTCCATTTAAATTAAAAATAAAAAATAAAACTAAAGGACCAAAATTAAAAAAGACACTTTCATTTGATTTTGACACCACCTTCAGCAATGCTTTTTTATAAGATACACGTTATAATGTGCAGCACTATCTTTTTCCATGGAATGAGAGTTGGCCACATATAAAGGCAAACTGGAATCAGCACTTGGAACTTTTTTGACGAAACAAAGTTTAGATATACTCCCCTTTATCCCTTTTTTTTATTTTATTAATATTGACACAAAAATTTAAATAATATTAAAAATATTGTGTTATTTTTTTAAAATAATTAGTAGAGTCACAATCATTAAATTATGTTAAATATTTTTTATTTAAAAAGTGAAAACGTGTTTCCAGGCATAAACAGAATAAATTTGAGACAATAAAATATCTGAATAATTTGGTTCGAATTCTGCATATGTAGTTATAACAAGTGGCTGATCATCACAAGTTCTCCTTTCTATTATTGTGCCTAATTAATGGGCATCTCCTTAGTGTTAGCACTGTTTAGAACAACTTAAGTTCATGCATCTTGGCCTCCTCATGTTTTACCACGTAGAAGGGATCATGTAAAGGTTTAAGGAAAAATACATTTTACTCCCCTACTTTCATAAGAATATCAGTTCATGCCCTTCACTTTTTGACTTTTGCTAATTGCACCTCGGAGAAAGTTGATTGTGATTTCTAGCACCCAATTTTTTTATGTTCATTCAGATAGATTAGCTAAGAAAGGTAAGGAAATTGATTAAACTATTTAAAGAAAATAATACTTTTTTTCTTCTAGAGGAGACAGAAATATGTAACGATCTGTTTTTTGGTCTGCAGACGAATTTTATTTAATTTAATTAGGTTGTATAAATCGCTGATGCATGTTACATAATTTCAGAAATGGGACGAAGGCAGGCAAATTTTTTAGATCCTTGAAAGGAAAATAAACTGAAGTGCACCGGTAGTGAATATTCCATTAAAAGGAGATGGATCCATTTTTTGGGATATTAATTTGCATTTATCATCGAAACACTTGTCATTTTACTTAAATTAGTAGGTGAAGTTAATTAACCTTGATTACCTGAAAAAATTATTAACGAAAAACTTGTCACTTGTTTTATTATGCAACAACATATTCTCGATTTTATAGGTGTACATATACTTAATATAGATTTATCGTTCAAGTATTTTAGTTTTTATAAAATAGAATATTTGACCTTCATCCATATATCAAATGTACCATACACTTAATATAGTATGAATATTATCCAAATTTTCCTAAAGACACGATGAAAATAATTTATTAGGTTGTCACTTCATTTACAAATTTAAATACTTTATATATATATATATATATATATATAATTGCATATTAGGTTCATAGCTAATTGGCCTTCCTACTATTCAGCAAACTTTTTTCATAAAATCAAGTACAACACATTTGAGATATTTTTCCATTTAAATTTTAAATTTTTAAATGCGCTTATCTTCTTAAAATATCGTATATATATGATGTTTTAAATATATTGTGTTTGGTAAAAAATTTGAAAACAAGATTATAAACTTTCAAAATAAAACTCTTATAAAAATAAAAAAAAATTAATTTTTTTTATTAAAATTTTAACAAATTTCTTTAGTTTTAACCATATTATTTGTCATTATAAATATCTTATAAGTTACATAATCTTATACTATCTAAACATGTACTAAAGAATTTATTTTTAAGGCTTAATATCTGATAAACTTCAAAAATATCTTATAAAAAGTAAAAATTTATAAAATATTTTAAATAAGTTTAACAAAAATACCCTCTTAATACAACAATTATTTACCTATATTGTTACAGTTTTCTTTACGCTCAATATATTTACATTATAAGAAAATGAACTGTGCGATCTCCCGAAAATTATTTTTATTTCATGTGCGACCGAGGCTTTATTTTCATACGTATAGATCAAAATACTAGAAAAGTTCAATACATACCGTGTACGCGAGCAAGCTAACATTGTAATAATTTTTTTACACAAAATATACATATAAAACATGTGATTTGGTATTAAATAAAAAAGGTGAAAAAGGACTTTTAGATTTAATGACTTTATGAACAATGCCTCGTGCTTACGCCTATATCTTCAGTCACAACACAATCCATTTCTCGTGCATTCTTTTTCACTTTAAAGCTCATCACAATCCTTTTCTTCTGCATGTGATCCTACCTTTATATAAACAACAATCCCATTCAACTTCCCTTATTACTTTCTTTTTTCCCCTGCTATTTTCAATCTTCTGCTTTAATTTCTTGTCTTCATCTTTCCAGTTTTTATCATCAGCCTTCTCCCTTTGTAGCTCTTTCCCTCTGTCTTGTTTTTTGGTATCTTAATTTCCACAAGAATGATGCCCCCTGAGCAAGAAAATAGTAGTACTAAGGGAGGTGCAGCAAATAATCTAGCTGACAACATTTCTATACAAATTGAACGACCTGTTTTAACCAGCAATGTCAGCCCATGTCCTGATAATCAAATACTTGAGAAAGATCATGCAACTCTTGTCCGATTTTCCGTTTTGCGCCAATCCTTACATCCTGTCACTCTTAAGGTAATTTGCTAGATTTTGGGGCATTATCCTGATATATGAGAGAGAGATTTAACGTATCATTCCAATGTAGTTTGTAAGATCTTGATCAGGCTGTTCCACCTACTTTTTTTTTAAGGTTTTGAACACGAATTTTTGTTTTTTCAGATGTCAATAGTATTGAACGTATTTCTTTTTTATTTTTGTTTTTTGGGTTTGAAATTTTCCAGTTTGAGGATGTATCGTACACAATTAAGTTACAAAGCAGGCGGGGAGGAAGTTGCTGTTCATCGTCTCAACCTAAGCTAACACGTAACATACTGAATAGTGTAAGTGGAACTGTTCGACCTGGTGAACTTCTGGCGATGCTTGGACCGTCAGGCAGCGGAAAGACAACTCTTTTAACAGCTCTCGCCGGAAGGCTGCCTGGAAAGTTCTCCGGCACGATCAAGTACAATGGACAGGCCTTTTCCAGCTCCATGAAGCGAAAAACGGGTTTTGTTACACAAGACGACGTGCTATACCCTCACTTGACAGTGCTTGAAACCCTAACATATGCTGCCTTGCTAAAGCTACCAAGTACGCTTACTAAAAAAGAAAAAATGGAGCAGGCTGAGTTGATTATCATGGAACTTGGGCTGACAAGGTGCAGAAATAGTATAATTGGGGGCCCTTTATTCAGGGGAATATCAGGTGGGGAGAGGAAAAGAGTGAGTATTGGGCAGGAAATGTTGGTGAATCCCAGCCTTTTGTTGGTGGATGAGCCCACATCCGGGCTGGACTCCACCACTGCGCAGCGAATCGTGGCCACGCTCCGGTGGCTGGCGCGTGGCGGCAGGACGGTGGTGACCACCATTCATCAGCCGTCTAGCAGGTTGTTCAGGATGTTTGATAAGGTGATAGTGTTGTCTGAGGGGTGCCCTATATATAGTGGTAGTGCAAGTGGAGTGATGGATTATTTTGCTTCCATTGGTTACGTTCCAGGGTTTAGCTTCATGAATCCTGCTGATTTTCTCCTGGATCTTGCAAATGGTATGAAATCTCTTTCTTGATTGCCTGTTTGAACTTCGCATTTTAAGTTCTAATTTATTATTCTTATTGTAGTTTTTTTTTTTTTTTTTTTTTCGTTTTGTGCCTTTTAATTGTTAGAAAGGGTCTAGTTGAGAATAAAGTTTATGTAGTTGGCAGAAAATAAGTATTGTCGAAGTACTCTAACACTTAATCATTTATTTATGTATGATTAAGGAAAGTCAATGTTTTGAGAATAAACAATATATCAAGAAAGGAAAAATGCCTAGAGGCTAGAATTATATTTTTTTGTCTGTATTGTATTCAAAACTTATTCTTTTTCCATATCTTATTTCATAAAATATTGAGGAATAGGACAACAAAATTCCTTAGAAGACATGTTATTTTTACTTGTCTATATTTCTAAAAGTAGTTCACTGCAGTATAAATAAATAAATAAATAAATACGTATATACATTAGATGTACAAAATAAGATTTATTTCTGACCCTAAAAAGTTAAAAATTATATATTGTACTTGTGGTTTGGATTTAAAGTATAACACTTTGATTTGATTCTATGCCTCAACTTATAAATGCTTGACTTGACATAAAACACATTCCCCCAATAATTGCATATTTTAAGCCAAAACTTAATCATTTCTGACATTGTGTTAAGCTAATTAGTCCTCTCAATTACGTTTTGTCCGAGGGCCAAAACGCCTAGATAACGGTATCCTGGCTAGTAACTTTTAACTTGTAAATGTTTGGTCAATTAAAGGTTCCATCTCTTTTCTGTGAGCTTTTGACTAATTAAAGGTTCCTTTCTTTAATTACGAAGCTACTTTATTATAGGTTAGGTCCCATTATATTCATCTTTCCTCTTATCCCAAGAGTGAGAAACTAGTACAAGTAAATCCAATCATTAAAGAATTTGTGTTAATCCAGCTTCATACATGCAGGTCTCACTCCTGATTCAAGACAGGATGATCAAAATGACTTTCATGGAAGACAAGACCACCATGATGATATTCAGTCAACCAAACAATTTCTCATTTACTCCTATAAAAAGAATTTACATCCTCTTGTCAAGGAAGAAATTCACCAGGGCTCCCAAGATCAACCCCATTCTGGAAAATCATCACCATCAAGAAGTATGTGAAAAAATCCTCTGCCCAGTCCAATCCATTTGCCTTATACTTGCAAAGCTCACAAGATATCTATGCCAGCATTTAAGTTGTGTGCGCCTTAACAATGAGTTGCGGTTTTTTCTGTGATGCAGGTTCAGAAAATCAATGGACCAACAGTTGGTGGTTGCAATTCAAGGTGTTACTAAGCAGGGGCCTAAAGGAAAGAAAGCACGAGTCGTATTCCGGTTTAAGAATATTCCAAGTCATGTCTGTTGCAATTATTTCTGGACTTCTATGGTGGCATTCTGACGCCAATCACATTCAAGATCAGGTAATTCCAGGCAGTAGCTGAAATCAACCAATTTTTATGGTGATTTTTAGCCTTAAAAAACAGTTTGGTCAAATTTCTTAGACACGAGTACTTTGTAATCAAAATTTCACACTTTTTCAACAGGTGGGACTACTCTTTTTCTTCTCAATTTTCTGGGGATTCTTCCCACTATTCAATGCCATATTTGTGTTCCCACAAGAAAGGCCAATACTCACAAGAGAACGTTCCTCAGGAATGTATCGTCTTTCATCTTATTACTTTGCAAGAACGGTTGGTGACTTACCAATGGAGCTTGTTCTGCCAACCATATTCGTAACAATAACGTATTGGATGGGCGGCCTAAAACCTTCCCTCGTTACTTTCCTCCTAACCCTCTCGACCATCCTTCTCAACGTGCTCGTAGCACAGGGACTTGGACTATCACTTGGTGCCGTTTTAATGGATGTAAAACAGGCGACAACCTTATCTTCGGTGTTAATGCTGGTCTTTTTACTAGTCAGTGGATACTACATTCAGCATATCCCACCATTTATCGATTGGTTGAAGTATATTTCGTTTAGTCAATACTGCTATAGGCTTCTTGTCGGGGTGCAATATTCAGAAAACGAGGTTTATGACTGTGGATTAGGTTCGGGATGCAGGGTGGTCGATTTTCCAGCCATAAAGTACCTTGGCATTCATAACATGGCTTTGGATGTGGCTGCTTTGATGCTAATGTTAGTGGG